>SJYF01000056.1:19350444-19364541 GCA_006410515.1 Procapra przewalskii
AACAGAAGAGACACAGAGGTATAGAACGGACTTTTCGACTCTGAGGGAGAGGGAGAGGGTGGGTTGGTTTGGGAGAATGGCATAAAAACATGTATACTATCATGTAAAAAAAAAAAACAAAAAACCTCCCAATTGCAAAGGACAGAGTCCATAGCCTCAATTTAGTTGACCTTTAAAAAGCAGGATTTTATTGGTTCATATCACTGAAATTCCTGGTAGTAGGTATGGCTACATTTATGGTTCATCCCACAGACTGGATAAACGATATTTATTCTACAGCTATCTGATGAAGAATTCAGGTATACAATGTATAAAGAATGCCGACCCTTTTTACAATGCAGATACGCACCTTAAAATGAGCAAAGGCTTGAACACACACTTTGTAAAAGATGTACAGATAGCCAATAAGTGGATGGAAAGGGTGTTCAATATTGTTACTCAACAAGGAATACAAATTCCAACCACGATGAATTACTGTTTTATGACCACTAGAATAGCAAAAACAAAGCAGAGACCTAAGTTGGCAAAACAAGTATTAGGATCTGGAGCAGCTGCTGGAACATTACATTGCTTGCTGGGGAAAGTGTCAGATGTTAAAACCATTTTAGAGGACGGTTTGTTAACTTCTTATAAAGTTAAGCATCAATTTACCCAGTGACCCAGAAATTCCCCTCTTGGATATTTACCCAGAGAAATATAATCATGTGGCCACAAAAAGGATTGCCCAGCCATTCTCACAGCAGCTGTATTCACGACAGCCTAACTCTGGATATAACCCAGATGTCCATCGTTGGGGAAAAGGATAGAAAAATTGTGGATTTGCAGAGGAAATGGAATATATCCCACTCAACAACAATGACAAGGCAAGCAACTGATATACATAACAACATGAATGTGGCTCAAAAAACATGATATTGAGCAGAGGAAGCCAGGCATGAAAGATACATGTATGAAAATATTTATTCATAGTCATAGAAATAAGCAGCAGTTGTTTCTAGGGGACTGACCTGAAAGGGGCCTAAAGGGACTTCCTGGGGTGATGGAAGTGTTCTATGTCTTTTTCCTAGTGGAGTGTATTTGGAAGAACACAATTGTCCAAACCCATCAAGCTAAACACTTAAGAACTGTACCTTATCCTATGAAAACTCTACTTCATAGAATAATTATGTAATGCAGTGGAAAATTAAACAAAGAGAAAAACTTGTGTGACAGAGAAAAACAGAAGATTCTCACTGTTACCATTTTTGTTTTATGGTAAAGACAAATTTGAAATCATTTCACATCATGCACAAGTTCCCTTAACTAGTGCAAAGGTGTGTGTGCAAAGATGCCAGAAGCTGCACAGGAACCACCCTGTTAACCATCTTCCTGGCATCTACCACAAAATCTGGGGTGTGGCAGGAGTGCAGTGAGTGGTTTGTGATTTGCAGTGAGTGCTGGTGTAGCTGTTCCTTTACCCAGGTTATGGAGCCACAAATTCAGAAACGTATGAGGAACACGGGCTTCCCTGGTGGCTCAGCGGTAAAGAATCCACCTGCAATGCGGAGTCACAGGAGGCACAGGTCCAGTCCTTGGGTTGTGAAGATCCCCTGGGGGAAGGTGTGGCAACCCGCTCCAGATCTTACCTGGAGAATCCAATGGACCACGGACAGAGGAGCCTGGTGGGCTACATTCCACAGAGTCGCGAAGAGTCAGACACAACTGACGCAGCTTAACACACACACAGGCATGAGAAATATAGATGTGTGCAACTGCTAGGATTGGTGCAAAGACTGGTCTTCATACCTCCAGTCCAGGAGTGGTTCATTTGTTCTGTGAGGGAAATGTGCCTAGGACAGTCAGACATGCAGGACTTGATGGATGGAGCCTGATGGTGGAGAGACCACGATGACCGTTCATTGATGTATCTGGGTCCATATATGGATGCTTACACCGCAAATCTGAACCACATTGCCTGTTTCACTGTTCTGGAATGGGAAATGAGAAATAAGAACATTTATCGCCTTGAGAGAACAGTGCCCAGTGATTTTTCTGCATCATGAAATGTGTTACTTTGCTTAAACATACCTCCGTGTTCCCCATTTTTTTAAAGAGCTCCTTTATTTATTTTTAATATGTTTACCTATTTATTTGATATTTTTTGGCCACACTGCACAGTATGTGGGATCTTGGTTCCCCAACCAGGGATCAAACCCACACCCCCTGCATTGGAAGCATGGAGTCTTATCCACTGGACCACCAGGGAAGTCCCTGTTCCTCATTGTTGAAGCGTGAATGCCATCCAAGCAAGGCTGTCGAGAGTTTTGGGGGCCCTCCATATGCAATTATGGGGAAGGCCCCCCTTTGAGCAAAATGGAAACTAAAGTATATTTCAAATTAAAAAGAAAATGACCATCTGAACATGTTGTAGGGTCTCTCCCAAGGTCTTGGACTGGCCCTAAGCGTCTGCAAACTTAACCAAAGTTTCCACCTCATTGGCTTCAAGGTGAAATGGACTCTGTGCTTAAGGATTTTTCCATAATCTGCTTCCTTCCTATCTCATTCAGTGCATCCCCTTAGAACTTGCATCTCCACCTCTCCACCCAGCTCCAGCCTCATGGAACTCCCAGTCCTCCTTGAGTTTACTAGGCTGTTGGTTTTCAACATCCATTTGAAACTCAATGTTCCATTTCTATAAAAAATAATTTGTAAGACCCCCTGAAATGAAATTCATAGATATTATAACCCATCCACATGGATAATTAAAACATCAGTATGAACTAATTGTAATATAAAGGAGAAATAAAAATGTAAAGAATTTATTATACAGTAATATACATACCACTGTGTAAATGCTTGTTCATGACTTTACCAAAAGGCTAAATATACACTTATGATTTTCTATCCTCCCCTTTTCTTTTCCCCACTACCCTGCAGGGCTTGGTGCCTTTAATGTGGGAAGCATTCCATGAAACCGTTTACAACTCTGCTCTTAGCATGCCCTATACCTTCTTTCTGGACTGCCTTTCCCCCACTGTATTATCTTTTAAAATCCTCCAGAATCAAGGCTCAGATGGTGACCCTCATCTCATCCCTTCCAGAACTTTCCATTGATAGCTGACTGCTCTGGTGGTGATCAATACCATTGCCCTCTGTAGCTCTGACATCCATCCAGACTTGTGGTTTTCTCTGACTGTATCATAACCTTCCCACTGATGTCCAAGCTGATTAATATTATTAATCATTTATATCCAAAGTTAGAGATAATGACAGATTTATAGGACTTCAGGCAGAGATAAAGTTAGACAGTGGCTCTATTTATGAAGCCAGAGGCTGGAACAAAAAGGTAAGGAGGAGAAGCAAGAGGATGAATCTCTCTTAAGCTGATTTTGGAGTCAGCCTGTCCTTGCCTGTGAAAGCTGTTTGAATCTCAGCTTTTTCTTTTACCAGCAGTGCAATTTTGGTTGGGTTACTTAACCTCTCCACGAACTCCAGTTTCCTCATCTGCAAATGTTACTGAGTTTACGGTCATAGTTACCATTGGCTGGATGACCGGCCAATAAATCAAGACATGAGATGTTGGGGCAAGGAAGAGTGACCTTGTTCAGGAAGCCAGCAGACTGAGAAAGTGGTTGATAGAGTTCTAAGGAACCTCTTCTCCAAGTTATAATTCAGGCTTGTTTTATGTTAAAAGGAGGGGCATGTTTAGTTGCTTCAGACTTCTTGGCATTGGAATCATTTGTTCTTGCAGATGTCCAAGTAGGTCCAGCCATAAGGTTTCTACAAACCTCCAACGATAAACATGTTATTCTCTATTCTGCAACTTTTTGTTTCTAAATGGATAAGTGTAATACCTTTAAAGCCCAGAGCCTGGAGAGTGGCCTGTCTTCTATGTTTCAGGCTATAGGTGATGTTCTTAACTTGTAAAAGCAGTAAGAATTCAAAGGTTACAATGAAACAGATTACTATGGAGTCATATTTGTTCTGCCTTATTACACAAAGTGAGGTTAATAACAGTACCTATCACATAGGGTTGTTGAGAGAATGAAGTGAGGGATGCTTGCAAAATTCTCACAGGAGGACCAGCACTTAGATGGAATTCAGATGCTATAATTTTGGAGTATCCACACACCCCCATATTCCTGGATAAACTAGTGCAAGAGTTGGCAGTTTTTTTTCTGTGAAGTGCCAGATAATAAATGGTTTAGAGTTTGCTGTCATGCAGTGTCTGCCACAACTGATCAGCTCTGCTGTTGTAGCGTGAATGGAGCCATGGACAATATATAAATAAATAAAACTTTATTTGCAGCGACAGGCAGGAGGGTGGATATGGTCCATGGACTATGGTTTTCTCATCCTGTACTAAGGCATGGGCTAACAGGATGGTCTGTACCCGAGGGAGGGCAGTGTCAGATAGCAGTTAAAAGCCTGGACTGGAACTTCCCTGGTGGCCCAGTGGCTAGGACTCTGCGTTCCCAGTGCAGGGGCCCAGGTTCCATCCCTGGTTGGGAAAATAGGTCCCGCAGGCCGCATGCCTCACTGAAGACCAAAGATCCTGCGTGCTGCAACTAAGACCTGGTGCAGCCAAATTAATAAAAATAAAAACCTAGACTATGTATATTTGTCTTTTATTTTTCTTTTAATGACAATAGGAACACATTTTATAATATGTTCTATACCCTATTTTCTTTTTATTTATCAACATATGGAGGACATATTGTAAATACATAAATGTATTTATGCATATTCATTTTTATTGTCCACAATAATTTATTATATATGGATGAACCATCATTTATTTGGCTTTTCCTCTGCTGCTGGAGATAGAGTTCCAGTTTTGCTTATTATGGTTTATAATTATGCATTTGTGATGTTATTAATACTTTTCTCTGGTGAGACTGGTGCATAAAGGCTGGAATTAATGTATATTGCCCAGCTGATGCCTGGAACTTGGGAGTCATAAAGACCCTTGCCTTGATACTCACTACCATCTTGGGGAAGTCAGTTAGCTTTTCCTGGCCAATGTTTCTTCACCAGGGAAATATGGATCCAGCAATGTTGGGTGGGACATATGACTTGATGTTTATAAAATGTCACAGAACCTGCAGAGTAAATGTTCTACCAACCTAAAGTATGTAGGTGGCAAGCATCTTTTTTGGCTTACATGTGATTTAGTTTGGCCAAGGAGAGAGCATGCTTATTTCCTATGAGAGATGTCAGTTCTGTATCAAGAAATAGACAATAAACAGTGCTGCTCTAAAGATCTTCAATAAAGAAATGAGAAAGTTAGAAAATACAGGCAAGAGGGAAAAGAACTTTCTGGGTGTTTGTGTTCAGCCACCACGTGATGCTGTAGAAACTCCCGATTTGGCATCTGATTGTTAAGTCTTGATTTCTTTCTGTTTTTACTTCCACATTCTGCCTTTGTCTTTCTCATCCAGAGCTGTTCTCAGGGGTAGTGATCCTTGAAGACAGGGCTGTGCTGGCATTGGGGTGTGAAGAGGGCACAGATTAGGGGATGGAAGTTAGACTTACCTCCATCATGAGTCACTTCAGAGAACTATGCAGGGTGTGAACTGGACAGGTGTATAGACAGGGGATCCCTACAGGACTCCAGACTCTGCATAGCCTGCATAAGAGGCAGGAGGACTGAGGCAGAGAGGAGAAGTCAGAGAAGATCGCCCAGGGTCACCCAGGCCCCAGCTGTTATCTTCCCAGGAGAATTTGGCTTAAGAAACACGGTAAGGTTGATCCATTGGTGGGGGCTCCAGGTCTTCCCTGGTCGCTCAGATGGTAAAGAATCTGCCTGAAATGCAGGAGACCCAGGTTCATTCCCTGGGTGGAAAAGATCTGCTGGAGATGGGAATGGCAACCCACTCCAGTATTCTTGCCTGGAGAATGCGTGGGACATAGGAGCCTGGCGGGCCTATAGTCCATGGTTCCCAAAGAGTCAGATACGACTGAGTGACTAACACTTGTACTTTCCAGAGTCTGCAATCCTGCAGAGTTGGGATGAACCAGAAAACACACCACACACACACACATGCACACATGTGAATAGTATGTTCTCACACAGAAGGTTTTCCTCCATCAACCCACTGGAGTCTGAGCCTTCGCTTTTACATGACATCCAAGAGTTTCCCAGGGCAGTGTTGCAAACCACAGGGGGTCATGGTCCCACCGAGACCTGGGCAGTTTCTGGTGATATATGTGTGGTCTGTAGAGAGGCCTATTTCCAGAAATGAAACGTGCTAAAAGATCACGAGTCTCCCCCTGAAAGTCTTGTGTACATTCCTTCTTAATTCTAATGGCATCATCAGAGTTACTTCTGCCTGTGAAAATGCATGGCCCATCTGTTTTATGCTGGTGATTCTACGGTCATTCATCCATGGAATCCAGTCATCACTCAGAGAGCTGCAGTTCCGGATGTCATTTCAGCTCCACTGGACACGTGCTCTGGGGGTGCTCTGAAAGAATGTGATTTCTCATTCATAACTTGAAGCCTCTTACTAATGGGAGAGATGTTTTTCATTCATTCTGTAGACTGGCTGTTTGTAGAACAGACAGGTCAAGGGATTCAATATTCATCACAAAGTCTGATCCTGACCTGGAGTCCTGAGGAAATGGCCACTGTGTAAGAAGAATTTGAGTTGTCTTCCTCTTCCTGCTGATGTTTAGATCCCTAGAAGTGTACCATCCTCGCATCCCATGTGATGATTCTGACCTCATGGGCAGAGACGGATGGTCCAGGCCCTGAGTTTGACTCACTGAGAGATGCTTATTGACCTTCTGTGTCAGCTCTTACCTGCTTATTTTTGATGTACCTTCCTCTGGAGAAGGCAGGTCTGTCTGGGTTTAAATACCTATTCTGCTACTTAGGAGCTGAAAGAATTTAGACAAGTTAGGAAACCTCTTTTTTAACTGATTTTTAAATTCACTTGCCTGAAGATTTCCTCAGGACTAAGGAACATGGATGAAATTACTGAAGGAAGAGTCTATCATTTTAGCATTTTGATGCATCTTGTATTTTTCCCATCCAGAAAACTCCTATCAATATATAATATCAATATATAAACTTAACAGCAGAGTGTGAAAAGTATTCTGCTTTCTTTTTCTTCTACCAAACTCAGGGCTGTAATTATTTCTGCTCTTTCTTCAAAATGATAGATAAAAAATGTTTTATTATCAGTTTTGTACCTTTACATTTTTTAGTGGTACTAAATCTATTATTACATTTCTGATTATGACATTTACAGTTTGGGGAGGAGTTGATAGCCTATTTTTTCTAATGCATTTTCCTTTTATTGATTTATAAGAACTCTTTACATAGTACTACTCTTGGCTCTGCATCTGCTGATCAGCCATAAGTGGTTTTTCCTTGACTGTCATTTCCTTTTGAAGGCTACTTACTAGCTTATAGGTGATTTTTATTTTTATGTGATTAAATCCATCAGTCTTTTAAATTTGATTTCTTTCTCTGTAATTGCTTTTAGAAACATACTTTTGCTTCTGCAGACACAGTTGGGGAGCTTTGCATACTTGATATTTCTTCTCTAACTGGGTGAATTTGAAGCTTCATAGTCTGCCTTCCTAAATGTACTTGTATTGTTTTTTTGTCCTCCCCTGCATTCCTGGTACATGATACATCTAGGTCCCCTCTTTTCTTTGGAGCTTCTGTAGGTCAGAGGACTGTCCCTGGGAAGCCCAGCCATTCCCAGACCTTCTTCGAGGGGCGTGGCCTCTTGGCCCTTCGATGATGAAAGGGCTGTCTGTGTAAACTTCTCAGCAGCAGGGCTAGCTTTATGGTTGTGCAGCCTGTATACTTTCTCAGGTCCACATGCGTAGGAAGACCGATGCTTGGTTTAATGGTCTGCCATCACCACTTTAACATTTTTGAACATGGTTGGGTCTATATTTTAGTTTTCATTGGGCCCTGCAAGTTATGCAGCTCATTCTCCTTAGGAATTCTGCCACTGACATCTCAGTTCAGATGCTTCTTTGTTGGGGGCTGACCTGTGCATTGCTGAGTCATTAGCAGCATGTATGGCCTCTACCTATTCCATGTGAGTAGCAACACCTCCCTCCCACTTATGACACCAAATATATCTCCAGGCATTGCCAAGTGTTCACTCAGGGGCAAAGTCATCCCCTGCTATGAACCACTGGGCTAGAGAGATCCCTGCAGTCCCCGCCATGGTGTGCCTGTGTCTCAATACTTGTTCCTCCACATGGGGGAGGGGGAAGTGGGCCTGGTGGTGGTCCCCTAGGTTCCTGCTTTTACTTTCCTAACAACAAGTTGCTTTCTCAAGAAGACTTGGATTTCAGATCCCAGTTTCTTTGTGACATTTAGTCCTATCCCTGCTTTGTCGAAAAAGGATTCCTGGAAATTTGCACCAGTGGCCCTATTTGTGCCCTTGATTCTTTCAGCCCAGGGAATTCTTTCTCTTCACAGGATGTGCTTACACGTTGTACTTTCTGCTTCCTGATTTCCCTCAGGGCTATGTTTTCATAATTCAAAGAACTAAACTTTTCAAAGGCAAAAGCAGGAGAAGAACTCCATGCTTCTCTCTGATTAACTGCCCCTTGACAGTGACTGTTACCTGTCCAAAAGGAAGAAGGGCCAGAGGTAAAAGGAAACACAGGGATGAAGTGTGAATCTCATTACACAACTCTTCCCGATCTAAACTTTCCTTTAACCATTTGAGATGATTTGTTATATATTGGATTAGTAAGCCTTTCAGGAAATCACCTTTAAGGCTACTATTTATTTCTTTACCTATTTTTGCTTCTTCAGTTTTTTAAAATTATTTTATTTGTTTACTAGTTTTTCGCTGTACTGGATCTTCGATACTGCACAGGCTTCTTTCTAGTTGCAGTACATGGGCTTCTCATTGCAGTGATTCTTTTGTTGCAAAGCCCTTGGGCTTCAGTAGCTTTGGCACGTGAGCTCAGTAGTTGCAGTTCCTGGGCTCTGGTGCACAGGATCAACAGTTGTGGCATGTGGGTGGCTTAGTTGTTCTATGACGTGTGGACCAAAGATCGAACCCAGGTCTCCTGTGTTGGCTGGTGGATCCTCTACCACTGAACCACCAGGGAAGCCTGCTTGCTCAGTTTTTGTTTAAATTAGAAAATAATCAGATTTATACACAGTCTAGAAAATAGTAGAAGCCTTGAATAGAATGCCTTGCCAACCATTTGGGAAGGAACAAGGGTGGCATGAAGTAGCCACCCTGGTAACAGAATGTGGGTGGCCTGGTGGTGTCTTGGCAGCCCTGGGAGAAACAGAGCTGAGTGGAGAGTGAAACTCACTGAGTTTGGGTGGGGCTGGGAGGGCTCTGGATAAGCCACACATCCCTGCACGGCAGACAATAGCAGAGAGGCCTGTTGATGAGGTGGCCTAGCTCACACAGACTCAGGACCCTTCCAAGGAGAGCCCAGGCCAGGCCTGCATACTTTGTGAGCAAATCCAGTCTTCCCATAGCCTATCCACAGTCAGACGTGGGACACTGCCAGCTTGACAGTGATGGGGACCCTGACACAGGCCCACCTTCTGCAGCTCTGCAGACATGCCCATCGTGGATGAGGAGCCCGTCGATTCACCAAATAACTGCATCACCACCATCAGCCTGGTGTTGTCCTGAGACGTAGCTCTGACTTCAAAGAACATCTGCAGAACTTGTGCCCACCAGATTCTTGAACACACAGCTGGCCACACAGCTTCTCCAGGAGCTGCTCAGCAAGCACCAATGGTTTTTCCTCCTCCTCGGGTATCAGGGCACACTGGACTCGGAGCGAAGGGACCCAGGTCAGAGCAGTAATGATGGATGACAAAGGGCACATGGTCCTTCTTGTCTGATGACAAGGATTAGAGCATTCGCAATGACAATTGTATATGCTGGTGATTTGGGTTCTCTTGATGGTGATGCCCAGGGGGGTTCAAATGTTGTTTCCATGGTGATGATATCCAGGCTGTGGGACTGGTGGTTCCATCCCAGAGCAGCAACTCTAATGGAGAGTTTTGCTCATACGTATACTCCAGAGTGTGTCCTCCCCAGCCTGACTGTCCCAGGGAGGTGCTTCCCACATCCTTTGTCCCTGTGCTCCCCGCTGTTGTCTGGAAAAGGACCTGTGCTTCACTTTAACCGAGGAAGCGTTCTCTTTATAGTGTCAGCTTCTGCATGTACATCACTAGAAGCAGTCCCAGCACCTCACTGGTTTTATGCTAAACAGCTCATTCTGCCCTTTTCATGTAACACAAAATGTGTTTTATTCCCTAGGGGGTCTCATCAAGCACAGTCTACATCAGAGTGTCAGAGTTTAGAGCCAAAAATAATTATTTTTTTACACTTTAAATACCTACTGGGATTTCTTCTACCTTATATGCAAAATCTATGACATACAGGTTTCATATATAATATAATATGTGTATGTATGTGTGTATATATATATATATATATGTACATATATAGATCAGTGGAGAAATACCAACCTAGATAGCATATTGAAAAGCAGAGACATTACTTTGCCGACTAAGGTCTGTCTAGTCAAGGCTATGGTTTTTCCAGTGGTCATGTATGGATGTGAGAGTTGGACTGTGAAGAAAGCTGAACGCCGAAGAATTGATGCTTTTGAACTATGGTGTTGGAGAAGACTCTTGAGAATCCCTTGGACTACAAGGAGATCCAACCAGTCCATTCTGAAGGAGATCAGTCCTGGGTGTTCTTTGGAAGGAATGATGCTAAAGCTGAAACTCCGGTACTTTGGCCACCTCATGCGAAGAGTTGACTCATTGGAAAAGACTCTGATGCTGGGAGAGATTGGGGGCAGGAGGAGAAGGGGATAACTGAAGATGAGATGGCTGGATGGCATCCCTGACTCGATGGATGTAAGTTTGAGTGAATTCTGGGAGTTTGTGCTGGACAGGGAGGCCTGGCATGCTGCCATTCATGGGGTCACAAAGAGTCGGACATGACTGAACGACTGAACTGAACTGAACTGTGCATACTAAGTCTCTTCAGTCGTGTTCGACTCTTTGTGACCCTGTGGACTATAGCCCACCAGGCTCCTCTGTCCATGAGATTCTCCAGGCAAGAATACTGGAGTGGTTGCCATGCCCTTCTCCAGGGGATCTTCCTAACCCAGGGATCAAACCAGGATCTCTTATGTCTCCTGCATTGATAGGTGGGTTCTTTACCACTAACTCCACCTGGGAATCCCCAAATGTGTGTGTGTGTGTGTGTGTGTATGTAAATATATAAGATAAATCTCTCTATATTATATATATATATATAGAGAGAGACACACACACAGACACTGTGTGTTTGATAGAGAGAGACACAGAGACATTGCCATTCTGATGGAAATGTAAGCAGGATCATATGTTTCTATGGTGTTCCAGGCATATGCTGGATATTTGCACATAGCACTCACAACAGCTATTTAAGGGAGCTGTAATTATGTTCACTTTGTAGTCGGGGAGACTGATATAATCTAGACGAGACTTGAGCACTTTTTATTGATACTGATGGAAAGAAGCTGGTTGACGTAGAATGATTGAAAGCAGACAGGATTCTAAGAAGGCAGGGGTAGGGTGTGTCATGGGAACCAGAGCACGAGTAAAGCAGGGTGTAGGTGAGATTGTAGCTACACAGGTAGGAAGTTGAACGCATTAGCTCCTGACTCCGGTTGGAGTGTGCAGGAGGGATGAATGTCGTCATGAAGAGGGATGGAAAGTGTAGCGGGGGATATTTGGAGATCTGAAAAAGAAGTAGAAATATACATTAAGGAGAGTGGAAATGCAAGTTACTCAGAACTGTAGCAGAATTCCTAGGCCGAGGGTCCAGTGAGGGTTGGCGGTGATCATAAGTGGATGGTGAATGCATTCTGCCCAGCTGTGTAGTTTTCTCCAGCACCTCTCAGATGCTCAGGGACTTGGGTTGTGTATCAGTTTGCGAGGGCTGCCATAACAAGTGCCTTAGGTGAGGTGGCTGAAATAGCAGACTTTTAGATCTAATAGTCCTGAAGACTAAAGTCCCAGGTCGAGGTGCTGGCAGGGTGGTTTTGCCTGAGGATCTCGCTCCTTGGCTTATAGACGGATATCTTTGCTCTCTTTTAATATAGTCTTTCTTTCTGGTGTGTCTGTGTCCTAGCTCCTCTTCTTTTAAGGACACCAGTCATACTGGATTGGACCTGCCTCCAGGGTCTCAGTTTACCTGTCTCTCTAAAGACGCCTCTCCAAATACAGTCACAATTCTGAAGTGCTGGGGTTTAAGATCTCAACATGAATGTTGGGAAGAACACTGTTCAGGCTATGATACATGGAAAAGGGAAGACTATGGTTCATTTGGGGCTGGGATTTTTGTCTTGGTGAATGTAGGGAAATGAGAAGGGACAGGGTAGTAAGGATATCATCAAGAAAATTGCAGAAATAAGACCCAGGACTGTGGAACTAGAGAGAGAGAGAGAGAGATGAAAGTATGGGGGGCGGGGAAGCACAAAAAGAAAGGGAAGATAGTACAAGAACCAGTGACAAAATGTCTTGCTAAAGCCAAAGGGGGTCATGAAGGAAGCAGTTGATAGGCAAGTAATAGGGATGGGTAAGCCATTGTTGTAGAGTGGGGTGACTGTGTTAGTGATTTCAATTCCTTCCATGGTGTGTAATTTCTCTCAGCCATTTGTCTCTTTATAAAGCATAGACACACTTGCCCTTTTCAAGCCTTCCAGAATATGTGCCTTTCAAGACAGTGATGATCCACGATTTTAGCTCCCACCTTAGTGAAAGCTGCATCTCTTGTGATGCCTTTGTTTGCAGGTAACAGGATATCATTCCTATCAGGCTAAGGAAAAATGAAAAGGAGATTTATTATAAGGATTTAAAGATGTAACGTGGAACTTAATAAGAAATAGAGCTAGACCTCTTGGGAGGCTAGAATCTGAAACTGGAAACTCAGCAGGAATGAGGGACCAGAACCAAGAGTTAGAAAGCCACTGAGATCCAAGGTAGCTGCTCTCTCAGTCTCTTTCTTGAAGCCACACATAGAGCCCCACGGTGCTACGGACTGGCTTTCTTCTGATCATGTAAGTCTGGAGTCAGCCTCACAACAGCCTCAGAGCTTGTGTCTCCTCTGCTGCTGCTGCTGCTGCTGCTAAGTTGCTTCAGTCGTGTTGGACTCTGTGCGACCCCATAGATGGCAGCCGCCCACCAGGCTCCCCCGCCCCTGGGATTCTCCAGGCAAGAACACTGGAGTGGCTTGCCATTTCCTTCTCCAATGCATGAAAGTGAAAAGTGAAAGTGAAGCCACTCAGTCGTGTCCGACTCTTAGCGACCCCATGGACTGCAGCCCACCAGGCTCCTCCGTCCATGGGATTTTCCAGGCAAGAGTACTCAGGGAGTGATGGTCCTTCATGCCCCGTTTCCATCCCCACCCCATGAGCGTCTAAGACAGACACAGACATCATTCAAGTGGAGTCTGGGCATCCAAAACACGAGCTGACAGTTATGAAATCAACTGCAGTTCCTCAAATCCCTTTGAAGATTTTTCTTTGAAACTTACTATTAATTGTCAATGTAAAAAACAAACAAACAAACATAAAATATACTCTTCATCAAAAAGCAGACTTTTTGTTTCTGTCTGGATGGAACTCTTACTGAAGGAATCAGGTTTAAACAACTAAAGTTTCTAGAACAAAGATCTCTGAAGATGTGTGTAGTCTATTTTGATTTCTCCCCTGTATCGGGTAACTTTAAAGTTTTAAAATTAATCTGCAAGCACCACTTTCAAGAGTAAATCTGCCCGACGACGTGCCAGGTTGACGGGTGACTTTCATCTCATTTCATCTTCACAGTACTTTGCTGTGAAGTTATTAACCTCCATTTAACGGATGAGGAAACTCATTGCAACCCTCAGAACTTGCCGTCGGTAGAGCTGGCTTTTCAACCAAGTATTGTCTTCAGAAGCTGCCGATTCAGAGAAGCTTTGTCACTGGTTGGTTTTGTGAACTTGGGTAAGTAATTAACCTCCCTGAACACTAGTTTTCTCTTCTTGAAGGTGGATCATAGGAATGAAATTGTAAAGCTGATGGGAGCATTTCATGCACTTGAGCGTGCCTGTGGGGGTC
>SJYF01000056.1:19408506-19427864 GCA_006410515.1 Procapra przewalskii
CTAAAGCTGAAACTCCAGTACTTTGGCCACCTCATGCGAAGAGTTGACTCACTGGAAAAGACTCTGATGCTGGGAAGGATTGGGGGCAGGAGGAGAAGGGATGACAGAGGATGAGATGGCTGGATGGCATCACTGACTCGATGGACGTGAGTCTGAGTGAACTCCAGGAGATGGTGATGGACAGGGAGGCCTGGTGTGTTGCGATTCATGGGTCACAAAGAGTTGGACATGACTGAGCAACTGAACTGAACTGAACTGAAAATAAATAAATTTAAAACAAACAAACAAAAAAACAACCTTATTGATGGAGAAGCCAAGCTGTCATGTGTCCTGTGTTGTTGAATTGGCAGAGCTGGAGGGGAAGAAATTAAGTCACCCCTTAGACTGGATATTCCGCAGCCTGCGGATCCTCTAGTACCCTCTGTGTGGCTTTAGGGTCTTGTGCTAGTAGTATTGACTCCTTTTTTTTTTTTTGAAAAATATATTATTTATTTATTTGGCTGCACTGGGTCTTAGTTGCAGACTGACAATCTTTGATCTTTGCTGCAGCATATGGGATCTAGTTTCTCAAGGGATTGAACCCAGGCCCCTGCATTGGGAGCATGGCGTGTTGGCTACTGGACCGGCAGGAAAGTCTCCTTGGACTGACTTCTTTCATGTAACTGAACACATCCGGCTGCAGTGCAGTCCCTCTGCTTTAGATTTGTGTATCATCCATCTTCACCTTTAGCAGTCACATGTGGGCACATGCTCACGCACACACACACTGCTCAATGCACACAGGCCTACTGATGCATTTTCTATGCGGCTTTTAATCCCTAGGGCTCAGCCAGTATCTCTTTCACTAGCCACAGGCCCTGGCAGATATTAGATGCCCAGTAAATCTAGATAGAGTGAATGCTGAGATCGTTTATAGTCAAAATTGAAAACTAGCAAGTCAGCGGGATCCTGCTTAAGAACATTGGGAGTGAGGTTGGGAGAGCTGAGTGGTCTCCACTCACCCATATCCAAGCAAGTTGCTTAAACCTTGCAGAGCATGACCTGCAACAGAGCTTGGTAAGTATCTTTTGGGCCTCAGTTTACTCAGTTGTAAAATATAGCAAAGGGTCACACATGACTGCATCACTAATACTTTCACTCTTTCAAAATGTACGCACAGAAAAGCAGATAGATAGATATCCAGGCAGGTATGTAGATTCAGGTTTGTATGCATCCCCTTAGTCATGGCTGACTCTTTGGCACCTCCATGGATGGTAGCCCACCAGGCTCTTCTGTCCGTGGGATTTTCCAGGTGAGAACGCTGAAGTGGGCTGACACCCCCTCCTCCAGGGGCTCTTCCCGACTCAGGATCGAACTCGTGTCTCCTGAGTCTTCTTGCATTGGCGGGTGGATTCCTTCCCACTGAGCCACCTGGGAAGCCTGTGTCCTTGTGAGATGTCAGAAGGATAAAGCAGTAAAGATCCTCGGATGGTATGCATTGAATGCACAGGAATCAGCTAGATCAGAATCTACAATCATGTCCTTGTCTTGTTGCTCCTGTTGCCTCTGCCTCCAGCTTGAACACGGTATGGGTGCTGCCAGGATGGAGAATGCCAGGACCACTTTCTTGGGAATCCTGAAAAAGAGAGTGGAACAGACTTAGAACCTGGGTGGCTGCAATGACTTCTATGCCAAGAGGCTGATTTTTTTTTTCTTACAAATTGAAGATTCATTGTAAGATACTAAATCCGGATGGAACAGCAGGCATCTCAACCAGCTCCTCTCTTCGCCTCACCCCTCCCCTCCGTAGGAGGCCGTGGCCCTGACAACAGATGTCCCTCTGTCAGCCTGTAGCAGATGCCCAGCAGCACCTTGACACAGAGGGACAGCCTGCTGGGTCGTCTCAAAAGAAAAAGAACGGCAACCCTGTTTAGGCTGGAGAGGAAAAGACTTCATCAACAGAAACCAGCTGGTGAGCCCTCACTTAGCAAAGGCTCAGAATTCAAACCAACAGAAGAAAACCCGAGCATTTCATCCGGAGGCTAAACCCATTGTAAGTCATTTCCTTAAGGAGAAGTGCTGTAGGACTGTCTGCTTTAAAAACTGGTTAGGAGTCAAGAGAAACAGGGATTGCCCTTGTCAACCGTGGTCATCGCCTGCCCCTCTGCCACGTTCCTTGCAGGTATGTTGCGGATAAGGTGGTTAATAAACACTGTATCTGCCTGGAAGAGAAAGCAAGATGAAAAGATCTCTGCGTAGACAGACCCACTGGGAGAATGATGCCCGCTCCTGGAACTTCTAAGTGTCTCAGCCTCTAAGAATCCCTGTGGCATCTAAGTGCTTCTGTCTGTGTGTGTCTGTATTTGTGCTTGTGTATCTCTCTGTGTGTGAGTGTTTCCACTCCACCTTTGGCATTCTGGTTTTATGAACTCATTGAATGTAAGAATAACAGCAGGAATTACTGAAAGCTCCTAGGGTACCAGAAAGGAGCTCAGTGAAAGATGGCTTTAGAGACAGCCATCTGCTCCTGGGGAGCAGGCAGTGTTTGTATGAGTCCCAGCACCAGGGTCCAGGCTGGTGATTGGTTCTCCATGGAGAAACAGCACGGATGGTGCAAGTTCACCGATTCCCCTTGAGCAGAAGAGAGTCTGGACTGTGAAATAATATCGGTCTCCGAACAAGTGGAGAAGGATGGACTGTGACAACTTTCCACTGCATGTGGGGATGATCAGAATGGCCTAGGAGATTTGGGGGGGCTGAAGATGCTGAAGGCTGACCTCCCTCACCTGTGGGTTTAATCTTAGTGCCACCACTTGTAAACTCTGGGGCTTTGGGCAAGTTCTTTGACTGTGAGTCTTGGTTGGCCAAAAAGTTGTTCGGACATAGCATTATGGACATAGCATCTTATGGACAAGCCTGAATGAAGTTCTTGACCAATCTTGTAGTTATAAGGGAGGGCTCAGGAGTTGAGTGGCTGATTCCAGAGTATCTGCAGGACCTTGGGTGCACATCTCAGATCTGCAAAGCTTATCATCTTTAAAAACAGAAGCAGCAATACTGTGCTGACTATAGGCCTCCCTCTACCCAGGCTCCTCTGTTCATGGGATTCTCCAGGCAAGAATACTGGAGTGGATTTCCATGTCCTCCTCCAGGGGATCTTCCTGACCCAAGGATTGAACCCACGTCACTCATGTATCCTGCACTGGCAGGTGGGTTCTTTACCGCTGGTGCCACCTGGGAAGCCTGAGTCTAAGAGTTGGTAGTGTTATTAACCCCTTCTTTCTTACGGGGAATCTAAGACACAGAATAACTTGTCTCTGGGAGTAACTGGCATTTAATAGATTCCAGACTCTGTGTTAAGCTTTTTATATCTGTGTGTTAGTTGCTCAGTTTTGTCCAACTCTCTGCAACCCATGGACTGTAGCCCGCCAGGTTCCTCTCTCCATGGACTTCTCCAGGCAAGAATACTGGAGTGGGTTGCCATGCCCTCTTCCAGGGGATCTTCCCGACCCAGGGATCAAACCCAGGTCTCCTGCTTTGAAGGCACCATCTGAGCCACCAGGAATTATTCAAGCTTTTTATATGTGTCATTTAATTCTGAGAATATCCCTGTTGTTATCTTAATATAAATGTGTTGTTATCTCACTTTTAGAGAGGAAGAAGATAAAGCTCAGCGAAGTTAAGTAACTTGGCCATGACTGCACAGGATCCGGATTCAGATCCTGGTCTGTCTCACTCTAAAGCTTCAGATCTTCTTGCCACATTCACCTCCATCTTTGGGATATGAACAGGCGGAAGTCCCAGGCCATCCAATCTGTTATCCCACTCACATCAGGGCCTGAGGGATGAATGACATTAGGTCAGAGTGGAAGATTTTTCAGGGTAAATGCATGGGTTCAGTCTCCATGGACATCAGTTATGTCCTTGCCGGTAGCAGCCTGCTTTTCTCTGATGAGCCTTGTGGTACTTCCAGCACCCGGCTGGCCCTTTCTCATACTTCCTTCTCTCTTCCCCTTGTTTTCTCCTCTCCTTTCCTCTGTCCCTCCATCCCCACCCCTGCCTCCATCACTCCCTCAAGTCCTCCTCTACCCCTCTCTACCTCTCTCCTTCACTCCCTTCATCCCTCTTGAATCTATTCATTCACCACCCCTTACCTTCCCTCCAGGGTCCCTCCCTCCATCCCCCATCTCTCCTCCATTCATCTCTCCATCTATTCATCCATCTCTGGCTCTCCCTTCATTTCTCCATCCATCCATCCGTCCATCCCTTCCTCCCTCCTTCCCTTATGTGCCAGACACCATAGTAGGTATTGTGAACACAACAGTCAACAGACAAAATGACCTGCAGTCATTGGAATTTACATTTTATTAGGCAGAGATCCACCATAC
Source organism: Procapra przewalskii (assembly GCA_006410515.1). Taxonomy (NCBI): domain Eukaryota; kingdom Metazoa; phylum Chordata; class Mammalia; order Artiodactyla; family Bovidae; genus Procapra; species Procapra przewalskii. Next base: position 19,412,874 of record SJYF01000056.1, read on the forward strand.
CCCAGATAGGATAATTAAATCACAAACTGTGTTAAATAATGAGGAATGTTGTGGGGAAAATGGTGCAAGAGGGTAGGGAGGGGAATGTGGAATTTCAGGCAGTGTGGAGAGTGAGAGTCTCCCTAAGAAGGTGGCATTTGAGTAAAGAGAGGGAATTGAACCATATGGTGTCTTCAGAAGGAAACTTACAGACAGAGGAACCGCAAGTGATGAAACCCTGAGGTGGAAACATCAGAGGAAAATGTAAATATAGTCAAATGAGCATGAGGCTGGGCTGGAGCAGGTCAGGGAGGGCCTTTCTGAACATGGTGAAGACTCTAACCTTTGTTCTGAGTTGTGGGATCTATCTGCCAGAAGACATTAAGCAGAGGGGATCCATCATTTGACTCCACTTAAATAGGAACATATAGTTTTGGATTTTAATTTTTAAAAATTGAAGTATACTTAACTGGCAGTGTTGTGTCAGCCTTAGGTGTACAGTACAGGGATTCATTTTATACATTTATTTATATTTATTAAAACATATTGAATATGCATATATTTGTGTGTTAGTATGGACTGTGGCCCACCAGGCTTCTCAGTCCATGGCATTTCCCAGGCAAGGATACTGGAGTGGGGTGCCGTTCCCTTCTCCAGGGATCTTCCCGACCCAGGGATCAAACCCAGGTCTCCTGCACTGCAGGCAGATTCTTTACTGCTGAGCCACCAGGGAAGCCCACATTTATATATACATACATACATATATATATATATATATATATATATATACACACACACGTATATATACATGTGTATATATACACACACACACACATATATGTGTACACACACACACACACACACACATACACATAAATACGTACAGGCTTCCCTGGTGGCTCAGTGATAAAGAATCTGCCTGCAGTTCAGGAGCTGCAGGTTCAATCCCTGGGTCTGGAAGATCCTCACAGGAGGGAATGACAACCCACTCCAGTATTCTTGCCTTTGAAATCCCATGGACTGAGGAGCCTGTAGGCTACAATGAGGTCGCAAAGAGTCGGACATGACTAAGCAACTAAATAACAACAATATACAAATATATGTACTTTTTCAGACTTTTTCCCAGTATAGGTTATTAAAAAATATTGCATATAGTTCCCTGTGCTGTACAGTAGGGCCGTGTTGGCTGTCTGTTTTATATACAGTGGTGTATTCATTCTCACAGAGTAGACTGGAGAGTCTAGCGCAGAGACAGGAAGCCTCCAGGACCCTACTGCAGCACACAGACAGGAACGATGGCATCTGCCCGAGATGGTGGTGGGGAAGTGGTCAGCTTTCAGCTGTATTTTAAGGTAGAGGGGATAAGATGTGACTGTGAGGTAGCCTGATGCTTCTAACTCTTGCTCATCTCTCCTGGGTGCTCTAGGTCTTGAGCTCCAGTTGTTTGGGAGGCTGTTGCCTGCAGTAGCAATAAACAGAGGAAATCAGAGAACTTGGGTAGGATATACTGTCAAAGGATCCTCCCAAGGAGCAGAAGGGGCTTCCCAGGTGGCTCAGTGGGTAAAGAACCCACCTGCCAATGCAGGAGATATAAGAGATGCAGGTTCGATCCCTGGGTCAGGAAGATCCGCTGGAAAAGGGAGTGGCAACTCAGTCCAGTATTCTTGCCTGGAGAATCTCATGGGCAGAGGAACCTGGCAAGCTACAGTTCGTAGGGTTGCAAAGGATCGGACATGACTGAAAGACTTAGCACGGAAGCTCGTGCAAGGAGCAGAAGCAGATGCCAGAAGACGATGAGACATAAGAGAGTTTTAGAGGAGTGTGTGAAGGAAAAAGGCAAGGCAGATGGAGATGGCAGGGGGAATTTTCAGATTGCAGTGTGGGTCTGTTGCCTGCAGAGGGCAAGGAAAAGAAAGAGGGCTGTATGGAACTTGTCACTGACACAGTTCTAATAGAAATCTAGCCAGACCAGTGGAGCGTCCCCAGACCAGAACTATCCATCAGTTACGTTCCCACAGCAGTGGACTGGAGAGGGGAAGTTTCATGGCTGCCTCAAAGAGGTTTCCCAAGATCTAAAGTAGGGAAGGAAATCCCTCTGGGAGTGAAAAAGTCAGAGCCACATGTCAGGAGCTTCATAGAGCGAAGAGTGAGAATAGGATGACAAGGAAGAAGGATAATAAAGAATAATGACATATATGTGGAACCCAAAATATGACATAAATGAACTTATCTGTGAAACAGACTCACAGACAACAGAGAACAGACTTCTGTTTGCCATGGTGGTTTGGGGGTGTGGGAAGGATGGATTGAGGGTTTGGGACTAGCAGGGGTGAGCTGTTATATCGAGAATGGATAAACAACAAGACCCTACTGTACAATACAGGGGATTTTATGCAATGTCCTATGATAAACTGTTCCGGAACAGAATATGTAAAAGAATGTGTGTGTATGTATAACTGAATCACTGTGCTGAACAGCAGAAATTAACACAACATTGTAAATCAACTACACTCCAACAAAATAAAATTTTAAAAACAGCATGTATTGTGCCTGGGACCAGGTGCTGTAGGTGTACCTTATTTAATCCTTGCAAAACCCCTACAAACTAGTGACTATTACCAGCTCTCTTTTTCCTGGAAATTAATTAACACAAATAGTGAGTCCTGAATCCAGACTCATACAGTGGAGACTGTCGTGTTAACCATTCTGTGAAGAAATGAGGACAACTGCCATTCCTCCTTCCTGGGTGCTTGCAGGCAGGGTGTAGATGGATTTTATTTTTGGCTAAGGGTCCAGGATCAGGCCAGACAAAGGGGGCGTGTCATCATGCCCCCTTTCTGCTCAAAACTCTCTGATAAAAATTGGCTCCCAGACCTCGATAAGATCGCATAGCCATGTCGGGGCACGACCCATGTCTATTTTGCCTCCCTTTCTTTGCAGAGTTTACTCTTATGGGCTCTTCATTAATGTTTGCTGAATAAATTATTCAACAGTTAAAAAGTGATGGAGAGACTTCCCTGGTGGTCCAGTGGTTAAGAATCCACCTGCTAATTCAGGGGACACTGGTCCAATCCCTGATCTGGAAAGATCCCACATGCCATGGGGCAGTTAAGCCCCTGCATGGCAACCACTGAGCCCAGGTGCCTCAGAACCCATGCTCCCCAACAAGAGAAACCACTACAGTGAGAATCCAGCACACTGCAATGAAAAGTAGCCCCCCACCCCGCCATTTGCCGCAGCTAGAGAAAGCCCGTGTGCAGCAACAGAGACCCAGTGCAGCCAAGTAAATAAAGAAACAAATGCATGGATTTTCTTTTAAGTGATGAATAAACACATGCATACCAGCTGCCTCTTGAATTCCAGCAATGGTCAGCTTATGTGCTCAAGCCGATGAGAAGGGCTTTTGCTGAAATTATCCCTTGGCTCCCAGGATCAGCAGATAGAAATGAGCAACTTCATCCACACGTTTGCAGAGTGTCCAGGGGTGGCTACTCATGATTCCCTGTATTTCAGTGAGCTTTCAGAGCATAGCACATCGTCCCAAACTTAGTGGCTTGAAAGGGTCATTATTTTGTTAATTTCTCTGATTCTGTGGCTCGTGGGAGTGGTTCTTCTACTTAGGGGTCAACACCACCTGATGTCTGCAGTCAGATGGCAACCCACCAGATAACTGCCTCTTTAGGATGGTCCCATCCATGCCTGATAATTGGCTTTGTATCAGCCAGGGTGATGGGCATGACTCAGCCATGAGTCATGTTTAGTGAGCTGAGACAGAAGTGAATGTCTTCGCCAGCACGTTTAGTGAGCCTGGCGGTTCCTAGTGATCACAGGGCTCCCAAAGCAGTGAGAGAGTGAATTCCAGCTCAAGGGCTTGTCTGCTTCTGCTAGTGTCACATTTGCTAAAGTCCCACTGACCACATGGGCAAGATCAGACTCAAGGTGCAGGTGAAAATTGTTTTGCTTCGAGTCCAAGTCTCCGAATAGACAGAGAGAACAAGTCCACCACGGCAATGCAAAGGCAAGAAGGGAGTTTATTGCTAACTCGAGTTAGGGCACTCTGCCACATCCAACACAGTGGAGTAAGGCAAGAGGGCCCCGAGCCCTGAATTACAGCAGTATTTATAGACTTAGAACAAAGACAGGGAGTTGGCGAGAGCGGATTGGTTGCAAGGGGTTCTTGGCATCTATTAATTGGCTAAATTTTGCACATGTGGGCTCGCTTAAGGGACTTTTTGTGTTATCTGGGCTAGCTCTGACCAGGCTGTGGGGAGTATGCTGACTGGCTGAGTCTCATGGTCAGGGGGATGATGATCTCAGCTCCTTCTGGGCCATGACCCAGCTTTTTCTGTGATTGTAGCTCTGGCTACTTTAGTCCTTGAAGCTTGTCATGGCTTCTGTCAGGTCTCAACAAAAAATTCCACCTCTTGATGAGAGCAGCTGCAAAGTTGTATTGGGAAGGGGAGCCTCTGTAAGGGTGGGAGACATTTGTGGCCATTTTTGTAATGTTCTGCGCAAGTCCTGCTGAATCCCGCTATTAAAGAATTCTTTTTGCCAATATCATCTCCTACTACTGGACCCTGTTTTTCATCTTCCCCGTGCCATCATTTGAAGTTTCTGGCTTTGCCCCAGATCTGCATCTGAGCCTCTTGTTCCATTCAAGTTTCAAATATGTGGACATTGGCTCAGAGTAGACTGTGCTTTGCCTGTGGACTTGGCTTTTGTAAAGTCCTGACTGTTCTGTGATCATAGGCTGTTGCTTCAGCTTCCTTCTGCCAGTCTGTCATCCATGCTTCCACACATACATACATCTATCTTTTCTTCCTTTCTCTCTTTTATCCATCCACCCATTGATGCATCCATACTTCAGTGTTTCCCTCCTGCTTTCCTTCCTCCCTCCTTCCTTCCCTTCCTTCCTTCTTTCCTTCCCTCCATCCATTCATGCATCCATCCATAGGTCAATACTTCCTTCCTTCCATTCATCAGTCCCTCTATCCATCTTCCCTATCTTCCCTCCATTCATCTATTTATCCCTTCATCTGTTCATCATCCATCCATACACACATTTGGTACAATTGATTTCTCTTTAAGGATCGTGTATACTTCTCTCTAAGAGCCTTGATTGACAGGTGAGATGATATGTATGCTAGTAGCCAAACCAAGTGAAATAATACGGGAGCATCAAGGAGAGACTAATTCCACCCTGACTGAACAATCCCCTAGCACCCCACAGTGTCCCTTTCTTAATGCTCCTCTGATATGTTTTTCTCCTGTTTTCCCTGCTGAACTAAAATTTCTTCGAATAAAAGGACCATATTTCTCTAATTTACTGTCATATCCTTACCCCCAGCACAATGTTTGCAAAGAGGACACATTTTATAAACATTGAATTGACTTGAATTGAAAGCTACAGAGAAGAGATAACATTTGCATTGGGCTCCAAACAATAGCAATAACATTTAAACCACAGCAACTGTGTGAGTGGCTGGGGTTATTCTCATTTTATAAGTGAGGAAACAGGTCTGGGGGTTAAGTGATTTGCTCCAGATGACACAGATGGTAGAGGAGTGGAGCCAGGCTTCTGGTCCTAGAGCCTACATGATACATTCTGCTGACAAATTACTGTCAAAAGCAGGAAAAAAAGACACATGAGAGATCCACGGTCTCTTTTATTGATGGCTCACCTGTAATAGTCAACAGATCCTTTCCATATTTCTAATTTCCACCATGTTCTTCATCCATCCATCAGCTCACTCATCCATCCATTCATTCATCTTTCTAGCCATCCATTCTACATCCATCTATCCAGCCAGCCAGCAAATGTTTAATGAACTCCTGACTTCTTCTTATTCATAGCTGAATCCCCAGAAGCTAGAAATGTACCTGGACTGTCATCAATAGGCTATTAGTACTTGTTGAATGAACATTCCAGGCGGTTGGAAAGCAGTATAAGCACAGGAATCAGGAGAGCGTGGACTCTGGAGCCAGTTTTGTTTTGGATTCAGATATTGGCTTGAAACCCTGCTTGCATGACCTTGTGCAAGTTATTCAGCCTCTGTCTCAGCTTACTCACTTGTTCAAGGGCTTAATGATTGTGCTTACCTCCTGGGATTATTGAAAGGATAAAGCTCATTTTCTCTCTGTCTCACACACACACTTAGATTACCACTTGACCACTGTGCCCCGCAACACCCCCCCGCCCCCGGAGTTTTATTGCTTTATCATCACTCAGAAAATGGGATACAGTGTTGATCAAAAAAATACAAGGTCACTGCTATCATGAAACCAACATTTTGGTGAATTGCTCAGGTAACTATCTGGCAAACAACCACATAACCAAAGAAAGTCCAGATAAGCAGACTCTCGCAGTGTTACTTTTACCTGAATTTGTCCCCTTGTCCCTGTCGTTGATTCTTAGATACCCAGGTAGACGGGAGCTTGAGGAGGGAGGGGACACTGCTCCTTCGTGTGGATTACTCATGGCACTAATGAGAATGCCAAGCAGTCTCCTGGTGTCTGTGTGCCCAGTCCAGTCTGCTTGCTGAGTGCTGACTCTGAGCCCCATCTCTTCCCCAGACACAGACAGATGTATCCTGTGTGGAGTGGCTGGAATAAATTCCTGGTGATCTCTGGGTAACTTGCAGCTGCTGAGCCTGGTATGAGGGTTAGGGACTGTGTGAATGTGAAGATGTGACTGTGGGCTTCAGCTCTGTTGCCTATTCTTGTGATTGCTCAGGAGCCCAGAAGTGGAAATTTCTAGCATCCCTAAGTGTGATTGGGTTGCAGGAACCTGAGGATGGGGGAGACTTAGCCATGGAGGTGTAGCTCATGCAGTGAAGGTTTCTTTCTAGAAAGGTTTCTTTCTAGGTCTGTGAAGGTTACTGCCATGTATGTGATCAGCATACTCAGGGTCATGAGCTCCAGGGGCCCTGGGCACTAATTCTTACCTCGGACTCCCTGCTTCCCTGTAGATCGATGGATACAGATAAAATGCCCGAATAACAGGCACATTCAGATCTGAGGCTGTAACTCAGGAAAGGCTACTACTCTTGGGCTGAAGTTCCTTTTCTCCTGCAAATGTTTCTGAAACACAGACTCAGAAATTTAAGAATTTCAGAATTGGAAGGGATGTAAAATTTTCCCAATGAAACCCAAACCCCACTTGACCTAAAGTCCCTTCTGATGAGACCTCCAGCATCTCTTTGCTCACTTATCGACCACACTAAGTTCACAACCATTTCTAGAAAGAAACCTGCTATTTTGGCCTCTCTAACTTCTGACTTATCACTTTTGCATCCGGGACTGCTGTTTCAATGGAGTCATTTAGCTGTAGGTGTCACAAAGACTTAAGCAAGATGAAATATATCCATTGAGTCCTGTAATAAAGGGTCCGTGGATAGATCTAGCTTCAGGTACGGATAGATTCGGGGCATAAATAATGCTAACAGGACCAGCCTTTGGCTGTGCTTCTTGTGAATGGCTCCATTCCCAGGATCTGCTGTTTTGCTTGGCAGCTTCTAGCTCTTCTGCTTTAGGTTGCAGGATGGTTCCAGCGGCTGCACATCTCATATTCTTATAGCACCAAATAAGTGGAACCCAAACCTCTCTTTCCTTCATCCTCAGCCACTGTCTCCTTGTCTCTGATTGGCTCTGATTAGACAAAAACATGGGATATACTGACTGGCCTGAAACTGCAGGAGCCTTGGTTGACATTAGTCTACTCAGTTAGCAGTGATGAGAATGGAGAAGGGGTGGTTTCCCTTTTACTAGAAGGAGGAAAGAAGGATGGAACTTGGGCTGGAGACACATTTCTTTCCTTTTCTTTTTTTGCCATATTTTTTCTGCCTGGAGAATGGCCACTTTAGTTCACTATCTTCTTTTCAGGCTGAAATAATTACTTTAACTTCCGTGTTTCATAGGTCTTCAGAGCAGACTTCCCTGTTATGTTTTGGTTGTGCTTTTGTGTGCTATCTCCTCCACCAGGCTTTGAGACCCATCAAGGGATCCATGGTGCCTTATTCATGTTGAGCTAATTCACCCATAGGACTTTGTGCTAGGTAGACAGTTGGGATTAGTAAATGTTTATTGAATGAAAGGATGATATTCTAGATAGAACTTTAATTTTGCAGCCTAAGTCCTCATGATTAAATTTAAAAACTTCTGCCTAATCTTTCCTATTGTGGAGCCGTCTCATGCCTAGTAAAAATTGCTCATCTTATTCAAAGACTGCACTAGTGTTCCCACAAATTCATGTCCACCCCAAACCTGTAAATGTGATTCTATCATGAAACAGGTCTTTTGTACATGGAATGAATTAACATGAGGTCATATCTGGGCTTCCCAGGCGGCTCAGTGATAAAGAATCCTCCTGGCAGTGCAGGAGACACAGGTTTGATCCCTGGGTCAGGAAGATCTTGTGGAGAAGGAAATGACAACCCACTCTAGTATCCTTGCCTGGGAAATTCCATGGACAGAGGAGCCTGGTGGGCTACAGTCCATGGGGTCACAAAGAGTCAGATAGGACTGAGCACACACATACTGGACTAAAGTGAGCCTTAAAGTGAAGACTGGATTATTGTAAGAAGAGCTCTAGGGACACAGGGCCAGAAGGGAGAATGCCACAGAGTGCTTGTTGCCCAGTCACTAAGTTGTGGCCAACTGTCTGCAGCCCCATGGACTGCAGCACACCAGCCTTCCCTGTCCTTCACTATGTCCCAGAGTTTGCTCAAACTCATGTCCATCAAATCAACGATGCCATCCAACCATCTCACCCTCTGTTGCCCTCTTCTCCTCCTGCCTTCTATCTTTCTTGCTTTTCCAACTCATTGAAAAAGCATCGGGGTCTTTTCCAATGAGTTGATGTTTCACATCAGGTGGCCAAAGTATTGGAGCTTCAGCTTCAGCATCAGTCCTTCCAATGAATATTCAGGGTGATTCCTTTTAGGATCAACTGGTTTTCATCTCCTTATTGTCCATAGGACTCTCAAGAGTCTTCTCCAACAGCACAGTTCGAAAGCATCAATTCTTTGGTGCTCAGCCTTCTTTATGGTCCAGATCTCTCATCTGTACATGACTACTGGAGGAACCACAGAGCCAGTGGCAGAAATTGGAGAGATGCAGCTATAAGTAAGGGAACCCCAAGGATTAGCAGCGATTGCCAGAAACCAGAAAGTCAGGACAGATGTTTCCCCAGAGCCTGCAGAGGGAATGGAGCCCAGCTGACACCTCGGTTTCAGGCTCCTAGCTTCCAGAACTGCAAGAGAATAAATTCCTGTTGTTTTGAGCCACTCAGTTTGTGAAGCTTTGTTACGACAGCCTGGGATCTGGTAGCGATGATTCTCGCTATCGGGAATAGCAAGATTCCTTATGCAAGCCTGCAGCTTGTCTTTGTTCATCAATTCACTCATTTCTTCCTCACACGTTTATCAGATATGACTATATTCTGGGTGCTGCAGATGTGATGATGGCCAAGTCAGGGCCTGTATAGTCAGGATCTTTTTGGCAAGGGAGCAGGCACATAGGCATCCCACGTATCAGCCTTATTCTACGACGTGTCTCCCAGAGGGGTATCTTCCATAGAACATGTTGCATCTTGGTTAATGTGCTGAATCCAGACTCAGAAAGACTTACCTCATAGCCAAGCTCCACTGCTCAGCAGATGTATGAGCGTGGGCAAATATTCACCTAACCCATGTCACTCTCAATTTCCTTTTTCACTTGGGGGTCACAGTGAGTTGTGATGAGGATGGAAAGAGTTGTTGCATGTCAAGTGTTCAGACCATCACCTGGCCCGTCTTTTGCTGTTTTTATAGCATCTTAAAAATTTGAAAATAATGATTATGCAACTCCGAGCCCTTTCCTCTGTCTGCTAAACATTCCTGGTTTCTTCAGCCACAAAGGATGTGATTTGATGTCCCCATTGCCTCCCTGGTTGCATTTATTCCAGAGATGCTCAAGAGTGCTAATATCTGAGTTGTTGCTTAGTCGCTAAGTCATGTCCGACTCTTTGTGACTCCATGGACTGTAGCCTGTCAGACTCCTCTGCCCATGGGATTCTCCAGGTAAGAATACTGGAGTGGGTAGCTATTTCCTTCTCCAGGGGATCTTGTGGCCTAGGGATCGAACCCACATCTCCTGCATTGGCAGACAGATTATTTGCCACTGAGCCACCAGGGAAGCTCAATATGTAGGAGAACATTCAATCCCAAAACGCAAAACAGAGTGGGACGTAAATGTCACCTCCTTTCTCTAGACCTTGACTTTGAGTGATGCAACCGTAAGTGCCCTTTGAGAAACACATCACACTGCTGGCTCATATTGAGCTTATAGGTAATGGATACCAGCCAGGTACACTCACACCTGCTTCCCCATTCAGAGCTTGTCCAGATGGTTGTTGGACCCAGAGGGCAGGACCTTGCATTGATCTCTGATACATTTCATGCTGTGTTATTCAGTCTTCACACCAGCTGGTGGAGGTCTTCTGGGAACCTAATTCTGTTATGTAGCATATTGCCCACATGGTAAAGTCCCAACTTTGTATCACATGCAGATTTTATCAGCCTTTATTCAAGCCCTTGATAAAAATGTTGACTATTGGGCCACAGGCTGAGACTACCCTCCCTTCTGGCTAAGTGGTGAGGACTCTATTCTGGCATTATCTTGGGGCCCCTCGTGGTGGCTTCAGAAAGGGCACCTAGAATCAGCCATCCTCTGCTTTGAAAGAGGACTGCTGCTCTTTCCTGGCTGTTTCTTTCAGAAGAACCTCAGGCTAGGATCCTGTCCCAGGAGGATGGGTGCCTGTTGCTGCCTCAAGCATCTAAGCCGAATCCCCCGGGGTTGACTCCAGGCACAGTGGCACTTAGTAGACCTTCCCCCGTGGCTTATTGGTAAAGAATCTGCCTGCAATGAGGACATGCTGGTTCGATCCCTGGGTGAGCAAGACCCCCAGTAGGGGGAAATGGCAGCCCGCTCCAGTATTCTTGCCTGGGAAATCCCATGGACAGAGGAGCCTGGCAGGCTACAGTTCATAGGATCAGAAAAGAGTTAGACATGACCTAGCAACCGGACCACAAGAGGTCCAATTAGTTCTCAAAGACTTCAGAAACTTCTTCCAGGTTAACTGGTGTGTCTTTGAATGAGCAGTGAAGCCTCAGTTTTGGTGGTTGTTGGAGAATAGTAATCATAACCATACCCCCTCACTTTGATTCAGCACTTACTTTGGGGCAGGTACCAGGCACTGACTGACTTAATCCTTTGAACAGAATTTTGATGTGAACATTACTTGGTAAATGTGGAAACTGAGTCTAAAAAAGGTTGAAAAGCAGTCTAAGGTCATGTGGCTACTAATGGATCCTTCTTGCTCTCCTGGTCATGTCTGACTCTCTGCAGCCCCATGGACTGTAACCCACCAAGCTCCTTTGTCCATGGAATTTTCCAGGTAAGAATACTAGAGCAGATTGTCATTTCTTCCTCCAGGGGATCTTCCTGACCAAGGGGTTGAACCTGTGTCTCTTGCATCTCCTGCATCAGCAGGCGGATTCTTTACTACTAGTGCCACCTGGGAAGCCCTGTGATTCCTCAAACCCAGGTCTCTCTTCCCTGAGACTCTGGCTTACATCCGGGCTCCTCTCTTAGCATCAGGTGACTTTTCTGTGTATAATTCAGAGGGATCAGTTCAGTTCAGTTCAGTCTCTCAGTCGTGTCTGACTCTGCCACCCCATGGACTGCAGCACGCCAGGCTTCCCTGTTCATCACCAACTCCCGGAGCTTGCCCAAAGTCATGTCCATCGAGTCAGTGATGCCATCCAACCATCTCATTCTCTGTCATCCCCTTCTCCTCCTGCCTTCCATCAAGTTCAGAGGGATGCTTGTGTAATTAACCAGTTAATGAAATACATTTGCTTCTTGAGACTCAGTTTCGCGTGGTCAGGGATTGTGTCTTCTAGGCTGCCTGTCCTCCCCTACAGCCTAGCACCCTGCCCCTTTGCATGTGGCTAACAGCTCAGTAAATATTTGTTTAATAAGCTGGACTGGACACATTTCAGTAGACTGGAAGGTAAATTTGATTTAAGGTTTATTTCTTTTGACATGCAACCATCTCTGGGCGCCGTTCCCTGAGTCTCAAATGGGCGTAAATCCTTTCCTCCCAGAGCATTGAGAATTAATTAAGGTTGGTGACACCCTTTCAAATTCCTTACAATGTATAGCTGCTTTCATCCGGCTAAGTGCGAGGCAGCATTATGGGGCCATTAGTGGGCCCTGTGCTAATGGGTGTTTGTCAACCTCCTCCCCTTCCTGTGCGTCCCCCAGTAATTGCTAAATAACTCACAGAGTGTTTGGGTTGCTAAATTAAAAGATGAAATAATAGAGTGAAAATAGGAACAGGCATGTGGAATGAATAGAGACGTCCGGATACGGAGGTTTGCTCTGCTTGGATGTCTCTTAAACAAAGAACATGATTCGAGTTAGGATCGCAAGCATGGATTTTTATAGACTTTGGGCGAGCTCGGTGGTTCTGAGAGAGGAGGCGGTGGCTGTATTTGATGGGTGGTCCCCTCTAGTTCTGCCTGAAGTCCTGTGGAATGAGGGCAGTTTGTCTTCTTCAGCTCTGATTTTGGTACAGATGGCTTGCCCGTCAAGAAGGTAAGTGAGAAGAACCAGCTGGCTTCTAGAGCAGGAGCAAAGCAGTGACTGGAAAACGCCTTTGGGGCAGTGATTGAAAACAAGCAGGAAATGCACAGAGGGGCTCCTCTGGTGGGAAAGAGAAGTGAATAGCAACAGCCAAAGTCAGGGGACAGGGGTGAGGCCCAGTTCATTTCATGAGAGCCCCTGGCAGCCAACCTTGCCTAAACCCTTTCCCTTCGTGAGGCTTCCCTGGTACCTCAGCTGGTAAAGAAGTCACTTGCGATGTGGGAGGCCTGGGTTCAAATCCCTGGGTCGGGAAGATCCCCTGGAGAAGGGAAAGGCTACCCACTCCAGTATTCTGGCCTGGAGAATTACATGGACTCTGGAGTCCACGGGGTTGCACAGAGTCGGACACGACTGAAGCGACTTAGCAGCAGCAGCAGAAAGTCTAGTCTTGATTTTTTTTTTGACTCCTGGGAGGTGATCTAATGAAATGTGTTTGCTTGCGACCTTGGATCACACAGGATGGTATAACAATATAATTTAGGATGAGAGATGATCACACATGAGGATGAGCCATGCCAGAAAGACCAATAGTGTGATGTGATGTAATGTGGGATGGAGGCTTTGGGTCGTACCCAGTGGAGATGGGAGAAAGATGAGTGGCGTGTGCAATTGGTCATGCTTGCATGATGGAACCACCGAAAAACTGACATTGAGGCTAAGGGAATGTTCTTGGTTGACAGTATGCCGTGAGGGCTCTTGCACATGGATGCCCCCAGAGTAATGCAGCCTTATTCTGTGGAGAGAAAGCAATGGAAGGTTCCCTTTTGGCACTTTTCCTGGACTTTGCCCTTGGCACCTCTTCTGATTGACTGATCTTAGTTTGTATCCTTTCCCTGTATTATCTGTAACCATGGACATTCCAGCTCTCAGTAAGTGTGAGGTTTTTCTAGTCGATTACTCAACATTAGGCTGGTGATAGCCGCCTCATTTTGAAAAGACCCTGATGCTGGGAATGATTAAGGGCAGAAGGAGAAGGGGGTGATAGAGGATGAGATGGTTGAATGGCATCAACAACTCAATGGACATGGGTTTGGGTAAACTCTGGGAGTTGGTGATGGACAGGGAGGCCTGGCGTGCTGCGGTTCATGGGGTCACAAAGAGTTGGACACGACTGAGCGACTGAACTGAACCGAGGCTGTGATAGGTTTATTTGTTTTTGTTTTCTTTGGTTGTTTTTTGCTTTTCTTTTTAAAATTTCATCAATAACTCAATTTATTTAAAAGAATAGGAACAATTACATGCACTAATTGACATTACCAAACAATGTTAGAGTAATTAGCTCTAGAACAAGGAATAAAAGAAACATTGTTAATTAGCCACTGTGTGTCTGTGTATCTTCTCTCCCCTTTTGAAATCACAAACAAGCAGAAGAACTAGATACTATAGTGAAAATACAATCACAGTTTCTCGCAAATAAAAGTGTGCATGACCTGGGGCTAACTGAAGCCCAGCAACCCGGCAAACTTATAGTTGAAAGCAGAAGTGGGAGCAGTCTTGGGGACCATGCCCTCAAACTTTGAAGTTGGCCTGAACCCTCACACGTAATAAGCTTAAATACAACCATCATTAAGAGAGTTTCTATTTTATTCTGGTGAACTTCTTTATACGTGTGCTATTTGCAAACCTTGTACATACTCACAGCAACATAATTTGAAGAACGTTTTACCCTAAGCAGTTCTCCACCTTATTCTTCAAAACAGAACATTTAAGGACAACGTAATATCCCATAGATATCTTACAATGTAGTTAATCCTTACCTCGTTGTCATGTATTCATCTACCGTTTTCACTAATTATTATTCATTATTTTAATTGACTCTGGATGAGCATCCTTGTAGTTAACCCTCCACACAGATGCATGGTTCTATCCTTAGGATACAGTGCTAGAAGGCAGGTGTTGGGCTGCCCTTCATTCTGCCAAGCTCCCTTTGGCCGGGTGGGGCTGGGGAGTGGGACTGGGGTGCCAACATCTGGACAGGAGCAGTACACGCTTCCTGGAGCTTTGGGACCTTGGAGCTGTGGGACAACTGCATTCTCAGGCCTCAGCAGACCCAGTGAGCCGGAGGGCTTGTTCATGTTGAGTGCAAGTCACGTTGACTGCGCACTGTATTTTATGAACATTTATAGGAAAAGTTATTCAGATTCAGAGTCTGAGTCTGGTCTCTAACAGTGGTTTTTAGGGGCAATTTTAATGGAAAGTTCTCTCTAGGAAGATTGATTGAGTAGAGTCAGCCAATTAACCTTTTGCTTCTTAATGATTTGCTTTTATTTTTCTCATTGGTGGAATTTTATTTTTACTTATATTTTTAGTTGGTCAAACATTCTT
>SJYF01000056.1:19428630-19456699 GCA_006410515.1 Procapra przewalskii
ATCAGGCAGTTTTCTGCTACTTTTTCTCTAGACCATTAGTTTATTGATGGTGGGTTGTCTTTCCAGCAAATCTCTTTTGATTGCAACTATATAATGAAGACGTGTTTTAGTGTCCTTCTAGCTCCAGGGCAAACTCACCAGGGGTCCTTTCATTCCCACTGAAGTATCACTGCTGAGGCTGATTCATCTTGATTTTTAGAGCCATCATTCCATCTTGAGGGCTTATGACTACTCTGAGCCTTTATAAAGGGGATTTGTCCATGTGAGGTGATTCAGATGGTGCTAAGCCAAGTCTTGGGATAGAGACAGCTTTCTTTTTATTCAGGATGCTGGCTTCTGTCCTTACCAGATGTCCAGGAGAAAAGTCATTAACATGGTGAGGCCTAGTGCTCACTTGGATGATGGAAGGAAGACATAGGCTTCAGCTTTTATCCCCAGAGAGCCTCCAGATCCAGGTACCCTGGCTTCTTTCCCTGATCCATGACACCAGGCCAGTGTTGACCTTCAGGAGGGTGCTGGAGAATGCTTGAATCCTTTTTGATGCCAAACCCAGCTTCTATAAGCTGACACTGAAATAAATCTCAGAGACAGAGTTTTGGGTGGGGTCTTCCTTTCTGGCTCAGATGGTAAAGAGTCTGCCTGCAATGCAGGAGATGTGGATTTGATCCCTGGATTGAGAAGATCGCCTGGAGAAGTGAATGGCTACCTGCTCCAGTATTCTTGCCTGGAGAATTCCATGGACAGAGGAGCCTGATGGGCTACAGTCCATGGGGTCAAAAAGAGTCGGACGTGACTGAATGATTAATACTTTTACTTTTTCTGAAAAGAATACCATTATTGCTTGGCCAGGCCAAGTGGGTCACAGCAGGCTAATGCCCTTAAAATTGTGTGTCTTAACCCAGGGGAGGCTGTGAGAAGTCTTATAGCCAGGGCTGGATGCTGATAAGGATCAAGGTGCATGCAGGGCCCACATTGCTTCAATCCAAGATCATCTAGTGTCAGGTGATGATGGGTGAACTTTGGCCTTCTCTCTGGAATGAGGAGTGCTTTATCAAGTTGTTAACACTTTCTATTTGTTGGGCTTCCCTGGCGGCTCAGAGGTTAAAGCATCTGCCTGCATTGCAGGAGACCTGGGTTTGATCCCTGGGTCGGAAAGATCCCCTGGAGAAGGAAATGGCAACCCACTCCAGTCTTCTTGCCTGGAGAATCCCATGGATGGAGGAGCCTGGTGGGTTACAAGTCCACGGGGTCTCAAAGAGTCGGACACAACTGAGTGACTTCACTTTAACTTTCCATTTGTTGGGAGTTTTAGTTTTTCAGAGGAGCTCAAAGATACTGTTATGTATATCCCATGAGGGGAAGCCAGGACCCTGCCCCAAGTTAGTTCTGCCTCAGTTGTGTCCAGCTCTTTGAGACCTCATGGACTGCAGCATGCGAGGCTCCCTATCCATCACCAACTCCCGGAGTTGCCTAAACTCATGTCCATCGAGTCAGTGATGGCATCCAACCCTCTCATCCTCTGTTATCCCTTTCTCCTCCTGCCTTCAATCTTTCCCAGCATCCGTGTCTTTTCCAGTGAGTCAGTTCTTCCCATCAAGTGACCAAAGTATTGTAGCTTCAGCTTTAGCATCAGTCGTTCCAATGAATATGCAGGGTTTATTTCTTTTAGAATTGACTGGTTGGATCTTCTTGCTGTCCGAGGGACTCTCAAGAGTCTTCTCCAACACTACAGTTCAAAAGCATCAATTCTCTGATGCTCAGCTTTCTTTATAGTCCAACTCTCATGTTTAAACATGACTACTGGAAAAACCATAGCTTTGAATAGACGGACCTTTGTCAGCAATGTCTCTGTTTTTTTTAATATGCTGTCTAGATTGGTCATAGCTTTTCTTCCAAAGGGCAAGTGTCTTTTAATTTCATGGCTGCAGTCACCATCTTCAGTGATTTTGGAGCCCAAGAAAATAAAATCTGTCACTGTTTCCATTCTTTCCCAATCTGTTTTGCCATGAAGTGATGGGACCAGATGCCATGATCTTAATGTTCTGAATGTTGAATTTTAAGCCAACTTTTCACTCTCCTCTTTCACTTTCATCAAGAGGCTCTTTAGTTCTTCGCTTTCTGCCATAAGGGCAGTGCGTCTACATATTTGAGGTTATTGATACTTCTCCCGGCAATCTTGATTCCAGCTTGTGCTTCTTCTAGTCTGGCATTTCACGTGATGTGCTCTGCATATACGGAGAAGGCAGTGGCAGCCCACTCCAGTGCTCTTGCTTGGAAAATCCCACGGATGGAGGAGCCTGGTGGGCTGCAGTCCATGGGGTCGCCAAGAGTTGGACACAACTGAGCAACTTCACTTTCACTTTTCACTTTCATGCATTGGAGAAGGAAATGGCAACCCATTCCAGTGTTCTTGCCTGGAGAGTCCCAGGGACAGGGGAGCCTGGTGGGCTGCCATCTATGGGGTTGCACAGAGTTGGACACGACTGAAGCGACTTAGCAGCAGCAGCAGCAGCAGCACTCTGCGTATAAGTTAAATAAGCAAGGTGATATATACAGCCTTGACATACTCCTTTCCCAATTTGAAACCAGTCTTTTGTTCCATGTCTAGCTCTAACTGTTGCTTCTTGACCTGCATACAGATGTCTTGGGGGGCAGGTAAGGTGGTCTGGTATTCCCATCTCTTTTAGAATTTTCCACAGTTTGTTGTGATCCACACAGTCAAAGAGTTTACCATAGTAAATGAAGCAGAAGTGGATGTTCTTCTGGAATTCTTGTGCTTTTTCTATGACCCAGCAGATGTTGGCAATTTGATCTCTGGTTCCTCTACCTTTTCTAAGTCCAGCTTGAACATCTGGAAATTCTCAGTTCATGAACTGTTGAAGCCCAGCTTGGAGAATGTGAGCATTACTTTGCTAAGTGTGAGATGAGTGCAGGTGTGCGTTAGTTTGAACAAGCCTTCTCCAAAGGTACTGAATAACTGCCCCAAGCCTGCACTATTGTTTCATGTCTGCTCCTTCTTGTCTCTGCAGCTGTTCCTTCCCCGGATTAGATGGCTGTTTGAACCTGCTTTTTGAAACTCAGGGAAGGGGACACAGACAGGCGTCTGTGCTCAGGAGCCCCATGGGGTCCTGCTTGGTTTCACTTTCACTTTCTTGGCTTCCACTCGGGAGGGAAGAGTTGCCCCTATTCTCTCATATCTGTAGCATTATTCCTGTTATATTCCAGTGGTTTGGCTTCCGTAGGTACCCTGACCGTATTCTAATCCTTATGTGTCTTCTCCGCTATTTCTCCCCAGCCTGTGGGATTTTTTTGTGGCAGAAGAAAACCTCATTCTCACAGATCAATGAGCATATTCTTCTGTGTCTATTGTTTAGCATGGGATTTCAGTTTTTTGAAACACAACGGACATAGGTTCTTGAAACTCAGAAAGCCTTTTTTTTTCTCAAGACTGTAGTCCTTGCCTTGAGCTTCAAAGGAATGTTTTGAACCTCAAAGGCCAAACTGACTCTCTCCTTGGATCCCTGCTAAGAAAAAAAAAAAAAAACCCTACAGGTAAGATAGTGAGCATAGAATGTTCTAGATATTGAAAGGGTAACAGGAAATACCAGGAACCATAAAAATTCACATCAGCTTCTATTACACAATCCTCAGTTCCAAATTCATTAAAATAAGAGAGACTCAGAATCTAAATTCAGGTCAGCATTTGCAAAAAACTAGTTCTTTAGTTTGTGTGAACCTCAGTGTGTTCTGAAGCTTGTTCAAGGAAAGCAGTGGAAAGCAACTAGAGTGATGTGCAACCATTGTCAAGTTTACCCAGGAAGTCAACTGAGCATTTTATTTAAATTTTAAATATTTATATTTTAATTTAATTTTATTTTTTATCAGCTATCTGCATGCCAAGGGCTGACTCATTTGAGAAGACCCTGATGCTGGGAAAGACTTGAGGGCATGAGGAGAGGGGGGTGACAGAGGATGAGATGGTGGGATGGCATCACCAACTCAATGGAGATGAGTTTGAACAAACTCCGAGTGATAGTGAAGGCGCAGGGGAGCCTGGCGTGCTGCAGTTGGGCTCGCAAAGAGTCGGACGTGACTTAGCGCCTGAACAACAGCATCTGCATCAAGTCTTAGTTGTGGCGCACAGGATCTTCACTGAGGTGCATGGCCCTAGTTTCCCCGTGGCGTGTGGGATCTCAGTTCCCCAACCAGGGGTCAAAGCCCCATCCCCTGCTTTGTAAGGTGGATTCTTCACCACTGGACCATCAGGGAAGCCCCTCAGCTGAGCATTTTAGAGCCACCATCATATTTTCACAGCAATCCTTTAAGTGTTATTGTTCCATTTTATGAATGGGAAAACTGAGACTAATTTTTATGGATGGGAAAAGAGAGATTAGTTACATGCTTAGATGGAACTAAGAATCAAAACTATTGAGCGCCATATTTTTAAGTCGTGAAAAGAAGTGGAGGGAATGGAGGAGGGTCAATACTTGAGGAAAGTTGAAAGAAAAAAAAAAGAGAAATTGAAGGGCTCTCAATGCAAGATTGTTGTACCTGTGTCTCTCTTTACCAGGAGTGCTCTTCCCTCATATCTTCTAAGGGTGGGTCCTTTCATTATTCAAGTTTCAGAACAAAATATTGTAGAGATCATCATCGATCATCAAGCGAATCACCCACTGCGTACACACATGCATACACCTGCTAGGACATATTTTGATGACTTCTCGTTTGAGCTTCCTTGGTGGCTCAGATGGTAGAGAATCCTCCAGCAATGCAAGAGACCCAGGTTCTATCCCTGGGTTGGGAAGACCCCCTGGAGAAGGGAATGGCTACGCACTCCAGTATTCTTGCTTGGAGAACCCCATGGACAGAGGAACCTGGTGGGCTACAGTCCTTGGGATCGCAAAGAGCCAAGGAGAACTGAGCGACAAACACTTGAGTGGTTAAGAATCTGCCCACCAGCACAAAAGACTCAGGTTTGATCCCTGGGTCTGAAAAATCCCCTGGAGAAGGAAATGGCAACCCTCTCCAGTATTCTTGCCTGGCCAAAGAGCTTAGTGGGGCTACTGACCGTGGGATGGCAAAAGGGTTGGACACAACTGAGCAATTAAACAACAGAATTTTATATTTTAAAGAGCCTTACCTCCTCTGAAATCATCTTTTCTTAATGTTCATATGTGTTTGCTGTCTGTCTCCCCTTTCTAGGCCCTCTGGAGCATGGGTATTTTGTGGCCCCTTTTTTATCCCTGGTATTTAGAATAGTGCAGGGCTCAGGAAAGCCTGCTCAATAAATGTTATTTGAATGCGTTTGGTTGAGTAAGAAGGAGTGATCAGAAAGACGAGGATGAGAAAAGCCCCATCTTGCGTATCTCTAAACCACATTTCCGAATAAAAATGACAAACTTAACCACTCATTACTTTTCAACCTGGACATCAGAAGCTGCTTAGGAAGGTCTGGCTGGCTTGCTTTGGCGCTGCCTCTTTAAGTGAGGATCAGAGAGCACCTTTTAATGTTTAGCTTCATTTGTTTATCAAAGACAGTGGAGCCTTTGTCCTGCCTTAAGGCTGGGATTTGGCAGGATGGGAACTTCCTTGGTCTTGAACTTCAGAGGAGCCACATGTAGCTAAAACATTAGCTTTTCAACTCTGAAATAATTCAGGAATGTGAAAATTCTGCTAAGACACTCTTAAGAGGAGGGAGAATTGGAAATTTCAAATTAGCTGGTTTCTGAAGCCCTTTATGAAGCTCGGAAGACAAGCTTCAGCCCATTTCACAAATAAATGCTTCTTTGGAGAATTTAAAGTACACCTGCCCTTGGGTTCTTCCCACTAAACCCTTCATGGGTATCATGGAAGGAGGGCGTCTTAAAGTCAGCTGCTCCAGCTTCTTCTGGGTTTTGTCCTTACACTTGACTTATTTGGGTGCCAACTTCACAGATTTTTTTCATATCCAAGCACCACCTGCAGTTACTATAGGAAATTATATATATAATATTATTTTATGTTATATGTGTAATATAGAAATGTTATTACCCATATATGTGTGAATATCTGTGCATTTACTTGTGCACATATCTGACACTTACTTGTGTGCATGCAGTGTGCTAATTCGTTTTAGTTGTGTCTGACTCTTTGCTATCCAATGGACTATAGCCCGCCAGGCTCCTCTGTTCTTGGGATTCTCCAGGCAAGAATACTGGAGTGTCTTGCTTGCCTTCCTCCGGGGGATCTTCTGGATCCAAGGGTTGCACCCGGGTCTGTGACTCTTCCTGCATTGATAGGCGAGTTCTTTACCACTAGTGTTACCTGGGAACATTTACTTAATATCTCGAATTATTTTGAGTCTGCATTTAAATGAAGATTTTACATCATTCATATAAATAGAAAAGAAACTGAAGGTATCACTAACCTGAAGTAGAAGGGAATTATAAATATAAGAGGAAAACAATATTATTAATGCTTTGCCTTTTGAAAATGAGAGATTAATAAATATTAGGTGTTAAAGACATATGATTAATGATCATTAGACTTTCCTTGTTTAAAGTTATCAGAAGGAATGGAGGAAATTCGAGGAGTGCGTTTTCTGCTGTGTGTTTTAATAGTCGGCTGCTATAATTATGTATGGAGAAGGCAATGGCACCCCACTCCAGTACTCCTGCCTGGAAAATCCCATGGACAGAGGAGCCTGGAAGGCTGCAGTCCATGGGGTCGCTGAGCGTCAGACACAACTGAGCGACTTAACTTTCACTTTTCATTTTCCTGCATTGGAGAAGGAAACGGCAACCCACTCCAGTATTCTTGCCTGGAGAGTCCCAGGGATGGGGGAGCCTGGTGAGCTGCTGTCTATGGGGTCGCACAGAGTCGGACACGACTGAAGTGACTTAGCAGCATATTTATGTATCCCTTAACAAGATCTGGAAAACTTCTGAAATAATCGCTCTATTTGCCCAGAACATCAGGAACCACTTCATTATTCAAATCTGCAGTCCTGTCTCTAACACGTGGCCAAGTTATCATCAGACCCATCTTGATCATCTGCTTTGAAAGAAGCTCAGTTTTCTGATGAAGGCTGTTCCAAGATTTGTCTCTCCTTAGGGTGAGGAGGTCCTAGAACAATAGAGTCTGAGTGGAGTGACAAGCAGTCAAGTCCTTAGGAACCTCTGAGAAGACAGGATATTTCAGGCAGATAGAACAGCATTTAACAAGACCGAAGCAAAGAGACAGCATGGCCTATTTTAGGGAAATCACAAGTAGCTGATTCAGTGTGTCTGGATCCACATAAAATGCTGATGAGAAGGTGGTGAGAGGTGAGTTGGAGGGTGGGGGGCAGACCGGACCCTGGGGAAGCAGCAAGCCAGGCTCCTAAACTTGTGACTTCAGCTTTGGCAGCAGCCAAGCGCTTCCTGCCGCCTCTGCACTGGTATTTATGCATCCTGTTTGGGTGGCCACAGCATTCCCTTCTAGAAGAAATCTATTTTTTTCTGCATGCATATATTGATAAGTTTTGAGGTGGGAGGGAGGGTTATGAGAGCTTCCAGCATTTTGTTTTGTATCATGGGATATGCAGGCTGAGGGGAAAGATGAGTTTCTGGAGCTCACAAAAGGGAATTTGTAAAAGATTGGGCAGCTCAAGAGAAAAAGGCTTTTGGGGGGAAAACTGCCATTAGGGCAATAACACAGGTGACTGATGGGAGATTTGATGACATTTTTGCTCTCAAGGCAGAAGCAGCACTGTGACAGTGATGGAGCTCATGGAGGTGATTTAGGAGTTGTGGGGACACCACCAAGGGGGTAGGGAGGTGATGAGGAAGAGGAGGCAACTGATTGGGGTGCATTAGTGAACCAGCTATCACACTGGGGGCCTAACACTCAATCCTGTAAATGAGGTTTCAAAAGGCCTCCAAAGTGGGACTTCCCTGGTGGTCCAGTGGCTAAGACTTCTTCCAATGCAAGGGGTATGGGTTTGATCCTTGGTTGGGGAACTAAGATCCCACGTGCCACACAACCAAAATATAAAGCAGAAGCAATATTGTAACAAAGTCTATAAAGACTTTAAACAAAAATGCCCCTAAATCAGCCTTACCAAAGAGTGAGTAAATGGTGAAGGAAGGTCTGCTCAGTTCCCAGGCAGTTCCATTGTCACGGGCATGGGCAAAGCAGAATTCTGAAGCCTGGGACATCTTTCACAGGAAGATGGAGGCTCTGACTGCTGGAAGTCTGAATGCACTGCATGGACATGGTGGGGAGTTTGAGAGGGTATGTTAGGGTCACCAGTACCTGCTGTCTTGGTTTGGGACATTGTATCTGCTTTCCCAGCTTCCCGGGTGGCTCAGTGGTAGAGAACTCACTGGCCAGTGCAGGAGATGCCAGAGGTGTGGGTTTGATCCCTGTGTCAGGAAGATCCCCAGGAGAAGGAAGTGGCAACCCATTCCAGTATTCTTGCCTGGAACATTCCATGGACGGGGAAGCCTGGCAGGCTACAGTCTATGGGGTCACAAAGAGTTGGACACAGCTGAGCACACACACACATACATGTGCACATGCACACGCACACACACACACACACACACACACACACCCCTGCTCTCCCAGGAATCGTTCAGTCTTCCACAGTGTGCCTGTACGTTCTTAATATATTGAAAAGTTGAATCTAATTTGAGGATGTGACTGATTGCTGAGTGTGGCCTTCACTTGGGCTCCCCAGGGAGCTGATGCTGTCCAAGCAAATCTGCCTCATCTTGGACATATAGCGACCTTGGAGTCGTGAGGTCTTTCTTACTTGCAGTGATGAAAACCTAATTCGAATTGGCTTAAAACCAAGAAAAATCCAACATGCAGATCTTGGACTTGGAAAATCCAGGGAATGATCTTCACAGGCTTCCCTGGTGGCTCAGACAGTAAAGAATCTGCCAGCAATGCAGGAGACCTGGGTTCCATCCCTGATCTGCGAAAATCCCCTGGAGAAGGGAATGACGGCCCACTCCAGTATTCTCTCCTGGAGAATTCCATGGACAGAGGAGCCTGGCAGACTATAGTCCATGGGTTTACAAAGAGTCAGACACGACTAAGCGACTCACTCACACACACAGCTTGATTCTAGGAGCTCCAGTGACCTAATCAGATTTTGGATTATGTCTCTCCATCTCTTATCTCTGTCTTTCTCTGGGCTGATTCTGTTCTTTTGTAATAATAAGATGATTTTCCACAAGCTTTTAAGTTTTCCTCCTGTCTTCCCACCCACTTCAGTGGAAAGAAGACTTATTTAAACTTTTTTTTAACAATAAATTTCAAGACCAAGTCACTCTAGCCCTGACTGATCTTTGTGGTTTAAGTGTGCATCCTGAAAGCATTCATTGGGGTCAAGATGCTATTTAGCTCTGATTGGACAAGGTGAGTTAACATGCCTGCCTACCCTTAGAGCTAAACGTGGGCTAAATCCCACCCAAATCTCAT
Source organism: Procapra przewalskii (assembly GCA_006410515.1). NCBI lineage: Eukaryota > Metazoa > Chordata > Mammalia > Artiodactyla > Bovidae > Procapra > Procapra przewalskii. Next base: position 19,438,081 of record SJYF01000056.1, read on the forward strand.
GGACTTAGAAGTAGAAAAGGGGCTATTCCTGAGATAAAGTGGATGCTATTGATAGTAAAGGAGTTGAATGGATGCTGTTCAAGCGGAAATAAAAGCTTTCCTCTGCAACCAAGAAAAAGCAACCAGCAAGATCCTTGGAGACCTGGAAGCTCAGGCTTTAAGGACCTAATGCAAAACCAGCATCTTAGGCTACTATGCGCCCGCCCCCAGGCCCAATTTTGTTAACTGTCCCCCTTCCTGAACGAGACATATGGCTCATCTGGCTGATAGATGAGGGTCTCTGGGTATCCACAGCACTGGATTTCTGTCGACTGCTCTAACCTTGAGCTACCAGCTTTATTGGCAGTATTTAACACAAATCTGTTTTCCATCCTTGTCAGATCCCACTTCAATATGTGCCACAGGAGAAGTCGAATGCTAAATCGATTTCTTTAATGGGGAGTGCTCTGCAGCGGAGAGCAACCCTTCTGGAGATGCATTAGTCGGATTACAATTGAATCTTTTCTCACGGGCTTTTATGGACTTTTCTGTCTGGCAGAAGGGTGGAACTCTGATATCATTTGCCTAAGTTTTCTTTTTTTATTTTAGACCAGAACTTAAGAAGGTCAGGGCTCCCACCTCCAGCCCCTAGGTCAGACGCTGGGTCTCCCAATCCCTAGACTGCCCACAGAAGATTGAAATGTAGTAATCAGTGTCTTGAGATGGCAGGGAGTAATGAGTGTGAAGGGTTTCTTAGCAACAAGGGGCTGGAATTGTGTGGTAAACACTTGGGAATCTGGGAGTTGGCCTGCTTGCTTCTTTGTGGGAGTTTTTGTTGCTGTTGTTTCGTTGCTCAGTCGAGTCCCACTCTTGGCGACTCTATGACTATAACCTGCCAGGCTCCTGTCGGTGGGATTACCTAGACAAGAATACTGGTCTGGGTTGCCATTTCCTTCTCCAGGGAATCTTTCTGACCCAGGGTTGAACCCGTGTCTCCTGCATTGCAAGGGGATTTTTCTCACTGAGCTACCTGGGAAATGCTTATGGGATTTTAGGGATTATTAATACTGTAGTTTGAGATCATTTGGTGGTTTTTATAGAATATAGTTAAGTGTGCTTATTTCTGTTTGATAGTGACCCATTCCATTTCCGTGTGTAATAACAACTGTAACAGTCATTTTTAGGGTGAAGGGTATTGTGTGCTAGGCTCTCTACATTATCTCACTTAGCACTCACAGCAACCCCATGATTGGGTCTTATTATCCCTCTCTGCTGATGACAGCGTGGAAACTTATCTGGTTCACCACTTGCCCCAGGTCACACGACTATTACTGCTGAACAGTGGGACCTGTGTTCATATATCTTTGTTTGAAGCTAAAAGCATGTTCTTTTAAAAGCCATCCTAAAAGAACATGAGAAGCCATTGTACACTCATCAAAGGTGGATATCATACTATAAGGGCCCTGGAATGTGACACAGAGAAATAAAAACTGGAGGGTTCTGGCCAACATAAATCCTCTGCACTGGCCACACCCACCGCAGCAACTCAGGAGGAAGGACCATTTTCCCCTAGATATATTTAGGATAAAAGGTGTCTTTCTAAAGTAGAGGAAATCTGGACCAGACTTATTGGAATATCAAGTGGATTCTTTCTCTGCCTGGAGAAAAACTCAGTGGTTTTTCCATCTTGGAATCCATAATTTATCTTGTTTTCTACCTTCCAAGATCTAACCTCTCAGGGGACGCCAAAGCAGCTTAACACAACTGCATGACTGAAAAGACTTACTGTCCCTGAGCCCTCTGTGTAATGGAATCAGCAATACTACTAATTACATAAGTTAAATTATGAGGGTTAAATTCAGTAATGCACATTAGGGATTTCATAAATGTCAATTGCTGCTATTCTTTTAAGGGCATTTACATTCCATTCTTATTGAGAAATAATTGGCAGACATCAATGTGTAAGTTGAAGGTAAACAGCATGGTGGTTTGATTTACATTTATTGTGAGATGTTTATCACAATAGGTTTAATTAACATCCATCATCTCATATGGATACAATAAAGAAAAAAATTTCTCCTTGTGATAAGAACTCTTAGGATCATATCTCTTAAGAACTTTCCTTTATATCATATAGGAGTGTTTTATTTTTAAAATGTTTTTATTTATTTATTTGGTTACTGGATCTTAGTTGCTGCATGTAGGATCTAGTTCCCTGATCAGGGATCTAGTCCAGGCCCTCTGCTCTGGAAGTGTGGAGTCTTAGCCACTGGACCACCGGTGAAGTCCCAGGAGTGTTTATTTTATTGAGATATAGTTGATTTACAATATCATATTAGTTTCAGGTGTACAACATAGTAATTCAACATTTAAAGACAATGCTCCGTTAAATGGAGAAGGCACTGGCGACCCACTCCAGTACTCTGGCCTGGAGAATCCCATGGACGGAGGAACCTGGTGGGCTGCAGTCCATGGGGTCGCTAAGAGTCAGACATGACTGAGCGACTTCACTTTCACTTTTCATTTTCATGCATTGGAGAAGGAAATGGCAACCCACTCCAGTGTTCTTGCCTGGAGAATCCCAGGGGCGGGGCAGCCTGCTGGGCTGCTGTCTATGGGGTCGCAAAGAGTCAGACACGACTGAAGCGACTTAGCAGCTCCATTAAAAGTTATTATAAAATAATGGCAATAATTCCCTGTGCTGTATAATATTTAGTGCATCCTGTTGTCTATCTCTTTTATACATAGTAGTTTGCATCTCTTAATCCCATGCCTCTCTTACTTCTCCCACTTTCCTCCCACCATGGGTAACCACCAGTTCGTTTCTGTTTTGCTATATGTATTCAAGTGTTTTAATGTTTTTAGATTCCAGATATAAATGATATATAATGTTTATCTTTGTATATCTGACTTATCTCATTAATATCCTGTAGGTTTATCTACCCTGCTGCAAATAGCAGAATTTCATTCTATATTATGGCTGAATAATGTTCCACTGTTTATATGTAACAGCATCTTCTTTATTCATCTGTCTGCTGCTGGACATTTAGCTGTTTCCAGGTCTTGGCTACTGTAAGTGCGGCCACTTTGGCCACTGGAGTACATGTATCTTTTTTAATTAGTGGAATTTCTGGATCATGTAAGTAGTTCCATTTTTATTCTTTTGAGCAACTTCCATAATGTTTTCCCTAGTTGCTGCACCCATTTACGTTCCCATGAACAATGTATAATGTTTTAATTTTTGACATCCTTGCCAACATTTGTTTTTTGTATTCTTTTTAATGATAGCCATTCTGACAGGTGTGAGGTGGTATCTCATTTTGGTTTACATTTCTCTAATAATTGGTGGTGTTGAGCATTTTTTCATGTACCTGTTATCTGCCTGTATGTCTTCTTTGGAAAAATGTTTATTTAGATTTTCTGCCCATTTTTTGATTGCATTTTTTTTTAATATTTAGCTGTATGATCTGTTTACATATTTTGGATATTAACCTCTTGTCAGTCTTATCATTTGCAATTATCTTCTTCTCTTCTACAGGTTGTCTTTTTCTTTTGTCGATGATTTCTTTTCCTGTGCAAAATCTTTTAAATTGGGTTCCACATTTTGTTTTTATTTCTTTTGCTTTAGGAGAACAAATCCAAAAAATATTGCTATGATTTGTGTCCAAGAATGTTCTACCTATGTTCTCTTAGAGGAGTTTTATAGTTTTAGGTCTTACACTTAGGTCTTCAATCCATTTTGAGTTTGTTTTTGTATATGCTGTGAAGAAATGTTCTAATCTCATTATGTTTTACATGTAGCTATCCAGTTTTCCAAGCACCATTTTTTTCCTTTTTTAAAAAATTTTATTTTTCCTTTATTCTATGTTACAGTACTGTATTGGTTTTGCCATACATTGACATGAATCAGCCACAGGTGTACATGAGCCCCCAATCCTGAAACCCCCTCCTACCTCCCACCCCATATCATCTCTCTGGATCATCCCCGTGCTCCAGCCCCAAGCATCCTTTATCCTGTATCGAACATAGACTGGCGCTTCGTTTCTTACATGATAGCATACATGTTTCAATGCCATTCTCCCAATCATCCCACCCTCTCCCTCTCCCTCAGAGGCCAAAAGTCCGTTCTATACCTCTGTGTCTCTTTTGTTGCAACGAAAAGAATAAAATACTTAGGAATATACTTACCTAAAGAAACTAAAGACCTATATATCGAAAACTATAAAACACTGATGAAAGAAATCAAAGAGACACTAATAGCTGGAGAAATATACCATGTACATGGATCGGAAGAGTCAATATAGTGACAATAAGTATACTATCCAAAGCAATCTACAGATTCAATGCAATCCCTATCAAGCTACCAGAAGTATTTTTCACAGAACTAGAACAAATAATTTCAAGATTTGTATGGAAATCCAAGCACCATTTTGAAGAGACTTTTTCTCCATTATATATTCTTGCTTCTTTTGTCATAGATTAATGGACCATAGGTGTATGGGTTTATATTTCATCTTTCTGTTCTGTTCTATTGGTCTATATGTTTGTTTGTGTGCTGGTACTATCTGTTTTGATTACTGTAGCTTTGTAATATAGTCTGAAGTCTGAGAGAATGATATCTCTAGCTTTGTTCTTTTTTCTCAAAATTGCTTTGTCAATTCAGGATCTTTTGTGGTTATGGATTTTAGGACTATTTTATACAATCTGCCACTCCATGTCTTTTGATTGGAGCATTTAGCCCATTGATGTTTAAAATAGTTACTGATAAATATGTACTTACTCTCATTTCATTACTTGTTTTCCTGTTGCTGTAGTTCCTCTCTGTTCTTCTTTTCACTTCTTCCCTTGCATTTTGATTATTTTCTTTTGTAGTATGCCTGTCTGTTTTTTCTTTTTTTTGTCGACTGTAGTTTATTGATTTGTGGTTACCATTGGAGTTCATGTATGTTGACCTATATCATCTTATTTTAAACCGACAGCAATTTAAGTTCAAACACATTCTAAAATCTCTACACTTTTACTCCCCTCCCTCACATTTTTAATGTTATATTTTATATCTTCCTGTTATCCCTTAACTGTTTACTGTATTTATAATTGCTATTAGAATTTTTTAATTTTAATCTTCCTATTGCCTTATTTAAATTGTTGATTACTACATATATGTCCTTTCTGGTGGGATTTTCCCCTTCCTATAGAATTTTGCTTCTTTTCCACTTAGGAAAAAAACCCTGTAACAGTTATTTTAGGATAGATTTAATATTGCTGAATTATTTTAGTTTTTGCTTGTCGGGGAAGTTCTTTCTCTCCCCTTCAACTCTAAACTATATTCTTGTTGGACCAAGTATCCTAAGTTGCAGGTTTTATCCCTTCAGCACTTTAAATATATCCCTTCTGGACTGCTAAGTTTCTGTAAAAGTATCAGCTGATAGCGTTTTGGGGGATTCCCTTGCGTATGAAAGAGGAGAGAGAAAAACTCTGTTTTTATCTTACTGTCTTTAGAATGTCCAGCCTTCTGCTCTTTAATTATGATGCGCCTTGATGTGGGTCTGTTTGGCTTCATCTTTTTGTGACTCTGTGTCCTTCCTGTACCTGAAGATCTGTCTCCTTCTGCAGGTTTGGGAATTTTCCAGCCCTGATTTCCTCAAATCATTTTGCTCCCCTTCTTTTCTCCTTCTGGGACTCTGATGATGTGAATGTTGGCATGCTCATTATTATTCCAGAGATCTCTTAAACTGTTCTCATTTTTTAGAATTTGTTTTTCTTTTTGCTATTCCGATTGGGTGATTTCCATTGTTCTGTCTTCCAGATCACTTTTGTGTTCTTCTGTATCACTTAGTCTGCTATTCAGTCCTTCTGCTGCTGCTGCTGCTGCTGCTAAGTCACTTCAGTCGTGTCCAACTCTGTGCAGCCCCATAGACGGCAGCCCACCAGGCTCCCCCATCCGTCCTTCAAGTGTTTTATTTTTATTTTGGTTATTGAATTCTTCATTTCTGGGGCATTTTTATATTTTCTAGTTTCTTGTTAAAAAATTCACTTTATTCATCTATTCTTTGCCCTAGTTCAGGTAACATTCTTATTACAAATGTTTTGAATTCTTTATTTGATAAATTATTTATTTCTGTTTCATTATTTATTTTTCCAGGAATTTTCTCTTGCTCTTTTAATTGAGACCAATTCCTCTACCTTTTCATTTTGCTTAACTCTGCCTCTAATTAGGAAGTGGCAGCCTGCTCCAGTATTCTTGCCTGGAAGATTTTATGCACAGAGGAACCTGGCAGCCCACAGTTCACGGGGTCACAAAGAGTCAGACACAACCGAGCAACTGAGCCCACGTGAATTTAGGTGAAGCAGTTACCTGGTAGAATCTTGAAAGGGTGTTCTTGTGTGAAAGCGTCCCCATACATACTGTGTTCCCAGTGCTTTCAGTGGGAAAGCTGGATTTGATGTGGACACAAGTCATGTTTTTCCGCAGGGTTTGCTGGCAGCTCTCAGTTCTGGTGGGGTGAGGTTGGAGATGGAGAGGCTGGAACTGGAACTGGGTATGAGACCAGATTTCCCCTCTGCTCAGTGGCTGCTAGTGCCTTATTGAGGTGGGTTATCCCAAGTTGCTGGAGTACAAGATTTGAGGGTTGGGTCCAAGGTGACCCTGTTCCCCTTAAGTGTGTGTCCTCTCTGCCCAAGGTGACTCAGTTCTCCTTAAGTGTGTGTTTTCTCCTCTCCCAGCACTGGGATCCTTGTTCCAGAGAGAAGGGGCCTCAAAGGAGGGTGGGGGTGAGGAGCTATGCCAGCTCTCAGCTTGTGTCAGCCGCAGACAGAGGTCTGAGCTGACTCCGTTGCATCCCTTGCTCTGCTCAGACGTGCCCCAGGTCCAGGTTCTCTTTGTCCGTCACAGCCAATCACCCCCACAGCTTCTGCCTCTCCTACTGTGTTGCGGAGTCACACTGCAGGGCAGGCGGGGCCCACAGTGCCCCTCGATGTGTATCAGGGCGTGAGCTATGGCAGAGCAGCTGCCAGCAGAGAACTGGGCTGCTTCTGATGCCCTGTGTGAGTAAGTCCGTGTCCCGCCCAGGCTCTGCCCCAGGACCAGGTCACCTCTGTGTCCATAGTCGAGTCTCTTTCCTGTTTGATCATCCCCGATCCAGTGTTGCATTGTTGTGGGGCTGAAGGCTTTCCTTGGTTCCGACTGGGGCATGGCTCCAGGCAGTTGTGGGAAATGAGTCAACTGGTTGTGAGGTTTCTGTTTGCCCTCTTGGCTCTGCTTGGGGCAGATGAGTGCACACTCTTCTCACGGTGGAGTCCATACTTCCCACAGCCTTCCTATTAGCCCCAGTGGTCCTCCAACCAGCCAAGAGGCCCCACCTCCCCCCACTAGACCCCAGGAGGGAGGTACCAAATCATCTCCCTTTTCCTCGGAGTGCCCTCCCCTGACCTGATTGCTCTTCTTCCCTTCTTACTGGACTCCGTGTGGATTTTTCTTGCAGACTTGGTTATAGAGGAGTCGTTAGTTTTCAGTGGCAATTGTTCCACGTTGTAGATTTTACCTTATCTGTTCATGAGAGGCTGTGAGCTCCCCATCTTCGTACCCTGCAGTCTTGATCAGTTCCCACTATTTTTCTGGGCCTCTGTTTTTACATCTCTCAAATGGAGAAACTGGATTATCTTCATTTCTAAATCATGACTGAGTCACATGAACACTGATGGGCCTGAATGAGAGAGGGAATGAGACAGAAAACAGTTGTCTGGACAAGCTCGGAGCGGTCAGGAAGTAGGAGCAAGTCCAGCCTAGCTGGTAACACTTGGTGTCATGAAGATCTGGCTAGAGACAAGGGAGGTAATTGAGAGTCGCTGTTGGCACTCAGGAAGTCCAACACGGAATGACGGGGAGACATATCAGGCTAGCAGAATATGGTGAACCTATCGCTGGATATTAGGAACTGAACCGGATACTGTTCAGAGGTCGTGCTCTAGGGACAGTATATACAAGGTTGTGATTGCAGGTGATGTCCTGAATACTACTGCTATGTGACAAACCATGACAAAACCTAGGGACATCCAATGACTATTTTATTAGGCTCACATGTCCTGTGAGTCAGGAATTTGGTGGGCTTGTCTCTGCCCCTTGATGTCTGGGTCCTCATTTCAGAAGACTCAAGGGTGGGAATAGCTCAGTGACTCACAGCAGGAACCATCTGGAGGCATCTCCACTCACATGTCTAGTGATGATGCTGATTATACCTGGGTCCAGAGCTGGGATGTCAGGCAGAATGATAGCTCCCTGTGGTGTCTCCATGTGGGCAGTTTAGGCTCCCAAAGCCAACATGGTGCTAGGGATTAAGACTAAGTGTCCCATGAGAGCAAGGCAGAAATGCATGGTGTTTTTATTATCAAGCCTCAAAGTCACATAGTGTCACATACTCTAGGTTCAAGGGGAGGAAACACATGCCCAACTCTGCTGTGAGAGGGATGTCAGAGTGACAATGTCAGAAATGTCATCCTTTTGGAGGCTAATCTGCCACAGGTGTTTACAATCTAACTAAAGTATTGCAGTGTGCATATTAATAGCACAGGCTCTGGAGCCAGACTGCCTGGCTTCATATCCTGACCCGCCCCCCGCAACCTACTAGCTGTGTGATGATGGGGAAGTCATTTAAACTTTCCCTGCTCCCGAGAAATGGGACTACTAACAATATCTATCTTATTGGATTGTTGGGAAGGTTAAAAGAACTAAGAACAAGAAAAGTACCCAAAACAGAGCCTGGAACGTAGTAAACTAAAGGCAAGTGTTTACTATTATTATCATCACTAAGAAGGCTTCCAAGGCAGAAACTCAGGCTTAGGGAACCAGCCAGGAACATTCAGAAACTCAAACCAAGAAACAAGTGTCAGGCTGACTGTTAGGAAGTAGGTGCTAATACTGACCTACAGTGTGGGACTAGAGCTGATTAACTGTTTCTCTTATGAATCAGGACTGGGGTTTCTGAGATGGGGTTTCTCTTTTAAGGGGAGGCAGGCATGGGGGCCAATGGCCCCTAAAGGTGTGAGATTGGCCCCGACACACAAAGAACACAGGGCAAGCTGCAATTTCCCTCTTGCCTGAGGTTGATGGCACAGGTTCTGATTCCTTGCTGGATTCAATTCTATCTACCCTCTTGGAAAAAAAAAATTCAATAATCTAATAACTCTCTGGCCCCACCACACTTCTTTTCACCTTTCTCAGGGTAAGCCCTTTGGTGTCTCATCTTACATCCAGGTAGAAGGCATGGATCTAAGCCATGTTAAATTATCAGCAAGTGACAGATGAAACAGGTCTAAACCATTGTGCTCAAAACTTGTCTGATCAGCTTCCACCACTAACTATATGTACCCCCTGGGTGTAAGTCAGAGTTCTTTGGTGGCAAGTGACAGAAACCCAGTTCAGGCCAGCTTAAGCTGAAAAAGGAAGTTATTTGCTTGCTTAACTGACAAGTACAGGTAAAGATGACCTTGGTTTGATCCATGTGTTCAAAGATGCGGTTAGGAGTCTTGTCTCTCTATTTTCCAAAGTTGCTTTCCTTTTTCATTATTTTGAAAAATTTGTCCCTATTTTCACTTGGACTAAATCCATTCATTCATCAAATACTAGTGGCTCATTTGCACTAGGCATGTGCTAGGTGTTGGGGGTACAGCAGTGAATGAGATGGTAAAGTCTTTGATCTCATGGACTTTATCTCCATAGGGGGAAAGATATAAGTAAATACAGTAAGTTCCTTACATACAAATAAGTTCCGTTCTGAGAGCATGTTTGTAAGGCCAATTTGTTCGTAAATTCAACAAAGTTAGCCTAGGTACCCAACTAACACAATCGGCCATGTAGTGGTGTCCTGTAATAGGTTTATAATAGTTTTCACACAAGTAATGCATGAAAAGCAAACACACAAAAAATGGAGAAAAACATTTTTAATCTTACAGTACAGTACTTTGAAAAGTATAGTGGTGCGGTACAATGGGCATCCAGGGGCTGACATCGAGTGAAGAGGCAGGAAGAGTTACTGACTGGAGGAGGGAGAGGAGGTGGGAGATAGTAGAGCGGAAAGATCGTCAGCAATAGGAGACAGAGCGCAAGCTGCAATTTCCCTCTCACCTGAGGTTGATGGCACAGGTTCTGGTTCCTTGCTGGATTCAATTCTATCTACCCTCTTGGAAAAAAAAATCCAATGATGTCTGGATAGTAGCTCTTTTTTTCTCATTATAGATGGCATGGCAGCACTAGTTTGCATCAGAATGGCTTCTGCAACCTTTGTGTTCTATTCTACCTTTGAGTCCTGGGCCTCAAAAACTAACGATGCCTCCTCAAATAGAATTAACTTACACGACTGGACATACAAACTTGCGTTCAATCTTTGAAAGTTCCCAACTTGAAAGCTGGTATGCAGGAGACTTGTGGTAGACAAATGAAAATGTGTGTATAATTGCAGTGAGTGGTGTAATGGAGGCCATAAAGCTGGATACAGAGATAGAGAGTGATCATTCTCTAATGATCCCAGAGCATCTCTCTGAGCTGGTGACCTGCAAGAAGGCTCACGCGCAGTGAGAGGGAGCCTACTATGTTCTGATGCAGGGAAAAGTGTTGTAGGCAGAAGGAACATCACCTGCAAAGACTTTGAGGCAGAGACGACCTTGCTGTGTTTGAAGAGCTAAAAGGATGCTATTATGGGTGGGACTTAGTGACCAAAGGCAAAAGTCATATGAGCACAAGTGAGAGAGGCAGATGGTTCAGGGATTGTGGCCATGAGAAGGAGTTTAGGTTTTAAGTGTAAGAAGAAGCCATTGGTGATTTTAAAGAAGGGGAAATATTTATTCTTATTCAACTTTTTAAAAGCTCACTGTTTCTGCTTTGTAGGGAGTGTGGTGGCAAAGATGGCCATTCTTGGGTTCAGGCTGACATCCTTTCCAGTTAGCAAACCCTCCAGACAAAGTCCCAGGGAGGGATCTCATTGGTCAGCCTTCGGTGACATGCAGATTCATTGGGCCAATCACTGTGGCCATGATGATGTGGTATTTTGAATTATCCCATACCCACTTTTGGAGCCCCAGCCATGGAGAATGAAAGGGTAATTCCCTAAATGAAAATTGTGGGTACACTTAGCAAATGGGGTGATGAGTATTTCAGAGGCAAAAGTGGTAGACGTCCTCTCATGGACATGCCCTTCATGGAATTACTGAGGTGTAGACATCCCATCTCTGAGCAAATTCACTGATATCCAGGGATTATCTCACCATCATTCACCAGAGTAGCCACTAGGGAGTTGCGTGAATGGCAAGGCATTTCTTCCAGATTTTAAACTAGGGCAGTCGTCACCTGCATGAGTTCTTGTTCTACCTTCTGAAGCCCGTCAGGTGAGCCCAAGTTCCATTCCATGTGGCCCTGTTGAAGGGAATGGCAACATAACATCTCAAATATTTATTTTTCTGCCCTAAATAACCACAGTTCATTCCTTTCTCTACCTAGGTCACAGTTTCTTTTCCATTCTGGATGCTTTCCTTGGGATGTCATCAGGTTTTCTGTAGATAATATAGTGGCAAGGATGGACATTCTTGAGTTGATGCCTTGAGACTTATTTTTTTTGCAAAGTACTTTCCAATTACTCTACCTAAGCGTCACAGCAGCTAAGTCAATTTGCATGTTCTCCCATTAGCTTATTAACAATCTGCTCATTAAACAACTACAGAGCGCCTGTGAAAGGGTGCTAGGAAACTTTTACGGCTTTTTCTCGGGGCCTCTCAGATGAACTCAGGGCAACCCTGAGCTCTAGAGCCATGAGCCTCGAGAATGTCCTAATGGAGAGGGGATTCCTAGTTTCACAGGAGTCATTTCTTACTTGAAACCTGATTTAGGCTGAAATAAAACAGTATAATATGCAAATGAAGTTGTTCCAGCTTTAAACAAAGAAGTCACTAGTCAATAAATATCAATATGGGGAAGACCAGTTGAACAAAAAGCAGCCTGTCCAATGCAAGTTCGATGCATGGAGCAGGCACCCAGGGCCGGTGCTCTGACAATCTGGAGGGATGGGGTTGGGGAGGCAGTTTGGGATGGAGGGGGCACATGTATACCTATGGACGATTCATGCTGATGTCTGGCAAAAACCATCACCCTAATTTAAATGATCACTAGAAAGGCTGACATCCTCTCCAGTTAGCAAACCCTCCAGACAAAATCCCAGGGAGGACTTGTAAAGTAATTACCCTCCATTTGTAAAGTAATTACCCTCCATCATTGTAAAGTAATTACCCTCCATTTAAAGTAATTTTAAAAAAGCAGAATGGGAGTTACTAGGAAGACATATTCCTGGGGTCTTTGGGTTCTTTGTAATGTTTGTGATGTCCTGTCATGGATGGGCCTCTTTTTTATTAACAGGAGCAAAGTTTTAGAAATATTTCTCCCGTATCATCTTGTTTTCCTCTGGTGTGGCTTTTATTGTTTTCATAGACATACATTTACTCAGCAAGCATCTGTTGAGTACCTACTGCATGCCAGGTACCGGACAGAAGGGCTATAGAAAGGAGCAAATGGGTCTCCTGGACTCTAGGATGGAAGATAGAGAAGAGAATCAGTAATGGAAAGGAAGTGGGATTGGAGGAGGAATTGGGAGATTGCAATTGACAAATATACACAACTGATACTATGAATAAAATACGTGACTAATAAGAACCTACTGTATAGCACGGGGAACTGTACTAAGTGCTCTGTGGTGACCTAAACGGGAAGGAAATCCAGAAAAAGAGGGGATATATGTATATGTATGCCTGATTAACATTCCTGTACAGTAGAAACTAACATAGCATTGTAAAGCAACTATACTCCAATAAAACTTAATTTAGAATAAGAGTATATGCTAGTGGGAATCCTTCTAGGAGGTATCTGAAACTGGGGCTGTGAGAAGAAGGATGGATGAAGGAGGCAGGGCACACACGTGTGCGTCTGTGTGTGCTGGGCAGTGGGAACACTGTATACAAAGAAAGTCAACAGGACCTGAGAGAACAGGGTGATGTGGGTTCAAATATGACTGGGAGGAAGAATAGCTGGGCAGTGGCCAGATATTAAGCTTGACTGGTAGACAAGAATCATATAATTTAGGTTTGGACATGGTATATGAGGGCAGTGGGGAATGATTGAGAGTTTCAATCATGGGCAGTGACATGATCGAGTTGTGTTTTAGAAAGATCATTCTGATGAATTTGTAGAGCATGGGCAGAGACTAGGGTGGTCAAGAGACCAGTGACAGGAGACTGATGAGCAAGCAGTGGACTAGAGAAGGATGAAAACCCCTGCTGAGATGGTGGCTACAAACAGCCTGTACAAACTTAAAATTGGGTGGCTTAAGCAACAGAAATTTATTTCTCACAGCTCTGGAGGCTGAGGAGTCCAAGATCAAGGTGCTGGCTGGTTCAGCGTCTGGTGAGAACTCTCTTTTTGGTTTGCTCACAGCCACCTTATTGCTGTCTCCTCTTAAAACAGAGAGAGGGAGAGACAGAGAGAGAGATCATCTCTCATGCTTCTCTTCTTGTAAAGGCACTAATGCTATTCGTGAGGGCCCCACCCTCAACTTAATCACCTGCCAAACACCCACCTCCAAACACCATCACACTGGGGATAAGGATTTAACATATGAATTTGGAGGGACACAGACATTCCATTGGGCTTCCCAGGTGGTGCTAATGGTAAAGAACCTATCTGCCAGTGCAGGAAATATAAGAGACATGGATTCAATCCCTAGTTTGGGAAGATCCCCTGGAGGAGGGCATGGCCACCTCCTTCAGTATTCTGGCCTGGAGAATCCCATGGACATAGGAGCCTGGCAGGCTACAGTCCATAGGGTTGCCCAGAGTTAGACAGGACTGAAGTGGCTTTGCATGCATGTAAACATTCCATCCATAGCAGTGGCTGAGATAAAGGGAAGGGAAGGGAAGGGAGATGGAGTAGATATAATATCAATAGCCCTGGGGACTGATGAAGTGACTTATTTCAGGGAATAGGAAGTGATGGGCTAGGCTCAGCCCCCACCACCTATAACCTCCCTCCAATTCTTCTTAGCCCCACCCCTGACCAACAGAATCTCAGTCCCTGCCTAGAGATTCTCCTGGGATTGAAGCTAGTGTCATTTGATTCCAGGGTCCTTTTGCTTATTAAATCGGCCACCCAGCTATCTATGGAAATATTAAAAGAAGCTAAGACCAGGTTAGAGAGAAGTGAAGTAAGAAGAGTCCTGGGGGAGTCAACATAGTCAGGTTACAAACAGCGCTCCAGGGTTCTATTAGCCTTCACACCCTCATTTTTCTCACTCTTTCAGTTCAGTTCAGTTGCTCAGTCATGTCCAGTTCTTTGCGACCCCATGGACTGCAGCATGCCAGGCTTCTCTGTCCATCACCAGCTCCCGGAGCTTGCTCAAACTCATGTGTATTGAGTCGGTGATGCCATCCAACCATCTCATCCTCTGCCCCCCTCTCTGCTCCTGCCTTCAGTCTTTCCCAGCATCAGGGTCTTTTCCAGTGAGTCAATTCTTTCATCAGGTGGCCAAAGTACTGAACTTCAGCTTCGGTATCAGACCTTCCAATGAATATTCAGGACTGATTTCCTTTAGGATTGATTGGTTTGCTCTCCTTTCAAGGGACTCGCAAGAGTCTGTCCCAACACCACAGTTCAATTCTTCCGTGCTCAGTTTTCTTTATGGTCCAACTCTTATATCCATACATGACCACTGGAAAAACCATAGCTTTGACTAGACTGACCTTTGTTGACAAAATAATGTTTCTGCTTTTTAATATGCTGTCTAGGTTTCTCCTGGCTTTTCTTCCAAGGAGCAAGGATCTTTTAATTTCATGGCTGCAGTCACCATCTGCAGTGATTTTGGAGCCCAAGAAAATAGTCTGTCACTGTTTCCCCATCTATGTGCCATGAAGTGATGGGACTGGATGCCATGATCTTAGTTTTTGAATGTTGAGTTTTAAGCCAGCTTTTTCACTCTCCTCTTTCACTTTTATCAAAAGGTTCTCTAGTTCCTCTTTGCTTTCTGCCATAAGGGTGGTGTCAACTGCATATTTGAGGCTATTGCTGTTTCTCCTGGCAGTCTTGATTCCAGTTTGTGCTTCATATAGCCAGGCATTTCATATGATGCACTCTGCATATAAGTTAAATAAGCAGGGTGACAATATACAGCCTTGTTGTACTCCTTTCCCAGTTTGGAACCAGTCCATTGTTCCATGTCCAGTTCTAACTGTTGCTTCTTGAGCTGCATACGGAGTTCTCAGGAGGCAGGTAGGGTGGTCTGGTATTCCCATCTCTTTAAGAATCGCAGTTTGTTGGGATCTATGCAGTCCAAGGCTTTGGCATAGTCAATAAAGCAGAATAGATGTTTTTCTGAAATTCTCTTGCTTTTTCTATGATCCAGTGAATATTGGCAATTTGACCTCTGGTTCCTCTGCCTTTTCTAAAACCAGCTTGAACATCTGGAAATTCTCGGTTCACATACTGTTGAATCCTCAGTTGCGAATTTTGCGCTCACTCTTTGGGTTTTCTTAAATATTGGCCCATAGATACAGTTTGGGAAAAACATAGGCTGGTCAGACATGATTCATATCCCAGAGTCACATTTTGGTTGTTGTGTGACAACAATTGTGCTGGCAATCTATGTAATTCCTCTGTGCTTTTTTTTTTTTAACAGGACTCTGATGAGGGCTGCATTAGATGGGAATTGCGGTGTTGGTGGGTGGGGGCAGGTTGCTGGAGAGCTGTGCCTCTGTGTGTTTGCTCAGTTGTGTCTGAGTCTCATGGACTATGTAGCCTGCCAGGCTTCTCTGTCCATGGGATTTCTCAGACAGGAATACTTGAATGGGTTGCCATTTCCTCCTCCAGGGGATCTTCCCAACCCAGGGATCAAACCTTCTCCTGATTCTCCTGCATTGCAGGCAGATTCTTCACCACTGAGCCACCAGGGAAGCCCAGGCTTCTTCCCTCCCCTTTCCTCCTGCCTGGGGAAGATACGAGGTGTGTTCCTGGAGAGGCTGTCTTGTTAATAGGACTCCGTGGCCAATGATATGTTCTTCAGACCAAGGTTTTGGATCTTTTTTTAGATTACGTTCAGATTCTTTCCCTTTTCCTCCCTTCTTTCTCATTTCAGCAGAACTCTCGCTGTGTGTGACAGCTGATAACTCTGAAAATGACAAGACAGTACATTAGGGACAGAATGTGCTCGGGGAGCTTCATCTTGTGTGTCTGGTGTTTATCTGAGTCAGTCTGCAGGGAGGCCAGGCAGTGTGCCACAGTGAGCCTGGGTCTCAGGCAGCCTCCAGCCTCAGCGGAGAGACAGGGGACATTCACCCTGACATCTGTTGCACCAAGAACTGCTGATTCTTCTTCCTAAACATTTCCAGTCTTTCTCATCATCCCCACAGTCCCCAGATTTTGTTTTTGTTGTTAAGTTGCTAGGTCATATCTCTTTTGCTACCCCATGGACCGTAGCCCACCAGGTCCACTGTCCATAGGATTTCCCAAGCAAGAATACTGGAGTGGGTTGCCATTTCCTTCTCCAAGGGATCTTCCTGACCCAGGGATCGAACTGGTGTCTCCTGCTTTGGCATGTGGGTTCTTTATCACTGAGGCGCCTGGAAAACCCCAGATTTTCTTTAGTTTCTATCAAACTAATAACCTCTTGATAATAAACCAGGAGTGCAAAGATACACATCAAATTGGGAGATCACAGGGCTACCAGACCAACCATGGGGCCACCTACTTTCAGTCTTCTTGTTAAATAAATTAAGAGTGTCCTCATGGTTTTAGCCACAATTAACTAGAAGTTCTATTACGTGTAGTTGAAAACATTTCTAACAGAGTTTCTTTACTGATCTCCATCCCTGGCTGGATGTTGAGCAATTCTAAGAGAGATACAGAGTGTTTATCTTTATAATCCCCTCACTCACACAGGGCTTGGAGCAGGGTAGTGTTTATTACTTTTATTATCAATGAAAACAGCTGATAGTTATTCAAATTCTGTGTTTGTCTGGCTCCCAGAGCCGGCATCCTTCACCCTATGGTATATTTCTGGTGGTTGATCAAAGTGAAATGAGTGGATAAATGAATGAATAACTTATCAGCAGGAAGATTTGCAGAAATTGGTTTCTATGCCAATTTCACTTCACAACTTTATTAGAGTTTATCTTAGGATTTAAAAGATGAGGCTCTGTTGTTTTTTCTGTATTTTGTTTTTATTTTTTCCAACGTCATTTATTCAAGCTCATGAAAATGCATATTCTTGAGCTTTTAGGGGGGCCGTAAAGGGAGACAAATAGGGTGGATTCAGATCCTCTTATGTGCCAAGTGAGTTAGGTGTGTGGACTGATGTAACACAGCAACACTGGGATGTAGCTCTTACCAAAGGAAGGGCAGATTTAGGAAGACTGAAGATGCAGCCTGTGAAACTCTGGATGTTTTGTTCTGCCTACTGTATTACCTGAATGATACCTGCTTCTTATTGTTGTTTAGACACTAAATCATGTCTGACTTTTTTGCAACCCCGTGGACTGTATCCTGCCAGGCTCCTCTGTCCATGGGATTCTCCAGGTAAGAATACTGGAGTGGGTTGCCATTTCCTTTTCCAGGAGATCTTTTTGACCAGGGGATCAAACCTGCATTTTCTGTTTAACAAGCAGATTCTTTACCACTGAGCCATCTGGGAGGACCTTATGATACCCTACTGTTGAAATCTGATCCATTCTCCGTAGAAGACAGTACCAGGACCCCGAGGTTCATCCTTGGAGTGGACGAGCTGGGTGTGAGCCTCTGTGGGGTTAGGAGAGTCTCTTTGCTTCTTTGAGCCCATATGCAGTCATTCTTCCGTGGCTAGTAGTTATTTTCCCTCCTTCCCTTCTGGATCCTGATGAAAAACCTGAGTTGAAGTTCATCTCTGTCCCTGAACAGGAACTTGTGTAACTCAGATTGGAACTTGAACCCATGGGTCTTTTAACTAGTATCACACATCTGGTTTCAAGACTTAATGAAGCTCAGATTCTTGATGACTCATCACAAAAAGAATTCAGAGAGACAAAATGATAGATAAAAAGTGGATTTGTTCAGAGGGAAACACTCCATAGACAGTGTGGGCCATTTCAGAAGGGTGAGAGTGGCCTCGAAATGTGGGGTGGTTGGTTTTTATGGACTGGGTTATTTCATAGGCTAATGAGTGTGAGGATTTTTCCAACTGTTTCGGGGAAGGGGTGGATATTTCCAGGAACTGGGCCACTGGCCACTTTTTTGGTCTTTGATGGTCGGCTCAGAACTGTCGTGGTGCCTTTGAATGTGTCAATTAGCTGATATGTTACAGTGAATATGTGATGAGGTCCAAGGTCCACTGCAAGTCAAATATCATGCTATCTTGGACCTACTTGGTGCTAACCAGTTTTTGTCATGAAATTAAGATGCTTACTTCTTGGAAGGAAAGTTATGACCAACCTAGATAGCATATTCAAAGGCAGAGACATTACTTTGCCAACAAAAGGCTGTCTAATCAAGGCTATGGTTTTTCCAGTGGTCATGTATGGATGTGAGAGTTGGACTGTGAAGAAAGATGAGCACTGAAGAATTGATGCTTTTGAACTGTGGTGTTGG
>SJYF01000056.1:19456713-19471940 GCA_006410515.1 Procapra przewalskii
GATCCAACCAGTCCATCCTAAAGGAGATCAGTCCTGGGTGTTCATTGGAAGGAATGATGCTGAGGCTGAAACTCCAGTACTTTAGCCACCTCATGCGAAGAGTTGACTCATTGGCATTTCCTTCTCCAGGGGATCTTCCCGACCCAGGGATCGAACCCGGGTCTCCCACATTGGAGGCAGACGCTTTAACCTCTGAGCCACCAGGGAAGCCCGAGTTGACTCATTGGAAAAGACCCTGATGCTGGGAGGGATTGGGGGCAGGAGGAGAAGGGGACAACAGAGGATGAGATGGCTGGATGGCATCACCGACTCGATGGATGTGAGTTTGAGTGAACTCCAGGAGTTGGTGATGGACAGGGAGTCTGGCATGCTGCAATTCATGGGGTCACAGAGTCGGACACGACTGAGTGGCTGAACTGAACTGAACTGATGCGATATCATTCTTTTAAAGACTGTGCCCTGCACCATTTTCTCCTGTTTAAGTCACATTTCTCAGTTTCTACCCTCAGGTTGTTCACTGTGGCTCCATGGGGTCCCAGGGCCACAGACAGTCATCTGAGTGAGGCTCTCAGCATCTGCAGAAACTTAAGCAACCCCATGGAAGCTGGCAGCGCAGTATCCCAGCTCTAGCTCCACGGTGTGGTAGGGAATGCTCAGCAGCGTGCTTTCCTTTCATTTCCCTTCCATTCATTTCCTTCCCCTTCTATTTCCTAGTCTCACACAGAAGAGCTGATTCAGCACCTCTCTTGCTAAACCAGCTAGCAATATTCTTCTGCTCTTTCTGCCCTCAGCCTTTTCTTGTCCTCTGCCTCCTGCTACCATTTTTTTCCATTACAAAACTCCCCCTCAAACTGTCTGTCCAGGCAGGAGCTTCCTTAGAATTTGGGAAAATGGGGAAAATGAGTTTAGCCTACAGGGATTCAGTTCAGTTCAGTTCAGTCGCTCAGTTGTGTCTGACTCTTTGCGACCTCATGAATCGCAGCACGCCAGGCCTCCCTGTCCATCACCAACTCCCAGAGTTCATTCAGACTCACGTCCATCGAGTCAGTGATGCCATCCAGCCATCTAATCCTCTGTTATCCCCTTCTCCTCCTGCCCCCAATCCCTCCCTGCATCAGAGTCCTTTCCAATGAGTCAACTCTTTGCTTGAGGTGGCCAAAGTACTGGAGTTTCAGCTTTAGCATCATTCCTTCCAAAGAAATCCCAGGGCTGATCTCCTTCAGAATGGATTGGTTGGATCTCCTTGATTAGAAGATGGGAAATGCAAGCATATTAACATTGTTTTCACCTTATCTTCTGCATATGTCTACTATCTCCTGGTTCTGTCACTGTGGCGTGATCTATATTCATCTCCACAGCACATGCTTATGGTAACATGGTTTTCAGTTACGTTTCTTTTTTCTGCAAGTTTCCCGCCTTTCCTTTCTTTTCTCTGTTGGCCCTGCCCCAGGAAATGAGCTACTCGACTCA
Source organism: Procapra przewalskii (assembly GCA_006410515.1). Lineage (NCBI taxonomy): Eukaryota > Metazoa > Chordata > Mammalia > Artiodactyla > Bovidae > Procapra > Procapra przewalskii. Next base: position 19,458,184 of record SJYF01000056.1, read on the forward strand.
GTACTCATTGCTTAAAAGGGGAGAGAATCTGATAGGAAGAAAACCAGTATTGCCTGCTCCACACTTTCTTTGTGGCTTTTGTGTTCAGAAGCTGAAGCAGGGATTTGGGATATGAGTAACATTAAGGGGAGAGAGTGGGCCTTACCATCCCAGAAAGAGAGTCACTCCTTTCAGCCCATCTAGGTGGAGAATATGTGCCAAGCGGTGAGAGAGAGAGAGATATCTGGGTGCCAAAAAGAGGAGGCCACACCTCCTGGATGCATGCAGGGGAGACCATAAGACTCCACAAGAAAATGTCGATATGGAACTTCTGGGAAACTGAGGTCCCAGGCAGCTTTAAACATATTTCAGGTGCTCAGTATGCTGCGGGAGCAGCAGAGAGCCTCCGAGGCAGCAGGGCAGTGCTGAACAGCCACACTGGTTGGATAGATCACTGGAGTCATCAGCATCTTACGCTCAAACTTCCAGCACTGTGGCTTTGGACCTCTAGGTCAGGGAAAGGCATCAGAAAGAACCTGGGATATCCCCCCAGCCCCCAGCTATACTCTGCATATATAATAAAGGCTTAGGGTCAGAACTGAAGTTGCTTTACAGAAAGACAAAGCTGATTGGTAGACACATAGACAAACATAGATACAGGTATGCATGTGTATAGGTGTGTATTAATACTTCTATATGTTAGTGTTATATGCGCATCTGAGTCTTTAATTGTTAATCTGTAAGGATATGGACGAGCTTCCTTGGAGGCTCAACGGTGAAGAACCCAACTGCCGATGCAGAAGACACAGGTTTGATCCCTGAGTCAAGAAGATCCCCTGGAAAAGAGAATGGCAACCCATTCCAGTATTCTTGCCTGGAGAATTCCATGGACAGAGGAGCCTGGCCGGCTATAGTCCATGGGGTTGCAAAAGAGTCGGGTGCGACTTAAGGACTAAACACCGTAAACAACCAAAACAACACCAAAGGCTTGGATGGTACATATGAATAGGGTTATGTCACGTCCCTCCAACTTCACATGGTCCTTTCTCAGGGCACCCCTTGTAGATCCACAGAGCTACTGACATCCTCTAATTACCAGAAGCAAAGAAGAGGGCCGAGCACGCTTCCCCGCACATCTCTGTATCTCATCCTTCTCCCTTCCTCCTGGCGCTCTGTGCTCTCGTTTCTGTTTAGCTATCCCAAACCTCCTTCCATGCCTTAAGCATGCCGGACTCTGTCTGGTCCCTGTGGGGACCCCCCCAGGCACAGCTTGCACACACATGTTGTTACTTATGTCAAGAACCACCTTCATTCCTTCCTTATCCGTTATGTAACACACTTTAATCCATACACCTATTTGCCTGAATAATTTTTAGGTGAGGTGAAGTCGCTCAGTCGTGTCCGACTCTGTGCGACCCCGTGGACTGTAACCGACTAGGCTTCTCTGTCCATGGGATTCTCCAGGCAAAAATACTGGAGTGGATTGCCATTTCCTTCTCCAGGGGAATAATTTTTATGTGTCTTTCAAATATCAGTTGAGAGGTAATTTTGTAGGAAAATTCCTTTGACAGCTCCCTTCCAGCCCTACCATATATTCGGACTTAAATAGTTCTTAAAACACACTAAGATTTGATCAATATTGAGTGAATGAAAAAATCAACATTAAGATGGATCAAAGAATAGATAAGTGAATAAAATGAAATGAGTGGAAAGATGAGTGAGTGAAAGGATGGATGGATGGATGGATGGATGGATGGGTGTATGAGTGAATGATGTGTGGTATTTCTGGCCTCTCACACCTTAGTGATATGTGTAGGTGAAGCATTCACTTCTGTTAATATCCTTGGGTCCAGAATATCGGTCAAACATCTTCATGTCCTTCATCTCAGTATCAAGGAGCTGAAATAACAGGTAGAGGCATTTGATTTCTAAAAATCAAATCTTATTTTGAGCTGCCAGAGGTCAGAGCAGTAAACCAGAGGCATAAGCCACCTGTTTTTTTGGTTCTTATATATAAGCACTTGGCCATCCAAGCAGGGTACTTTCTTTGACTTGTGGGAGAGAAAAAAGCTGCTTGGCTTCACAGATCCCCAAGGAAAACAAAATGAGTTAACAGAAGTCATTCATGACTTCATTCCTGTCTTCACTTGTCTGTGCCACCAGTCTTTGATGATAGCTTGGCAATTAAGGGAGAGAACTTTGGAATTTTAATCAAAGTGGGTTTGGATTCAGTTTAGCCCTGAGCAGCTGTGCATCTTTGGGATAGTTATGTAGCTTCTCTGAGCCTCAGCCTCTGCTGCATAGTATAGACTGCACTGCATTTAACTCTCAGGGTTGTTCCAAGCATTTGTTGCTGTTGTTTTGTCTTTAAGTTGTGTCCGACTCTTTGTGACCCCATGGACTGTAGCCTGCCAGGCTCCTCTGTCCATGGGCTTTCCCAGGCAAGAATACTGGAGTGGGTTGCCATGCCCTCCTCCAGGGGATCTTCCTGACTCGGATCAAACCTGCGTCTCCTACACTGGCAGGTGAATTCTTTACCGCTGAGCCACCAGGGAAGCCCATGGCTTAATAAATGTAAAGCCTATTGCACAGAGCCTGGTAAACAGGCAGTGCTCAATAAATGATAGCACTTATTATAAACCCCCTAATTTATTAATTCCTCCTGTCATCCAACGCATATTGAACTCCTACTGACTGGCAGACCCTGAGCGGAGTAAAATGTGCTTCCTGCCTTTTGAGACCTCGCAGTCAGTCGAGGTTGACAGACACATGGGTCAATAATTAGAAACTCTGACAGATTTAATGGCAGAGTGTGGGAAGTGGTAGGACCAGGAAAAGAATGAATCACCCTCTCTGTGAGGGAGATGGGGAGCGCGGCTGGGGATGGCTAAGAAATTCTGGCCTAATAATGTAGGGGAGGTAATGTGGAATGATAAAATGTTTTAAGCTGGGAAGTGATACGATTTTGGTTTTTCCTCTAAAACTTCCTTGGTGGCATAAGGAAGGATGAAATAAAATAAAGGCAGATGGGGCTGCAGAAAATTAGATAGAGCGACAGGTGTTAAATGGACCAGATGTGAAATGAGAAGGGTCTGCATTAAGGAAGGGGGTGGTGCAAAGGTGGGGACATATTGTTAATTAGCATCAGTCTTGTCCAATCCTTTGTGACCTTATGGACTGTAAGACTGCCCGTGGGGCTCCTCTGTCCATGGGATCCTCTGGGCAAGAATACTAGAGTGGGTTGTCATGCCCTCCTCCAGGACATCTTCCCAACCCAGGGATCAAACTTGCATCTCTTAAGGTCTCCTGCACTGGGAGGTGGGTTCTTTACCTCTAGCGCCACCTGCAAAGCCCAAGGACATATTGGAGGCTCTGTGGTCTTCACTAAGACTGGTCTTTGGAGCAGCAGCATCTACAAGGCCTGGGATCTTGTTAGAAATGCACTCAGGACTTCCCAGGTGGTCCAGTGGTTAAGACTCTGTGCTTCTACTGCAGGGGGCACTGGGTCTATCCCTGGGGTCAGGGAACTAAGAATCCCCCATGCCACTCAACCAGAAACAAAAAAAAACAAAACAAAACCCCTGAAGTACATACTCTCAGGCTCAAACTGAGGCTTCATGCCAGTAAGATTTCCGGCTGATTCACAGGTAGACCCACTAGGATATGATGACCATCTGGGTGTGGGGTGAAAGGGCTATAACTAATTAGGAGTTAGGATGTCCGCATAATTGAGCCCACATATGTACTGGATTCTGCTTTTTTAGAAATGGAAGAAGCTTATATGCCTCATTAGTGATATTTTCTCCTTCATATTGATTTAGAATTAGAGCTCTGAAAAGGGACATCCATGGTTTCTCCTTGAATTCATTGGGTTCACTTACACATCTTTGCACATCGGGGCAGATTTTGTTTTCTTTATCACCAGAGCCAAAGCTAAGTGTTTATGGCTGAGTTATAAATCCCCAGAACATGGATTTCCTTCTAGAAGTGCTGACTCAACCTTAACTTTAGCAGTGCAAATGGTGCCACAATAAAATGTATATATCAAAGTTGTGGCGACTATAAAGGTCTTTGAAAATCAAGTTGACATTGCAGTATGTTTCCTCGAGATAAGGTGAGGATTTATGTTCATAAATAGAACTGTGAAGCCTGAGAAGCATAATTGCCAATTTGGGGTGTTGAGACTTGGGGATCTTTTGTCCTTGAGCCTCACTGAAGACTTCCTTCTCTTTGTGTGGAAGGCAGTCTCAGTTTTTAGCTTTTAATCTGGCTTTGTGCAGACAGACGGAGAAGCAGTTCTGAGGACCCCATTGGTAAGTTCCCCCCTGCAAAGTTGCTTTTCAAGCCAGTTCCATTCAGCCAAACATTATGTTTGAATTCCTACCCTGTGCCAGACCCTATACCCAGAATATGAAATGAATGAGAAATTCTGACTTCAATGAACTCACAATCTATCCTTTCATCCCCTTGGGGGCGGGGGTAGACTTTCAGGTATTCATTCATTCAACAAATTTATTTTAAGTGATTATTTTGTGCCGGGAAGTATCCTAGGGTGTTGGGGTTACAGCCATAAACGTGACAAAATCACTGTCTTCAGAGAGGTTGTATTCCAGTGGGGAAGACAGTGAAACAGGTAGACAGGCAAATACAAAATATAACGTTAATACTATGATGATATTATTATATAAATACTGAAGGGGAGGGATCCTGTGGGATCAGGAAAAAAAAAAAAAAGAACAACACATTTATACCTGCCGAAGAAAATCAGGAAATGAGAACAGAGCGAAGGCCCTGCAAGAGCACATCAACAGCTAGTTGTTTACTGAGCAACTGCATGGAAGTGTGCAAACACAAGTCACCTTAAGTGATGGTGTTGGGGACGCGTGATTGGAGATAGCTCCCGACAAAGGTAAAATCAAATCGATTCCTAATGAACTGCCAAAAGTGTTCGATTTCAAGCTCTAGAGAAACACAGTAAGATGCCTGTCTTCACAAAGGTTCCTGCTGGTGACTGTGTGGGAGATGGCAGACAGGGGTTAAACCAAGACATACTGGAGAGGCGGAGAAGCCGGACCTCCACCTGGGGACTGGTTCTAGCAGACAGGAGGGAAGTTTGGTGAACAGAGGATGGTTCTGGGGGTGCAGAGAGGGAGGAAAGTGAGTGAAAAGTGTCTAGGGGTGGGCATGGTACCTACTCGCCCAGATTAAAAGTAATGTTGATCTAGCCCTTCTGGTCATTTCCTCTGAGGCCCATAGTTTTCTCTCTCACCTCTTTTTCTTCCTTCCTTCCTCCCCACCACTTTCTTTCTCTCTATTTTTGTCTACCTCTCTTTCTTTCTCTCTTTCAAGAAGAGGTACTTACATACTTGTTTAGTGTCTGGTATTGTACATGATGGAGAAGGCAATGGCACCCCACTCCAGTGCTCTTGCCTGGAAAATCCCATGGACGGAGGAGCCTGGTGGGCTGCAGTCCTCGGTGTTGCGAAGAGTTGGACACGACTGAGCGACTTCACTTTCATTTTTCACTTTCATGCATTGGAGAAGGCAATGGCAACCCACTCCAGTGTTCTTGCCTGGAGAATCCCAGGGACAGGGAGCCTGGTGGGCTGTCGTCTATGGGGTTGCACAGAGTCGGACATGGTTCTTTGTAGGGTTCCAGGTACCATCTCTTCCTGTTCATGTCCAGGAACATCTCTTTGTGTTCTTTAATGTCACACACACACCATTTCTGGCTAGTTTTGTATCTCCCACCATGAGAAAGAAAAGAAGCGATGCTGTGTTTTCATTGACTAACCTGGCACTTCAGGCAGTGCTTGTTTGGAAACAATATACTGGGTCCCCGTGGCTATGCAGGACCCTAATAGCATTTTCACCTAATTGTATTTATTTATAATTGACTTAAAATATGGTACTAGTTTCAGGTGTACAGCATAGTCATTCAACATTTTTATAGATTATAATCTAATAAAAAATATAGACTCTCATCTCTGGCTGATTTCTGAAAGATGTCCTCACAAGCAAGGACTAAAGAAAACTGAAGTTCATCAGTGACCCAAAGCCTGGGCCACCGGCCACTGCGACAGCAGAGTGTGCCGAGTGGAAGGGACAGCGCGGAGGAGGACCTGTGAGGCCCTTATCCCCATGGTCAATATTTACACTCCGCCCAGGGCTGGATTATGACAGTTCCATCAGCACGCGGCCCCTGGAAACACACACACCGCGTACATGTTCTGCATTGCAAAGCGCCTCTTTTTTAATATTGATCCCTCCAAATCCAACAAGCCTCATTGATTTTCCCAGGACTTGGAAGAAAGGCTGTGATAAGCCAAAGATGCGTACAGCTTCATCAGCCAGAAGGACATGACTTATTTTTCTCTCCCTTGAACTTTGCTTGGCTTCCCGAGGAGATAACTTATTTTTATTTCTCTTTCTTTCTTTTTGTATCAGCCTGTATTAAAGTCTTCTATAAATAACCTTGGAGGCACACAAAACAGATTCATTTAATTTTCCTTTAGTTATCCTAAGTCGGAACAGATGTGTGTTTGTGATAGAAGAGGGGAGGAGGAGGATGAATCATAGGTGTGGGGAGAGAGATGAGAAACCGGCTGGCATCTGCGCCAGAACATCTGACTGATTTTAGGAGGTTGGCAAACAGTGTGGGCTCAGCCTGGCTGGGCCTGCTTGGGCCTGGTGTCATTCGCCACTGCTGAGTCCCTGGGAAGCTGAGATACCAGAGGACAGGGCAGGAATGAGGTCAAGTTCATAGGGTGATGTGTTTTCTGGCTTCACTTGGCTGTAGTGCTAACTCATCATTCATTATTTTATTTTAATTTATTTTTAACTTATTTACTTTTTTGGTCACACCATGAGGCATGCACAAGCCTTCTCTGGTGGCTCAGATGGTAAAGAATCTGGGACTCATGTATACCTGTGGCTGATTCATGTCGATGTATGGCAAAAAACACCACAATATTGTAAAGTAATTAGCCTCCAATTAAAATAAGAAAGTAGATTAAAAAAAAAAAGAATCTGCCTGCAATGTAGGAGACCCAGGTTTCATCCCTGGGTTAGGAAGATGCCCTGGAGAAGGGAATGGCAACCCATTCCAATATTTTTGCCTGAAAAGTCCCCATGGACAGAGGAGCCTGGTGGGCTACAGTCTGTGGGCCTTGTGAAAGTGAAAGTGTTAGTTACTAAAGGTTGGTGTCCAACTCTGCAATCCCATGGACTGCAGCATGCCAGGCTTCCCTGTCCTTCACTCTCTCCCTGCTGCTGCTGCTGCTAAGTCGCTTCAGTCGTGTCCGACTCTGTGCAACCCCATAGACGGCGCCCATCAGGCTCCCCCGTCCCTTGGATTCTCCAGGCAAGAACACTGGAGTGGGTTGCCATTTCCTTCTCCAATACATGAAAGTGAAAAGTGAAAGTAAAGTCGCTCAGTCGTGCCCAACTCTTAGCGACCCCATGGACTGCAGCCTACCAGGCTCCTTCATCCACGGGATTTTCCAGGCAAGGGTACTCATGTCCACTGAGTCGGTGATGCCATCCAACCATCTCATCCTCTGTCATCCCCTTCTCCTCCTGCCTTCAGTCTTTCCCGAATCAGGTCTTTTCCAATGAGTCAGCTCTTCCCATCAGGTGGCCAAAGTATTGGAGCTTCAGCTTCAGCATCAATCCTTCCAATGACTATTCCTTCCAATGATTTCCTTTAGGATGGACTGGTTTGATCTCCTTGCAGTCCAAGGGGCTCTCAAGAGTCTTCTCCAGCACCACAATTTGAAAACATCAATTAATTGAATTATTTTTAATGTCTATTTATTTAGGCATGTCAGGTCTTAGTTGCAGCCTGCGGGCTCGATTGTTGTGGCACACAGGCTTCGTTACTCTGCAGCACGTGGAATCCTAATTGCCCAGCCAGGAACTGAACCCATATCCCCTGCATTGGAAGGCAGATTCCCAACCACTGGGCCACCAGGGAAGTCTCCTAGTTTATTTTTTCTTTATTTTTTTGGCTGCACCATGCAGCATGTGAGACCTTCTCTGACCACAGATCGAACCCATGCTCTCTGCACTGGAAGCTTGGGAGTCTTGAGCACTGGACTGCCAGGGAAGTCTCCTTTCTTTCTTATATGCTTGAGAGAGATGGATGGAGGAGGCAAGGGATGGCAGGCCCACAGTCAGAAATGCAGCTTTGGGATTCATATAGATTCTGGAAGTTGGTTGGTTAATCATCAGGGAATGAATGAGGGTATGTTGTTTGCTGGACCTTGTGCTGGAAGCTGGGGCTCTGTGAGGCACGTCCCAGATCCTCGTGGAAGAGGCAGCCCACCCTAAGGTGAGGGCGTATATCCTTTGCATTGCCCATGAGGAATTCCTGAGTGTCCCATCCCAGGTATGAGGGTACTGGGACATCAGGAATATGAGCCAGGGTGAGGATAAGCCCTCTAGGTCAAGAAAGTAGGGAGACAGCATCAGCTCATCTCTACCAGTGTCCAGGGGGCCTGTCTCACCCCAGCATGATGGATAATACTCAATGCCAGGAGTGTGTTGTTTAAATGTCAGGAACCACAGCACAGCAGGTTTGGAAGAGATCGGGAGAGGTGTAAAGGGGTGAATTCTTAGGAGAGGAGACCCGCAAGCCCTCAGGAAGGCATCAGAGCCCAACCACGTCAAATTGGGAGACAGACTGGGGTGCCCTTTTTGGAAAGGATTAAAGAGAGGAAGCCCAGACAGAAGTCCATTTGGCCAGTGTGGTGACATTGTGGAGATGCTCCAGTCCGTGGCACTGGCTGAGGCTGACAGTGTTATCAGGATTTCAGCAGGGTGCGGGTTACAAAAGAGAATTCGTATCCCACCAAGTCACCGGAGATCCTGTTGGCCAGCAGATCCTGAATCAGTAGGTCTGGGGTGAGGCCCGAGATTCTGCATTTCTGGCATGCTCCTGGGTGGTCTGCAGGCCGCACTTTGAGAAGCGAAGGAGTGGAGGAGCCTTATCAGACTGTGTCCAGCTGGAGAGCATCAGGGAACACAGCCTGCTGTCTGCAGGTGGACATATGTCACCTGGGAAGCAACTGGAATGTTTAACCAAGACTCAGTCTGTTTCTACCTACTGTACCTCATCCAACTCTCCAAACAGCCCACTCGGTTTTATCAGGGGCCTCTTTGAACTAATGTGCGAAGTGAGACAAAGTAATGTAGTTGCCTCTTTTGACAGGGTCCCTTAGCTGGTGAGGGTCAGTGCAAGTTCAGATCTCAAGAGGCGTGTAGATATGTCAGTTAGACACAGCTGATGCAGCAAAGGCTTGGATCCTGTCTCTTCTATTTAGCACTTCTGGGACCCTGAGGCCATCACTTCTCAGCCTTGAGAGTCTCATCTGTAAACTGGGCTCTTACGTGGCTTAAAGCGGTGGTCCTCAACCTTTTTGGTGCTAGGAACCGATTTCATGGAAGACAATTTTTCCACAGACTAGGGGTTGGGGGGCTGGCTTCAGGAAGATTCAAGAGCATTACATTTATTGTGCACTTTATTCCTAATCTAATGCCACCACTGATCTGACTCCAGTGCTGGTCCATGGCAGGGCTCCCAGGTGGCAGTAGTGGTAAAGAAGTCACCTGTCAATATCGTAGACTTTACTGGTGGTAAAGAAGATACAGGTTTGATCCCTGGGTTAGGAAGATCCTCTGGAGGAGGGCATGGAAACCCACTCCAGTATTCCTGCTTGGAGAATCCCATGGACCGAGGAGCCTGGGGGACTGTAGCTCACCAGGCTACAGTTTTTCCAACTTTGTAGGGTTGCAAAGAATCAGACACAATTGAAGTGAGTTAGCACGCAAGCACGCACACACTTGGAGGTTGGGGACCCCTGGATTAAAAGACACAAACCACATAAAGGAGTTTTGCACAGGACTTATACACTAGAAACTTAAGCTGTTGCACGAGGATTGGCAATCTTTTTCCTGAAAAAGGTCTGATACTAAATATTTTAGGCTTACCGGCCCGAGATCTCTGTTGCAGTTGGTTAGCCCTACTGTTTTATCATGAAAGCTGCACAAGCCATACGTAAACAAACAGATGTGGCCATTTTTCAGGAAAATTATATTTGCAGAAGCAGCCAGAATTGCCGCAGGCCGTAGTTTGCTGACCCCTGGGATAGAACATTAGTATAATATTCTTACTAAATAGAAGGCACAGTAAGAGGTCCAGTGAGAAAGCCCAGGAAGAAGTTTAGATAAGGCTCCGGGCTGGAGATGGAGCTCTGTTGAGCTCACAAATTGCAAATGATGCCCCAACTTGCCCATTCTGCATGGCTTATCTCACCAAAATAGAGAATAAAACAAAATAATTGTAGGAAACTTAATGCCTGGTAATAATATTGGACTCTTTGATAGTGGAGCTGTTAGAGCCAATGAATAGTGACTGTATTTTATTGTATTGAGAAATACGAAGACATTCCCTCTGAGGCTCCAGAAATTACAGAATGAATCTCCTTGAGACAGAGGAACCCAGACAGGTATTATCAGTCACAGGAGGCTGCTCCGTCCGGGTGCTTTCCATGCCCGATAGCTCCTTAAAGAATCACACAAGCCAAATTACTAGAAAATACCACCCCATTTATTTAGGGGTGTGCAGAAATGAGGATCACCATGGTAGATGGGAAGGGGTGGTTGGAAGGTCTGAGTGCCCTGGAGATGAGGCTCTGGGCAGGTGGGGCATCTTAGGGCTGTCTTAGGTGGAGCTTACCTGGGTGCTCTTTCCTCCCTTATCCCCATCTCCTGTTCCCTGGTCCCTGGCAGTCCAGAGAAGGTGGACAGGGTTTGGTTTTGTTTTATATCTGTTTTATTCACCTCTCTGTCCCCAGGACTTTACATAAAGAAGGACTCAAATATACCAAGTGAGTGCATGAACGAGTGAGGGGTAGCCACCTGTCTAAATGCACCAGGAAACAGGTAAAAGATGAGGCTTGGGAAAGCATGGTCTGGCCTTCTAAGGCGCCTAGAAAGGGGGTCTAGGTCTTGGCTAAGAGGGCTGATGACTGAGGAAAGTCAGCACTAGTCAAGCAAAGAAGGTAAGGCCCATCACCATCTTCCCTGGTGGCTCAGCCGGTAAAGAATCCGCCTGCAATGTGGGAGACCTGGGTTTGGTCCCTGGGTTGGGAAGATCCCCTGGAGAAGGGAAAGGCTACCCGCTCCAGTATCCTGGTATGGAGAATTCCAACCCTGTCTACCTTCTCTGGACTCTTCCAGGGACTGGGGAGCAGGAGACGGGGATAAGGGAGGGAAGAAAGCCCAGGTAAGCACCACCTAAGACAGCCCTAAGATGCCTTGTTCATTGCTGATCTCCTCTCCAGAATATTAGCCCCCAGTAATTAGGGACCAGATGTTTTCTTCCTTCCTTCCTTGCTTCTTTCTTCTTCCCTCCCTCCCCCTCCCTTGTTTATTTCTCCCTTTCTCCCTCCTTCCCTCCCTCCTTCCTTTCCTTCCTTCCTTCCATTTCCAGGGCTCTTTATTCCTTTGCTAGGGATTTCCAGGATGCCCCAGTTCTCTAGGTCTACAATTTTCATCAAATTTGGAAACCTTTCAGCCATTGTTTTTCCAAGTGTTTTTCTGTCCACCTGACTTTGGGAACTAAAATGACATGTATATTAGATTACCACAGATCAGTGATATTTTTCTTTTACTTTTTCCCTCTCTGTGTTTCCTTTTGGGTTGTCTGTTCATATGCCTTCAAGTTCACTAATCTTTTCTTCAGTGATATAGAATCTTCCATTAATCCACTCCAGTGTAATTTTGATCTTAGACATTGTAGTTTTCCTTGCTAGAAATGTGATTTATGTTTTTATGTCTTCCATGTCTTTGCTAAATTTTTTGGATAGTTGTATAAACAATAAAGCATTGTTTACCTGAGGACTAACTAGTCCACACAATTGAGGGCAGACTCGCTGAGTTTTCCACCCACTACTCCATAATTGTTTTGCTGATGGGGTAGGCACTGTTTTGACCTTGATTAACATATAGGGTTCCAGCTAAGCCTTTCAAAGCGTCCTCTCCCTGACTTAGGTCTCTCTGCTTCTCACATGCATGTGCTGACTGATAATCAGCTGAACTCTGGTGTGAGTGCCCTGCAGGTGTGTTTTCTTTAGTACTGTATCTCTACTGCCAGGCACAGGGCTTGGTACACAGTAAGTTTCAGTGAGCTTTTACAGTGTGGGTTCTGCATCTTGTTAATTCTAAGTATCACACTTGTTCCTCGGAAGGAAAGCCATGGCAAATCTAGACAGCACATTAAAACACAGAGACATCACTTTGCTGATAAAGGTCCGTATAGTCAAAGCTTTGGTTTTCCCAGTAGTCATGTATGTGATGTGAGAGTTGGACCATAAAGAAGGCTGAGTGCCAAACAATTGATGATTTCCAACTGTGTTGGAGAAGACGCTTGAAAGTCACTTGGACAGCACAGAGATCAAACCAGTCCATCCTAAAGGAAGTCAGCTCCGAAAATTCATTCAAAGGACTTTTGCTGAAGCTGAAGTGAAGAGCTGGCCACCTGATGTGAAGAGCTGACTCACTGGAAAAGACCCAGATGCTGGGAGAGATTGCAGGCAGGAGGAGAAGAGACAGTGGAGGATGAGATGGTTGGATGGCATCACCAACTCAGTGGATGTGCATTTGAGCAAATTCCAAGAGACAGTGAAGGACAGGAACGCCCAGTGTGCTGGAGTCCACAGGATCTCAGAATCGGACAGGACTTAATGACTGAAGAGCAGCACAACCACCAGGTGGGTTGCAGGGGGGGTCCTCATAGCTGTGGCTGGTCCTGGATCTACACCAGGCTCAGCAGTCTGCAGCAGGATGTAGGAGTTTCATCCAGCGGGGATGGAGGAGGAATGGATAGGTAGGCTATTCATTTGTTAAGGAGTCATACATTGGTTTTCTTCTCTATGTCCCTTGTATTTTGATGTCAGTGATACAGAGGTCGATAAAATAGTCAGACTTTCCAGATGACGTGGTGCTAATGCAGGAGTCGCATGAGTTGCGGGTTCAGTCCCTGAGTCAGGAAGATTTCCTGGAGGAGGAAATGGCAACCCACTCCAGTATTCTTGCCTGGAAACTCCAATGGACAGAGGAGCGTAGAGGATGTGGCTGACAGCTCACATTCCCTACAACAGTTCTCTTGCACTTCAATGTATAAATAGAGCACCTGGGGTCTTGTTGAATGGCAGACTCTGAGTCACTAGATCTGGGATGAGGGCCTGAGATTCTACTTTTCTAATAAATCCCCAGGTGATGCTGATCTCTTGGTCCATGAGCTTTGGTGAAAAGGGTTTTCAGAAAGGTGGAAAAGGTGACGTCACAAAGCCTTGAGGGATGAATCGAGTTTTGCGAGGTGGAGAAGAGATGAAAGGATTCCCAGGCTGAGGGAGAGTGGTGCACAGAGACATGAGGGGTAGTGCAGGTTCACGGTGATCCTGGGAGATGGCAGGAAGCCCAGCTCATATGGCTCTTATTGGGATAGGACATGAGATAGAGAAGGTAGCCAGTCAGGGTGGTGAAGACTCTTGCACACTTGGCTGAGGGCTTTAGACCACCCTGTAAGGCTAAGGCAGGGAGCTGTGGAGTCTCTTCAGGAAGTAATTGAAAGGAGTATATTTTACAAAGACCATTTCATTGACAGGTTGATGGTAACTTGTTTGTACAATTACGTATATATATATATATATATATATATATATAATTTCTAATTAAAAAGCAGAGACACTTCCTTAAATCAGGATCCCTTGATT
>SJYF01000056.1:19482798-19511405 GCA_006410515.1 Procapra przewalskii
GGAAGCCTGCGGTCCCACAGTCCAGCACTTGATGGGATACCTCATTCTGCTTGTTCTCCGTCTCTCCCTCCACTTGCCGTGTTGCTGGTCCCTGATTAGCTGAGTGCTGCTGGCTCTCCGCCCTTGCTTCTGTGCCAAGACTTGGGAGGAAACCAGATCTTCTCTGTATAGTGAATCCTACCCATCCTGCAGCCTTCGCTTACATGGCACTTCCTCTGTGAACTCTTTTTTTAAAAGCACTCCCAGCTCAGTGCTCTGTGACAACCTACATGGGTGGGATTGAGGGGGAGTGGGAGGGAGGTCCAAGAGGGAGGGGATAGATGCGTACATATACCCGATTCACTTCGTGTACAGCAGAAACTGACACAGCATTGTCAAGCAGTTATGAATGAGTGAGTGATAGTCACTCAGTCATGTCTGACTTTGCTCCCCATGGACTATAGCCCACCAGGCTTCTCTGTCACTGAAATTCTCCAGGCAAGAATACTGGAGTGGGTAGCCATTCCCTTCTCCAGGGGATCTCCCCAACCGAGAGATGAAAGCAATTATACTCCAGCAACAACAGCAAAACACTCTCTTGAGATATGGTTTTCTAAAATTCACCTAAGTGTGCAACTCAGTGGATTTTAGCAAATTTACATAGTTGTGCAACCATCACAGAGCTCTACTTAGAACATTTCGTTATCCTCCAGAAAGATCTTTCATGCCCTTTGTAATCAATCCCCATTCCTACCCTCTACCCCAGGCAACCACTAATCCTACTTTCTGCTGCTTTAGATTTGCCTCGCTAAGAACTTCAGTCTCTCCCAGGCAAAGTCATTTCATCCTCCAGGCTCTTAATATCCTTTGTATGAACTTGTAAAATGGTCTGGTAATTGTTGTTCATGTGTGTGTTTCTCCAAGTTGATTTTAAATACCAAGATCACTTCCTTACCCTGGGACTTAGCTGAATACCTGCTAATGGCAGGTCAAATAGATCAGTCTATATATGAGTGAGCCTGAGTTTCTTGCTTGATCTGGGGAAAACTTTCATGCCATTTGTTTTTTAGAATAGCATAGCTAATGTATACTCAGCACTTCCTTGGTGCCAGAAGCTCTGCCCAGTGTTTGCATTAACATTGCAACCTCATGATTCTTACTGAAACTTCACTTCAACTGAAGAAGTTTTTTCTCTTTTTACTGTCATTTATAGAAACTGAGGACACTGGGGCTGAAAAGCTCAGAACTTTCAGATAGTCAGTGACAGAAAAAAAAAAAAAAGTGAAAGTGTTCATTGCTCAGTTGTATCCAACTCTTAGTGACCCCATGGATTGTAGCCTGCCAGGCTCCTCTGTCCATGGGATTCTCCAGGCAAGAATACTGGAGTAAGTTAGTTGCTCAGTGGTGTGTGACTCTTTGCAACCCCATGGATTGTAGCCTGCCAGGCTCCTCTGTCCATGGGATTCTCCAGGCAAGAATACTGGAGTAAGTTAGTTGCTCAGTGGTGTGTGACTCTTTGCAACCCCATGGACTGTAGCTTGTCAGGCTCCTCTGTCCATGGAATTCTCCAGGCAAGAATACTGGAGTGAGTAGCCATTCCCTTCTCCAGGGGATCTTCCCGAACTAGGGATCAAACCAGGTCTTCTGCATCACAGGCAGATTCTTTAACACTGAGCCACAGGGCTAGACCTCCAACCTGGATTTGTTTAGCCAGTTAATCCATACCCTTAACCATCAAACTGCAGTGCATCACAGCTGCTGATGGTGTGTCCATAAGAACACTAGTGGATTTCCTGGGATCTCAATAGGTCTGTACCTTTTAGACTTTAAGTTGTGATTTGGTCAGTGGGTGCCCCCCACTGCATGACAGGAGTGGAACCATTCAGAATTCTGTAAGGTCTTCAAATAATTTGATGAGAAGCCATTTGATTCTCTTGCTCTGTTCAGTTAGCTACGTGTCTGCCTTCCCCACTGATTCCTTGCAGACAGTGGTCCAGTGGAATATGCAGTAATAATAACCAACCTAGCATTTGTAACCAACCTAACATTTGTAACCAACCTAACATTTGTAATGGAGAAGGCGATGGCACCCACTCCAGTGCTCCTGCCCAGAAAATCCCATGGACGGAGGAGCCTGGTGGGCTACAGTCCATGGGGTCGCTAAGGGTCAGACACGACTCAGCGACTTCACTTTCACTTTCCACTTTCATGCATTGGAGAAGGAAATGGCAACCCACTCCAGTGTTCTTGCCTGGAGAATCCCAGGGACGAGGGAGCCTGGTGGGCTGCCGTCTATGGGGTCACACAGAGTCGGACACGACTGAAGGGACTTAGCAGCAGTAGCAGTAGCAGAAGTCTGAATGTTGATTGAAAATCACACAATTCCAGTTTCCATTTACCTAGTAGTTCAGGAAATGCTTATTGAACATTAATTATGTGAGCATACTCATTGTGCTGAGGATATGGCTGAACAGAAGAGGCAAAGCCTTTGTCTTGCCTGGACAACTAGAAACAAGTAGACACATGATAAATCCTGTTCGCTGGTCAGATTTGGTCTGCGGACCAGTTTGTAACCTTTGGCTTTGGTGCTTGAGCCCCATCCAGTGGAATCTCTGGAAGGCTAAACCTCTCTTTCCACATGTCTCTAGCTGACAGAAGATCTGCAGAGTCCTAGGCTGGGAAATGCTGCTCTCCCTTCGCAGGATCTTATCCTTTCTCTTTCTTTGTCTAGTGAATTAGAATCCTTTTGTTTGCAAGTGGCAGAAACCCCTTCAAACTGGCTGAAGTAAAAAAGTGCTCAATTAACTATAAAATCGAGATGTAATAATGTGTTCAGGTATGGCCTGATTCAGCACCATTCGGTATGACTGGCTTAAGAGGATGTCAACAAAGACCTTCTCTCCTCATCTCTTTTCTTGGCTGCTGATTTCAGCCTTAGCCTGCTGCTGCTACTGCTAAGTAGCTTCAGTTGTGTCCAACTCTGTGCGACCCCAGAGACGGAAGCCCACCAGTCCCTAGGATTCTCCAGGCAAGAACACTGGAGTGGGCTGCCATTAGCCTGGACCTCCCTAAATATTGATAGCCATACTAGTTGCTCCAGGTTTTACATCCTGCCAATGTAAGAACTCCAGCAAATTGAAATGACTTTTTTTTTTGGTAGCTCCAGCAAACGTCTAGGTGCTGTCCCTCAATGGACACTTGGATCATATGCCTACTCATGAACAAGTAACTGTGACCAAACTCCCACCAGCCAAGTCTTGATTACAAACCCATCCTTGGATTCAGAGTAGAGTCAGGCATGCCTAAGCCATCTAGACGGGCTATAGGGAGGATTTGGGGAGAAGAGATACTGGGGCATATACGAGATTCTAAACTCCATTCGGGAAGAAATTTGTTGTTGTCTAGTCACTCAGTCGTGTTTGACTCTTTGCAACCCCATGGACTGCAGGATGCAGACTTCCCTGTCCTTCACTATTTCCTGAAGTTTGCTCAAACTCATGTCCATTGAGTTGGTGATGCCATCCAGCAATCTCATCCTCTGTCCTCCGCTTCTCCTCCTGCCTTCAACCTTTCCCAACAGAGTCTTTTCCAATGAGTCGGCTCTTCTCATCAGGTGACCAAAGTATTGGAGCTTCAGCATCAGTCCTTCCAATGAATAATGGGAAGAAATAGTTTCTGGCTTTTCCACCACTGTGTTTTCAGTGTTGAACAAAATGTCATATACAGAATAGGTGCTCAGTAAATGTTTGTTGAATAAAGCAGTATGTCTCCAGGACCCCATACGCGCCTTCTATCAAAAATGCTGATCAAAGTGCTTTCGATTTGCTTTCCTTGGGGTCTGCCTCCCTTGCTTCACTGTGAATCCTGGGGTCTTGCGTCTGAATCACCGTTTATATTCCAGCTACCTAGCATCATGCCTGGCACCTGGCAGGGACTCCCTGAGTAATGAATGAAAATGGAAGAAAAAGGAATATAAGTTCTTAGACTCCTAAAGTAGTGATAACAGTGTTAAGACAGATGATTATATCAATAGTTCGTGAAGTTGAGTGAGCAACAGAGGACAAAATTTAGGCAACCTTGGCCCACAGACAGAAGCCATCTGCTCGTGGATGCTCAGGGTGCATATTGTGAATGCGGTCCCCTTTCTGCACTGTTGAGGTTTAGGGCAGAGTTGCAGACATCTCAGCAAAACAGGCTGGTGGGAGTGGACGCAGTGGGAGAACTGATTTGGCAGTAACTGTGCCCAAAGGAAGCTGGCATCCTCTATAAGTAGCATGGTATTGTTGAATGAGGGAGAGTGAGGGGAAGCATACACTGGACACTTAATGCTCGCCATGAATGGTGTAGAGTGGGGCTCCCCAACCTCCGGGATCTAACGCTTGATGATCTGAGGTGGACCTGATATAATAATAATAGAAATATAGTGCACAATAAATGTAGTGCATTTGAATCATCCCCAAACCATCCCTACCTCCTGGTCCCTTGAAAAATTGTCTTCCATGAAACAGGTCCCTGGTGCCAAAAAGGTTGGTGACCACAGGTGCAGAGCATTTTTACACAATTTGCAATAACCCATGGGGTAGACACTGTTACTGTTAGTTCTCTTTATATAGATGAAGACACGAACACCCAGAAAGATTAGATACTTGCCCGAAGTCATAGTTGAATCCAGCTTCACAGCCTGTGCTGCTAATCCCTGAACCAAGGGATTTCCTGGGAGGTGGGGACCAGAAAGTAAAAGGAGAGGATGCTGAGAGAAGCTCTGCTCATAAAGCAGATGTCATCAGGCTACTCGTCCACACTGTGCTGTCAGGCAAGTAATTTCTCCAAAATTTAATTTCATATTCTACAAAGTAGGGATGACAAAATAAAAAAATGAAGATCTCCTAATAGAAGAAAGAGGGCCAAAGAAAAATCGAGAACTTAACGTGGGAGACCTGAGCTGAGTTTCTGGCTTTGCTTTAGTGGAGGGAAGAGCTTAGCATGGGAGGTGAGAGTCAGCATGGGCTCAGTTGTGCTGCAGTAACAGTCAGCACCAGGGTCGTGGGGGCAAGAAAAGGCCAAGTATTCTTCCTCACTTTTTTCGTGGCCATCATGGTTAGGCTGGAGCTCTGCTTCATGTCCTCTCACTGCCATGTTGCCAGGTGGCCACCATCTGGAATATTTGTTTGATCACTGCAGAGAAAGAGTCGTGAATTGTACTGTAGCTGTCCAAGCTTCTACCAATGATGGTATTCTTCCCTTTGCTCAAGTTTTATGGTCCAGAATAAGTCATGGGTCACACCTCACTCCGAAAGGAGTAGGAGTGTGAGTTTCCCATGTGTCTAGAGGGAGAGAGAACTGGAAACATGGTTCCCATCTGAGTTCCAGAATCCCCATGGGGCCTTGAATACACCCGCTTCCACTGGATGGCCCTCAGTTTCCCCTTGTGTAAAATGAAGCTCATTGTTCAAGACTCTTGGAGGATTGACTGTCACCCATGGCGGGGGAAAAGGCCTTATAAAGTGCAAAGTTGGTGCTGTAAGTGATTTTTTCTTCTTTTTATTGCCTTCCCCTCCCACTGCTTTTTTTTTCCTACCAGCAGTGAAAGCTTGCTTTGTCTGTTCCCCACCTTACAAAGAAACAGTTCCCAAATGCTCCTCATCCTCTCCCTTAGCCCCTAGCTTTTAAATACTCAGGTGACACACTTTTTTTATTTCCTTGTAGGAACAGAGCCTAAAAATAAAGTACAATGCACCCGTGATAACCATCTGATGTGTTGACCCGCTCATGAGTTTATCCTGGTGAAATTCAGATGCGTTATTTATTCCCGAAAGCCAAAGCACCCTTGATGGGCAGTTACAGAGGCATTACCAGGGCCGTTTGGCAATAAAATGTGACTGACTTTATTATGCAGGATGGAGATGAGAAGTAACTGGTCTTAAATCACAGGCCAGCTGATGAGAATGTGTGTGGCCCCGGCATATGCAGATAGATTCTGTTTGGTGGGAGAGGATGCTGCAGAAAGGGAGGCTGTTATTCAGATGCAGGAGGATTTTCAGTTCTTTTGTTTAGCTCAGTGCCAAAAGGTAATTGATGTGGAACGTGTATCCAGCCAGATGGTTCTGCCTCGGAGCTGCCAGCACCCCTGGCTGCAGCTGCTCTGCCTTCGAGGCTTTCCGTTTCTGAGAGGTGTCAAGGCCGAGGCCGCCTCGCTGCTTCCAGTGGGTGGGTTGTGGGGGACACGATTCTACTGGATGGCACTTGGTTTCCAAAGGCTGTGTTTCCCTTGAGTGGAGCTTTGTGAAAGGAAAGGAGCAGAACACTGTATTGAAAGTTCATTCCCCTGATCTCTGCCTGCCACCCTAAAATTTGCAGTGTTTGCACTCTGTAAAGCAGTTTTCTACCTAGTAATTCTTTGCTGATGTTCTATCTGCAGTGTTTAGCCTAGAGAAAGAAGAGGAGTTGCTGTTTTTTTGTGGCTGCTTCCTGCTGGGTCTAGTTAAGCCCTTCATACACTATATCTTGTAGCAACCTAACATTATCCTAGGGTGGGATGTTCTTCCTATTTCCAGGGTGAGGAGCCTGAGATAAAGGGGGAAACATAACCATAATGATGACCATCCGTGATGGAGCAAATGCTCACTTGGAAACAGGCACTGTGCTTGGCACTTTTTCATTTTAATTTTTTAAATTTTTATTGAAGTATACTTGATCAGTGGCTCAGCAGTAGTGAAAATACCTGGAACGGTTTTTATGAAACATCCCTTAAAGTAGTATGTTATCTTACGGAGCAGGCTTCCCTGGTGACTCAACAGTAAAGAATCCGCCTGCAGTGTAGGAGACACAGGTTTGATCCCTGGGTCAGGGAGATCCCCTGGAGAAGGAAATGGCAACCCACTCCAGTATTCCTGCCTAGGAAATCCCATGGACAGAGGAGCCTAGCAGGCTACATTTCACAGGGTCGCAAAAGAATTGGATACGACTTAGCCACTGAACAACATATATATATTTATATCCACTCTTTTTTTTAGATCGTTTTCCCATATAGATATTGCAGAGTATTGAGTAGAATTCCCTGTGCTGTACAGCAGGTCCTTATTAGTTATTTATTGATATTTTATAAATAGTAGCATGATGTGTCAATCCCAGTCTTCCAATTTATCTCCCGCTTTACCCCTTGGTAACCGTAAGTTTATTTTCTACATCTGTGACTCTGTTTCGTACATAAATGCATGATCCCACTTACCCCTCACGAAATCCTTCAGAGGTATGTATTGTTATGATCCCATTTTACAGGAGAGGCGATTGAGGCCTAAGAACCTGAAAGGACTTGATTATGATAGAAGAGACTTACTCCAAATAGAAGGGGCAGAACTGGCCTTTCAACTTGGAGCAATCTGGCTTCTACATCTAGACTCTTGCCACCATTCCATAGGGGTTGGTGAAATTTCAGAGCTGAGCAGTTTTCTGCAAAGATGGGAATGGGGGCGGGGGATGGGAGAGCAGATCTCAAACAATGAGGATCCCTTTTCAAGTCCTTACCTCGGCTGTCAACTGCAGCAGGCAATCACAGCCTTTCTGTTTTATTCAGGGGCCTGTTTCCTGCACTCCTCATCGCATTTTGCCGGAGAGGTTCCAGGGTGATTCACACCCACCAGCTCGCTCTGGCTCGTGCTGCTGTCTTCCCCTCCTGCTCTCCGACACCCAGCTCGTGGGCAATCTCATTAAACCGGCTTTAATTACTTATGTGAAGGCGCAGAGAGGGACCTCAGGTGCCCCTCCACCGCAGCCCTTATTGATTGGCTGCTGAGACGTTCTTGTTAGACAGCGGATTAGAAGAGGTTAGTTTCCCTAATTCTCTAACACTCTTCCTGCTGATAATTGGTTCTCAGGTGAAGTCTCCTCTTGAACAGAGGCGTCTTGCATTGGTTTTCCACCTTCAGTTGCATTGAAAGTGAGGGTTAGCATAGTTGGAAAAAAAAAATAAAATCCCTATTTCCCCTGTTTTTCGGGGCAGAGAAGAAATCTTAGATGCTGTGGTGAATGTTCTGGCAGTTATCAGGAGGTCGTTTGTTGTCCAAGTCCATCCGCTCTTTCTGATCACCTCAAGGAAGGTGAATCACACCTGGTTTTTTTTGTGGCTGTGACATCTTCACATTTATTTTAGAAACGGCTGGGTGATTGCCTAGGTTCCTTCCAACCTTGAGACTCTGTGATAATTCCTGGCAGGAGGTGCTTCCCTTTCAGATAAATACCTTTTTGACTTGTTTCTAAGGGTCTGCTTTTTGTTTGGTTTTTGATGTTATTCTGCCCTCTGAAGACTTCTACACATTCACAGGGTTAAGAGGAGGTGATGAGGCATATAAGTAGGATCTGGAAACTGTTACCTATAAAAATGATGAAGGAACTGAGGTTATTTGCATGGGAACAGACAAGACTCACTCAACCAGGAGACAGAAGGCAGAGTCCTCAAACTAGAGAGGCACTGGAGAATGGGAGAGGTGGTCGTGATTTCCAACATGGCTCCAGAAGTTAAGATCTAGTCTAATGGAGAAAGAAGGAGGTTGAGGCGGAGATTTTACCTTCTCATGAGAAAGAACGTGAGTGCGTGTGTGTGTGCTAAGTCACTTCAGATATGTCCAGTTCTGTGTGACCCTGTGGACTGTAGCCCCACAGGCTCTCTGTCCCTGGGATTCTACAGGCAAGAATACTGGAGTGGGTTGCCATGCCCTCCCCCAGAGGATCTTCCCCACCCAGGGATCAAACTCGGGTCTCTTAGATCTCCTGCACTGACAGGTGGATTCTTTACCACTGATGCCACCTGGGAAGCCCATGAGAAAGAACATTAATGATCAACTGGTAGGAAAGGCAGAGCTGACACTGCCGCCTGGTGGGCTTTCGATAGTGGGAATGTTCACTCTTTGCTCTTCTGCCGCTGGAGCCTTGAAGGAGGTACCCACGTGGGAGTCTGCCCCTGGTGTTCTCACAAGCCCTTGACAGTTGGTCGAGCGTATTGGAGGAATGCCAAGGGCCAGGGCTTGTAAATTCCCACGCTGGTGAGGGCCAGGCAGGTAAATGAAGTCTGGACGTGGACTATGGCAGGCTGAAGGATGCTTTCTTGCAATACCGAGCTCTACCTGGTGGCAACAGTTTGGTGCCGTGGGCCCCGTGGAGGGGGGGCTTCCTTTTTTTCGTATTTATTCTTTTGGCCTTGTCTGGTCTTAGTTGTGGCATGTGGGATCTGTCACCATGGCTCAGGCTACTCTCTACTTGTGGCATGCAGGTCTAGTTGCCCAGTGGCATGTGGGATCCCAGTTCCCCAACTGGGACAGAACCCATATCCCCTTCAGGTGGATTCTTAACCTCTGGACCATTAGGAAAGGCCCTTGGGGGCTTTTTTAAAAGCCAGAAATAGAGACCTTTATGTGAAATCTCCCACTTTAAAAAAGTTAAGTCAAGTTTAAAAACAATCTATGGCACCAACAAAGCACTGTGGGTACCAGGGTGTCATGACTTCTGATGGGTAACTGAGGGAGCGTCTCTGTATGTCCCTGTTGATTAAGACAGTGATGTATTTCCTTGACAATGACACCATTCTGTGGACTTCCGGCTGGCCGAACCTTGAAAAGTGATGAATAGTACTTTTTGCCCCAGAGAAAGACTTCTGTTCATGATCCATGAGTCCACTAATGGTCCTCTGTGTTTGGTTCTGCCCTAGTAAACATTTTAATCAGTGATATGATGAGAACCTAGAAGGTCTACTAATCAGATATACAGATGACACCCAGCCAAGTGTAATAGTTATTAGGAAGAATGATGACATCAGGACTCAGAACTCTCTGATCAAGTTGGAGAATGAGAGACACACCGGTGAAGGTGAAACTTGGTAAGAGCTAAGGCAGATGGCATCATCGACTCAATGTTGCTGCTGCTGCTGCTAAGTGGACATGCGTTTGAGCAAACTCTGGGAGTTGGTAAAGGACAGGGAAGCCTGGTGTGCTATAGTTCGTGGGGTTGCAGAGTCAGACATGACTTAATGACCAAACAACAACAAGGCAGAGTCTGGTGTTTAGGTCTGAAATATGAATTGAATTTCTCACCAATATGAATTTCTTCTCACCAAATGAGAAGAAACACCAGACTTGGAATGCATCCATATAAAAGGGGTGAAAGGATCAGAGCTAGGAAGATTTGTTTGACCACAAGATGAATATAACCAGCAATTTGATAAAGATAATAATAATAAAAAAAAACTGGGGCCAAAAGTATATAGATCATCATCCATTGTTTAACTCTTACTAAGCACTTTCAGTAGTCCAGGAACATACTACATGCAGGGAAAAAAGGGATGAATAAGGCCACGTCTCTGCGTTTGAGGCTTTCCCAGCAGCAGCTTCGGATATGTTACCATCCAGTGGGATAAATTCTACAGAAAAGATCCCTGTAGAGGATTATGGGAATCTAGAATATACAGTGCCAGCTTTGGTAGATGATTTTTTGTTTTTAATTGAGGTATAATTGACATATAACATTATACAGTCAGCCTTCTGTATCCACATTTTCCATATCCTAGGCTTAAACCAACGGCAGAGCAAAATATTCAGAAAAAATTTCCAGATCATTCCCAAAAGTAGAGCTTGAATTTGCCACTCTGCCAACTTAATAGTATTTACATTATATTTACAATTATTTACATAGCATTTATGTTGCTTTAGCGCCTGCGTGCTCAGTTGCTAAGCCATGTCAGACTCTTTGCGACCCATGGACTGTGGCCCACCAGGTTCCTCTGTCCATGGGATTTTCCAAGCAAGAATCCTGGAGCAGGTTGCCATTTCCTCCTCCAGGAGATCTTCTTGACCCAGGCAAATTCTCTTGCATTGCATTGGCAGGCAGATTCTTTACCACCAAGCCACCTTGGAACCCCGTGTTGCTTCAGGCATTACAAATAATCTGTAGATCATTTACAATATACTGGAGATTGTGCATAGGTTATATGCAAATACTATGGCAGTTTATATAAGGGGTGTGAGCGTTGGATTTTAATATCCTGGAGGGCTGGGGTCCTAGAACCACCCCTCTGCAAATAGAGAGTGATGACTGTATTATTTTTAGATGCACGACATAGCTACTTGATGTTTGTAATACATGTCATAATGATTGCTACTGTCAAGCTAGTTGACAGCCTTTACCATACGTGGTTACGGCTTTTCTTCTTGTGATGCAGACTGTTTACAGAATGGGGTTTTGAAGCGCAATGAGGAGTTTTCACATGAAAAATGGAGAGTACAGCGGCAAGCGCAGCAGTGGTAGATCCTTGCACTTTCTGCCCCCAGTACTCGGCGTGCAGCCCTGAAATTAGGGGAATCTCTCAGAGCGTGTGCCATTCGTGAAGTTAACCCAGCTCCAGCATCTGGGGTGGAATGCACATTCAGGTCATTCTGCTGGCCATCCACGTTGGACTAACTAGGGCCAAGGCGATACCTTTATGGGGCTACTCTTTAGGTTAATGGGAAAGTTGAACATCTGTCTAGCTGGTTGCCAACAAGAGAGAAAATAGATTTAGAAGCTACCTGATCTGGGTGGTGAGTTTGTAGAGGGTAAGAATAGAGTCAATATCAGGAAAAAAGATGAGCGGCAAACAGAAATTCTGTCCAGTGCCATCATTTGAACCCTGTGCTCTGCTGTGCTCAGTCGCTTCAGCTGTGTCTGACTCTTTGTGACCTGTGGACTGTAGCCCTCCAGGTTCCTTTGTCCATGGGATTCTCCAGGCAGGAATACTGGAGTTGGTTGCCATTTCCTTCTCTCTTGAACCCTGAGTGATTGAAAATTGCTCAGTCATGTCTGATTCTTTGAGACCCTATGGACTATACAGTCCGTGGAGTTCTCCAGGCCAGAATACTGGAGTGGGTAGCCTTTCCCTTCTCCAAGCGATCTTCCCAACACAGGAACCAAACCCAGGTCTCTCGCATTGCAGGTGGATTCTTTACCAGCTAGCCACAAGGGAAGCCCAAGAATACTGGAGAGGGTAGCCTAGCCCTTCTCCAGCAGATCTTTCTGACTCAGGAATCAAACCGGGCTCTCCTTCATTGCAAGTATTTTCTTTGCCAACTGAGCTGTCAGGGAAGCCCCAGATCTAGTTAAACATGGACTGGTTAATTAGAGTAACCTGTCAACTCACTTTTACTTTTCTTATATGAATTTTAATTGAGTGATCTCTTCAGTTTCAAATTTGGGAAGTCCTATATAATTTTATGTGCCCATGTGGAGAGAGAAGGGACATTCTAGGCAGAAGAATAGTATGTGTGAAACACGGAGGCACAGGAGGCATTCTGTGCTCATGAAATCTGAGTGGTGTGCATCAGTGGGTTTGCAGCAGGTTCCAGTGGGCGAGGCAGCGAGAAAGAGGAGATAGGCTAGATGATGGTGAGTCTTAAGGACCCGCTGGGCCACACTGTGCCATACTGTCTGGTCGGCACTGAGCTGATAGTCACAGCTTTACCTGGGCAGAGCTCGAATCTTGTGTGAGGCTTCTGTGGTTGTTGTTCAAGTTGTACAGAATTCTTCTACAGTCATTTGCTTGTTCGGTTCCCCTAGGGACACAGTGAAATGGGTGAGTGTACCATTTTGTAAATTCAAAATTAGGAACAGAGAGACTGAGCAATTAACTCAAGATTATCTAGTAAAGAGGGCTTCTCTGGTGGCTCAGTGGTAAAGAATCTGCCTGCCAAGGCAGGAGATGTGGGTTCGACTCCTGGGTTGGGAAGATCCCCTAGAGGAGGAAATGGCAATCCACTCCAGTATTCTTGCCTAGGAAATTCCACGGACAGAGAAAGCTGGTGGGCTGTAGTCTATAGGGTCGTAGAGAGTCGGACAAGACTTAGCAACTGAACACGAACACGAGCATCTAGTGAAGAATCTCAGCTCTGCAGTTTTGAGGGGCCCATGGAGGGAATGAGCGGCCTTTTGGCCGCAAGGAGGCAGAAGGGGATGGGGAGGATGAAAGCATCACTACAGCCTGGGTTTCCTGGGGGTGTTTGGAAGCAGCTTGGATGTCTGGAAGCAGCTCTGGCCAAGTTTCCCAGCTTCAAAGATGCTTCTGCATTCAGGTTGCCCTGCTGCTGCTGCTGCTGCTGCTGCTGCTGCTGCTGCTGCGTCGCTTCAGTCGTGTCCGACTCTGTGCAGCCCCATAGACGGCAGCCCACCAGGTTCCTCTGTCCCTGGGATTCTTCAGGCAAGAATACTGGAGTGGATTGCTATTTCCTTCTCCAATGCATGCATGCACGCTAAGTCGCTTCAGTCGTGTTCGACTCTGTGCGACCCTAAGGACAGCAGCCCACCAGGCTTTCTGTCCACAGGATTCTCTAGGCAAGAATACTGGAGTGGGTTGCCATTTCCTTCTCTACTTCAGATTGCCCTAGCAAGTGTTGAAACTCACCAAGGTGGTCCCTTTGGACCTAAACCACAGATCCTTTCCCTAAAGCCAAGAGCACCATCAGCAGTAGTCGCCAGTGAGGACAGATGGGCCCAGCAAGACAAGAAGCTCAGAGCAAACTGAAACTAAAAACATAATTCTGGACACACAGGAGGCCCAGGGAAGCTCTCAGAAACAGCTGGGAGACAGTTGGAGGGCCTTAGGCCATAATAATTTGCCTCTGAAAGAAGAGCATAATCTCATTTTGTAGTCATGGGCTGATGAGGTTGGGGACTTATGAGTTACATATATTTCATTGTCTTTTTAGGGAAAAAAAAAAGTGCACATCATCTGCCAGGGTTTCATGCATTCGTGTGTGAGGACACACACAGGAGCCCGCACACCTATCTCTTGCTCAGTGGAGCATATTGGAGAGATCATTGTTGTGATAGGGAGCTGGTACCTGTTCTTAAGAAACAGTCGTAAAATCCTCCCCAGGTTTTATCTACAGTATTAAAAATAAAAACAAAAAGAAAACCTTCTTTTAATTCCCAAGGTGGACCAACCTCCTGTGTGCCTGAAGGCCTCTGCACTTGGTATTCTCTCATCCTAGAATTCTCCTCCTTCTATTTATCACATTTCCTGTCTACTTCTCCTTGTCCTTGAGACCTCAGCTTAAATGTCACTGTATCAGAGAAGGCTTCCCAGATTCCCTGGAGAAAGCAGTTTTTTTTTTTTCTCTTGTATTTGTTTTAATGGTGCTGTCTTGTTTTTCTTGAAAACCTTTCTCACCTTTGCAATTAACAAGGAATTGCAGGTAAAGATTTGTTTATGCCCTCCCTGCCTGCCCCACCCCCGCCCCTGCCAGCTAAACTGGAAGTCTGCGGGGGTAACTACTGTGTCTTCTTGCTCATAACTGTATCCTCAGAGTCTAGTGCGATATCTGACACCTAATGAATGATCAGTGGTGATTTCAGGGACGCAGCAAGTGGACCCTTCTGTCTGCAGATGAGATATGTTTGCCGCTGTAAATTGTTCGGCTTGTGAAACCTACATGCAGAGATTAGAAACACATAGACCTCACTGGGCCAAGTGGGGCAGTGGTATAGTAGGAGCTCACATCCTGACCAAAAAGGAGCAGATGTTTTAGCTGTTATACATCAGCTGTTGGTCGCCGTCCAAGCAACTTTGCGGACTCAGTGTGGATAGGACTTGGAGCATTGTTTAGAAAGTTTTGAAGCTCTTGACTTTGTGGGTTTCCTTCTAATTTACTTTTCTGGCCGTGCCACATGGCATGCGGGATCTTAGTTCCTCGGCCAGGGCTGGAACCCATCCATGTCCCCTGCAGTGGAAGTGTGGTGTCTTAACCACTGGGCCTCCAAGGAAGTCCCAGTTCTAATTTTTTAATGTTAACAATATATTTTTTAAAGTAGACACTGTATTAATCAAAGTAGTCACATGTAGGAGCTGGCCCTTGGTCCTGTGGGGACTGGGTTTCCTTCTCTGGAGAAAAGGTTAGTATATATGCCTCTTTGCACTGCTCAGACTGCACTGGAGGAGAGAATTCTGTCCTCAGTAACATTAAAAAAAAAAAAAAAAGGTTTATTGAATGCTATAGGTGAAAATGGAGCCGCCACGTGATGAAGGGTCTCAGTTCAGTTCAGTTGCTCAGTCATGTCTGACTCTCTGCGACCCCATGAATTGCAGCACGCCAGGCCTCCCTGTTCATCACCAACTCCCAGAGTTCGCCCAAACTCATGTCTAGAAGCCATGAAAGGAGCAGTTACCCAAAATGGGAATATTTAATAGGACTATTTCACATAGCTTTGCCGCCCTGGGTCTCCCAGCTTTGTACCTAATTTACCAGATAAGAATCTAGACCCCAAAGTACTACAAGAGTTACAACCACAGCTACATGGGTGGTAGGTAGATAATGAGGCCAATTATTAACAAACTCATTGATTCTTCTGCATCCACTTGGATGTGGTCCTTCTTCCAAAAGGACCCTTGAGGAGGTCATAGCTTTATTCCAATTACATGGCAATTTCCCAGCTATTCTGGGAACTGCTCTTTGAAAATTGCTATCAGAGTCTGAACATAAATTTTTAAATGTCCTCAATTATGACAAATCTCCATATTTGATTTTTTGAAATAGCCAACAGTTATTTGGAGCTAAGTTGAATGAATTAGTCTGATGATTAAGCTTAACAGTACTGTTTTGGGAGTACTGTGATGTGCAATTAAGCTTTAACAAGAGCATGGTTGGGACAAGGCATGCTAAGATCGACTCCAGGGCCACTGGGGAGGAAGAAGGACACAGGACCAAGTGGGACCCCGTTTGCTAGGGAGAGGATATGGGTTTTGGGCTGCGCTTACTTGCTTTCAAAATGCCCAAGGTATCAAGTCCAAAAGGCAAAGCAGAATTAGACATGGTTCAAAAGCCCTGCTATGAGCAGAGATTTACAGAGAGAACCAGAAGGTTGGAATCAGATCTCACTGTGCCTTGGGCTGGGAGAGAACTCCTTTCTAGGCAAGTATGCAAGTCTTGATTAGAAGCATGGAGAGCAGAGGCAATCCTCTAGGGAAGAAGATTTATAAGAGCTCTAAACAAATATAGGAAGAGGTGTTTAGGAGAAAACTCCAGCTCTCTTGGGATAATGGAGCCTAAGGTAGGTTGACCAGATGGACCAAAGTGCTGAACAAAGCCAAAGCTTTTCATTTTAATGAATATTATACTCTTCATCAAGTCCTTTACTACCCAAGTTATTTGCTTTCTGGTCTCCTCACCATCCTCATCGCCTGCTATTCTCCCCCTTGCCTTTTAAACTTCAACCAGAAAAGCCAATCTGTGGCATCCATTCTGTTCTTTGCACACATCTGCTTCACTTCTGTTGTGGATCCTTTCTCTCACTCTTCTGACCATCCACAGGAAAGCCATCTCCCTCCACTCCCTGTTACTTTCAGTCCAATACCCTGTCTTGTGTCTTTCATAGCATCCCTGTGTGTACTTGCATTGCTTATTGATTCCCTTTTTAATGATGCATCTTCCAGCCCTAGAATGGAATTCCCTGAGGGCAGGATCTTTGTTCTTTCATGTAGCTTCGGACTGTAACAATGCAGGGTACTCCATAGATGTTGAATCATTGTTTACTGAATGAATCAGTAAACAAATAGCAGGCTGGTCCAGTGGACACCATTAGCCTATTCAAAAGATTTCAGGATATAAATAGAATCCCCCTGTGTAACCTTATGCATGCTAAATTGCTTCAGTGTCCGACTCTTTGCAATCCTGTGGACTGTATCCCTCCAGGCTCCTCTGTCCATGGGATTCTCCAGGCAAGAATACTAGAGTGGTTTTCCATGCTCTCCTCCAAGGTATCTTCTCAACCTAGGGATCAAACCCATGTCTCTTATGTCTCCTGCATTGGCAGGTAGGTTCTTTACCACTAGTGCCTGGGAATCCCCATGTGTAACTTGGTCCCATTATTATTTGGCAGCAAATCCTAGGTAGTGGGGACTGTTTCAGTGGATGAACTCCAAAACTCAGTAGTAGTATAGGACCTGAGGCCCCACACCTGGGAATCGGAGAAGAAACAGGTGATAGATTATTCATCACAAAGTGAGCAATATAAAGTGGATTTTGAAAAACCTTGCCAATAGCAGAATTCTAGGAAGAAGGAAGTCAAGAACAAACGAACACATTCTGTATATTTTGGGGGCAATTAGTATCACAGGATTACAGACACATGTCTTATTGTATTTGCTGCTCCGTGATGGCCTCAGGGAAAAGGGCCATCTGCTATTCCATATCTTTGCTCAAATAGTACTGAAAGAGCTTTTCATCATTCCAGGCTGATTCATCCTTTGAATCATCTGTCTGTCCATAGAATTATTTCAGTGGAGAATATTTCATATTGAAATTTATGGTAACATGTGTTCTTTGCCCTGTCTCCTTTTTACCATAAACTCTATAGCTCCTGGAGAGTATTTTCTTTCTTCAGCTTAAACATTAAATCAATAAACCAAGCAGTTCAGAAGACAATCCACTTCATTAACACAAAATGGTAACAATAACCAGGACTATAACACTAATGATAAGGTCTGTGAAATGGAGCCCCTGCCAACCACCAGCCATCAACCATATTCTAAGCACGGGGTATTCTTTTTTTTTTTGATTGAAGTATAATCAGTCCTGAATATTCATTGGAAGGACTGATGCTGAAGCTGAAATTCCAATGCTTTGGCCACCTGATGTGAAGAACTGACTCACTGGAAAATACCCTGATGCTGGGAAAGATTAAAGGCAACAGGAGAAGGAGACAACAGAGGATGAGATGGTTGGATGGCATCACTGACTCGACGGACATGAGTTTGAGCAAGCTCTGGGAGTTGGTGATGGACAGGGAAGCCTGAAGTGCCACAGTCCATGGGGTTGCAAAGAGTCGGACATGACTGAGCCACTGAACTAATAGTTGATTTACAAAATTGTGTTAGCTTCAGGTATACAGCAAAGAGAGTCATATGTGTGTGTGTGTGTGTGTGTGTGTGTATAAAACTTTTCATTATAGGTTATTATAAGGTATTAAGTATAATTCCCTAGCACTGGGAAATTGGCTAAAGAATAGAAGACTTTGTACAAAAATAATCCCTGGAAAGGGATATGGAGGGTTTTATCAACTGTTCCAACATGAAGGATGAATTAAATACATTATAGTGCATCAAATCCAGGAAATACTGCACAGTTCTGAAGGCTCTGAAGGACCATGAGGAACTGTCTCTGATGCCAATGGACAGTGCAGATTATAAAAAGGTAGAGCCAGGGACTTTTCTGGTGCTCCAGTGATTGACTCCACGTTGCCAGTGTAGGGTGTGTGAGTTCATGCAGCAAACTGATAGGACTGTGAAGGTGAAGGTGAGGTGAAGTCGCTCAGTCGTGTCCGACTCTTTGCGACCCCGTGGACTGTAACCTACTAGGCTTCTCCGTCCATGGGATTCTCCAGGCAAGAGTACTGGAGTGGATTGCCATTTCCTTCTCCAGGGCATCTTCCCGACCCAGGGATCAAACCCGGGTCTCCCGATAGGACTGTACAAAATGATAAAAGTGGGTTCGTTGTTTCATTCATTCCATCACTCACACAACAAATGTTGGGTGACATTAGGGCCTTTTGAGGCAATGGATGGCTTTTTTCTTCCTTATTCTCTTTCCCCAGCTTTTAAATTTGGATGCAGCATTTTTTTTTATTTTTTAAAAAAGCCAAAACAAACAAAAAACTGAGGCTGATTACTTGTAAAAGCCAAATCATTCTTATAAAGTACTCCCAGTCAGGGTAGATGGCTGAACAGAATCCCAGACTCCATTAAGGATTCTGTTTTTAGCTCTGTTATCAAATCCTGATGTAAAACCAGCTACTACATAATCACAGTCATAAGCAACATTTGTGTACCATTTTACAATTTTCCTGGGGCATTCATGAGCAATCTTATTTAATCCTCAACAACAACTCTGAGAGATGTTGAGAATTATTAGACTGGGTCAGACCTGTGGTCATTTCTGCTCTGCAGTTTGTTTATCCTTATCTGCGTGGTATTTTCCTTCATCAGAGCTCCAACGTACTTTGTACTTTTAGATATTTAACTCTAAATCCCTTTCAGATGATGCATAAAAACTTTCAATAAGCCCAGTGTCAGCAGAGGTGCCTGGGGAACCTTTCTTGATCTCAGAGCTTGGTGACTTCCCTCCTCCTTGGCTTCTGTTCTCCACATACCCCCGCCCCCCTCCACCTCCAAGTTGCTGATCCGTAACGAAACAGTCTCCTTTTCCACATTTGTCAGAGGTTCCTTAATACCTGGAGGTAGCATGGGGCTGAGAATATCCACAGAGAGACCCCAGCCATCAATAAAAGGCCTCAGAACCACATCGAGGCATCAATGAACTTCAGTCTCACTCTGAGCAGCTTTCCCCTTTCTCTCGGCAGCAATTTCAAGTGCAATTTCACTCAGCTCAGTCCCTTGGTTTCTTTATTACACATTCATGCTTTTGAACAAGTTGGTTAAAAAAAAAAAAAGTTTAATTTCACTGGTTTAGTCTGCCTCTGTTATTCCTTGTGAAATGAACAGAATATTATAAACAGTGCTGAAATCTTGACGACCCCCTACACCCAATTGCAGTCCCCACCTCATTTCCAAAGATGACTGCTGTTATCCATCTGGGGCATCATTTATCAGGCCACCTACTACTCCATTGCACACATACATATGTCAGCAAAAATGCACAATATAGAGTATTGTTAGTTTAGATATGTATATTTAGCATAATTATAGCAAGCTGGTTATGTCATTTGGCACCTTGTTTACAGTATCTTTTGGATTTCTGTTTTAATCTGAAAATAATAATGTTACAATGTTGCTGTATAGTGAAGTGAATCAGCAATGTGTATACATATATCCCTCCTTCTTGGACTTGCCCCTCACCCACCCATGTCCCACCCCTCCAGGTCGTCTTAGAGCACCAAGCTGGCTTCCTGTGCTCTATAACAGATTCCCACTAGCTATCTATTATGCACTTAGTAACGTGTATATGTCCAATCCTAATCTCCCAATTAGTCCCACCCTCCCCTTCCCCCACTGTCCATACATCCATTCTCTACTTGTGCATCTCTATTCCTGCCCTGCAGATAGTTCATCTACACCATTTTCCTAGATTCTGTATATATGTGTTAATATACAATAGTTTTTCTCTTTCTGACTTACTTTGCTCTGCATGACAGACTCCAGGTCCATCCACATCTCTACAAGTGACCCAATTTTGTTCTTTTTTATGGCAGAGTAATATTCCATTGTATATACATACCACATCTTTATCCATTTATCTGTCGAAGGACATTTAGGTCACTCCCATGTCCTGGCTGTTGTAAATAGTGCTGCTGTAGAAATGTTTACCTGTATTAACATGTTTCTCATTGTTGCCTAATATCCCATAGATGACCGCACAGATGAGTTTGTCGGCTCAGTCCTCTAATACTTGGGTAGCTGGGTTGCTCCCAGTTTTTGCTGTGATGAACATGTTGTAGTGAACTTCCCTCATCTTGCCTTCCTTTGCACTTGGATGAGTGTTTCTCTAGGAATATACTGAGAAGATTTGTACAGCAAATGTATGTATGTCTCAATTCTTAAAATATAATGCCCGGGTGCCTTCCAAAGCAGTCAAGACAATTTCTTCTCCTGTCGATCCTGAGATCACCAGTTTGATTTTTATGCTCTCTCAAATTGATTCTCTCTTTGGTGCC
This sequence comes from Procapra przewalskii, assembly GCA_006410515.1. NCBI lineage: Eukaryota > Metazoa > Chordata > Mammalia > Artiodactyla > Bovidae > Procapra > Procapra przewalskii. Next base: position 19,503,457 of record SJYF01000056.1, read on the forward strand.
ATTGCACTTGATTTTTGAATCGTCACAAGTTTATATCATAGCTCCTAGCACTCTCTTTGCTTTCTGCCGATTTTCCAGTCCCAGCTTCTCCATGTGGCCTTCATGCCTACCCTTAACTGTCCCTCCTTTGACCTCTGTTCAGATACAGTCTTCCATCTTATGATCAGAATGATCGTAGGGTACCGATTAATTATTTACTCAGTTCATTTATTTACTTGTGACCCCATGGACTGTAGTCTGCCAGGCTCCTCTGTCTTGCCTGGAATTCTCCAGGCAAGAATGCTGGAGTGGGTAGTCATTCCCTTCTCCAGGGATCTTCCCAACCCAGGGATTGAGCCTCAATCTCCTGCATTGCAGGAAGATTCTTTACTGTTTGAGCCACAAGGGAAGCCCCATTTCACAGATATTATGTGAATAACAGGGATGTCCTTTCCCCAAGCACAAACACATTTGAAATGAAGTCATCATCTGTCTTACCCATGGCCTCCTTTTTTTCCCATCACTCAGAAAGGAAATCCAGTTCGTCTTTGCTTAATGCCACGAAGGGATTTAAACAGCATGTTATGATGCCAGCCACTATTTCTGCTGCTCCAGAAACTCTCATTTCTTGGGCATTGATTTTGAAGGTGATGGTATAGACAGACTGTCGAGGGAGTTTGCAGCATCCAGATGTTTCATCCTCACCCAATTACCAGAGTCTTTGGGTTTGTGAGATTACGAGGTGATGTTGGGGAAGACACGATGAACACCTGCCACATAGATAGATCATATTGCACTGCATAGAGGTCCTATTTCCCAGTTGATCCTAACAGATTAATAATGCATTTCCACTGCACTCTTGCTCTGTGAGGGATCTGTCTTGGCCAGGTCTCAGAGAATGCAAGAGAGAGTTGAAAGGGCTGAGGAAAGAAGGATTAGTTCTGTTCTTGTGCTTCAGGCAACCACAGTAAGCCACTGTCTTCACTGGTATCTGAGCTATCATCCGACAGCATTCTTTCATTTAGTGAATTTTACGGAGCATCAGCCATATATCATGGGCTGTGCTAATCCTGGGGATGCAAAGATAACTGGGAGAAAAAGATGCTGCAGCAGCTGCTTTCAAGAAGGTGACAATTTAGTGGCTGAGATGGACACTTATCAAATTTTATGAGCAAATGTGAAACTACAACTGTGTAAGTGAAATACAAGAGACATGCATGGGGCTTAAGAGCACCTGTAAGAGGGAAGTTTGACTTACCAAAGAGCTCAGGAAAGGCTTCTGGAAGGAAGTGACCATTAATCTGAGAGTTAAATAGATAAAATGTTAGTCAAAGAGCTTTTCTAGCAGCAAGAAAAGCAGGTATAAAGGCCCTGGGGTGAGAAGGAATGGTGACTCTCAAAGAACCAACAGAAGACAGTGGAGGTGGAGCCAGGTGGAGAGGAAGCTTGCGCGAGACGCATCTGGAAGTTGAGCCAGCCCAAGGACTTTGGATTATGTGGAGGATTTGGGATCTTATCCTCAGATCAATGGAAAGCTGTTGACGGGTATTAAGTGACTGAACGTGTAGTGATTGCTTCCCTGGTGGCTCAGTGATAAACAATCCACCTGCCAGTGCAGGAGGCTGGAGTTTGATCCCTGGGTCGGGAAGATCTCCTGCAGGAAGAAATGGCAACCCGCTCCAGTCTTCTTGCCTGGGAAATCCCATGGACAGAGGAGCCTGTTCCTGGGGTCACAAAACAGTCAGGCACAACTTAGAAAGTAAACAACAACAAATGTGTGGTGATGGGGGGTAAGGCAGTGACTCATTATGTATTTTCAGGAAATGACTGTTGCAGTGTAGATAACAGAAACCGTATTGTCTTCTGCTTCTGTGTAGAATCATTTGAAGACTCTTCCTTGCTTTCAGGATGGGATTCAAAATATTTAGCATTATTTTTAGGATTTTTCCCATGATGGCTAATATCAACTTTAAATTTGCATCTCAGGAAATGCTGCCTTATCCATCTCACGCTCAGCAATTAAAATGAGTCGGCTACTGCTATGATAACGATGGGTAACAAACAGTCCCCACATCTCAGGGGCTCACAGCAACAAGGATTTTTTTTTTTTCCTCCTTCAGGAGTCTGTGAGTTGACTAAGACAGTTCTGTTTCATGCTTTGGACTGGCTACAGGTCTGGTCTACTTGTTCCTTATTCTGAGATGCATTAGCTACTTGGATCATGCTTTTTCCATAATAAATCATGAGAGTATGAGAGGCCAAGTCAAACCACAGAAGCATATTTAAAGCCTCTGCTCCTGTAATCTCTACTAATATTTCATTGCTAAAGCCAGCCTCAATGCAGTGGGACAGATAGTCTTTCTGGAGAATGCATAGCAAGAGAGGAGAAAGAAGGAAGGAAAGAAGAAGAATGAGAAAATAATACAATTAACCACACTTGCGCTTACTTAATCATGGTGTATAGAGATGGTTGAGGGTGGTACTTAAGAATTAAGGTTTAAAGCACAGCTTTGAATCCTGGCTTTGAAACTTCCTAGCTGTTTGAGTCCGGGCAAGTTAGTAACCTCCTTATATACCAATTTTCTTATTCATGCAAAAAAAAAAAAAAGATAACAGTAGCTACCTACATCAGGAGGATTAATTTAGTTAAATATCATTTTATTAAAAACCAGGCTTATTTTGAAATTTAGAATTATTTCAGTTTTAGAAAGGTCATGTGATGCACACTCCCTGTGATAAATATATAACATGTTCTGGGGCAACAGCTGATAACCAGAGTCTTGAACATTCTGCCATGAAATGTGATCATTCACACCAAATGGAAAAACAAAAAGAGTAAACATTCTTGTATCAGATCAGCTCAGGTTTTGTCACAAAAATTCGTTATAAATGTATTTTGGTTTTCAGAGCATTTGGATTTGGGGCTTTTGGGGGTAAAGGATGATGGCCAATGTTAGCTTTGAAACATGGTGTGTCTGTGGGTGTCTGAGTGTGTGCTGTGCTCTGCTCTTAAAGTTCCTTTCAGGGACTTCCCTGGTGATCCAGTAGTCAAGACCCCATGTTCCCAATGCATGGTCTGGGAACATGGTCTGAGAACAATGCATGGTCTGGTTTTGATCCCTGGTCAAGGAGCTAGATCCCACATGCTGCAACTATAACCCAGAGCAGCCATACACACACACACACACACACACACACACAAAGACCTCAAGTTTTAAAAAATGCCCTCCAGACCTCTCTTCATGGATAAACTCTAGTCCTGCCCTGATCCCAAACATCACCTCATTCTTTGAAGACCTGTTCTCTCCCAACCTGGAAATAATTTCTCCTGCTGCTGCCTTATCACTGCATTGAGCACTCTACCCTCTTGTTCTAATTACTTGTATTGATTCTTGAGTTTAGGGATTGTGTAAAATTCCCGGCACTCCATAAATGTCCTCTGATTCAAATGGCATATACATCTATCACCTAGTCCTTTCTCTCATACTGGCTATCAATGACTACTAGTAGGTACCATTCGCAGGGATGGTTATCATGGCTAGTATCTGCTGAGCATTGCAGGGTGTCAGCCACCGCGCTAGGTACTCATCAACTGACTTCATCTTCAGGTCTGTCTGTAGTGATGATGTTATTACGTCTGTTTTACAGATGAAGAAACCGGAACAAAGAAAGATTTATGACTTTGCTAGTTATTAAAAACCAGAGTCTGACAATGAGAGTATTGAGTTGACAATCAGCCCAAAGACTTTCCATGTCCAGATGGTGTTTGTTACTCCCCGTGGCTCACAGCCACTGAGATACATTGCTTTTCAGAACAGGTATCACCTAGTGAGTTGTTTTTGAGAGAACAAACGAATCTTTCACGTGGACCCTTCTTCCAAGGCATCCATGTGTTACCGCCAACCAGAGCCAGATACAACTTAGAGGTGAGGGTGAGGTGAGGTGAGGTGAGGTGAAGTCACTCAGTCTTGTCCGACTCTTTGCGACCCTGTGGACTGTAACCTACTAGGCTTCTCTGTCCATGGGATTCTCCAGGCAAGAAGACTGGAGTGGATTGCCATTTCCTTCTCCAGGGGATCTTCCTGACCCAGGGATCGAACCCGGGTCTCCCTCATTGGAGGCAGAAGCTTTAACCTCTGAGCCACCAGGGAAGCCCAGATAGAACTTAAAGAGGTGAAAGCAATGGTCCCTTTTATTAAGGGACCATTGAATTAGGGGAAGAAACTTCAATATGAACTGGGCTCCATTCCCAACACAACAAAAGACAAGTAAAGATTTAGAGCCAAGAATCGAGGTGGAGGTTAGTGGGTGGAAAAATCACTAGAGGAAACATCAGGGTTAAGTGCCATTCTGGCAAAACTGGCTCAACAGGATTCTTGCCGAAGACAAGCTGCGGTAATAAGATGTCCAGGGGACATCCAATCAGATATCAAAGGTGGGAGATTTTTGCCAAACTTTCTCTGCAGCATTCTTGCTAAGACTGGAGCCAAGGAGCCAAAGATAGAGCCCAAGGTTAGGTCTTAGCAACATGGAGCTGTGGGCAACTTGACCCAAGTTTGGTCAAGGAGGGAATCTTGCACATGAGGGTGGTCATCAGAGTCTCCTTGAGTAACCCTAGAGAAACCAGTGCCTTCTAGTGCGTATCCCTTTGGAGGACAATTCTAATGAATAACTTTTTACAGCCTTACAAAGTATCTTTGCTTTACTGTTGCCAGTGAATTTGAGCTTCTTCCTATGTCATGAAAGAATTTGGAGACAAAGCGAAGAGGTTAAGAAAGTCAAGTGAGAGTTTACTTAAGCAAGGATACGCTGTCAGAGGGAGAGCAGGCAGGCAAGTGAAGAGCTGCTGCTCTAGATTTCCTTGGCAAGCTGGTTATGAAGGTCATAGAGAAGGGGTGGAATATTCACTGGGGAAGGAAGAGTTTGGGGATCATCTTCCCCGATTTTCATCCCAGCTCCACTTTCCCCAGGGGAGGAGGCATTTTTTTAACCTTACTTTGCTTAGATCAGATGTGTCATAGCATCAGTATGAGATGAGTACTTCTTATCTAAAAGTGGGCTTCCCTGGTGGCTCAGATGGTAAAGCGTCTGCCTGCAGTGCGGGAGACCTGGGTTCGATTCCTGGGTTGGGAAGATCCCCTGGAGCCGGAAATGGCAATCCACTCCAACACTCTTGCCTGGAAAATCCCATGGATGGAGGAGCCTGGAAGGCTGCAATCCATGGGGTCACTGAGGGTCAGACATGACTGAGTGACTTCACTTCTTCACTTTATCTAAAAGTCTAGTGCTATGGTAATGAGAGCGCAATGAGCAAAAGTTCCTTCATGCATTTGGACACAGGAGATGCTCGCCTTTCCCACTTTTCTTCGTCCCCTATGCTGCCTGGCCTCTTATCACCCAAATGGGTGGTTCTTTGTCTGTCTGCAGGTTCCCGCTTCCCTTTGCCTGCCTTTGGCTATTTCCTTTAATCAAAGAAACAGGGAAGACAAAGGCCTTATGCCAAGAGTCCCAGCGGGCCCTGCACAGTAGCAGCCGAATAGGGGACACCTGGGCAATATTGATCATATGTTTAAATGAATAATTGATTCATTTGGTGGATGGCCAAGTATGTGGATATATGAATGAATGAATGGATGGATGACCAGATGCATAAACGAATGAATGATGACTATCAAATTTCTTGGTTTGATGCTGTATGAATTCCACTACTCTTTGCCTGAAATGTTTACTTAAAAAATTTTTTTCCTTATGTAAATACTTTAAAAAATTATATTGAAGTACCATTGATTCACAATACTATATTGGTTTCAGGTGTATAGCATAGTGATTCAATATTTTTATAGATTATACTCCATTTAAAGTTATTACAAAATAATTGGTTTATTTCCTTGTTCTGTCCAGTATCCTTGTTGCTTATCTATTTTATACATAATAGCTTGTATTTCTTCATCTGATACCCTGACCTTGCCCATTCCCCCCTTGAAATGTTGATTTTTAAACCAGTTCTGTTGGGTCATTTCAAACTTATCCCGGTCAATGGTTGTTGAGGCAGTGTAAGCCAAAGAAGGCTGAGATCTAGACTGACACCTCTGAGCTGCGTTCCTGAGCCCAGCAGATAAAAGGGCATGGACTTTGGAGTCAACAGTCGTGCTCAGCTTGATGCATTCATCAGCTGAGCTCTGGTTCCTTCATCTGCAAATAAGTGCAGTAAAACCCACCTCCTGGTGTTGTCTTGAAGATTAAGTAAAATCATACATGTGACGCCTCTTGACCCAAGCCCAGCTTGAGGAAAGGCCCTCCACCATGCCTGCTTTGATCATGCTTGCCCTTATTACCGACAACACTGCCTATGGGTCAACTCCTTTGCCCACCCCTGCCCCCCAGGAGGCACTGCTTGTCCTGAGCAGCACGTGGACTCCAGCACAAGTTGCCTTTGTAGGAAGCTCGGATTCTATACCACGGGCATCCCGTTGAGTCTTCTAATTAATCCCTCCTCTGTAAGGTTGAAGCCCACCTGCTGCTAAGACAGAGGCCTTCCAGCATTGCTTGGTTCTGAGTAGCACTGGAAGCTGAGAGGGGATTTAGGTTAGAGACTGATGTCAGCGGTCGATGTTCCTAGATCAGGCCTGAAGCAGTGAGTATGCAGCAGACCAACTTGGAGCCATTGCCAGTCTTTCCAGGGGCAAAGCTGACTGTGCTTCAAGTCTCTGCTTATCATGGGCAGGATCCGCAATGCCTAGACACATTAGGTAATCTTGCACGTGAATCCCTGCTACCTGCTGGGGGACCTTGGCAAGACACTTAACCTCTCTGAGTTTGGGTTTCCTTACCTATGAAGTGGGGATAATAATACCTTCCTGTGTCATGATGGTGATACGCAGCAATAGAACACTAGCCTGCTAATCCCAGGAACTGTCACATGGTACTACGCCCCCAATGGCAATTTATAAGAAGTTCAGTCTGCTTAGCGAGGCTATATGGTCTCTTGCTATATGAGTTCTACTTTCGATTCTAGTCTTCAGGTTGCAGGCTAACCTTGAAAGTAGACCTTGAACTTGAAGTGGGAGCTTGACATGCTAGCCCCACAGGCAGACATGTCCACGAAAGGGATTCAGACATTTGATTGGCAGTTGGACAAGATCGTATCTTAAATCCTGGTGTGACTCTTTTCAAGCTTTTAACTCTCTCTCTAACTCAGTTTCTTCATTTGTAAAATGGAAATAATAATCGTACTTACCTCAGATGCTTTCATGAGGCTTTGATTGCAAAAGCATGGCAGGTACTCAACCCTGTGCCTGGCACACAAAAAAAGAGTTAAATGTGTATTATTATTATTATTATTTGCATTTAAAAACTGTTGTTCTCAGTCTTTCTTCCTGGCTGTGAGACTCAGGGCAGTCTATTCTGTCTATCAAAGCCTTCGCATTTTCTTTAAAATGTTGTCAGTAGTGAAAACTACCTCCTGGAGTAGTCGGGGGTTTAAATGTCTTCAGACGGTGGATTTGTTGCACGTGGTAAGCATGTGGTGGATGTTTTCTTAAACTGCCCCATTTCCTGCATCCCTGATATTCTTTGGGGCTTTCATCCCTGGACCACTCACTCACTTGTCATTAGGCACATGTCATCCCACATCTTTCTAATGCACCTGTCATGCTTCATTAGGGCTTCCCTGGTGGCTCAGTGGTAAAGAATCTGCCTACCAATGCAGAATACATGGATTTGACCCTGGGTTGGGAAGAGTCCCTGGAGAAGGAAGTGGCAACTCACTCCAGCATTCTTTCCTGGGAAATCCCATATACAGCGGAGACTTAAACATCTATTTCTGCTTTATTGACTATGCCAAAGCCTTTGACTGGGTGGACCACAATAAACTGTGGAAAATTCTGAGAGAGATGGGAATACCAGACCACCTGACCTGCCTCTTGAGAAATCTGTATGCAGGTCAGGAAGCAACAGTTAGAACTGGACAT
>SJYF01000056.1:19533614-19559092 GCA_006410515.1 Procapra przewalskii
AGGTTTGAATAATGCTGTCAGTTTAATTTCCAGAAACTTTGTCCTAGTTTATATTTCCACCAAATATGTATATGAGGATCTTGAAAATTATACCCTCAACAACAGTGAATATTATAAATATTTTCTTATCCCAACTTTTTCATTTTAAACATTATGTCTGTCTTTAATGGCACTTTTATTTTATTACACGTGGCTCCTATATACTTTTCTTCTAACCATTATTGATCATGCGTGAGTTGTCTATTTGTATGTTCTACCTTTATTTCTGCAAGAGTGTCAGTTTATCTCTTGACTTGCCTCATCTCTGAAACTCCAAGAAAGTTTTGGGGTTTCCTGTAAATCCATATTTGGGAAGGAGCAGTTAGTTGGAGGCAGTGTGGAGTCTCATCTACACATGCAGGGTCTGAAATCAGAGGACTAGGTTTTAGCCATGGCTCTCCTGTATCCTGGCTATGTAAAGCTAGCCAGAGAGAGAATTCGCTGAAACTCTACCACCAGTAAAATGGGTCTAGGAAGAATGCCTGCCCCATCTCCCAGAGCCCGAGTCAGCAAACGCTTTCTCTAAAAGATGAGAGTCAGTAAACATTTTTGGCTTTTGTGGGCCATATTGTCTCTGTAACAATTCACTCTGCCACTGTGGGGCTGAAACAGCCGTAGACCACACGGAAATGAAAGAACGTGACTGTTCCAATCAATTTTATTTATGGATGCTAAGATTTGAATTTCATATTTTTTCACATTTCATGAAATCTCCTTTTTTAAATAAAATTACATAATAATGTAAAAACCATCTTTAGCTCACAGATGGGATTTGTGCCATGGGCTACCGTATTCCTGACCCCTGTCCTAGTGAATTGGCTCCCTTATGGGCCAACTGAATGAGAAAATATTTGTAAATAACTTTGCCTGTTGTTTGGCACAGACTAAGAGTTTAGCACATATAATTAATATTCTTATTACACTAATACAATTTTGTAATATATTATCAGAGTTGTCATTTTTAAAATAAGGGCTAATTCTCATCTTACATACTTCTTGGAGCATGACTAAGATGATCTAATTTGCCTGGACAGCCTTGATACATCACAGATATTTAATGCTTTTGTTTCTCTTGCCCTGTGTAAATGCAAATAGCTTGTCATTGCTCCCCACTGCTTGCGGGGTGTTTCAGTAGACTGAAATCCTTTTAGTTCTCTGAACACACCATGCCCGTTTTCACCTTTCAATTCTCATCACCTTCTGTATATTAATCCTTTAAACATAGCCCAACTGGTTTCCTCTAAATTCTGAGACAATAAATAATACTAAAAGAGCCTTGGGACCTAAGTGATCTTTATATGTTCATCACTATATTCTCCAACCCAAAGTATTTTTGTTTTTATTTACTTCGTTACCTGTTTAATTGTTCTTCACTTTATTTTTTTATTTTTATTTTATACTGGAGCACAGTTGATAAAGTTATATTATTTTCAGTTGTATAGCAAAGTGATTCAGTTTTATGTGTATATATATATATATATATATATGATTTTCCAAATTCTTTTCTCATTTAGGTTTTTACAGAATGTTGAGCAGAGTTCCTTGTGCTCAAGGAGATTTTTGTTGGTTATCTGTTTTAAATATAATGGGGTGCACTTGTCAATAGTTCCCCCCTATAGAATCACGTTCAAGTTGTCTGAATTTCCCTTGAATGAATTTGAGAAACCCATTCCCCAATATTACCCTTTTACCATCACAGCAAGTTGCTGGCTTCTTTGGAATTCAGATCCTCAGTCCTATACTTGACCTATAGAAGGAAAGAGAAAGGGTATTGTTTATTTTTCAATTAAAGCAGTAGCTGGTGTCACAGTTGTTGACAGTCTAAACTCCCCCATGGAAGGCACATGAAAAGATGTTCAACATTGCTTATTATTAGAGAAACAAATCAAAACGACAGTGAGATATCACCTCACACCATTCAAAATGGCTATCATCAAAAAATCCACGAACAGTAAATGCTGGAGAGAGCATGGAGAGAAGGCAACACTCCTACACTGTTGGTGGGAATGTAAATTGGTACAGCTACTATGAAGAAGAGTATGGACGTTCCTTAAGAAACTTGAAAGAAAGAAAAACTAAAACTAGAGCTACCATAGGGCCCTGCAGTCTCACTCCTGGACATACAGCCAGAGAAAAATGTAATCCGAAAGGATACATGCACCCCAGGGTTCACTGCAGCACCATTTCCAATAGCCAAGACATGGAAGCAGCCTAACGGTCCATCAACAGGGATGATAAAGAAGATATGGTAACCATATACCATGGACCATTACTCAGTCATTAGAAGAAGGGAAAAATGCCATTTGCAGCAACATGCACGGAACTAGAGGCTGTCATACTGAATGAGGGACTTCAGAAAGAGAAAGAAAAATATCTCATGGAATCAAAACAGAAATGGTACAGATGAACTTATTTGCGAAACAGAAGGGGACTTGCAGACTTAGAGAATGAATGTATGGTTCCCTTCAACTTATGGATGAGGGGAAAGGATAGGGAGTTTGAGATGGACTTGTGCACAGTGCTATATTTAAAATAGATAGCCAACAAGGACCTACTGTGTAGCACAGAGAACTCTGCTGAATGTTATGTGGCAGCTGGATGGGAAAGGAGTCTGGGAGGAGAATGGATACTACATGCCTTGAGGCCAGAAAGCCCATAAATAGAAGCAATATGGTAACAAATTCATTAAAGACTGTAAAAGTGGAAAGAAAAGCAACTTTTTTGTGGTTTCCTTAGGAAGGAATGGACTTCTCTGATAGCTCAGTTGGTAAAGCATCTGCCTGCAATGCAGGAGACCCCATTTCATTCCTGGGTGGGGAAGATCCGCTAGAGAAGGGATAGGCTATCACCTCCAGTATTCTTGGGCTTCCCTTGTGGTTCAGCTGGTAAGGAATCCGCCTGCAATGCAGGAGACCTGGGTTCAGTCCCTGGGTTGAGGAAGGGAAAGGCTACCTGCTGCAGTATTCTGGCCTGGAGAATTCCATGGACTGTATAGTCCATGGGGTCGCAAAGAATCAGACACGACTGAGTGACTTTCTCTTCACTAGAAGGAATGAGCAAGGTATGGGAAGGCAGGCCCCGCAGGTTTAGGATAGGCTAGCTTGAATAGTTTCCTCATCCTCTGTGGCTAGTGATTGTCCCTAGTCACCTGGCACCTGGCCTTAGAGTGGTTAGAGCAGAGGACAGAGGCCTGGCAGGTGAGAGCCCAGAAAGGACCTCATTGAGGAAAGTGAGCTTCAGATTGCTTGGTTTGCATATGAAAGGCATGCTTTAGGCTGACTTATTTGCTAATTCTAGGAATCCTGGGTGGAGCAATCCTTTCTAGTGCCAGCAAGGCCTCAACTTATCAAAACATCAAAATTCAAAAGAAAAGCACATCAAAAAACAAGCTCAATACGCCTACTCATACTTCAACCCTGAGCTCTAATTTCCTCCAGTTAGACTGTTAATCATACATAGTACATGATATGTTTTCATCATATAGCTGATTTAATATGGGGTTATTAGAATAAGCAATAACTCTAGTACTCTTGCCTGGAAAATCCCTTGGGCAGAGGAGCCTGGTGGGCTGCAGTCCATGGGGTCGCCAAGAGTCGGACACGACTGAGCGACTTCACTTTCACTTTTCACTTTCACTTTTCACTTTCATGCGTTGGAGAAGGAAATGGCAACCCACTCCAGTGTTCATGCTTGGAGAATCCCAGGGACGGGGGAGCCTGGTGGGCTGCCGTCTATGGGGTCGCACAGAGTCGGACACGACTGAAGTGACTTACCATTAGAATAAGCATGTGTATCCTACATCGGGCTGAAGTGCAGATGTATTTCTCTGGGTCATAATCTCAGTCTGGCACATAGTAGGCACTCAATAAATACTTTTTTAAATGAATATATGAGATTATCAACACTGCCGTTCTTCTCTTTTCTAGTTTGTTAAAATGTTCCTTCTGTTTTAGCAATTCCTTTCTTCTGCTTTTATTTACCGTATTTGTATCTATATCCATTCCCATATGCTGTTGTTATTGTTTAGTCTTACTGTCGAGTCGCTAAGTCGTGCTTGACTCTTTGTGACCTCATGGATTGCCACACGCCCTTCACTATCTCCAGGAGTTTGCTCAGATTCCTGTCCACTGATATGGTGATGCTATCTCACCATCTTTTCTTCTGCTGCCTGTTTCTTCTTTTGCCTTCAGTCTTTCCCAGCATCAGAACCTTTTCCAATTAATCAGCTCTTCCTATCAGGTGCCAACATATTAGAACTTCAGCTTCAGCATCAGTCCCACCAATGAATATTCAGTGTTGTTTTCCTTTAGGATTGACTGATTTGATTTCTTATTCACATAGAGTTTTGTAATACATTATTAAATGTGAAAAGCAGGTTAGAAAAGCTCATGTGTAGCATGATCTTATTTGTCTAAATACACACACACATAAATCTACACGTAGAAAGTGAAAGTCACACAGTTGTGTCCGACTCTTTGCGATGCTATGGATTGTAGCCCACCAGGCTCCTTCGTCCATGGAATTCTCCAGGCAAGAGTACTGGAGTGGCTTGCCATTTCCTTCTTCAGGGGATCTTCCCAACCCAGGGATCAAACCCGGGTCTCCTGCACTGCAGGCGGATTCTTTACCATCTGAGCTACTAGGGAAGCCTAGTAAATCTACACATACATACACACAAATACAATGTCTCTGTGTGCCTGGAATGCTGTTCAACAGACGTTAATGATATTAACTCTGCGTTGTGAAAATTCAGATGGTAGTAATTTTATATAAACACACAAATATGGATAGATAGACGTATAATCTCAGATTTTTTGAATTGTCAACATGGAACTTTATCTGAATAGCAATGTTACTTTTACTTTAAGTAAAAGAAATAAAAACTCTCTTAGGAGTTTTTAAAGGCTAAATAAATAGTAAGTGCTCAAAAATATCGGCTCATTCTTCTCTTCGGCCAGCCTTGGAAATTACACAGTAGCGTAGGGCTTGGTAAACTATCCCTAAAGGGCATAATGATAAATACTTTAGGCTACGCTGGCCAAACAGTCTTGGCAGCAATTACTCATCTCTGTAGTGACAACCTTCAAGCAGCTGTAGAGCACCCATCAATGAACAGATGTGGGTGTGTTTCCAATAAAACTTAACTCTGCATAGACAAGAAATGGCTTAGAGGTTGTACTTTGCCACTCTCTAAGTGGAGAATTCAGGGTGGGTAGCACTCTGGTGGTGATTATTCAGAGTAATTATTACAGGATAGAGAAGTTGGTTTCTATGACAGGGTCCCAGGGCCACTCAGGAAGGTCGTAAATGCCCGGGGAGCAGAGAGCTTTCACCTGTAATCTATCTAGGGTTGCTGTGTAGATAGGAGTAGGGCTACGGGTTTCGTCTGCCACCTCATCCTATAGGTAACCATGCCCTATCATTCAAGAAAGACTGAAATGGAGGGGCCAAGCCTCCCCAGGGAAGCTGTATGTGTGGTTTCTGAGGGTGTAGGCCCTGAAGGTAGGTAGTGCAGCCTCAAAGCTTGATTCCCCTTATGAGGATTAGCCGATCTTGGAGCCTCAATTCCTTACAGACAAAATGGAGATATGCCAGTAATTCCTATCACATAGGTAATAAATGGAGCATACTCACTGTGGTTGTGACCTGTAATTAGTGCTCAAAAACTGGCCTCTGGTACCTTGAAATCATATCAACAGCTGCAGTTATGTTCCATGGGGAATGTAGGAGATATTTCACGAGTGCACGCCAGTGTGCATGTGTTATCCATACACACATGTACATATACGATGGGATTTCTATCCACGTACCCCATGGCCCTTGTTTGTGCCTACACCCTCCACCTTCAGGAAAGTAAAGAGCATCTCATTTGGCCTAGGACCCAGCTGTGACTGTGGGAGGGCGGTAGCGCGAGATGAATGGACTGTTCCAATGAACCGTGTTCCCCTCTCTTCACTTCCCAACTTCTTAATGTTCTTGGACAAATAGCCATCCCTGTGTATTCCAGAAGCCCCAAGCAGGAGATAGGGCCACGATTGCTAAGAGGCCCAGGCTGGAGGAACATCTGGTCACGTGTAGGATCATCCTGACCCTCTGTTGCCTTGCCTCTGCTCCCTTGTCATGAACAGGTGCCCGGCGTTACTTCCGGGACCAAAAGCCTCCCCAGCCACCCGTCTCTTATTAAAATAAAACTTTGGTGTTTCAAAACCTGTGTCCATTGCTGGAAGTCCTAGTCCTTAATCTGCAACAATCGCTTGTCTATTCAGCAATTATTTATTGAATGGGCTTCCCAGGTGGCACAGTGGTAAAGAATCCACCGGCCAGTGCAGGAGGGGCAGGAGACCTGGGTTCCATCCCTGGGTTGGGAAGATCCCCTGGAGAAAGAAATGGCAACCCACTCCGGTATTCTTGCCTGGAAAATTCCAGGGATGGAGGAGCCTGGTGGGCTGTGGTCCATGTGGCCACAAAGTGTTGGACACAACTGAGCGACTGAGCACACACACACACACACACACACACTTACTGAACACCAGGTAGGTGGCACTATTCTAGGCCCCGTGGAGACAAGGGTGAAGAAAGCAGGTAAAAACCCTACCCTCACAGAGCTTCCATTCCAGTGGAGGGAGGCAAGCGGTGCTGAAGCGGAGCAGGACCCTGTGGTCCTCGCCCCCCATGTGCTCTGTCTGCCTTTTGTCTGTGGAGAACTTTAGCCAAAGAATAAGTTTAATCAGAAAAGTGACAAGATGCAAAAACCAAGAAAAGCAGTCTGACAGGACAAAGCGGTAATAGTCAGTAAGCCAAGGTCAAGGACCTTTAGTTCATTGCAAGGGCTCTAGGTAATATTCTGAGCCATATCCTGTGAGCTGTCTTGTAGATACAGTCACGTCCGACTCTGCAACCCCAGGGACTATAGCCCTCCGGGCTCCTCTGTCCATGGGGATTCTCCAGGTAGAAATACTGGCGTGGTTGCCCTGCTTTCCTCCAGGGGATCTTCCCAACTCAGGGATCGAACCCAGGTCTCCTACTTTGCAGGAGGATTCTTTACCATCTGAACCACCAGGGGAGCCCATGAATACTGGAGTGGGTAGCCTATCCCTTCTGCAGGGGGATCTTTCCAACCCAGGAATCGAACCAGGATCTCCTGCACTGCAGGCAGATTCTTCACCCACTAAGCTACCAGGGAAGCCATATATATCTGTTGGCCAACATGTTTGTTCAGATTTTCTCATAATATTTTTAGCTTCCCTAATGGCTCAGGGGTAAAGAATACACCTGCAATGGAGGGGACATAGGAGACTCAGGTTCAATCCCTGGGTTGGGTTGTTCCCTTGGAGTAGGAAATGGCAACTCATTCCAGTATTCTTGCTTGGAAAATTCCACGGACTGAAGAGCCTGGTTAGCTGCAGTCCATGGGGTCATAAAGAGTCAGACGTGACTGAGCACACAAACACACACATAACATTTTACAGAATATATATATATTCCTTTTCGTATTCTTTTCCATTATATTTTATTACAAGATATTGAATATAGCTCCCTGTGCTATGCAGTACATCACTGTTGTTTATCTAGTCCGTATATAGTGGTGTGTATTTGTATATCCCAAACCCCTAATTTATCCCTCCTCCCACTTTCACCTTTGGTAACCATAAGTTTGTTTTCTAGGTCTGTGAGTCTGTTTCTGCTTTGTAAATAACTCATTTGTACTATTTTTTAGATGTAAGTGATATCATATGATATTTGTTTTTGCTGCCTCACTTCACTTAGTATGATAATTCTAGGTCCATCTATGTTGCTGCCAATGGCATTTTCATAGTTTTTATAGCTAATATTCTGTTGTATATGTGTACCACGTTTTCTTTATCCATTCATCTGTTGATGGACACTTAGGTTGCTTCCCTGTCTTGGCTACTGTAAATAGGGCTGCAGTGAATACTGAGTTGCATATATCTCTTGGAATTAGAGTTTTCATTGTTTCCCAGATATACGTCCAGGAGTGGGAAAGCTGGATCACATGGTAGTTCTATTTGTAGTTTTTTAAGGAACCTCCATACTATTTTCCATAGTGGCTACACCAATTTATACTCTCACCAACAGTGTAGAAGAGTCCCCTTTCCTCCACACTCTTCCTAGTATTTATTATTTGTAGACTTTTTGATCTTGATCAGTCTGACCAGTGTGAACCCTCACCTCTTTCTTGACGCTGTAACTTGACTCATGCCCTTCTGAAAGCTTTTCTTGTGGAGGGAAGGTGCTGCTGCTGCTGTTAAGTCGCTTCAGTCGTGTCCAACTCTGTGCAACCCCATAGACAGCAGCCCACCAGGCTCCCCTGTCCCTGGGATTCTCCAGGCAAGAATACTGGAGTGGGTTGCCATTTCCTTCTCCAACGCATGAAAGTGAAAAGTGAAAGTGAAGTCGCTCAGTAGTGTCCAACTCTTGGCCACCCCATGGACTGCAGCCCACCAGGCTCCTCTGCCCAAGGGATTTTCCAGGCAAGAGTATTGGAGTGGGGTGCCATTTCCTTCTCTGGAGGGAAAGTGGGATGGGGTTTAATCTGTCTGCCAGTCAATGGTTCTCAAATTTTAGCCTCCACCAGAATCACCCAGAGGGCTTATGAAGACACAGATTGCCTGCCCCTCCTGCAGAGTCTCTGATGCGGTAGGTAGAATGGGGCCCAAGAACTAGCATTTCCAACAAGTTTCTGGGGAATGTAGATGGGTCTAGTCCAGCGTCACATGTTGAGAATCACTGTCCTAGAGTAAACTCACCAGACAAACAGGTGGGGAAAGAAAAACCTTCATTTCCACTACAGCAGGGGAGAAAGTCTAAAATTCACACTGCTAGACCCCCGACAGTTATGAGAGATGTGATGTGTTCCCAAGGATGGGGACTGAAAAGCAGGAAATGCAGTTCTAGTAAGATTAGGTCATTGTTGTCAGTTTCCAGAACAGAGAGTCTACTATCTAGAGAAGTACATTTTAGAGCTTAGTTCACCTTTTTTTTTTTTAATTTATTTAGTTATTTGGCTGCATCTGGCCGTAGTTGCGGCATGCAGGATCTTCACTGTGGCCCATGGTCTCTCTAGTTTGGGCGTGCAGGCTTAGTTGCTCCATGACATGTGGGATCTTAGTTCCCTGACCTGAAACTGAACCCACATCCCCTGCATTGCATGGTCCGATTCTTAATCACAGGGCCAGCAGGGGAGTTCCATCATTCTCTATTCTTAGTTCATAGAAAAGGTGACCCAAGGTAAGTAAGCCCAGGGCAAATAGATTCCTACATCCTGTGGTTTGGGGCTATATAAGAAACAGATGTTTAAGACAAGTCTGAGAAAAGTACTTCCTGTGGTCTCCGGTTTATCAAGAAAGGGGGACAGTATAGGCCTGAGGCAGGCCATGCTCTTTTGTGCAAGGGTTGCCTGAAGACCTTAATGCTTTACACTGCCTGAGTAAAAATCCTGGCTCTGCCATTTATCAGCTGTGTGATTTGGGCAAGTTACTTAACCTTTCTAAACTCCTTCATTTTAAAACTACGGATAATGGGGGACTTCCCTGGGAGTCCAGTGGTTAAGACTCCATGCTTCCACTGCAGGGGCCATGGATTCAATCCCTGGTCAGGGAACTAAGATTCCACATGTTGTGCGGCATGGCCAAGAAATAAAAAATTGTATGGATAGTAAACTTTGCCTCATGCATGCAGTGGTGCTGTGCAGTGCTGCTGGGGTTCGAAAGAAAAGATGGTGTACCCAACAAGGTGCTTAAAATGTTTAACAGAAGGAGACATTCATATTTCCTACCCTCATGGAGTTCAGGATTCAGGGAGGGAGGCAGAAATTAAAGTATCAACAAATCAAGAAAATCAGCTGTAGGAAAGGTGCAGTTGAAGAGATGAGTATGTATTCTGAGAGTCCAGGCAGGTCAGTAGTCAGCTAGGGAGATAAATGCTGAGAGCTTGAGCACAGCTCAGACAGAGAACTCAGGGACTAAGAGGCACAGAAAGGGAGAGAGCCTTGCATACACAGCAGCAGCAGTTGTGGGGACCTTGAGGTGGGAGGAAGCAAGGGGGTTTTGAGGAACTTAAAGAGAACCAGAGTGGCTGACACAGAGAGAGTGGGAGAAGCCTGAAACAGCAAGTCAGGAATTTTGGTTCACATCATAAGGGAACTGGGAAATCAATAAAATAATTTAGCCAATATGAGGGCCTAGGAATAGGGGGTCTGATTTTCATCCTGAAAGGATCAGTTTTGAGATTCAAATATGATAATACACCCGTTTGTTACCCATATTCCAGAAGCTACTTCATAGTAGGAATTGTTAAATGATAATGATAATGATGACAGTAATTATGATGATGGTCATGATGGCAATGACGGTGAGGGTGGTGGTGAGGGTGGTGGTGATGATGAGGGTGGTGGTGATGAGGATGATGACGGGGATGATAATGATGATGGTAGTGTTAGGGTCTGGATGTTTGTACCCCGCCCCCCCGGAGTTGATAAGTTGAAATTGTAACTCTCTAAGTGACGGTAATAGGAGGTGGGGCCTTTGGAAGGGGATTAGGTCACGAGGGTAGAGCCTTTGGGAATAGGGTTAGTGTTCTTATAAAATAAGTCTGGAATAACCACTTCATTCTTCCACCATACGGATACACAGTGAGAAACCTGCATCCAAGAAGAGGTTCTAGCCTGACTATGCTGGTACCCTGAGCTTGGACTTGCAGCCTCCAGAACCGTGAGAAATAGCTTTCTGTTTTTTTTTCATAAGTCACCCAGTCTGTGATATTTTGTGACAGCAGCCCAGACAGCCTAGAACAGGTGCCGTCCAATGTTTCTTGAGCACTTCCGCTGCTCCAGGCAGCTTAGTTTTAGAAGTAATAGAAGTAAAACAGGATGGTGGACAAGGGTAGTGACACCACCTGCCAGAGCTGGGGAAGACACCTGCTGGCCTTTTGGCCCTGTTTCTTTTTTTCTTTTCTTTTTTCTTTTTCTTTCTTTCTTTTTTTTTTTTTAGTATTTGTTTGGAAGCTTCCTGATGGGAGAGACTGACTGAGGGGAGAACTGAGTCTTATTCTGATGGGCGGGGCCATGCTCAGTAAATCTTTATCAGTAAAACTTTGCATTTGTTCACTTACTTGGCTGCACATCAGGTCTTAGTTGTGGCACTTGGGATCGTCAGATCTTCGTTGCAGCATGCAGGATCTTTAGTTGCGGCATGTAAACTCTTAGTTTCAGCATGTGGGATCTAGTTCCCTGACCAGGGGTTGAGTCCAGGCCCCCTGCACTGGAAGCTCAGAGTCTTAGCCACTGGACCACCAGGAAAGTCCGTGGCCCTCTTTCTTTCTAAATATCATTCTCAGACTCCATTGAGTTGCTTCCTAGAGCTATGATCTGGCGCTAAGAATCTGCTTCCATCTCTACAAACAAGCCTCTGAAATAATGGACCATGTCCTTGTCCTGATTTAATATTCCTAGCATGGCATAGGTCAGCACTTGGTACTCAGTGGACCTCAGTACATATTAATAAAGATGAGTGAAGAATTATACACCACTTAATGCGACCTGCTGTTTCATCATCAGGAGAGAAATGAGCAGTGGTAGCCAACATTGGGATGGTGGAGAATCTCGGGAAAGACCTCCCATTGTTTTGCCTGAGGTGCATGTAGCTACATGACCTGGTGTGAACACCAGTATCCAACTGGGAGGGCGCTGGGGAGGCATCCATATGACCTTACGTCTCAGTTCCCTGGCTTATAAAGCAGGTGCAGTGATTCTCATCTCATAAGATGTCTTTGTTTGGGTTATCCCAGAAGCTGACCTGAGACAGTAGCTCAAGTGCAAATGGTGAACTTGGAGAATGATTCTAAGAGACAGAGGTAGGGAAGCGGGGGAGGGCAAGAAGACAGAGAAGACATCCAATGATGGGTCAGTTACCACTCTGGGCTTTTAATTCCACTGGGAACTCTGGGGGCCCATGTTGAGCTTGAACTTCAGGACCATCCCACTCAAGGGGTGAGGGAGCTGGGGTATTTGTGCATTAACTCCCATCAGACACTGGTTCTAATAGTGGGTCCCAGGGGTACAGACTAGGACTGACACTGTCTACTCCATGGGGGTCTCATTCAGTTCCCCAGACAAGACTCTCTCCTTGTGTGGCTGTTCACACATTCTTTCCCAACACTGATCTAAGTTTCTGGGTGTGTATGTGTGCTCAGTCACTCAGTCATTTGTCTGACTCTTTGTGGCTCCGTGGACTGTAGCCTGCCAGGTTCCTCTGTCCATGGAATTTTCCAGGCAAGAATACTGACATGGGTTCCCATTCCTTACTCCAGGGGATCTTCCCATCCCATGGATCAAACTTGCATCTCTGCATATCCTGCCTTGGCAGGTGGATTCTTTACCGCTAGCACCACCTGGGAAGCCCAAGTTTCTGGGGACGGTTTCTTTAATCTCTCTTTTATAAAATCTCTTTAATCCCTTTGTTAAGGAGTATATAACAAGGACTCAGTACCTGTCTTTTGAAAGAATTGTGATGATTAGAGATATGTATTGAAGTTCAATGTAATGTCCAATGGTTAGAAGGCACTCCATGATTTTTAAAATTTTTTTGCGTTGTATTGTACTTTATTTGCCCCGTAAAAGAAAGCATCATCTCAGGGATTTGTTTGGACTTTGAGAAGGATTCATAGCCCCTTGCTGACTTCCAGAAAGTTTGTATTCCTTGGTAACCTGGGTCTAGGGCTTCCCTGATAGCTCAGCTGGTAAAGAATACACTTATAAGGCGGGAGACCTGGGTTTAATATCTGAGTTGGGAAGATTCCCTGGAGGAAGGAAAGGCTGCCCACTCCAGTATCTTGGCCTGAAGAAGTCCATGGACTGTATAGTCCATGGGGTCGCAAAGAGTTGGACACAGCTGAGTGACTTTCACACTTGTCTCCTGGTACATGTTAATGCAGTGATTTGCAGTTTGCGGATGATTTTCTCAAGCTTCTTATAATTCACACAAGAGCCCTGTGGTAGGTAACGGGTGGTGCTTTTCTTGTTGCTGTGGTATAAGCCAGCCCAACAGACTTCCCTTGTGTTTCCAAGCAGAGCTGACATGTCTGTCTAGATAAATTAATTTCTACTTGTTTACTTGCCTGGAATAGTAGATGCATATGCCTGTGTGGATAGAGACAGAGTTAGGGGAAGCTGCTTGCCTTTCTCAAGAAATGAGTCTTATCGCTTTACTTTTACACCCAATGTCCTAGACATTATTGGACTTCCCTGGTGGCTCAGATGGTAAAGCGTCTGCCTTCAATGCGGGAGACCTGGGTTTGATCCCTGGGTTGGGAAGATCCTCTGGAGAAGGAAATGGCAACCCACTCCAGTACTCTTGCCTGGAAAATCCCATGGATGGAGGAGTGTGGTAGACTACAGTCCATGGGGTTGCAAAGAGTCAGACACAACTGAGCGACTTTCACTTCCTAGACATCATTATTTTCTCCAGTTTATATGAGGGCACTGAGACTTAAATAGGTGAATGGACTTTGCCAAGGTCCCACAGTAAACTTCTAGAACTTGACTTCATATCCTCATCTCCATACACCATAGATGCTATAAGCATCAAAATCCAAGGCTGCTAAATAGGTTGCTCTAATTAATGTGATCAGGCACCAAGAACCCTTAACTCTCTTACAAGTAATAGTATCCATTTTATTGGTAATAAAAATTACCAAAAAAATGAACCATAAGGCTAAAATGTTAAAGAATGTGTGTGTATTAAGAGTCACTTAGTTGCACGTGATAGAAACCCAATTTGAAATGGTTTTAGGAAAAAAATAAAAGATGTATAGGATCATTGAAGTGATTCAGGTATGGCTGAATCAAGGAGTTCAAGCCCTACCATCAGATATCTGTCTCCTTCTGCTTTATTCTTAATTCTTACCAAGCTTTTCCTCAGTAAGGGCAAAGAGGGACATGAGCCTCTCCAGCGTAGACACACTACCAGACTGGACATCCCAGAGGAAAGTTGTGTGCATCCCAATACAGTTTTAGTGAACATTCTGGGGTATACTAGGTGACCCAGCTTGGGTGATGTGGAGCTTGGGGTTGGAGTCATTTCTGATAAACCACTTGGTCTGACTTAATTAACAATGACAGACTTTTTATTTTGGGGGGCTCCAAAATCACTGCAGATGGTGACGGCAGCCATGAAATTAAAGGGCACTTCTTGGAAGAAAAGTTATGACCAACCTAGACAGCATATTAAAAAGCAGAGACATTACTTTGCCAACAAAGGTCCATCTAGTCAAAGGTATAGTTTTTCCAGTAGTCATATATGGATGTGATAGTTGGACTATAAAGAAAGCTGAGCGCCGAAGAATTAATGCTTTGAACGGTGGTGTTGGAGAAGACTCTTGAGAGGCCCTTGGACTGCAAGGAGATCCAACCAGTCCATCCTAAATGAAATCAGTCCTGAATATTCATTGAAAGGACTGATGCTGAAGCTGAAGCTCCAATACTTTGGCCACCTGATGTGAAGCTGACTCATTGGAAAAGACCCTGATGCTGGGAAAAATTGAAGGTGAGAGGAGAAGGGTACAGTAGCGGATGAGATGGTTGGATGGCGTTACCGACTCAATGGATATGAGTTTGAGTAAACTCTGGGAGTTGGTAATAGACAGGGAGGCCTGGCATGCTGCCATCCATGGGGTCGCAAAGAGTTGGACACGACTGAGCAACTAAACTGAAACTGAACTTGGACTGATAATTTGGATGTGGAATTCCCTCAAAGTAAAATTTGTTTTATTTTTAGAAGAAAAAGAGACATAGGCAGGCAAAAAAAAAACAAAAAAAAAACTTACACTGTACTTGCACTGCGGGTAGAAAGTTTGGAGTTTAAGGTGGACCAAGTCATCCCATCCCGATTTCTGTTGGCTTCATGAGGAAGGGGATCTTCCCTTTAAGTGTGATAAACAGGACAGCTATTGTGTTGGGGAGAGAAGCAAGAGAAGCCCTTCAGGCAGGAAGACCCTTCTAAACAAAGGTCTGGGCGTGAGAGGAGGAGCAGTTTGTGTATTCACTATGGATAGGGTTTGACTTTACAGAAAGATGAGAACTAGTGTCTCTTGATTAAGCACCTACTGTATACCTGGAAGGGCTTCCCTGCTGGCTCAGTGGTAAAGAATCCACCTGCAATGCAGGAAATCTGGGTTTAATCCCTGGGTCAGGAAGATTCCCTGGAGTAGGGCATGCCGTTGCATAGACTCTGGCATCACAATGCTTAGATTTAACCTTAATTTTCTAACTGTGTGACCCTGGGCTAAATCTTAACTTGCCAGGCTCAGTCTCCTATTCTGCAAAATGGGGGCAATAATACTCTTTCTGCAAGGATTAAAGCCAGTAACATCCCCAAAGTGCTTAGCATTGAGCTAGTGTCATATTAACGCTCAATCATTGTTCAACATAATTTTTAATTTATTTTTGAAAATATTTATTTCAGGCTGTGTTGGGTCTTGAATTGCAGCATGTAGGATCCTTGTTGCGGTACATAGGTTTCTTTCTAGTGGAGGCATACAGACTCCATAGTTGTGGCTCAAGGGCTTAGTTGCCCCATGATGGAATCTTAGTTGCTTGACCAGGGGTCAAATCCACATTCCCTGCACTAGTTGGCAGATTTTTAATCACTGGACCACCAGGGAAGTCTCTCGACATAATTTTTAATCTGCTCAGTGACATAAGAACACTCTGATTCCTTCTTCTCAGATGAAGGCAAGCCACTTATGTGGTATAACTTTCTCTGAATCTCAAGTTCATGACCTTCTTGTTATCAGAAAGATTTTGTTAGAAGAAAATGCAATTAGATAGCTAAGGCAGGGTCAAACTGCATGGCATCTTCCCTTGTGCCTTTAAAAGAGGGATGCCCTCACCATCCTAAATCCATGTGAGCAGGGGATTTTGAGTCAAGAAAGCCTGCATTTACATCCCATTTCTACCCCTGTCCTGGTTTGAGCCTCATAAGTTACTCTTTCAATGCACATTTTAGGGTACGTGATATTTTCCAGTATTACACTGTTAAATTTCAAAGGGCAGATTTGAATTCTGGTCTTTTGATTCCAGAAAGGGGAAATCACAGTCTAGAATTTATAACTTTAGGAGTCTCTAGACATTCAAGGGCTCACATGCCCTGGTAGCATATCCTCCCATCCCCCAAAGTCCTCAAGAATTCAGGTAGTTATTGAAAAGGCATGGCTCCTCCCTGCCTGGCCTCATTTAGTCATTGGGCAAATATCTGAATATCCCTTATGGTATTCTCTCAGAAGTAGAGAGAAGCCACTGATAAACAAGTGAGTCAGGAGATTTGGGGTTTCCTGGGGTCAAGGACTGCTTTTCCTGCCCAAGGCACCCATCTGAAGGGTAATCTCTGTGGCAGGAAGGGGTGACAAAAGTCTACTTGGACATTTACGTGCACAAATTCATTGACTTGGTTTGCATGGTTCTTTGATGTTTTGAAAGCTCTCACACATGTATGTGCACACCATTCTCCCAGTAACAACAACAGCAATGGCTACCATTTATTGACTGTTTACTGTGTGAGTCTGGCTCTTTGCTCGAGTCCTGATGTCTATAGACCTACCACTTCAGAATTATTTCAGTGTCATCTTCTCAGGATGGCCTTCTCTGACGATCCTCTTTAAAATTGCCTGCATCCTTACCCCCACTGGCATGACCAATCTCCTTCTTCTGCTTAATTTTTCTCACTAGCAATGACCTCTTATTAGCGTAGTATCCACTACACTTACTTATTTTCTTCTGTCTGAATATAAGTTCCATGAGATCAGTGTTGTTTCTATTTTGATGACTGTCGGGTGCCCAGAACCAAGATGGGAAAGCAGCATAATGGGTGAATGAATAAGTGAGCTTAATATTCGCAGCATCTCTCTGAAAGTGAGTTTTATTATTACCCCAGTTTCTAGATGATGAAACTGAAGGTCAGGGGTGGTGTGCTTGCATTTTTGTTTCTGGTTAATTTGCCTCTAATATCTCAAAGCAGGAGAGGCCAGAGGCAGGACCCCAGCCCAGGGCTCTTTGGTTTCCAGCCCCCCGCTGTCTGAACAGCCACTCGGAGGCAAACAAGTCAATTCAGTCGCAGACCTGGTTGAGTCAGCACTGCTGTTTATGTTCCCGGTGTCCATAAAAATGTTGTTTTAGTCTTGACATGGATGCTTATGAATAAAATTTAGTCCTCATTCAAAAGCCTATTAGCCGAAGCCATTTGGCGTCCCGTTACAGCGTTCATTTTTATGGAGAGTAATGCATTGGCCAGGAGTGTCTCTTCCACCTTCGAACAGAACAGGCGCCTGGAAGGCGAGGCCTGGCAGCGCTCGCCTCTGATCATAAGACATCCCGGCCTATTGCTGCAGCTTTCCTTCTGGGACCTGGGATGTAATTTTCAGATGGCGGTTTGTTTTGCCACCACGTTACATCTCAGGCTTGGCAATTACATTTCATTAACAGGGAAACATAAGCCATAAATCATTGATCAGAAACAGGTTGTTAATCGGGCTGGTTAAAGCATCTTGCCGGCTGGCAGGGCAAGGATGGTAGATTGATGGATGCCCAGATTCAGAACTTGCCCAGGTAGCCCATTAAAGCATTACTGCTAAATAATTTTCACTAATATTTATTAAGCGCGTTTGCCTTGTGCCTGTAAGCAGTGTATTCTCACAGCAACCCTAAAAGGACTATTCCTCCATTATAGATGAGGAAATTGAATTTCGAAACGGTTAAATGGTTTGCTGCTGTGCAGACAAGTTGAAGGTGGCGGAGCTGGGATGTCACCCAGTCTTTGGACCCTGAACCTGGTGCTGCTCCTAATGGCCACCTGTGTTTCTCCTGCCTAAACTTCATCTCAGGAGGGGAAAGAGAACCATGTGGGAGCCAGCGGCCAAATGTCTGACTTGGCCAAGGCCCTCCACCCCCGTGGCAGTGCCTTTTTGTGAAACAGACCTACAGCAACCTTGAGGAGTTTGTAGGACAAACTCAGGATCTGCAAGATTGAATTTTAACCTGTGCCTCCAAGCCTCTGAAGCTGACCAGCGTGGCCTGGCTGCCGGCTAATTCATCTGACTTCGCCTCCACGCCTGACGTCCGTGAACACAGTGGCGGCAGCTGGGCCCGTTCACATCCTATTAACCTTGTCTGTTGGAATGACACCTGGCTGTGCTGAAGCCTTAGTTCCTGTAATTAGGAATGTAAACAACTCTGGCTTCCTCCAGTCAGCGCTGGCTCGGTGCCTGTCTCCAGCCCCCACCATCCTAGACTGTGCCTCTGGTAACCTGCCCCTCCCCCAAGCTGAGGCCACGTGGAATCCCCGATGCTTTTTAGTTTTGAGTCTAGTACTGACTTGTTGATCACCTACCCTGAACTAGAGGATTTCTGATGCACGACCAATTGAAATGCATATGACCTCACCTGGGTTGTTTATTCCCATTTTGTGGATAGGAACATGGAGGTTTGGAGAGAGTGAATATATGGTCTAAGGTGACACAGCTCCTTAACCTCCTGGATGTTTTTCTTTCCAATGATTGAACATTCTTAATATAGCTCATTCTTGTTATTGTACAGTCTGTGGGTTTGGACAAACTTATAATGACATATATTGACCATGGTAGTATTGTACAGAATAGTTTCACTGTCTTAAAAATCCTCGGTACTCTGTCTGTTCATCTCCTTTGTCTCCCCCATCCCCAGCCCCTGGCAATCTCTGATCTTTTTACTGTCTCCATAGTTTTGTCTTTTCCAGGAAGTCATGTAGTTGGAATCACACAGTATGTCACCTTTTTCGGATTTTGCTTCTTTCACTTAGTAAAATGCACTGAAGTTTCCTCCATGTCTTTTCATGGCTTGTTGGCTCATTTCTTTTAAAGAACTGAATAATATACCATTGTCTGGATGTACCATAGCTTATTTATCCATTCACCTACTGAAGTACATCTTGGTGGCTCCTGACATTCAGCAATTGTGACAGAAGCTGCTGTAAGCATCTGGGTGAAGGTCTTCGTGTAGACATAAGCTTTCATCTCATTTGGGAGAATACCAAGGGGTGTGACTGCTAGATTGTGTGTTAAGAGTGGCTCCATTTTGTAAGAAGCTGTTGGGACTGCCTTCCAGAGTCGCTGTACCATTTTGCATTCCCACTAGCTATGAATGAGACTTTCACGTCCTGGTCGGCACTGCGTGTTGTCTGTGTTCTAGATTTGGGCCATTCTAAACTTTTGAACCCACATGTTTTGACTCTAAATCCATTGAGCCCTCTAGTATGATAATAATACAATCTGATAGGAGCCATGTGAAGATGAAACTACATCACACAAGTATTATGATAATGATAATATGTAACATTTGGCATGTGCCATTCACTATGCTAAGTGATTTAATCCTCACGGCAACCTCATGACTCAGGTGCTATTATTAGCTCCATTTTGCAGATAAAGAAACAGCCGATGAGAGAGATTAAGTGTTGGGCTGGGATTTAGAGGGAGTGCAGAGGCAGATTCAAACCCAAGTCTGCCTGACTGGGATCAGTGCCCTTAACCACTGTGATGCCCATTGCCTCGTAGGGCAATAGCCATGCAATAAAAATGTTCTGCCGCCAGCACGTAGCAGGGCAGTTTCCATTCATTTTCGCAAAGGCTCTGTTAGGATGCCTGTGTCTCCGTAAAGCCTTGTCACTTTTGTTGTAAGGCGCTGCGGTCAGCTCACCCACACATGTCTGCAGAACTGTGCCCATGCCTATGAAGAACAGGAAAGCCTAGAGCATCGCCCTCCTAATTACGGCCTCAGCATGCTCGCTGAATCCTCGGATCATCAATAACATTGATACCAACTAATTTAAACCCACTGAACCCGTGAGCTCGGGCTGCAGAGGTGTTTATGAGCAGGATACTAAGCAGATATTTTAACTAAGTGGAACATTTCTTGCTTCAATTAATGTGAAAGGTAGCAACTCAAAGGAAATATTAGGGGCATTAAGTTTTATATTGGTGCCATTTATTATATATGATATTTAACAGTTTTAATCACTTTATTTCCATGTTGACAGCTACTGAGAGGAAAAAAAGAGCTTTCTGTGGTGATTGTGACCCAGGAATTACTGTCGTGCTGAGAAAGATTATTATTAACCCTTGAAATGTTATAGATTTCTGAAGAAATACTGAGGATTTTATTAATGACATTCAAGGAGATCAAATGAGTGAATAGCAAAGAATGACTCCAAAAGAAACAAATTTCTTATATGGATGATTTTATTTGCAAAACAGAAATAGAGACACAGATGTAGAGAACAAATATATGAACACCAAGAGAGGAAAGGAGGGAGGGAGTGGAATTAAGTGAGAGATTTGGACTATTATACTATGTATAGAATAGATATTATACTATGTATACTATTATATATTATACTATGTATAGATTTATACACTATTATACTATGTATAAAATAGATAAGTAATGAGAACCTGGGACTTCCCTGGTGACTCGGTGGTACAGAATCTACCTGCCAATACAGGAGATGCATGTTTGATCCCCTGGAGAAGGAAATGGCAACCTGTTCCAGTATTCTTGCCTGGGAAACCCCACAGACAGAGGAGCCTGGCGGGCCACCGTCCATGGGATCGCATGAGTCCGATACAACTTAGCAACTGAACAACAGTAGTGAGAACCTAGTTTTTTAGCTCAGGGAACCCTATTCAGTGCTCTATAGTGACCTAAATGGGGAGGAAATCAAAAAATGGGGGGATATATGTATAGCTGAATCAATTTGCTGTAAAGTAGAGACTAACAAAACATTGTAAAGCAACTGTACTTCAATAAAAAAATAATGTGAAAATTAATTAAAAAATAAATTTCTTGAAAAAGGTAAGTGAAGTAGAAGATGATTAACGTTTATTGAACACCTGGTATGTACCAGTTAATCTGATGGGATAACTACATCCAGAGTTAAAACTCCTAGCAATCCTATAATTCTGGCTATAATGATGTCCATTACACAAAGGAGAAAATGGAAAGACTAAGATGTTTGTTCATTCATCAGAACTTTTTCACTGTTCTACTTCACTATGAGAATCCAGTGGTGAGTACTGTTGGCAAACTCCCTGCCTCATGGAGCTTCTATCCTGCTAGGAGACAGATATTTATCTTTTGATTATGATTATTATAGGGAGACAAGTGTGGAGACAAGGAAAGAATGGAGGTGCCTTGAGAATAGGATAATGCTAACTTGATTTAGACCTTAGTCCAGGAAGGCTTCCTGGAGGAAGTGATGTCTAAACTGAGATCTAGATGATGACCAGTGCTAATCCAGGCAAAGGGGAGGTGGTGGTGGAAAAGGGATGGAAGAATGTTCCAGGTAGAGGAATATGTATCAAGGCACAGAGGGAGGGAAAAGCCACTAACTTTCCAAGGATCATGCATGCTTCTAGTATGTGACAAAGCTAATACTTGAATCCAGGATTATCTGACTCTTTCTACTGAAACCAACACAAAAGGGAATCTGTTATCTTCTTAGTCACATAATCTTCAAAGGAAACATCCAAGTCGTTAGAGGTGTGCTGTGCTGAGCTGTGCTCCGCAGTGCTTAGTCGCTCAGTTATGTCTGACTCTTTGCAACCCCACAGACGGTAGCCCCCGAGGCTTCTCTGTCCATAGGGATTTTCCAGGTAAGAATACTGGAGTGGGTTGCCATGCCCTCCTCCAGGGAATCTTCCCTGGGAGCTCCCAATTAGGACCATAGCAATCTGACCGTGACACCCACGGCCCCTGGCTAGAGTCAGCATCTTGTCCGGGCTTTGAGGCTAGGGGTGAGAAATGTTTTGGGTTACTTTCAGGGCTTCTCACAATAGGGATATAAGGCTTCCGGTTGATGTTGCTATAAGTTTTAAGCTGTGAGTAAGAGAGTCCCTTGGACTGCACGGAGATCCAACCAATCCTTTCTAAAGGAGATCAACCCTGGGATTTCTTTGGAAGAAATGATGCTAAAGCTGAAACTCCAGTACTTTGGCCACCTCATGCGAAGAGTTGACTCATTGGAAAAGAGTCTGATGCTGGGAGGGATTGGGGGCAGGAGGAGAAGGGGACGACCGAAGATGAGATGGCTGGATGGCATCGCTGACTCAATGGACATGAGTCTGAGTGAACTTGCGAGTTGGTGATGGACAGGGAGGCCTGATTCTTGGGGTCACAAAGAGTCAGACACGACTGAGCGACTGAACTGAAATGAAGTGAAGAGAAACCCTCAGGCACACTAGTTCAAGTGCTTTTAAAATATGGGGGTGATTTTGCTGCACGGTTGGTGTGGCTGAGGGAAAAGCAGTGCCGCGAGGCCATTGCTCTTTCTCCGCTGCTCCGCCCTGCACTGTGTGCCCCATGATTGGGCAGGCCCTCCTCTGCGCTGGATACCTGGCTGCTGCCAGTGTGATAGGTCATACTTTCTGTTTAATTCAAGCTAGGTGAGGTGGGGTAAGGGGGGACAAGAATCCAATGCTCAGAGTTCAAAAGGAAGCCCTGTAATCTGAGATTGCCGCTCCAGTTGGCCCGGCTTGGGTCAGCTGACCACCTTGGAGGCATCCCTGCTGGGGAAGAGACTGCGATAACCTGATTGGCTGAGGCCTGGGTTAAGCGCTCAGCCCAGAGATGAGCTGAGCTGAGAGTTGCCGTAGGCTGATTCCCCAAGGGAAGAATAGGGTTGTTACTGAAATTACGTGGGGTGGCCCTTGGGCTCCATTGTGCGTTTACTTCACACCCTAACGATATCAATTCTGTCTTGAAATCCAAATGAAACCTAGGAACAGCCTTTGCGGGGGCGCTGAAATGTAACCACAGCTGTTTCAGAAGCAGTGTGTGGGGCAAAGTATACCTTAGAAACTAAACCTTAAGAGCTGCCATCTAAGCTCACTGGCACCTACTGTGAGGCCACTGCGCCTCCTTTAGCCGCTACTCCAGGCTTCAGCTTCCTGTTGGTAAAATGCAGTGTTGCCACTAGGACAAATGAGATACTGAATAAAAAATGCCTGGTGTTTGGAACATATTATGCACTCACTAAATGTACAGATCCAGGTCGTTTTCTGCTTTAGAATCCCTCTGTTCCTCTTGGTATATTGTTTTACTTAATTCTCTTAAGCTTTATAATACACCCCTCTTTTCCCTATTAGGACCTAATTACATTTTAATTTTTATTCTACATTGTCTGGTATTTTTAATCTTTTAAATTTATTTTTTCTATCCGATTATAATTTATTTAGTCTCTTTATTTGCCCATTCTATCTTATTGACAATACATATCTTACCATTTCATACAGTACTTTATGAAATGAGGACATGATATATGCTGTTTGTGAGTCACCATTTTTATCTTTGCAATACTGCCTTTGAGCTAATGTCTTCTGTTAGTAAATGCAGTTAACTTGATCCTACTTATTTATTTTTTAACCAATATTCATTTATTTAATTATGTTATTTGTTTTTAATGCTGAGTCTAAAATTCACTATTATATGTTGTAATAAAGGCACTGGCAATCTAAACTGTACCCAAATGCCACAGCAACATCTAATAATATTACTTTATAGCCCTTTGCAATTAAAAATAATAATAATAAAAGTACTGTAACAGCCAAAATCTTATTTTTGTTTTACAAAATCTCTGCCAGAAGGACAAGAAAGAATTAAAGCTCGGAGAACTACCCTCTCTTGCCTAAAATCACATAGCTGAATCGTGAAACCAGAACTATCTTTCTGTTCTGTTGACTCAGACTGAGTCGTTCTTTCCACTTCAACATGAGCTTTTCACCCAAGTACCACCTACCTACTGAATAAAGCCAGGTCCTTGGGAAACGAGCTTCATTGTGTGTTGTTGTTGTTGTTGATTTTAATACGATTTAAATCCCATTAACAACTTTCCCAGAATGTTCTTCCTTAATCCCATTCATCAAAGACAGTGTAGTGTTCACAGCAGACTAAGTGCATGTCAGGAATCACAGCAGATTATTTTGTGAATTGTATAATTTTTCTCCAGTTAATAAACAGTGCTTTTCCATAAAGCATAGCCCTGTGGACAGATTATGACCTTTGGAGTCAGAAAGAAAGACATTTATATCTTGGTTCAGTCAGCTCCATGGTGACCCAATTAATCAAGATGTTTTCTGCACGGGAGATAGCAGCCCAACATGAAGTGATTTAAGTAAATAGAGGAATCTATTGATCTTTGTACTTGCAAAATCCAAAGTCATCATTTGCTTCAGGTATGGCTGGATCCAGGGGCTCAAACTGTAGAATCAAGACTCTGTCTCTTGCCTTAGTTCGTAAAAATGCTTTCATCTATTCAGTTCAGTTCTTAGGTTGACATTGTCCACAGGGCAGTCTCTGGCAGCTCTAGCTGCACAACTGGAAATAAATTTATGTTTTTCAACAAATCCAACAAAATTTTAAAATTTGCTCTAATAGAACTGACCCGAGTCCCATGCCTGTTCCAATCACTGTGGCAGAGGGATAAAACAAAGTGATTGTCTGTGCCTCAACCATGCGCCCATCCCTGGATAGACAAGGACTGAGAATGAGGGTGGATGATTACTCCACGAGAACAGCGTGCTAAAAGGAGAGAACAGGCAGGAAGACACATCAGAATACTTATCACAGTCTTTGAACAAATTATTTAAACTTGCTGGGTCTCCTAATTATAACACAGAGATAATGACATGCACTGTTTTTTTGTTTTTGTTTTTTGTGATTTTTTTTGGATATTGAAAATATTTTATGCGTAGTAGATGAACAGTCAGTGTAAAATTTTCTCTCTTCTGATGCCTCTCTTCCATTTTCCCTAACTCTACCAGGATGATGCATTTGAAACTGACTGTGTGGCACCTTGCTAAGAAGCACATTTGCTTCAGTTGATGTGTTTGTCTTCCTTATAAAAAATGGTATATTTGTAGATAAGATGGAGCAGGAGATATTCAGTAGAAATAATGATACAGGAAATTTTCCCCTTGGCTGAGAACTAGCAGAGAAATGTGATTAGAGACTAGATAGGATTTGGGACCAAATGCCTTC
This sequence comes from Procapra przewalskii, assembly GCA_006410515.1. Taxonomy (NCBI): domain Eukaryota; kingdom Metazoa; phylum Chordata; class Mammalia; order Artiodactyla; family Bovidae; genus Procapra; species Procapra przewalskii. The sequence continues at coordinate 19,558,732 of SJYF01000056.1, forward strand.
TAATTATTAGCTATAGCAACTCTCTTCAGGCATCGGTGGCGACAACACTATTCCCTGATACCTTCATAGATTCCAAGAATCATCTACTTGTTTTATGGCTGCTTTGTATCCATCTCCTTCCACCAGAGGTCTGGGATAAGACTGAGGACAAGATAAAGTGTCAGGAGAGAGTTTTAGAGCTTATGGATATTCTGTGTGGTTTAAGTATCTGGAAATATGCATATAATTTTAAATTATAACCTAGAATTTAACTATATTATTATTTGTTTACATTAGAAAATTTATCTATCAAAAATTAAATATACAGTATAAGATAATAGGTTCTGTTTTCTTCCAGAAAATAGACAGTTGTGTCAGCACT
>SJYF01000056.1:19561120-19572109 GCA_006410515.1 Procapra przewalskii
TATAATTTATTTTCCTGTATATAGTTTAAAATTCATAACATTTAGAACTATGAGTTTTCCTCTGAGAACTGCTTTAGACACATCCTAAGGGCTTTCAAAAATTCATATTGAACTTTCTGTTTAAAATATAATTTCAGATAGTAATGTACTTGTCTCTTCTATCAGACTGCTCATGAGCAGGTTTGAACAGTCTGTAGAGCAATATGTGAACACAGAATGTAAGAAATGCTGATCTATCTGTAGGTAAATTTTCAAAAGCAAAGGTTTCTATTACTGTTCAATCTGTTATCATGTTGGACATCAGCAACACAGACTAGCGTGGAAAAGGTGACAAAGTCAGGCTAATGCATCTTACAAGATATAGACACTCACTCTTATCTTAAGCAACGCAGGAAGTTACTAGCTCATGTAACCAGGAAGGCCTGGGTGATGACGGTATGGTAGGAATCGGGTTCCTAAATAAGGCCATCACTTATCTCTTTCTCTCTCATATACTCACTGCAAGTTATAGCTAATTTTCCCTCATTCTAGGAACAGTCTGCCTGTATTGTGATAAGATGCTCTTCCTTAGAAGAGCCAAGCATATGTTCTCCTCACAATTCACAAAGCTCAAAGAAAAGAGATGTCCTAGAGGTCCAGAGAAAGTCCAGGATGGCCTAACTTGGGATATGTGCCATCCTTTTTTAAATTGAAATACAGTTAACTTACAGTGTTGTGATTGTTTCTGGTATACAGCAAAGTGATTCCGTTATACATATATATTATTTTTAATATTTTTCTCCATGATGGTTTGTCACAGGATATTAAATATAGCTTCCTGTGCTATACAGTAGGACCTTGCTGTTTATCTTTTCTATATGTAATAGTTTGCACCTGCTGACCCAGAACTACCAATGTCTCCCCCAACCCCCACCCCTTGGCAACCATAAGTCTGCTCTCTGTGTCTGTGAGTCTGTTTCTATTTCATAGATAAGTTCATTTGTGTCATATTTTAGATTTCACATGTAAGAGACATCATATGATATTTGTCTTTCTCTCTGTGTCTTCCTTTGCTTCCTAGGTTCATCCATGTAGCTGCAATGGCATTATTCCATTCTTTTTTATGACTGAGTAGTATTCTATCCTATATATGTACTACATCTTCTTTAACCATTTATCTGTTGATAAACATTTATATTGTTCCCATGTCTTAGCTATTGTAAATAGTGCTGCTGAGAAGACTGAGGTGCGTGTCTGTTTTGGAATTATAGTTTCCTCTAGATATACCCCAGGAATGGGATTGCTTAATCATATGACAGTTCTGTTTTCAGTTTTTTGAGGAACCTCCATACTGCTCTCCATAGTGATACGTGCCCACCCTTGATTGCATTTCTGTGTCTAAGGAGAGGAGAGACCTTGTTGTCCATTCCTGGTCCCAGATGATATTTCTAAAACAAGAGAAGGAGGGTCAACCTCTATGAAAATAAAGAAGATTCATCAGGAATTGAAGGCGGGCATTCCTCAAATGAATGGATGATGGGCAGATAAGATTCTCCAAAGACTAGTCCTTGGGAGGTCAGCCAGGCAGGGTTCAATGGGTATATGGACTCTAGGAGAGTCAGAATTTAAAGACCCTGAATGCTACACTGTACACGTTTGGACTTTCAGACATATTACCCTGAGAAGGGCAGGGTGTACGTACAATGGGGGAGTGGTTGGATCTAATCATGAGGAAACATCAGACAAACCCCAAATGAAGGAAAGTTCTATTTAAAGGACAAAAGGGGACTATATTTTTCAAAACATGTCAGAGTTATAAGAGATAGAGAAAGGTTGTGGAAACGTTACAGATTAATGTAATCTCTGGTTCTTGGCTAGCTCCTGTACTAACGGGAATGGAAAAGCAATGAAGGACTCTGTTGGGTCAACTGATAGTATTGGAATTTAGATGGTAGATTTGGTAAAAAATATATATATATATATATTGGGTCAGTGTTAAATTTAGTGAAGAGGATAACTGTGCTGTGGATGCATAAAAACACCTCTTATTCTTAGAAACACACACTGAGCTATTTAAAGGTCGACGACCATGATTCACACAATGTACTCTAAAACTGGTGTGGAAAATATCAATCTGTGTGTCTGTGTGCATATTTATATAGAGCAGATGATAAAACAAGAGACAAAATATTAAAAATATGTGAATCTGAGTACAGGTGTTTTTTGTGCTGTTTTTATTCTTGCGGCTTCTAAATTTGAAATTGCTTCCAATAAAAGGTCTAAAAAATATTGGGATTTATCTTTCTCTAGGCAATAACAAAGTAATTGATATTTTTCAACAAGCTTGTGATATAATAAGATCCGTTTTAAAGCCTATTTTGAAAGACACTGCAATTAATATAGACTCGGCCGTGATTCAGCATGTGATTGATTTCATCCTGTTTGTGAAGACACCACACCATCCTCTTTTTGGTTGTTTAAGGGCATTTTAAAGGCATTCAAGAAAGGGTTTTCTGACTGCTTGCACCTATTGTGCCATTTTTTTTTTCCAAGGCCCCGAAATGTTTTTTGAAGAGAGACTGCGCTGGTTACAGTGAGGAGGGCAGATTAGGACGGAAAGGACCTGGGGTGCGGGGAGGTTGAGGGGGCTATTAGCAAGAGCTCAGCCAAGAAATAGTGAGGCGAGAGAAGAGAGGACGTCTCTGAGGGATATTTTTTTACTTTTTTCCCCTTTGTTTAATTATTATTTCAACTGTATAGCTGATTTACAGTGTCGGTTAGTTTCGGGTGTACCCCAAAGTGATTCCGTTTACATACATATACATCTGTCCTTTTGCAGATTCTTTTCTATTGTAGGTTATTACAAGATAATGAATTTAGTTCCTTGTGCTATACAGTAAGTCTTTGTGGTTCATCTATTTTATATACAGCAATGTATATATGTTAGTCCCAAACTCCAAATGTATCCCTTTCCAGCTCTTTCCCCATTGGTAACATAAGTTTGTCTCCTATGTCTGTGAGCCTATTTCTCTTTTGTAACTAAGTTCATTTCTATCATTTTTGAAAATTACACAGAGAAATATCATACATTATTTGTCTGGCTTTCCTCACTATGATAATCTGTAGGTCCACTCACGTTGCTGCAAATGACATAATTTCATTCCTTTTTATAGCTGAGTATCACTCCATCTGGGGAAGGCAATGGCACCCCACTCCAGTACTCTTGCCTGGAAAATCCTATGGACAGAGGAGCCTGGTAGGCTGCAGTCCATGGGGTCGCTAAGAGTCGGATACGATCATTCCAGTGTGTCTGTGTAACACATCTTTATCTGCTCATCTGCTGATGGACATTTAGTTTGCTCCTGTGTCTTGACTATTATAAATAGTGCTTCCTTGAACATAGGGGTACAGGTATATTTTCAAATTAGAATTTTCTCCAGATATTGGGCTATCCAAAAAGTTCATTAGGACTTTTTCCATAAGCTTTTACACAAAAACCCAAACAACCTTTTTGCCAAACCCAGTATATGCCCAGGAGTGGGATTGTAGGATCATATTGTAGCTCAATTTTTAGTTCTTATTTTATTTTTTTTTACTTTACAATATTGCATTGGTTTTGCCATAAACCTCCATACTGTTCTCCATAATGGCTGCATGAATTTACATTCCACCTACAGTGTAAGATGGTTTCTTTTTCTCTGAGGGATACCTTAAAGGAGGGTTTTCAGGACCTGGTAACTAACCGAACAAGGGGTCCTGGGCAAGAAAGATGAAAAAGAAAACAAGTTGTCTGTTTTAGAATCTTGAATGAATGATAGTGCCATTAACAGAATTGAAATGTAAGTAGAGGAGCAGGGGAATGGGGTTCTAGAGCAGCATGGAAGAAACCAATTATTTTGGTGGCGTTTCCGTGGAGTTTCCAGGTGCACGTGTGTAGTAGGGAACTGGAATCTGAGGTGTAGTGTTCAGAAGAAGAGTCAGAACTCCCTGTGAAGTTTGGGGATTATAGTGTGTAGTTGGCCATTAATGGAGAAGGAAATGGCAACCCACTCCAGTATTCTTGACTTGAGAATCCCAGGGACGGGGGAGCCTGGTGGGCTGCTGTCTACGGGGTCGCAGAGAGTCGGACACGACTGAAGTGACGCAGCAGCCTCAGTAGCGGCAGTTGGTCATTAAAGCCTTGCAAATGGCTGAGATTACTCAGGAAAAGTGGAGGCATAGGAAAGAAGCGGGGAGGGTACTCACATAGGAACCTGTTGTTTTTTAAGGATAACTCTAGAGCACTTGGGACAATAAATAGTCACCACACATAAAATGTATCTCATGAGACCAAGTAGGGCAAAGTCAGGCAAAGGTCTAGTTTGTTTATTATAAGAAGAAGTAAACCAGAAATAGTGGCAAGGGTTAAGAGCTAAATTCCTTGCTGACCAGAAATCTGATCAGCTGACAAACCCAGAGGAATAGTGGAAAAGTGGGTTCAGTTCAGTTCAGTTACTCAGTCGTGTCCGACTCTTTGCGACGGCATGAACTGCAGCACACCAGGCCTCCCTATCCATCACCAGTTCCCGGAGTCCACCCAGATCCATGTCCATCGAGTCGGTGATGCCATCCAACCATCTCATCCTCTGTAACCCCTTCTCCTCCTGCCTTCAATCTTTCCCAACATCAGGGTCTTTTCAAATGAGTCAGCTCTTCACATCAGGTGGCCAAAGTACCAGAGTTTCAGCTTCAACATCAGTCCTTCCAATGAACACCCAGGACTGATCTCCTTTATGATAGACTGGTTGGATCTCCTTGCAGTTCTAGGGACTCTCAAGAGTCTTCTCCAACACCAGTGGGTTTAGATCTTAGGAAAAATCCAGAAACAAGAGCTACTGAACAGTTGAACTTTAGAAAGATTTGGATAATTTGGTGTTTCCAGATAAAGGACTTTGGATTCCCAGAAGTATCCTTAGAATTCCTTACTTGAAAACAGTTCACAGGAGAAGGGTAAATCAAGGCCTTTTACACAAATAATGTTTACATAGCATAGTTGGCAGGCTCCCATCAGAAGAGATTTCTTTCTTGCTCCCATCAGACAAGACAGTAGATTGGTTAAGTCTCTATCATTTGAAAGGACAGAAATCCAAGTCCAACTGACTTATAGGAATTTATTGACTTCCAGAGCTAACAACCAGGGGTTATATAATATGCTTTAAATTTGTTGACTCTGGAACCAGACTTCCTGAGTTAGAATCATTGATCTCCTATTTACTTAACTTGTCCAAACACTTTTCTTATCGTAAAACAGAGATAATTAGTGTTCCTTCATCACAGGGCTGTGGTGAGGGTTAATTGGTTATACTAAGTCAATCTCTTAGAAGAAAGATTGACACATAGTAACTGGTCATTGTTTGCTGATTTCTATCCAGGGATAACTAGCTTCAGGTATGGCTGGATCCTGGTGCTCAAACAATACTCATCGTGAATCTGTCTCCCTCATTTTGTGGACCAGCTCCTATTGACTCTATTCTCAGGCAGTCTCTGCTGGGAGAAAGATGACCCCCAGAAACTGGAGGTTTGCATGCTACCAGTTTAGCAGTCCCATCAGGACAAATGCATCTTTTACTTAACATTTCCAGTAAAAGTTCCAAGGGTGGGACTTCCCAGGCAGTCCAGTGGTTAACACTTCACCTTCCAAAGTAAGGGGTGTGGGTTTGATTCCCACATGCCTTGATGCCTCATGATCAAAAAACCAAAACAGAAAATAGAAGCACTATTGTAACAAAATTCAACAAAGACTTTTAAAATAGTCCACATCAAAAAAAAGAAAATTCAAAACCTTCCAAGGGTGACTTTCATTGAAACAATTTTGTAGTATGCCCACCTATGAATGGGTCACTATGGACAATCGGATGAACTGCACTGATTGTGTCTCCCTTTTGAAGCCACAGACTGTGTTTGATTCCTTTTCTTTCACGTTGGAGGTGTTTTCAGCTTGGCATTTGACGGTGGGATGGAGTGAGGCAGACAAGTTACCTGGCACTGCAGCACAGGGCGGAGACTTTCAACCAACAATGCTGTGGGTAGCTCCATGCCCTGTGCCCACACCTTCTGCCTGGAACCTCCAAGCTCTGGGCTTCCCAAGTTTCCTTGGAACAAATGTTCTTGCCTCTTTTTGATGCCTGCCAGTGAGGGTGCTCATTTCTAATTTTTTTTTTCCATCCTGACACATCAGTTTCCTCATCTACTCTTGTCCCCTTCCAGTTCTTTTTGTCTGTATGTATTTCTATACATATTTAACAAACCTAGAAAGTAGGGTTTAACATATACTTAGTGTCATTTTAATGGTCTTTCTAGAAGGAAAGGGGATAAATGCATATGTTCACTCCAGCTTATCATTCGAGTCCCCACGGAAGGTTTTGTGTCCCCCCACCCCCCGCCAAAGACAGGGCTTCTTACTATCCTCATAAGTAAGGTTCTTGAGTATAATAGATCTCCATCAATAAGGTGTGTTGGATAAATAGGAGATACAATGAATTATGTGTTCTTCCTGAACTGTAAGGGTACTTATTTCTCTACCATCAATATGTAACACACCAGGGCCATGTATTAAGAGCAGCTGATGAATCAACTGGGTATTAAGTAGTTTACAAGGATGTTCTGATAAAACAGCGTCCAGTAGAGAGATATTTACAAGGACTAGGATCATGTGTCCAGTCCTGTCAGTCAGACATAAATGTAAAAGAGTCACAAATGAAATCTATAGGAAAATACAACCCAAAAAACAGACACTTAACTTCTATGCTTGAGTACTCAATTGCTTCAGGCATGTCTGACTCTTCACAACCTTGTGGACCATTGCCGGCCAAGCTCCTTTGTCCATGGGATTCTCCAGGCAAGAATACTGGATTGGGTACCAGGGGAATCTTCTCCTAGCCCAGGGACTGAGCCTGCTTCTCTTATGTCTCCTGCACTGGCAGGCGGAGTCTTAACCACTAGTGCCACAGGGCACTAGAAGCAGAAGTCTTCTTAAGTCTTCTTAAGACTAGTTACCTTAAGATAACTCAGGACTGATGTCTTCTGTGTTACCTGTAAGGAATAGTGTCCTCTGGATGCCAATACTCCAAGCTATCATATGGCATATGAAGGTCAGTAAAACAAAGCATTCACTGGGGCTTGGTCCCCCACTATTTAAATCATTTTGGTAAAAGGTGATGACTGCAAAAATGACAGAACATGGAACATGGAACAGGGCTTTTGGCACCTGATACAGAATAAATTAAAATGCCTGTTCAAATTGATTTCATGATTAGTTTTTCAGATGCGTAAGTCTGTTGTTTACACCTAAACTAGGAAGATATTTCTGCAGGGTTTTTTTTTTTTTTTTTTTGCCCATAAGCATCGGATCAGTGCTTATGGTTAATGTTCAAAGTTAACTCATTTTTATTATAATGCCTGTGGTTTTTGTATTTGTTGTTTAATATCCCAGTTCAGCTTCCCGTTTAATATCCTTTCTTTCAAGCATAAAATATCCTTGTCTATGCTGAAATAGCATTTTAAAGGAAAAGGATTCCCGTCTGAAGGTACTTCTTTAGGGCTAAAAGCAAAGATCACCTGTTAAAGGGAATGCAAAACTCTCCCTTTTAGGTTTGTCCTGCTGCTGCTGCTGCTGCCAAGTCACTTCAGTCGTGTCCGACTCTGTACGACCCCACAGACGGCAGCCCACCAGGCTCCCCCGTCCCTGGGATTCTCCAGGCAAGAACACTGGAGTGGGTTGCCATTGCCTTCTCCAATGCACGAAAGTGAAAATTGAAAGTGAAGTTGCTCAGTCATGTCCAACTCTTCTCGACCCCATGGAATGCAGCCTACCAGGCTCCTCCACCCATGGGATTTCTCAGGCAAGAGTACTGGAGTGGGCTGCCACTGCCTTCTCCAAGATTTGTCCGGAGCTGGTTAAGACCCACGTTGGGAGGAAGTACTCAGGTGGTGTGAGAAATCAATGGAAAAGTGGGAAAGTGAAATTTCTTAATAATACGGCCCATCCTGAAAACTGAGGTGACTTTGTTGTTACTCAATAATATAATGAGTTTTATTTTGAGTGATGTTGGATTTAATGGCTAAATCAATATGTGTATTTAGCGCTGGGCTTTATTTCTTCGCTAAGTGACAGGAGATAAGCGGCCTTAGAGTGTGTTAATTGGTTTGTGTTTAGCATTTACGCTAATCAGCAGTAGCAGAGGTGCCCTGGGCCACTTCAGGCCTGGTAATAGGGTTTATCTAAACCAGGCTTTGTTTACATTATTGACTGGAGTTGAATCGCTCCCGTTTCTTACACACTTGAACATTAAGCTGGATTTGCAAGTATAGCTCAAGACCTTCAGCATTAGTAAGAATTAGCCTGATCTGGAACAAGGCAAACCAAATGAAAAGCTAGTAAATACCATGCCATCCCTGCCATAGGATTGCTGTGAGGGGTGATGAAACCTAGAGAAGACTTCGCTGGGTAAAGAAACCTTTCAACCGGAGATCAGAGCTTCAGGGACTCCAGGTTAACTCAGGATTTTTCAACTTTGGTGCTATGACCATTTGACGCTGGATGATTCTTGGGGTGGGGGGACTGTTGTATGAATGGTAGGGTATTTATAAACATCCCTCGTCTCTATCAACCAGAATACAGAGCATTTCCTGCCCACGGTGGTGACAACTCAGAGTCTCCAGACATTCGAAGATGTTCCCTGGGAGCCAAAACCACACCTAGTTGAGAATCACTGGGTTAAATGAGGATTTAATACAGCTTTGGTCTCTGCAGAGGCTGGGTATCTATATGTCTATCTATCTATCCATCTATCTGTCTGTCTATCTATCAGTCTGTTTATCTATCTGTCTGTCTGTCTATCTGTCTATCTGTATTGTGTGCTCATTCATGTCTGACTCTTTGTAACTCCATGGACTGTATAGCCTCCCAGGTTCCTCTGTCCATGAGATTCTCCAGGCAAGAATACTGGAGCAGGTTGCCATTTCCTACTCCAGGAAATCTCTCCTACCCAGGGATCGACCTGTGCCTCCTGCAATGGGAGGCAGAATCTTTACCACAAGCCACATAGGAAGTACACCTTCTCTATTAGATGCTGGCATTTTAACAGCTTGGAGATTTTACATGGGTTTGAGGATTCTCTTGAAGTATGGGAAGATCTGTGCTCATTTGCCTCATGACAATAACTATAGAAGCCAATTAATAGCTGCCCCTTTTAAAAAAAGCATATATTCATGAAGCTCCCTCCTATTTCTCTCAGGCTGCTTCCCCCTCATTTGCCCTGCACAGGCTCCTGGAGGCATTTGCTTTTATTACTTCTGCTTTAATTTTTGCACAATCCAATTTTTGTTACCCTTGGGAAGATTCAAAGTCCATTGGATCTGGATTCAGATTTTTAGTTTGACCAGTTACCGGCTCTGGGACTTCTGTGTGTCTCAGTTTCCATCTGTTGGCTGGTTTAGCCTCTGTACACATCTGAAAAATGGGAATGTTTCCAGGTACAATTTAGGGATGTTATGGAAGCAGTATCTGAAAGCGCCCTGCTGCTGCTACTGCTTCCAAGTCGCTTCAGTCGTGTCTGACTCTATGCGACCCCGTAGACGGCCTCCCACCAGGCTCCCCGTCCCTGGGATTCTCCAGGCAAGAACACTGGAGTGGGTTGCCATTTCTTTCTCCAATGCATGAAAGTGAAAGTGAAATCACTCAGTTGTGTCTGAGTCTTAGCGACCCCATGGACTGGCAGCCTACCAGGCTCCTCCGTCCATGGGATTTTCCAGGCAAGAGTACTGGAGTGGGGTGCATTGCCTTCAGAACTTAATAAAACATTGCTACCCCATCCCACTTTTTTCATGTCCCCACCAGTACTTCTCAGAAGGTGTGCAGGCATGAGACTAGGCTGTCTCCTCTCTTTCTAATTTGTGCTTTCAGGCAATGAAGACCAAAGCTTCTATCTATCATGTGACCATGTCCTGCAGGGACTACACACTTTGCTTTCATGAATTATGAATAGGGATGGGGGCTTATGAGGCCATATCCAGGGAAACTGCTTCACCATACTGCTTTTTTATTTTCCTTCCAAGGACATCAACTTTAGGCACCCACGACATTTAGATATTGGGTGTCTATTGCAAAAAGAAAAAAAAAAGGAAAGGAAAAGAAGATAATAAAAGGGAAAAAAAGAAGGAAGTCAAAAATTTGGTACATCCTGCTGATCAGGCTTAACTGGCATCTGTGAAGAACCTACTAAGTTCTAGAACCTTCCAGGTCCTAAGTAATTTCACATGTACTGTCTCACTTAACTGCATTGTGATAGAATGCCAGTGCTTCCATCTTGTCTGGTGGTCAGAGAAAGTGGGGAAGTTCCAAACTGGTCTTAATAACATGTCACTGACCTTCATTCAATTCCTTAAACTAATGAAGTCTTATCCTGTGCTCTTTGCTCATGCACCCTGCCTCACATGTTCTCCCATCATCCAAAGCCTTTCTGTTCGGTTCAGTCGCTCAGTCGTGTCCGACTCTGCCACCCCATGAATTGCAGCATGCCAGGCCTTCCTGTCCATCACCAACTCCCGTAGTTTACCCAAACTCATGTCCATTGAGTCCGTGATGCCATCCAGCCATCTCATCCTCTGTCATCCCCTTCTCCTCCTGCCCCCAATCCCTCCCAGCATCAGAGTCTTTTCCAATGAGTCAACTCTTCGCATGAGGTGGCCAAAGTATTGGAGTTTCAGTCCATGAACACCCAGGACTGATCTCCTTCAGAATGGACTGGTTGAATCTCCTTGCAGTCCAAGGGACTCTCAAGAGTCTTCTCCAACACCATAGTTCAAAAGCATCAATTCTTCAGTGCTCAGCTTTCTTCACAGTCCAACTTTCACATCCATACATGACTACTGGAAAAACCGTAGCCTTGACTAGACGGACCTTTGTTGGCAAAGTAATGTCTCTGCTTTTTAATATGCTGTCTAGGTTGGTCATAACTTTCCTTCCAAGGA
>SJYF01000056.1:19593273-19614971 GCA_006410515.1 Procapra przewalskii
CCAAGGGACTCTCAAGAGTCTTCTCCAACACCACAGTTCAAAAGCATCAATTCTTTGGCTCTCAGCCTTCTTCACAGTCCAACTCTCACATCCATACATGACTACTGGAAAAATCATAGCCTTAACTAGACGGACCTTAGTCGGCAAAGTAATGTCTCTGCTTTTGAATATGCTATCTAGGTTGTTCATAACTTTTCTTCCAAGGAGCAAGCATCTTTTAATTTCATGGCTGCAGTCACCATCTGCAGTGATTTTGGAGCCCAAAACACAGTGTCTGACACTGTTTCCACTGTTTCTCCATCTATTTCCCATGAAGTGATGGGACCAGATGCCATGATCTTCGTTTTCTAAATGTTGAACTTTAAGCCAACTTGGGACCCCATTTCCACACCAGGACTTCCCATCACCTTACCCTCCAGATAGTACTCACCATCACACTCTGCATTTTACTTGTTTGATTCTATCTTGGCCGTCTGTCTTCAGTTCAGTTGGTCGGTTGTGTCTGACTCTTTGCGACCCCATGGACTACAGCATGCCAGGCTTCCCTGTTCATCACAACTCCCAGAGCCTACTCAAACTCATGTCCATCATGTCTGTGATGCCATCCAACCATCTCATCCTCTGTCATCCCCTACTCTTCCTGCCTTTAATCTTTCCCAGCATCAGGGTCTTTTCCAATGAGTTGATTCTTCATATCAGGTGGCCAAAATGTTGGAGTTTCAGCTTCAGCATCAGTCCTTCCAGTGAATATTCAGGACTGATTTCCATTAGAATTGATTTTTTGGATCTCCTTGCTGTCTAGGGGACTCTCAAGAGTCTTCTCCAGCACCACAGTTCAAAAGCATCATTTCTTCAGCACTCAGCTTTCTTTATAATCCAACTCTCACATCCATACATGACTACTGGAAAAAACATAGCTTTGACTAGATGGATGACTTTGTTGGCAAAGTGATGTCTCTGCTTTTTAATATGCTGTCTAGGTTGATCATAGCTTTCCTTCCAAGGAACAAGCATCTTTTAATTTCATGTCTGCAATCACCATCTGCAGTGATTTTGGAGCCCCCCAAAATAAAGTCTGTCACTGTTTCTGTTTTTTCCCCATCTATATGCCATGAAGTGATGGGGCTGGGTGCCATGATCTTAGTTTTCTGAATATTGAGCTTTAAGCCAACTTTTTCACTCTCCTCTTTCACTTTCATCAAGAGGCTTTTTAGTTCTTCTTCAATTTCTGCCATAAGAGTGGTGTCATCTGCATATCTGAGGTTATTGACATTTCTCCTGGCAATCTTGATTCCAGCTTGTGCTTCTTCCAGCCCAGCGTTTCTCATGATGTACTCTGCATATAAGGTAAATAAGCAGGGTGACAGTATATAGCCTTGATGTACTCCTTTCCCGATTTGGAACCAGTCTGTTGTTCCATGTCTAGTTCTAACTGTTGTTTCTTGACCTGCATACAGATTTCTCAGGAGGCAGGTAAAGTAGTCTTGGATTCCCATCTCTTTAAGAATTGTTCATAGTTTATTGGATCCACATAAAGGCTTTGGCACAGTCAATAAAGTAGATGTCTTTCTGGAACGCTCTTGCTTTTTTGATGATCCAGTGGATGTTGGCAATTTGATCTCTGGCTCCTCTGCCTTTTCTACCTCCAGCTTGAACATCTGGAATTTCACTGTTCATGTACTTTTGAAGCCTGGCTTGGAGAATTTTGAGCATTACTTTGCTAGTGTGTGAGATGAGTGCAATTGTGTGGTAGTTTGAACATTCATTGGCATTGCCTTTCTTTGGGATTGGAATGAAAACTGACCTTTTCCAGTCCTGTGGCCACTGCTGAATTTTCCAGATTTGCTGGTATGTAGAGTGCAGCACTTTTATAGCATCATCTTTTAGGATTTGAGATAGCGCAACTGGAATTCCATCACCTCCACTAGCTTTGTTCGTAGTGATGCTTCCTAAGATCCACTTGACTTTGCATTCCTGGAATGTCTAGACAGACTAATGTCTATACTGAATAAAACAGAAGCAACATGAAACCAGGGGCCTTTCCCCCCCCCCCTACTGTACGTCCAGAATCAAAATGTTCTGGAGCTCAGAGGAGATACTGCAAATGTATGTTGAGTGAATAAATGAACGAATGAATGGAAGTGTTTATGTTCATGGCCCAGAGCTCCTGCTCATGGTCCCCTGTCTGCCTGGGATGCCTACCATCAACTTCTCACATGGCTCGTCTTCAAGACCTAACTCAATGTTATCCTGGCTCTGTGGCATCTCTGCTTCCCCAGCCACCCCATCAGAATTTATTTTTTTGGTAGCACGGTCATACTTTACACACACTTCTATTATAATGCTTGCCATATTGAATTATTGTCCTGTTTTTTATTTTTAAAATGTATATAAGAAGTACATGAATACATTCATTCACATTATTAAATATTCAAACAATATAGGTAAAGTGAAAGATCTTCTCTGTCCTATTCTAAATCCATCTTTCTTTCCCAGAAGGAATCTTGTCTGGGAATTTACATACGCACAAGAGGATAAAAGTGTTAAATCTTGTTTTGTGTGTAGGTATGTGTGCTTTATTATAGGTGGGTTTTGGCATTTTCTATTCTTTGCAACGTAACCATAAAATACTTTGGGTGACTGTCTGTTTTAAACCTGTATGCATTCCTCATTAAAAAAAAAACTCAATAAATTATATAGAGTGATGACTTAGCTATCCATTCCCCATAATGGGATATTTGGATGGTTTCTATTGTTGTAACCATGCCACAGTGAATGTACTCAGGCAAGTGCATATATAGTCCTATGGATGAGACACCTAGAAGAGAAATAGAGGATTTGAAAAGAAGATAGATATTAACTTGATGACTCACCCTCTGAAAAGTCTATAAAATTACACTTTCATGAAAGCAGAATATTTGCAGTATTTTTAATATTTGCATGTACCCTGGGAGAAAATGTCTCACATTTTATTTCTCATTTCTCTGATTATTACTGAGGTTGAACCTGTTTGTGTATATTTATTGGAATTGAGTTTCTCTTCTTCTGTGACTTGTCTGCCCATATTCTTTCCTGTTAGTGTCAGTATATTTTTATGAGTGTGTTTGACTCACTTGGCTGTGAGCTCCTTCAGAAGGTCATCACGATGTCTTACTTATCTCAGTTTCCCCTTCCCAAACACACATCTAGTGCTTGACGAATGCACACATAATTGCATTATTAAAGCCCTAGGCATCACCCTCCATCAGGGTTGTCATCTTCGCCGTCACTTTCATCACCACCACTATTTAGGTAGATTTCCTAGATGCTAAGCTGTGTCTTGGGGGGTATGTATTCCTTGTCTCTAATCTTCATAACACTTCGGCCAACCAACTGATCATTGATATCTCTTTTTTTATTGATAAGACAACTGAGACACAGACATTACATAGGCTACCTAAAGACACTCAGTTGTGGGGAGGTGGGACTGTGGAACAAATTCTTTTCCACCTGTTTACAAACCACGCACAGTCTCCTTTTATAGCAGTGGTCCTCATCCTGTCTGTGCATTGAATCATCTGAACCACCTTCTAAATAATACCTCTATCCCATTCCAACCCCAGGTGAGGTGATTCAGAATCTGTGGGACTAGATCTGGGGAAGTGACATTAAAAAAAATCTGTAAATGATTTTGATGCATAGAAATGATTGAAACGCATTGATCTACCCTGGAGGAGAGCCACCTTTTTCTGTAAAGGGCTAGAGAGTAAATATTTTTGATTTTGTGAGCCATGTGGTCTCTGTGGCAACTACTCAAACACAAAAATAAATGAACATGACTGTGGTCCAATTAAAAGCTTATTTGCCGAAGGGGCAGTCAAATTTGGCCAGGAGGCAGTAGTTTGCTGACCCTTACTGTATATCATAAGAACTCCAAGGAGCCTGGAATTTAATATTGTCCCACTCAGACCACAACTTCTGATGCCACTGATGACTGTGGTAATCCTCAAGGTCAAAGGCATAAGAATCTTTGCCCTAAATCAAGCAATTCTGCCTTGGTACACTGAGACCTTTGTCTGAGAGTCTACATTTCAACAAGACACTGAGATGATTTGATGCGGGCGGCCTTTAGGGATCCATACTGCAAAGATCCCAGATCTACTGAAGCGTGATGTTCTGGGCAAGTAGCAGAAGCTTGGCTGGAGAAGCAGAACAGGCTCTTCTTCAAAAATCCTTTAAGATCATGGATAGACATTTTGTGTGTCCCTGCCTGCCGTATGTTCCAGCATCCTGACTCCAAGGTTCTGGAACCTTTGATGCCCCAGCACCCTATCCTCCCAGTCTGAACTGTTGGCAGAGAAGAAAGACATCCTTCTCCTTCTACTCTGAGATGAGTTAAAAACCAAAGTCCTCTTCTATTTCAAAACATTGAAGAAGAACTCTTCAACCACCTACAGGATAAAACTGATGCTGGCATTTGTGTGTGTGTGTGTGTGTGTGTGTGTGTGTGTGTGTGTGTGTTTTAATAGTTCAGTGGTTAGAAAATGGAGCTTCAATTCTCCCGTCATCAGCGTTAGAGCTGTGTGGTGGGTGAATGCAATCATTTCTGTTTCCCGACCTCTTTAACATCCATTATTTCTCTGTTGTCCGCATCTAATAGTCTCAATCCTTTTAGTTGTTGATGGCTTGGCGATTACCCGGGCTACTGCTTTAGGATTACATCCAAATGCATCTGAACAGTTGAATTTACTTACTGCTTCCCTCCTAAAAGCTTTTTAGCATGATCCAGCTGGGATGGCTTCATTGGGAGAACCATTATTTGCAACTCGCTTTTTTGGGAGGTGGAAAGATATTTCCCCAAAGATGAAAGTGAACTCTGTCCGCGGCAAATCTGCAATATCACTTTTCGCCTCTCTTCTTTTTTACATTCCATTTTCACAGTTTTCCTCAGGAATGACTCCTCTCCGGGGAAATAGGAATATTTTAAATTGCACAATTGAGTCAAATCAATATTTAGAGTGGTTTGGACTTTTTAAGCCTTTAGCTGGATTTGGGCAGTCTCATTTTATACCATAAAATCCCCTTTTCCCAGGTAACCTATAATATTAATATTGAACAGTATTCACAGCTTTCTAACACTCCCCAATTTCACTTAGCTATCAGCTTAGCAAATAGTGCCTGAGATTTAAAAATAGGCTATTCTTCTTCTAAGGCATGTGTACTTTGATGTTAAAATGGTATTGCTGTGTGTTCCTGTATACATATCTGTCTGTGCATGTTGTAGCTTTAAGCACTGTCATTAGACATAGAAACCATACCATGCAAACATCCTGTTCGCACAGGTTTGTAAAACAGCCGTGACCAAGGCATACTATGTAAAACACCTTTGTGGTAGCTTATACAAGGAAGGGTTCAAGCAAATTATGTAGAGGACTCTGAAC
This sequence comes from Procapra przewalskii, assembly GCA_006410515.1. Classification (NCBI taxonomy): domain Eukaryota; kingdom Metazoa; phylum Chordata; class Mammalia; order Artiodactyla; family Bovidae; genus Procapra; species Procapra przewalskii. The sequence continues at coordinate 19,598,694 of SJYF01000056.1, forward strand.
TATTTCATGTAGGAAGATGGCACAGATGATAATATTCAGAATGGCTCTTCTGGTAGAGTCTATTTGAGAGGCGACATGTCATACTGGAAGGCTGACAATTCAAGGAGGCTCACCCTTGAGTTGAAATCTCAACTGAAGAATCTGAAAAAGAATATAAGATAGATACGTAGATAGATAGATATGAGCTTCCCTGGTGGCTCCAGCGTTTAAGAATCTGCCTGCAATGCAGGAGACCCAGGTTCAATCCCTGGGTTGGGAAGATCCCCTGGAAAAAGGGTGGCTGCCACCTCCAATATTCTTGCCTGGAGAATTCTATGGACAGAGGAGGTTGGTGGGCTACAGTCCATGGGGTCGCAAAAGTGTCAGACACAACTTAATGACTAAGCAACAACCTGTATAGATAGATAAAATTGAATCACTGGCTATACACTTGAAAGGGACACAGCATTGTGATCCAACTATACTTTAATAAAATTTTTAAATCAAAATAGCTTGGAAAGCAAAAAATAAATAGTGTATAAAAATCACCAAAAGATTAAATAAATAGATCCTAGCCGATGTGCTCTGTGATGGTGGGCCAGTTGCTTTCCCTCTCTGATGCTCAGTTTTTGTTAACATGATTGAAGTAAGAGAACATTTTCCTCCTGGAGCTGGTTTGAGGAGTAGGAAGGTAACAGACACAGTTTCCTCATTTGAGGATTGTAACCACAGTCTGGTGAGAAAAATGAAAGAAGATAGTCATCATTACAACAGAACTCCTGGGAATACACTGCTCCCTGCCACACACACAGCAAATATGAATCTCTTTTATGAACTGGCTTGGTTACTAACACCCAGATCCCTGGTGGATCATATGGTAAAGAGTCTGCCTGCAATGCAGGAGACTGGGGTTTGATCCCTGGGTTGGGAAGATCCCCTGGAGAAGGAAATGGCAACCCATTCCAGTATTCTTGCCTGGAGGATCCCATGGACAGGGTAACCTGGTGGGCTACAGTCCATGGGGTGGCAAAGAGTCAGACACGACTGAGTGACTGAGCACGCCTAAGAGATTAATACTACACTATTACTCAACTACCCCAGTTATAAAATTAGAAATAACACTTGAATTGTTTCATTCTCATCTGACCCACCTCTTCTTCTTGCAGCAACACCACCCCCCCTCCTGCCAATGGTCACTTGATCACCACATTGTGCCATTTGACCTCCTTTAAGTAATTTACAAATTCTACCTCCTTATCTTCATCCTCTCTGTCACTACCTCAAATCCTGGCCTTATTACTTTTTGCTTGGATTAATGCAAGAATCACTTAACCAATTTCACCATCTTCAGTTTGGTTGCCCTCATGATCTGTTACTAGTTCCGATTTATTGATCAAGAAGTTGAGAGCAGAGAGATTCAATGAGTAGCCCCTATTCGCACAGCTAGTCAGTGATGCTACAAGAAATCCAACCCAAGCAGTCCAGCTGTAAGGTCTCTGCTCCTCTCTGCCTTGGAGTTCTGGGCACAGTGTATTACTTGGATGAAGAAACCCAGCAAGACTTCCTACGTCTGGTAATTGCACCCCAAGTGAGTCCTGTTTCTTTCTCACCAGATGTTCCATCAGAGCTGCTCTAATTGTTACGTGGACTCTGCAGGGGCTCCAAGGAGCAACCAAGCCATTCCACAGGAAGAGAGCAAGAGGAGGAGGAAAGGCAGAAATGGACAAATGAGTTCTGGGGCAGGGGGGAGGGGGAGACCCTCAAGGCATCATCACGTGCTATTCAGAGGCAGACCTGGACCACGTACAGAAAGGAGGAAGGCTGGACTCGAGATGGACAAAGGAGGATTTCTGGTCCATTTCAGCATTCCACGATCCAGCCCAGTGGGTGGGGCTCGATATGGGAAGTTTACAAATTGGGATGATGCTTGGAGGTTTCCCTGGTGGCTCAGTGGTAAAGAATCTGCCTGCAATGCAGGAGACACGAGTTCCATCCCTGGGTGGGGAAGAGCCCCTGAAGGAGGGCGTGGCAATCCACTCCAGTATGCTTGCCTGGAGAATCCCATGAACAGAGAAGGCTAGCAGGCTACAATCCATAAGGTCGCAAAGAGTCAGACATGACTGAACACACACACACACACACACACATGATAAATGGATTCTAGTGGGAGCAGAGGCTGCTGGTTTGGAACAAGATCCCAGGTAGACATGATGCCTATGTACCACCATAGGGACACATCATCCATGTCCCAGTGAAGCTGCGGGCAGGCAGAAGCAGCAAAGCTGCAGGCAGACAGAAGCAGCTGCTCCGGGCTTTCCCATGCTCTGTGGTCATCAGTGCTAGAGTGGCAGGAGAAACAAATGGAGGTACTTAAGTTCTGGGACAGGATTGCAGGTTGACCAGTCTGTGGATCTCAGTGTTCTCCTGCAAGGCTGACAGCGGTCTCCCCAACCATGATTTTTGCAGAATCACACTGACAGCTTGTGTGGATGTGTAATTTGTATATCAAGCTGCTCTAAAGGCTGCAGATGGAGCATCGAGGGCACGTCCGTGAGAACCTGACATATTACGATCCTGGCATTTACTTGCTCAGGGTTTACCTTGGCATTTCTGAGCCGTGTCTAGAAGATGTCAGTAGCTGTTACGAGAGATGAAAAAGACGGCGGAGGGCTGGCATCATGGTCCAAGGAATCAGCCAAAAATGACCTCTTCCCTTTCTGAATTTTGAAAATGCGGCATCAAATCGCACTGTCTTCAAAATTCATAATGTATCTCAGCATTAAAGCTATGCAGTAAAGAATGTGGTTTTAGTTTAATTTAGCATATTCTTGTCCAAATTTCCTTGACCAGAGTACTGTTTTTACTCAGAAGAGCCAGTAACATTGCAAGCATTGTCCACACTGCCCTGCCCCGAGATTCAGTTCAGAAAATACTGATTTAGTTGAGTGCAGAAGTAGAACAGTAAGCAGAACTTGCAGGATGATGAAAAGTGTAGACTGTCCCTCTTGGATTTGACCCCATTGCCAGGATCTTCCCAATGCTGGATGGTGACCTCTGCTAATGCAGGTTTTGTGTCTAACATTTCGTTACGGTGCCCTCCTAAACCTGTGAATGTTGCTTTTGTGTGTCTTGCCCTTTTCTTTAGGAACAAAGAAGTTCATCTGTGAATTTTCCATCTCTTGCAATGTTTTCATCTTCGTTTGCTGTTTCTCTGCACCTTTATGATATCCCAATGGTCCTCTCACATTAATGGTTATATTTTTGTCCACCGAAGATGACCTGCTCCTTAACCACGCCTAATGCACATTCAAATTCTTTGATGTTATTCTTGTTTTCCATCCATTCTAGCTTATCTGAAACAGTGCTTTCCATTGAAGTTATTTGTTTTATAGGTTTTGCTTTATTTCTGATTTCATTGAGTGTATGGTTTTGAAACTTTAAAGCGAGCGTAACACATTTTTGCTTTCAGAAATTTTCTTTTGTTGCCTAGAGTGTCTTCTTCATGGGCATTTTCTGCTGGTGCTCCATGAGTGTGAATGCTGCATCTTTGCTTCTTGCTGTATAAGTTTTGCCAGCACTTAGAAGATAGTTTTTCATGAAAAGACAAGAAGAGTTCTTCTTCAAGCCTGTTGTTTCCCCAGGTTAGGCTGTGTGGATTCATTTGTATTTCCCACATGGCACTTCCGGTTGTTCTTAGATTTTCTCTTCTTTCAGTGATACCACCCTGAGCTGAATTTCTGACGTCACACACACATGCATAGTTTATTTAACACACGTTGTTAAGTTGCTAAGTCATGTCCGACTCTGCAATCCAGTGGACTGCAGTACGCCAGGCTCCTCTATCCTTCACTGTCTCCCAGAGTTTGTTCAAATTCATGTTCATTGAATTGTGATGCTATCTAATGATCTTATCATCTGCTGTCCCCTTCTGCTTTTGTCTTCAGTCTTTCCCAACATCAGGTCTTTTCCATTGAGTTGGCTATTTGTATCAGGTGGCCAAAGTATTGGAGCTTCAGCTTCAGCATCAGTCCTTCCAATTAATATTCAGGGCTGATTTCCTTTAGGATCGACTGGTTTGATGTCCTTGCAGTCCAAGAGAATCTCAAGAGTATTCTCCAGCACCACAATTCAAAAGCATCAATTCTTCAGTTCTCAAACTTCTTTATGGTCCAACTCTCATCTCCATACATGACTACTGGAAAAACCGTGAAAGTGTTAGTTGCTCTGTCATGTCTGACTCTTTGAGACCCGCCCCCGCCCCCACTCCCAGACTGTAGCCCACCAGGCTTCTCTGTGCATTGAATTCTCTAGGCAAGAATACTGAAGTGGGTAGCCATTCTCTTCTCCAGGAGATGTTCTTGACCCAGGGATCAAATCTGGGTCAGGCAGATTATTTATGCTATTTATGCTCAGACTACTATCTGAGGCACCAGGGAAGCCATAGCATTGACTATATGGACCTTTGTTGGCAAAATGATGTTTCTGCTTTTACACATTGCTTACTGGGGTGGTCAGTCAGTCAGTTCAGTTGCTCAGTTGTGTCCAACTCTTTGCAACCCCATGGACTGCAGCATGCCAGGCTTCCCTGTCCATCACCAACTCCCAAACTCATGTCCATTGAGTCGGTGATGCCATTCAACTATCCCATCCTCTGTCATCTCCTTCTCCTCCTGCCTTCAATCTTTCCCAGTATCAGGGTCTTTTCAAATGAGTCAGCTCTTCGCATCACGTGGCCAAAGTATTGGAGTTTCAGCTTCAACATCAGTCCTTCCAATGAACAGTAAGGTGGTACTCGGCACTATTTCAAAGCCTTTTACATTTATTTAATCTGCACAGTAACCCTCTGAGGTTGATAATCTTATCCCCACTTTACAGATGAGAAAACTGAGTCAGTATAATTTACCCAAGACCATACAGTTATTAAGTATTTGAGCCAGAATTCAAAGCTGAAGAAGGGGCCTCTGGAGTCTGTGCTTTTAACTACTATGATATGCTTCATTTTCATTCCTTTCTTGAAAGAAAGTGGAAAATGCTTTCCACTGCTTTGGTTTTCTTGTCTTTTATTTCCTTTCCCATTTAAAAGAAGTGACATGATGGCTGAGTTCTCCAACTGAGCATCATAGTCCTGAATGGGTACAGCAAGGGAAGCACTGATTAGAGGGATAAAATGACAGCATCTACCTGGGCACCTCCTGAGACAGTTCTCATGCAGGGCAGGGAGCTTTCCTGCTTTTAGCTGATGCAAGGCCCTGGGCCCTAAGTTTCTCTGACTGAGAAGTTGCTGCCGAAGGGCTTGGCCTTTTCTGTCTGCAAATTTGCATTTGTTGTGTTTTTCCATGAGTATCTCAGTGGGAAGTTGGTGAGAGTCAATCTAGGTTTTGCCAACTGGTCTCTTTCCCTCCCTCCAGATCGCCTTTTCACTGTATAAAACCCATACTCCTGATTGTGTGTGAACACACCCACAAATGTGATGGTGTGTGGCACTGTAATTGGTACTAAGATGCAACATTAAATAACATTGCATCCCACTGCAAGTGCTCCCCTGATGGCTCAATGATAAAGAATCTGCCTGCAATGCAGGAGACTTGCAGGAGAAGTGGGTTTGACCCCTGAGTTGGGAAGATCCCCTTTAGAATAAAATGGCAACCCACTCCAGTAGATTTGCCTGGGAAATGCCACGGAGAGAGAAGCCTTGCAGGCTATAGTCCGTGGGTCTCAAAGAGTCAGACGTGACTGAGCGACTAAACAAACACAACCCACCAAAAGAAAGTCACTCACTTTTCATTTTTCTTCCAGTTTATCAGCAAGAGTATTGCCATGGGTGCTAATATGCCTTTCACACCTCTCTGATATTTGCTAATATCTGCTATTGAACCAAGAGGAAGACTGGGAACCTTGGAAGATAATGGAATCCAGTTCAAACTTGAGAATTCTCTTGTTCTCATCTTCTTTAATTTTTATGCTTGCCTTTCATTTGTGACAGATGATTCTGGTCCTCCACTGGCAATAATCATAGAAAACTTTTCCTTTATTACCTAAAGGCAGCCAAGATTGTTTTAAAGTGGATGGATTTAAAGAAAATCTCGGGGAAAAAATAGACTAATTCTTATAAACCATGGCAAAAGTGATGAAAATGGAATGCAAAAGCCTGCATCCTGGGAAATATGGTTGTGGGACTGAGGCAAGGAAAAAGAAGAAGGAGAATGGTGATAACTATTGGGAAAAGCATCTGGGGAAGGATGTAGTTGTGATGTGTGTGTACGTATGTGTGTGCCTGTGTATGTGTTGGAGGGGGACCTGTGTGCCTGTAGGGGTGTGTGTGTGTGTGTTTATGCACGTGCCTGAGCACGTATTGAAGGGGGCACCTGTGCGTATGTGCATGGGTGTTTTCTCATACCTTGAAATCACCCCCATCAACCAGGATGAATTAGGAAGATGGACTCTGTGTTTGTTTTCTCTTTATAAACAGAATTGACTACATCCATACACTCTAAATTACATAATAACATGAATTCTGCTTGTTTTTCTGGCAATGGTTATCAACACAAGTTACTGTTGGTGGAAATGTAAATTGACACAGTCACTGTGGAAAACAGTATGGAGCTTCCTTAGAAAACTAGGCACAGAAGTACCATACAATCCAGCAATCACAATCCTGGACATATTCCCTGAGAAAACCATCAACTAAAGCACACGAGTACCCCAGTACTCATAGCAGCACTGTGTATAATAGCCAGGACATGGAAATAACCTAAATGTCCAACAGCAGATAAATGGACAGAGAAGAAGTGATGCACAGACTCAATGGAAATGTATTGCATGCGTGTGTTCAGTCATGCCCTACCCTTTGCAATCCCACGGACTGCAGCCCACCAGGCTCCTCTGTCCATCGGATTCTCTACGCAAGAATGCTGGAGTGCATTGCCAGGGAACCTTCCCAGCCCAGGGATCAAACCTGTGTCTTGCGTCTCCTGAACTGGCAGGCAGATTCTTTACCATGCCACCTGGACTACTCTACAATGAAATATTGCTCAGCAACTAAAAGGAACCCTGGTGGCTCAGACAGTAAAGCATCTGCCTGCAGTGTGGGAGACCTCGGTTCAATCCCTGGGTCGGGAAGATCTCCTGGAGAAAGCAATGGCAACCCACTCCAGTATTCTTGCCTGGAAAATCCCATGGGTGGAGGAGCCTGGTAGGGCTACAGTCCATGGGGTCACGAAGAGTTGGATACGGCTGAGCGACTTTCCTTTCCTTTCCTCTAAAAGAAACAAAATAGGGTTATTTGTGGATTGACCTAGAGCTTTGTCATACAGAGAAGTCAGTCAGAAAGAGAAAAACAAATATCATATATTAACACATATATATGAAATCTAGAAAATGGTACTGATGAACCTCTTTGCAGAGCAGGAATAGAGACACAGATGTAGAGAATGGACTTCTGGACACAGGGAGTGAAGGAGAGGGTGGGATGATTTGAAGATTGGAATTGACATCTATACACTACCACGTGTAGGATAGATAGCTATGGTAACCCGCTATAAAGCACAGGAAGCTCACTGGTGCTCTGTGTTGACCTAGAGGAGTGGGAGCAGGGTGGAGGGGAAGGGATATGTATATATGCATATGCATGGCTGATTCACTTTATTGTACAGCAGAAACTAGCACAACATTGTAAAGCAATTATACTCCAAAAAAAAAATATTGAGTCATTTCCTTGTACCATGCCCTGTGCAAGATGCTATGGTTACATCAAAAATTAAAACAGACAGGGTCCCAGCTAAGAGGTCAGAGAATTGCCTGTGACTGCCTACAACCCCTCTTCCTCACCAGGCTCCCTAGGTTAAGTGATTTGAACTCTTTGAGCCTTTGAGCACTCTCTTCCCCTCCATGTGGAAAGAGCCGAGACCTACCCCATATATCCACCCTGGTGATACATGAGACAAGAGGTACCAACACATTCTGCAAATTGTGGGGAAGTACACTGTCAGCATTCTCACCATGCGCCTTGCGTTCTGTATTTCCACTGTGCCATTAAGAGAATCCTTGCCTTTCCAGCCCTCACTCAGAAGCCTGCAAAAGATCCAGCTTCTCAGAAGACCTAATTGCCTGACTTGGACAATTCAGCTGTAAATGTCAGGGAGGGGGGACCCTCTCTGCAGCAGGGAGCTGGGACGGAGGGGACCTTGCAGTTTGCAGGTCCTGGATCTCCTTTGGGGAACAGTTACTTTTAAGGAGTCTGGCATCCTCAGTGTGTTCATCTAAAAAGGCATTGCAGATTAATACAGCGCAGCCCCTGAATTTTAAGAATGAGCCCAACAAATATGCAGAGCTCTGGGGAGAATAATTGAAAGGAAATCATCTAAGTCAGACTGGGTTCACAAGAACCCATTTGCAAGCTCTCTTCCAGTGGGGCAGGGATGGGAGAAAACTTCAGGTTAACAAGTTAATGACAGCTGCCTACTGTACCTTTAATTACCCGGCAAACCTCAGGCAGCGACTGACAAGTACCGGAGTCCTGTGTAGGTTGCCTAGGCCCCCTCCACACGGGTAACACAGCTGTCTTCCCACAAGCTTTCCTGACAAGGGTGAATTGTTTCACAAAATCTTATCTACTTTCTCAGGCAAGTAAATCTATTCATATCTTTCTCCTGGGGTATTTCTTTTAATTCAGTATTCTTGTCTTCATTTATTTATCTAGGAGGACACTGAGGCTTAAAAATATGAAATGACATATCCAGGATCACTCAGATTGTAGTGGACAGATTTCTTTCTGTAGCCTCTTTTTTTTTTCCTACCCCTCTCTTTCTGTTACCCGTTTTCTCTTCCTTTCTCTCGTCTTCTTCCCATCCTTTCTTTTTTGCTTTCTTCTCTTCCTCTTTGCTTAAACAGATATAAATGAGATACCCTTTGATGCTGGTCTCAGCATTGCAGATGCTGAAATGGAAAAGCTGTGCCATGCTTCACCTGCAACGTATTTACGTAGTTGCTGGGGTAAACAGATGAGAAAAATAAAACAAAAACAGAAATAATGTCAAGTAAAGGAGCATGTAAAATAAGTTGAGGGAAGTGTCAAGGTGATGGGGAGTAACAGCAAGGAAGTCTCATTCAAGCGGAGGTCCAGTGGAGGCCTCCCTATAAAGGCAGCATTTATTCTGAGATATGAATAGGATAAAGGAATGCACTCTGTGGTATCTGCCCAGTGAGACTTCCAGGTGGAGAAAGCAGCAAGCACAAAGATGCCTGTAGTATTCTCCTTGGACTGCTGCAACAACAACAGCAAAAACACAGACAACATTTACTTCTTAACCAACATTTCCTTCTTACAGTTTTGGAAGCTAGAAGTCCAAGATCAAGATGTTGGCCAGTTTGGTTCCTGGACAAGACTCTCTTCTGAGCTTGCAGACGGCCGCCTTCTCATTGTAGATAGGAGGCTCTGTGTATCTTCCTCTTCTACTAAGGGCACAAATTCCCTCCTGGGGCACCGCCCTCATGACCTCATCTAAACCTAATACTCTCCCAAAGACCCCGTGCCCCAGCTGCCATCGCATGAGGGGTTGTGGCTCCTACATATGAATGTGGGGGAGAAACATTGAGCTATCACACTGCTGGGTGGGGATGAGTTTGTTGTGTTTGAGGGATAGCGAGAAGGTCCACTGGGACTGGGCCTGAGTGAGCAATGGGGAGACTGGGGGGAGATGCATTCAGAGAGGAGATAGCTGGGAGCAGATTGTGTCCAGCATTGTAGGCCAAGGTACAGAGACCTTCCACATGCTGACAAGGAGCTGTGAGCCAGTGGGCCAGGAATACCCTGTCCTCTGCCTCTCCCCCTTCCCATTGCCTTGAGCTTGCTCACCCAGACTCCTGCTTTCCAAATGTTGCCGAAGTTTTCTGTCTGTTTTGCACAATGTTCTCTTGGTGGGGAGGGGTAACATTTAAAAGTCAGGCGACGGTGTATATTAAAAACACACAAACACACACACACAAGACCCAGAACTGTGACTTATTCTGAAAAAACTCAAAAGATGTGGCGCTAGCCGGGTGCTCTATGGTGACAGCCGCTGGAGCGTGCAACTGCGAAGGCCACGTGACTTGCGCTTTGCGGCGGTCCCTGCTACTTCTGGCGTTTCCTGAACCCGGAACCCAGCTGATAGTTCTGTGTCCTTCTTTGTGCTGCTTCTCTTCCTTGTAGGGACCTTTTTCTCTGCAGATGATTTGATTTGAGGCTAGGACTTCTGATTTACTGAAAATACGCTCTGTCTACCTTCTTGAACTCTTTTCATCTTATGTAACACACGTTGTTAGCTGCCTTCAGATGATTCTGTGAGGTTTGTTGGAGAAAGTGAAACAGACCACAAGACTGGATTCCAAGGCTCAAGTCCTAAGCCACTAATTTGCTGTGTTACCTTGGGCAAGCCCTTTTCCCTTTATGGGCTTTATTTTCCTCATCTGTGAATGATACTCTCTCGGCGTCCTTCCAGTTCTGCCATCTACCTGTATAATATATCACGGCAACATAAGACACACCCTCAAAAACCCACTTTCTCACATAAGTGGACAGACTCATCTTTCTGCGGTGGTCTGTGAGAGCAGGTGGNNTCTCTCGCTTGCCCGCTCTTGGGAGTTCTGCCCGGGAGCGATCGCCCAATAAAGGCTTTTTTCTCTCCATCGGTCCGTAGAGGTGATTTCTATCCCGCGGCGTTTTCTTACAGTGGAAGTTTGAGGTTTCTCATTTAGGAAGTTTAAGTTAGATAAGTCATTTTCAATGTTCATCACAGCACTGAGATCAGCTAATGAATGTTAACACTTGTTGCTTTATCATCCAGCACGAACCTCCCAAGTCATAGAAATATCCTGTAGAGGACAAGAAATATATCTGCTTCCAGAAGATGTAAATAGCAGCATCTTGAAAGAAGCAGACTTTGTGATGATGTAAGGAAACATGTCAATCCTAAAGGAAATCAACCTTGAATATTCATTGGAGGATTGTTGCTGAAGCTGAAGCTCCAGTACTTTGGCCACCTTATGCAAAGAGCTGACTCACTGGAAAAGACCCTGAGAAAGGGTCTGGGAAAGATTGACCAGATATATCCCTGGGAAGATAGAAGGCAAAGGGGGAAGAGAGCAGCAGAGGATGAAATGGTTGGATGGCATCTCTGACTCCATGGACGTGAATTTGAACAAACTCTGGGAGATGGTGAAGGATAGGGAAGCCTGGTGTGCTGCAGTCCATGCAGTCGCCAAGAGTTGGACTTGACAAGGTGACTGAACAACAATGACAAAAGGGAACATGGGTTATTCTTTCTCAGAAAGACCCAAATTGGACTTAGAGAGTGTGGTCCTAATCAATAAGAACGAGAAGATCTTGATTAGAGACTGCTCTGTGTATTCCTATGCACCATTGGGGTCAGGTATGGACCTCTCTGGACCCAATTTACTTGCCTAGAGACTTGAAAATCAGAATCTTACATGTATATATGTTTTTCCCAATATAGTTATGTATATATATATATGTGTGTGTGTGTGTGTGTGTGTGTGTGTATCAATTTTCATGTTACTATTATTATTAGCATTTACTATGGATATTTGGGCAAGTATAACAATATAGGTTAGGCTCTGTTGCAGTAACAATCACAACAGAAATATCAATAATTCAGAGTGTTTATTCCTCATTTAGAAAGTATGTCTATCATGCATCAACTCGGGTGTATGCCCGAAATGCGGTTCAGGGATGGAAGCTGATGGTGACATCTTAGAAACATAGATATCTGCTACCACAAAATCCAGCAAAGGGCAGTGTGTCAGGAGATTCCCTGGATATTATACGACATATGCCACTTCTTCCCACACTTTATTAGTCAAAGCAATCATGTCTGAGGGAGGATGAGTAGGTGAAGGCATGCGATTCTGCTGCGTGTGCAGGGCAAGAGAAGCAAATATTTATGAAGGCTGTATCTTTGACCACATAAAGGTGTTTGTTCTTCCACTCAGCAGAGAGTCTGGGCTCCCTAATATCTCATAGCTGACCCCTGAAGTCATATGCATTCCCAGCCCCTGGACTAGAGGTTCTCTAAGGACTGGATGAAGATCAGATTGCATCGTTCTGTTTTGTTCCTGAGGTTGAATTCAGAGTCACTCAGCTTGGTTTTGCTACATCTCTGTTATCCTTTCTTAAATTGATGAGCTGGTCTTTTGGATCATTCAAGATTACCCTTTAAGGTGAATCACTAATAAGAGCGATGGGGCTCCCAGCTTCTTGAGATCCAAGAAGATTTGAAGTTGGACTGGCCCAGCCCCAACTTTCAGCTCTGGCATTGAGAAACTGTGTGGCTTCAGGTAGGTTATTTACCCTCTCTGAAACTCAGCTCCCAGTTATGATGGGAGACGAGGTGACCATTGTAAAGCATCATACTTTGCCTAGCTCATAGCAGGCATGGGACCAGTGATGATGATGATTTGGGAGAAACTTGGGCACTGTCCCTGAGTCATGGTGATGGGGGCTGGGGAGTGTGATGATTTGGGTGGTCCGGGGGCTGTCAGGGAAGTCTCAGCCTTAACTGCAGATCAATGGCAACAGCCTAGTTCCAGGGGTCACCTAAGTTCCAAGGGTTGCCTAAGTTCTAGGGGTTACCTACATTCCAGGGATTACTTAAGTTCTAGAATTGACCTGTGTTCTAGGGGTTACCTAAGTTCTAGGGGTTGGAAATAAGGCTGTAAATATACCCCAAAACTTAAAGATTTGAAGAAAAACTTCCCATATAAGAAAATCCTCTGAGTTGTCCCTGTCCCTTTACTAAACATCTACTTTGTAGAGCCATTTGGTGAGGGTGCATATGGAGACTTTATTTCTTTCCTCTTCGGTGTCCTTAAATTGAATTCCATCCTAATATATTGTAATTCACAACAGTTGAATATGCACAGAAAGAAGCTAGATGCTAAACATCTGATTGATTTGATTCATATAGACAGGAAGCATTACGGTTTGGGCCCAGAGTTCTAAAAAGCCTGACTTGTCTATCTCCATGGTTCAGGCTCACTGGACAGTTAATAAATATCTCCTAAGAGTGTAAACACAATACCTTACCGGACAGAATAAATTTGCATCTTAATGTGTCCTCACCATTGAGAGAGAGGGAGAAAGAGAAGAATATGCATCAAGATCTCTTACTTTTCAGAAGGATGGTAACTCTTGCCCGTTTGGAGCGTGGAAAGTGGACTCAGGTTACCTACCATTACAAGGGCTAAATGCCTCCCTTCCACAAATCTTTGTCAATTTCTATTAAGGGGCCAGGAAAGCTGGGCAGTTGAATGGTCAGCACTGAAGCCAATGAGCCAAGTGGGAAATTTTTGAGAGCTAGTGATCAGGAAAAGGGTCATGTAAGAAGAATGGCTTACTGTTTCGTTGCTAAGTCATGTCTGACTCTTTGAAGGCCAATGAACTGTAGCCTGCCAGGCTCTTCTGTCCATGGGATTTCCCACGTAAGAATACTAGAGTGGGTTGCCATTTCCTTCTTCAGGGGATCTTCCCAACCCAGGAGTCAAACCCACATCTCCTGCTTGGCAGGCAAATTCTTTACCACTGAGCCCCAAGGAGAGTCGCCATCTCCACCCAAATGAAATAGAAAGATAAGAATGGGAGTCAAAGTGGCTCAGTACCAAGTCATTATTTTAGAGGTGAAAACCCCATCAGAATCCAAAGTCTCCAGAAGGAGCCTGAGCTGAGGACAGAGAATGTGGCCATGGGTTCCATGAACGCATAGTGAGAAGGTCAAATCTATGAGATGCTCCAACATCCATCTCAGGGCAACAAAACAGCATGTTCTTTATCCATGTGTTTCTACTCTTGGAAGCTCGAGGCTCTTCCCTTATTCACTAAAAGTTTCTGCCAATGCCCTGCACCCAGTGCCCTAAAAAAATCACAAATGGATATTCTTGCGTTTCACCCAATAATGAGCTGTGATACAGGTGTTTATTGATTGATTGCTTTTTCTTAACTTTCATGATAACAAAGATCAGCTTATCAACTTGGCATTCTCTTTGTTTGTTTTAATTTTAATTTTTACTTTATTTTGCTTTACAATACTGTATTGTTTTTGCCATACATTGACATGAATCAGCCACGGGTGTACATGAGTTCCCAACCCTGAACCCCCTTCCACCTCCCACCCCATATCATCTCTCTGGATCATCCCCATGCACCAGGCCCAAGCATCCTGTATCGAACATAGACTGGTGATTTGTTTCTTACCTGATAGTATACATGTTTCAATGCCATTCTCCCAAATCATCCCATCCTCTCCCTCTCCCACAGAATCCAAAAGTCCATTCTATACATCTGTGTCTCTTTTGCTGTCTCACATAGAGGGTTATCATTACCATCTTTCTAAATTCCACATATATGTGTTAGGCGGAGAAGGCAATGGCACCCCGCTCCAGTACGCTTGCCTGGAGAATCCCATGGACGGAGGAGCCTACCTATAATAGTCCATGGGGTCTCCAAGAGTTGGACACAACTGAGCGACTTCACTTTTACTTTTTACTTTCATGCACTGGAGAAGGAAATGGCAACCCACTCCAGTGTTCTTGCCTGGAGAATCCTGGAGACAGAGGAGCCTGGTGGGCTGCTGTCTAAGGGATCACACAGAGTCGAACATGACTGAAGCGACTTAACAGCAGCAGCAGAGGCAGTAGCAGCATACTGTATTGGTGTTTTTCTTTCTGACTTGCTTCACTCTGTGAAATCGGCTCCAGTTTCACCCACCTCATTAGAACTGATTCAAATGCATTCTTTTTAGTGGTTGCGTAATACTCCATTGTGTATATGTACCACAGCTTTCTTATCCATTTATCTGCTGATGGACATCTAGGTTGTTTCCATGTCCTGGCTATTATAAACAATGCTGCGATGAACACTGGGGTACAGGTTTCTCTTTCAGTTCTGGTTTCTTCAGTGTGTATGCCCAGCAGTGGGATTGCTGGGTCATAAGGCAGTTCTGTTTGCAATTTTTTAAGGAATCTCCACACTGTTCTCCATAGTGGCTGTACTAGTTTGCATTCCTACCAACAGTGTAAGAGGGTTCTCAGCATGCATGTACTCACAGATGTCAAGTTCATGATTCATATTATAAGATGTGTTCCTGTTTACACTTAGCATTAAGTGTATTTTATTGAGTTGTTCCCAGTATGTTGTCATATTTAACCTTGAAGATGACCTTGTGAAGTTGATATTATCCCCGTTTGATAGATGGAAAAACCAAGGCTCATGAAGATCAAGTAATGCATCTCAGTCTGTCTGTGTCAAGAGGAGAGATGCAGAAGCCTAGAAACAAGCAGGGTCTCCATCGTATCGTGGGGTGTCTCAGAGGAGAAGAGGGGGACATCTCAGAGGGCGTCCAAGATAGAGGGCACAGTCCTGCCCAGAAAGTATGAGAGAGGGTTAAACTAGAGAGGGATGGCAATCTGAGAAGTCCTTCCTGAGAAGCGGGCATTCAATCAGGTCCTGATGGAGGAGAAAACTGTACCATGAAAAGTGGGAGTCACACGTGTCATGGCAGGAAAATGGCCCTATTAGAGCTTGAATTATAGAGCTTCTCTGAGCTGTATAATTTGGCTGTGTGATTTCTAGGAAACTATCACACCTTTCTTTTTTTTTCAAATTAAAAAAAAAATTAAGATTTTTTTTTTAATGTAACCCATGTTTAAAGTCTTTATTGAATTTGTTACAGTGTTACTGCTTTTTCACCTTTTGGCTTTTTGGTCACGAGGCAGGTGGGATTTTTAACTCCCCACCAGGGATCAAACCCACACCCCCTACATTAAAGTGAAAGTGTTTATTGCTCAATCGTATCTGATTCTTTGTGATCCCATGGTCTGTAGTCCACCAGGCTCCTCTGTCCATAGAATTCTCCAGGCAAGATTACTGGAGTGGGTTGCCATTCCCTTCTCCAGGGGATCTTCCTAACCTAGGGATTGAACCTGGGTCTCCTGCAATGCAGGCAGATTCTTTTTTTTTTTTAATTTTATTTTTAGTTTATTTTACTTTACAATACTGTATTGGTTTTGCCATACATTGACATGAATCTGCCATGGGTGTATACTAGCTCCCAGTCCTGAATCCCCCTCCCACCCCATATCATCTCTCTGGATCATCCCCATGCACCAGCCCCAAGCATCTGGATTAAAGATCTGAATGTAAGACCAGAAACTATAAAACTCCTAGAGGAGAACATAGGCAAAACACTCTCCGACATAAATCACAGCAGGATCCTCTATGATCCACCTCCCAGAGTACTGGAAATAAAA
>SJYF01000056.1:19634200-19648494 GCA_006410515.1 Procapra przewalskii
TTTTTTTTTTTTTTGCTGTGCCCAGAAGCTTGTGGGATCTTAGTTCCCCAACCACAGGTTGAATCCGAGCCCTTGGCAATGAGAACCTAACCAGGAAATCCTAACTGCTGGACTATCAGAGATTTCTCTTTTCTGAAACACTTTTTGTTTTTGCCTCCCACAGATGAAATTTTTTGCTTAAAAATTCCTCATCAGACACAACTGTCTGCCTGCCCAGTCTCAAACGGCTCCTTGTTTACTTTTGTGGCTGGAAAAGCTCAGACATTTCCATCCTTTGTGGCAAGGAGATAGAGGCCCCGTGGCACTTTCCGGACACTGAGATGTAAATAGACATCTGTGGAGGCAGTTCCCGGAATGCTTTTGGTTTTTGAGCAAGAGGACACTTAGGAAGGGTACCACCTCCTTCCCTCCTTCTTCCCATTTTGAACGTTGATGTGATGCCTGGAGCTGGGTAGCCATCTGACAATGAGAGGCCACAAAGGTGAAAGCCAACTGGCTGAGAATGATGGAAGGAAATTAGAAAGAGGCTGGGTCCCAATAAGCCATGGTTTATTAGCTGAATATCTTTTTTATCATTCTTATTATATGAATTCTTGACATTTGGAATCAGAAAAAAAAAAAAGCTTTAGTTCTAGACTTGGCATATAATATGCCATTTGTAATGTGAGTATTCTTGCTTTCTAGTATTATCCCCTGCCCGCTGTCCATCAGCTATCATGTTCCCCATATATATTCTGCCAGCTCAGAGCTGACTCTGAGCTTCAAGCAAGAATGCAGAGCTTCGGAGTTCACTTGGAAGGATGCCTATCCGTATTTCCTTTGTCTGACTAACTCTTATACTTTAAGATTCAAAAAGCATGTTACTAAGTCCAAGCAACTTCTCCAGTTTATCTTTTTCCCCCAACTCTTCCCCTCACAGTGGGGGCTGGCTGACTTCCGGGGAGACTGCCTAGGACTAGTTTGTTTCTGCCCCCGGGCTTAGGATACTCTTTAAAATTTTTTTTTAATTGGAGTACAGTTGCTTTACAATGTTGTGTTAGTTTCTGCTGTTCAGCAAATGAACAGCCACACATATACATGTTTATACATATACACGTATACATGTTTATATGTATACGTGTATACATATAAATGAATCAGCCACACATATACATATTTATACGTATATGTGTATATGTGTAAATGAATCAGCCACACGTATACAGGTTTATATGTATATGTGTATACGTGTAAATGAATCGGCCACACGAATACATGTATCCACTCTCTTTTAGACTGTCTTGCTGTTCAGGCCACCACAGAGCACTGAGTGGAGTTCTCTGTGGTTTACAGTTAGTTCTCATCTGCTGCTGTTTTTCATTTGCTAAGTCATGTCTGACTCTTTGCAGCTTCATAGACTGTAGCACACTGGGCTCCTCTGCCTCCACTGTCTCCCAGAGTTTGGTCAAATTCAGGTCCATTGAGGCAGTGGTACTATCCAACCATCTCATCCTCTGTCACCCCATCTCCTTTTGCCTTCAGTCTTTCCCAGCATCAGGGACTTTTCCAGTGAGTCAGCTGTTTGCATCAGATGGTCAAAGTATTAGAGCTTCAGCTTCAGCATCAGTCCTTCCAATAAATAGTCAGGGTTGACTTCCATTAGGATTGACTGGTTTAATCATTTGATCTCCTTGCTGTCCAGGGAACTCTCAACAATATTCTCCAGCACCACAGTTTGAAAACATCAATTATCTGCACTCGGCCTTCTTTATGACCCAACTCTCACATCCATACATAACTTCTGGGAAAACCATAGCTTTGACTCTACAGACCTTTGTCAACAAGGTGATATCTCTGCTTTTTAATACATGGTCTAGGTTTGTCATAGCTTTCCTTCCAAGAAAGGAAAGGAGCACACATCTATTTTTTAGTTTTCTGGTTATCTATTTTATACATACTATACACACACACACACACACACACACACACACACACACACACACAGAGGCTTCCCTGGTAGCTCAGATGGTAAAGAATCCGCCTGCAATGTGGGAGACCTGGGTTCGATCCATGGGTTGGGAAGATCTCCTGGAGGAGAGCATGGCAACCCGTTCTAGTGTTCTTGCCTGGAGAATCCCCGTGGACAGAGGAGCCAGGCTGGCTGCAGTTCATGGAACAAAGGGTTGGACATGACCGAGCAATGAAGCCCAGCACATACACGTGTCAGTCCCAGTCTCCCAATCCATCCCATGCCCTCTTACCTCCTTGGTATCCAGATTTTTGTTCTCTACATCTGTGTCTCTCTTTCTGCTTTGCAAATAACTTCATCTATACCGTTTTTCTAGATTCCACATATATGCATTAATATATGATATTTGTTTTTCTCTTTCTGACTTACTTCATTTTATGTGACCATCTCTAGTTCCATTTAACATCTCTGCAGATGACATAATTTTGTTCCTTTATATGGTTGAGTAATAGTCCACTGTGTGTATGTACCACATCCTCTTTATCCGTTCCTCTGTTGATGGACATTTGTGTTCCTTCCATGTCCTGGCTGTAGTAAATAGTGCTCAGTGAACACCGAGGTGGACACTCTTTTCCAGTCATTAACATGCTGTCTCCCCTATTGGCAGATAATAGTTCCCTGAGAACAAGTACAACATTGTATTTCTAGCACACAGTGCTATGCCTGATCAATGATAGATACTCAGCAAAGGTTTGCTAAAAGAATGAATGAATAAGTAGCAGTGTTCATCCAATAAAAATTTTTTAAAAGAATGAATAACTGAATACTTTCTGTTGGAATTTGTTATTATCATTTATGAGTCTAACTGGAGACCTGCATGCCCCATCCCAGGTTGTGGTCTCATGAAGTTTTATGCAAATATCCCATGGACCTCTGGGAGCATGGCAATGAGGTGGACTGAAGTGGTTAGGAAACAATTTACCATGAGCCTCTGATACTTTTCTCAACTGATTGGGATAGAAATGTGGTTGAAATTCATTTTTCTTAAATATATTGCCTAACACATTGCCAAAGGGCATCTTCAGGTTATTTCACACACTCGTTATTCATTGATGCCAGCTTGGTTCTACACTACCAGAAAAGAATGTATTATCTTCTGCGTGTGGGACACTTCCTTTTTTGAGATAATTCTCTGTATTCTCAGTGTTGGTGCCAACACTCCTCCCTGGGATGTCCACAAGGCTTAAATATTGTCATCTCGAAATTTAATAGTTTATCCGCAGCCCTTATTCCTGAGTATAATCTATTTCTCCATCAGTGACCAAAAAACTCCCTCTTTTCAACCTTTACTACTGGTCCCAGACCAGCCAGTTTTATGGATCTACTTTAAATTATAGTACCTTCTTAGAAATCTTAGTTGTATCAGAGGCTGTAGGTTGAGACTGCAAGCTTTGTTAAAGTACAGTAGCACTTGCAAGCAGAGACCAAGCTCAGGGACTGGCAGAGAGAAGTCTGTGCTTGTATCTGCGTGGATTTGCTAGGGAAGGAGAGGGGCCGCCCAGGAATCCAGTAGGGCATAATGTTGAGGTTTACATGTTTAGAACAGTGACTCTGGCTTGAATGGGCTTTCTCTACCCCGGAGGTCACATTATAATAGGCTAAAGGTGTTGGCATCAGTCAAAGTACCGGATTGAGGAAGAGCATCTGAGGTTCACTCCTCCTGTGAGAATGGCTGCAATCAAGGAAGTGACTTCGGAAGCAGTTACCCCACTGTTTGAGCCTAGTTAGGAACCAGGGAAGCATCGTGCTCAAAACACAGCCTTTGGAGTTAGATCCATTTTCGGTTTTTCCACTCACTCATTTCAGTTCAGATGCTCAGTCGTGTCTGACTCTTTGTGACCCCATGGACCACAGCACGTCAGGCTTCCCTGTCCATCACCAATTCCAGGAGCTTACTCAAACTCATGTCCATAGAGTCAGTGATGCCATTCACCCATCTCATCCTCTGCCATCCCCTTCTCCTGCCTTCAATCTTTTCCAGGATCAGGGTCTTTTCTAGGATCAGGGTCTTTTCTAATAAGTCAGTTCTTCCCATCAGGTGGTCAGTGTATTGGAGTTTCAGCTTCAGCGTCAGTCCTTTCAATGAATATTCAGGACTGATTTCCTTTAGGATGGATTGCTTGGATCTCCTTGCAGTCCAAGGAACTCTCAAGAGTCTTCTCCAATACCACAGTTCAAAAGCATCAATTCTTCAGCTCCCAGCTTTCTTTATAGTCCAACTCTCACATCCATACATGACCACTGGAAAAAACATAGCTTTGAGTAGATGGACCTTTGTTGGCTTTGAGTAGATGGACC
Source organism: Procapra przewalskii (assembly GCA_006410515.1). Lineage (NCBI taxonomy): Eukaryota > Metazoa > Chordata > Mammalia > Artiodactyla > Bovidae > Procapra > Procapra przewalskii. The sequence continues at coordinate 19,638,507 of SJYF01000056.1, forward strand.
TTTGTTGGCTTTGAGTAGATGGACCTTTGTTGGCTTTGAGTAGATGGACCTTTGTTGGCAAAGTAGTGTCTCTGCTTTTTAATATACTGTCTAGGTTTGTCATAGCTTTTCTTCCAAGGAACAAGCATCTTTTAATTTCATGGCTGTAGTCACCATCTGCAGTGATTTTGGAACCCCAAGAAAATAAATTCTCTCACTGTTTCCATTGTTTTCCCATCTATTTCCCATGAAGTGATGGGACTGGATGCCATGATCTTAGTTTTCTGAATGTTGAATTTTAAGCCAACAGGGATATAAAACTTCTCCTCTCCAAGCAAAATTTCCTTGTTTCTAAAATGGGCATAATGAGATTTTCCACATAAGATGCTGTGAGAATTAAATCAGTTATCAAGAAAGTATCTCAATTCAAGCAGCACTTGTTATTGAAATATGAAGATGGCAGGAGGCAGGAGTAGCCACTGCTTTTATAGGTTCATAGAATTGGAACTCTGTATTCCTTAGAAATTACTCAGAATGGTTAATAAATCTTACACATTTCATTCTAGCCACACTGGCCATTTTGTGGTTTTCTGAACCACCCTATCTCCCTACCACCACCAGTAAGTAGAGTTTGCCTTTGCATTACTACTGCCTCTTCTGGGGATACTTTCCCTCCATTGTTGCAACAAGCTATTGCTGCATAACAAACTACCTAAAAACATAATGCTGTGTAACAACACTGATTTATATTTTCTTGTGTTTTGGTGGGGTGGCACCTGAGTGGTTCTTCTGCTCCTCTCACCTGGGATCATCCATGCAGCTGCAATCCTCTGATGGTCCTTGGTGACCTCATTGATTTGTCCAGCTGCTGGGGTACCTAGGTCTCCAGGAGGCTAGCCTGGACTTCTCTGCATCATGGTGGTCTCAGGCTTCCAAGAGGGTAAACAAAGGCAGGGCTGCAAGTATGACTTGTTCTGACCAATGGCAAGCCCAGATGCAAGGGGACAGAGATGCCTCCTCTTGCTGGGAGGAGCAGCAACATGGATGTTACAAAAGGGTGTGGTCCCTGTGAGGCCCGACTGATGCAGGGCCATGATGATCAGCCCCTGCAACCTCTGGTTGTCTGCATGGCTCTCTGCCCATTTCATCCAGCCTTTGCAGGAAGCTGGCCACCTTCATCCAATAAGCTGTAATGCCACCGTGTCCTGCCCACCACTGTCACTCTAGTCTTTATTCTGCTGTACTTACTTTCTGAGCACTTACCACCACCTGCCACGTCTCACACATTTATTTGTGTTGGTTTGCTTGTCTGCCTCCCCCACTGACAGGAAACCAGGGCCTTCATCGGGTTTGTTCTCTGCTGTGCGTTCAGCACCCAGGCCGGGACCTGGCACATATCAGACTCCATGAATATTGGTTGCACACATGAATTTTCATTCCGCTGACATTTGTCTCTTTGAATGCCCCTCAGTGATGAACACTGTTTGCATCACTTGCTGGGGCAGGGGGGAACAAGAATACCAAGTGACCACATTTCCCTTGCGAAACTTGTTTGTGCTTTAATTTTTTCTTTTTTTAAAACAATCCATGCACATGGCCCAAATCCTAGAAAAGTGTATTTACTTTTCGGCGGCAGCGGGTTTTGTGCGTCTTGTTGGAAAGGATTGGCTGTTCTGGTTTAGTAATGTGCAAAAGGATTGGGCTTTGGAGGGATTAAAATAATTTCCAGCCTTAAATGCGATCTATCTGAGCCAATGCATCAAGTCTTGAATATAGATTCCCAGACCAGAAAGATTATGAGACATTAAATCTATGTAAATTCAACTATTAATTTATGTTTGAACAAATTCAACAAGAGATTTGACTTGGGGGCTTACAAGCGAATAGATTTGGTCAGGAAACAGGCATATTGCTGTCTTTAACAACGTTGCTGTATTCCCCTTGAAAATTCCACAGCTGAGTGCATGTCTAACAGGTCACAGTTGAGAGCCCAAGCAATTATGCCAGAATGTGTTAATAATAAAACAGGAAAACGACTATGTTTGTCTTGTATGAGGATGAAAGCAGCTGTTGGTACTAATTCGGAGAAATGATAGTGAAATAGGCAGCTCTGTGGCTTCTGGTGCCCGGCAAGATGCAGTGAAGGGGCTTTTCCTGGGAACGTCTCAGCCCCAGCATCTTCTCAGGCCCCTGACCAGGACTGCGGGTGCCGCCGTCAACATATCACTCAGTGGCAGCGTTGGCAGCTGGAGTTCACAAAGGCTGCCTTGAGCAGGCGCCTGGGAAGTCAGAGACATAATAAATGAGATACCGCTACATGATCAACGGCAGCTGGGACTGGAGGAATAAGCAGAATAATCTGGATTTACAGGCGCCACAGGGGGCTTTGGGCAGCATGCAAATTCACAAACGTAACAAACCTATCCTTTGAAAAATAAAGCGCTCTTTTGAAGCTGGCAGGCAAGGAGAACCAGTCCAGCCTGGATTCTTGGATTCACAAAAGAGCAAACGCTGGCTGAACTAAAAGCCCCGTCACTCCCAGGGGTCTGATATGAATAACAGAAATGATGATAATGTAAGCAGCATTACCAACTCTTATAATCTATCAGGTACTTCGTATGCTTGACGCCATTTAAACATCACAATATCTTAATATTTTAAGGTGAGTACTATTATTATGCCCATTAGACAGATGAGGAAACTGAGTCCAGAGAGGTTTTTGTAATTGTCCGGAATCACCAGTAGCAGAGCTGGGGTTTGAATGCGGGTCTGTCTATCTGATTCCAGGACCTCCACTGTGATAGGCAAAGCAATTTATGTTCAGGTGGAGGGAAGAGAACTTCCTCTTAGCGCCCACATATCAAGCTCTGCCTCTTGCCTCTGTTCAGACTTTTTCAGACAATATAGTCATCATAAAGGCTTTAGCACTAGAGCTGACTTTTGGGATGAAGCTAATGATAATGACATCATGGGATCTATTGCTTTCTGAGCACCGTATCAGGCATGTTTGGGGAGTTGATATTCATCCATTATCTCATTTAATCTTAATGATAACTATACTGAGAAATAAATTCTTTTGATAGCTTGGTTTTAAAGATGAGGATACCAAAGGGCAGAGAATTCAAGTTCCTTTTGAGAAACTGGCAGAAGAGAAAATTGAATGTATCTACTTGACAGCCTCACTCATACTTGGAGAGCACCATCCACCATGGCCAAGAAGTCAGGGCAAAATAGCTCACCAACCAACATTTTCTGGAAACATGTTTTTGTCTGCTTTTCTGCTAGGAATTGGGAATGTGCAAAACAAAAACAAAATTATTCCCTATCCCCAACTACTGATTGATCTTTCGCTACCGCCTACTTGTGGAATAAACGAGTGAATGAGTACCTAACAGAGTGATAGCTAGAGTTTTAGAGGTTTGAGTTAAGTTGGTTTGCTCTGAAAGCATTCCTGAGACCATGAGGGTTCATTTGAGACCACAAGTGGTTCATTTGGGTAGTTATTCTAGGAAACACTAGGAGTGGAGAGGACAGAAGCAAAGAAAGCAACTAGCTAATCCATGATCAGGCAGGTGATAGTGTGGGCAACGCAAGCATAGTTCCACAGGGAGACTCTGGGAGACACCATGGAGGACACAGCAGGGCTCCTCCAACCGAGGATGAGGGAGCTGGGGTATTTATTCACCAATACCCATCAGTCACCAATTGATGGCTTCTCCTGCAGGTATTCATTCTAAGCCACTTCTAGTCTGCCCCCTATGTGGCTGAGTGGGGTCTGGCAGCCAGAGAAAGACCTCAAGCAAAACGCTGCAGGTGCTGGCAGCTGCAGTCTGCCCAGTTAAGCATCTATGGAAACAATGAGATGAGAGGATATGGTTGGGTACCCACAGCATCCCTACAGCTTTGTGTGAGTGTCCAGTGCAAGTGCGTCTATGGACCCACCCCTACCGGGCAGCATCACCTAAGAGCTTATTGGAAATGTACAATCTCAGGCACCAACCCAACCCTATTAAGTCAAAATATGGTGTTAAAATATCCCTGAATAATAAATATACAGATCAAAGTTTGGGAAGCAGTGGTTACAGGATTCTTTCCAAATATAGTCATTCATTCAGTAGACATTTATTGAGCATCTCAAGGGTGCCGAGCACTCCACTAGGTGCAGAGGAGCCCAGGATGGATAAGTCCCAGTCCGGGCCCTTGAGGAGCTGATGAGGCATTGCAAATCCTGTGCCCTAGGTTTGTTGATTGAAGTAAGTTTACGGTGTCAAAGGAGGTCCACTCTGGGGCACACACTCTGCTCAGCTTCCAAGGGAGGATGTGTCCAAACTGTGTCTTGGGGCCAGGGGGACTGATCCAGGTGAAAACAATCAGAAGAATGTCTGAGGGAGTGAAATGCCATGAACCAAGAAGTGGACACCAAGTCGTTTAGGAACTGCCAGTAGAGGCAGACGCCATTTAACTCAGAGGATGTATTCTTTGAAGTGGGAGGGAGGCAGAAACTAGCAGAACTCATATTCCATAGGGTCTGCATAGCACTGCCTTTAAGGAGATGAGTTCTGAGCATCCTGTTAATCACCCTATATTCCATTAAAATTCTCTAAGCCTTGAGATCACTGCAGTTGTTCCTCATGAAGTTTCATTTCCAGGCTTCAGTAATGGCTGTGCTGTGTTCCGGGGTTTCCCAGGTGGCACTAGTGGTAAAGAACCTGCCTGTCAGTGCAAGAGGTATAAGAGATGCAGGCTTGATCCCTGGATTGGGAAGATCCCCTGGAAGAGGGCATGGCAACCCACTCCAGTATTCTTGCCTGGCGAATCCCTATGGACAGAGGAACCTGGCGGGCTACAGTCTATAGCGTCGCAGAGTCAGACACGACTGAAGTGACTCGGCACACATGCCGTGTTCCATCAGTTCTCAGTGCCTGGCTGATTTTTACCCTCTTTTTTTTTTTAATGATGATGACTTAAAGATGTCTTAACTTTCCCCCTCTGTCCCTGAGAAGCTCTTGTCCAACCTTTAGGATCATTTTAGCCATCCTGGTCAAGGGCACACGTGATAAGATCACACAGACTGGGTTTTGAATCCAGACTGCATTCTCACTAGTCGTGTTTACTTGGCAAGTTACCGAACCTCGCTGTGCTGTGGTTTCATCATTCGTAGATTAACACTTTGGTAGACATCACTAATGCTCGACCATTATTTCCTGTTTCTCCTTCTGGTGCACTTCAAGCACCCTTGACATTACGCATGGTCATGTGACTTGTTTGGACCAATGAAAAATGGCACATGCCACTTCTGCACAGAAGATTTAAAGAACGGTATGTGATTCTCCATCCTCTCCTACCCTGGAGTAGCAAAACTGGAACTTCATGTTAAAATTGTCGCTGCATTAGGTGGTGGCGTGTCTGACACCCTGGAGTCCTATGTGCTGACTTCACACTGCAACTCAGCCCCATCCCCTCAGTACTGCACTCGTTATATGAACAATACGTTAACCTTGGTTATTTAAGATACTGAAATCATGGCATCGGTGGTCACTACAGTATAACCTAACCTATTGTAAGGACTGACTGTGATCAGACTTTATACAGTGCCTGGCACAAAGGAAATGCTCAATAAATAGAAGCCATTGTGCACAATGTTCACGGCCAAGGTGAAACGACGTGGATTCAGTGATGCTCTCCCCAACCTGCTTCTGTTCCCTTGTCTGAGTAATTGCCTATCTTCCTCTGCCCTCTGACCACACATCCTCTGTACCTCTGCGGCATGTAGAATCATGACAATTTATTTGTTAGTTTCTCCCCAACAGCAACTCTTAGAATCTCCAACCCTCAAACACTATCTATTAATATTTCTATTATTTCTTCCCCAGCTGTAGGCACAGTGCATGGCACTCGAGTGGGTATTTGGAAAAATGTATTAAACTGCTGCTGCTGCTGCTAAATCACTTCAGTCATGCCTGACTCTGTGCGACCCCATAGACAGCCTCTTACCAGGCTCCTCTGTCCCTGGGATTCTCTAGGCAAGAACACTGGAGTGGGTTGCCATTTCATTCTCCAATGCATGAAAGTGAAAAGTGAAAGTGAGGTCGCTCAGTCGTGTCCGACTCTTAGTGACCTCATGGACTGCAGCCTACCGGGCTCCTCTGTCCATGGGATTTTCTGGGCAAGAGTACTGGAGTGGGGTGCTATTGCCTTCTCCGGTATTAAACTGAGTGAGCTGCATTAATTTGAATATTTCTGATTTGAACATCATAGACTTTTGTCCTCTTCCCACCTTGATTTCATTCTATTCATCAATTCTATAAAATCTATCTCACACACTTGAGTATTCAGTGCTATCCAGGCCAGGCGTTGGCAATCTTTTTCTGTAACAGGCTGGGTAATAAATATTTTAGACTTTGCAGACCATAAGGTCTCTGTCACACTTCCCAACTTGGTTTTTATGAAGTGAAACTAGCTTTAGGTGATATGTAAGTGGATGGATGTTGCTGTGTTCCAATAAAACTTTATTTGCAAAAGCAAGTGAAGGGCCAGATATGGCCCATGGTCAGTACTTGGCCAAATCTCCAATCTAGACAGAGGGAGGCTTACATTCTTATATTCTGGTGCAGATAAGATAAAAATAAACCCATAGAGAGTTAAATAAAGGCAACAGTTTCACATGTGACAAGTGCCCTGAATAAGAGAAAACCATTTGATGGTTGCTGGGAGGAGGTTAGAAGACTAACTTGATTTGAAGTCAGGATAGCCTCTCTGAGGGAGCGAACTTATAAGATGAGCTTGCAGATCTGGGGAAGAGAGAATTACAAAGAAATACAGAATTACAGTGGAGTGACAGTGCAAAGGTCCTGTGACAGAAACAGACATTGTATGTTGAGGAAGAGCAAAAGGATTAATAGCTCCTGGAGTGATGGCTTCCCTGCCAAATTTAAACTTTGCCCTGATGGCCCAATTTCCCTTGGCTTAGCTTCATTCCTTTGTTCCTGGCCAGATCCCCGTGGGCAAGCTTCTATAATATCTGCCCCTATCCCCACCAGCCATTTCCTTTCTTAAGATGTTGGTGAGTGGTTATTATACTTCCCCTTCAGCCCTGCTTATCCAAACTGAGCAGACTTAATTTCTTTAATCCCTCTCTGTTACTTCAGTGCCTCCAGCCAAGAGCCTTCTGTGGAGACTTTAGAGAATTTGTCTTTCTCAAGCCACCAGGGACCTTTAGAACTAGCCTTTCCGCTGGAATTCACTTCCCCAGCCCTGCTTCCTTTTGCTTTGATTTCTGAAGTCAAGTCTCAAACCTCACACCACAGTTAATCTCCCATTTCTTCCTCCTGCAAGATTATTGGGACTGAAGTATTTAATTCTTCCTGGTCTGAACAGGGACCTTGCTTCCATCACTTTTTTAAAAATCTCCTAAGATCCTCCTTTTACCAATCAAAGGAACGGAGTTTGTCATAGTTTTCTTTCTTCTTTATAAATCGCTTGAGTCCTGGTTGTTAATGCCTTTGCTATGGTCCCTACAGACCCTGCATCTGAAAGTAACTCTCATCCGTTCAGTGACTCACCCAGTGGGACTCTGCTCTTGGCCTTCCAGATAGGACTCTTTGAATGAGAATCCTGTCTTCACCAGCTCCTCTCCCATTCAGCATCCTGGCATTTTCTGGAGGGAATTCAGTAAGGTGAAATGAGGCGAGAGTTTAGCTCCAGAAAAATTAGATTCAAGTCCTGATTCTTCCCTAGCAATTCTGTAATTGGAGCAAGTTATCTTCCCCCTGTCTGGAAACCTCCATTATCTCGTCTCTTTACATGGTTGGATGGCATCACCAACTCAATGGGCATGAGTTTGAGCAAGTTCCAGGAGATGGTGAAGGACAGGGAAGCCTGGTGTGCTGCAGTCCTTGGGGTCACAAAGAGTCAGACACAACTGAGCAACTGAACAACAAACCATGGGAACCGTATCAGTAATACCCATCTCACAGGACTGTGTAAAGACGAGGCAGCATCTTTCAAAGTGGTTTCATTCATTTATTCATTTAGCAAGCACTTATTGAGGCTATTGCATATACCAGACCCTGTGTAGGAATCCAGAGATTTAGCAGTGTTACAGATTACTGGTGAATAGTACCCGGTTCAGGTACTACCTTTATGAGGCCTACAATCTGGGCAGAAATAATAATATCCTGCAATTTATTGAATGTTATTTTAACCACATATTGTGCTACATATAAATGATCTCATTAGTCCTTCTGAAAAAGATATATATTAGTCTTAATTTAGACATGAGAAAATTGAGGCTAAAAAGCTATGCAACTAACCCAAGGTCAACAGATAATAGATTTCTAATCTGGTAAATCTTCGGCTTTCCTTCTTAGACACATTTTTCCTCTTAAACTTAACCATTTATTAATATTTTGGGTATTTTCTGAATTCATTTCTCTCATCATTTTCTAACAGTACAGAGCTTCGTTGCATCTTTTAAAACTTCATCATGCCCCAAAGTGTCCATTTCTTTTTGCCTTGCATCAATCTAGGATTGCCTGTAGTTTGATTTTTTAATAATTTGGGGGTCCGATTTTGTCTCCTGGTAGTAATTTCTTTGATCCATTGCATTAAAAATGTAGTTCTTAATTCTCAATTTTGTAGCTTCCCTTTCTCTCCTTCCTGCCTGCCCAGTTTCTTCTATGAACCTTTTCACAAACTGAGAAAATGAAGGTGGTTTCCAGCTTTCAACATTAATAATGACAGAAACTAGTCTACCTCCTCAAATGCTATGGGAATGCTGAATTTCCCACTATGTATTTCTTGCTGTTGTATGCTGTGTTTGAAGATTTTTCACTTATCATATAATTTTGTACTTAACAAATAGTTTTAAATGCAGAAAAATAAAATATTTAATGAAAAGAAAAAAACAGCCATTGGACCGCAGCTAGGATTTGGGTCTTAGGTGGATCAATCTGCCTCTAAAACCATGTTCTTAACCAATAAAGTACGCTGCTCAATTATAGCAGAAAGAATGGTGGAATTCCAGATGCTGTAACTTATGGCTTTATGCAAGTTAGGAAGCAAGTTTATTCTGGTTAAAACCTTGGAAGGCAGTTTGAGTGTTCAGCACTGGTTCTCTTTTATTTGGTCTTGTTTTTCTGGAGTAGGAGCAGAATCTTTTTAATTCTTATAATGACTGTTTAAAGCCTGTAGTTCATGTTCCAGATACTTCTCTTTTTTTCCTTCAGAATTTCATATATGCTGATACAAAAGAATTCTTAGGGCATCTTAGATTGTATATCATATGTTAACCATGAAGACATTGATTAAAATTCCACACGGTACAGCAGAAGCCTTTAAAGGCACATAAAAGTTTTTAGTCTCATCCTCCAAAAAGCATACTTTAGGTATCTGTTTAAAGATAAATAAATACTTTAATGAGGATTTGTAAAACAAGAATACGAGAGATGAATTCTGCTTGGAGGGATCCAGAAAATCTCAGCAAGGGGGGTGATCCTTGGGTCTCAAAGAACACGTGGGAGGTTTGTAGCCGTCATCATAGCTGTCACTGACTGAACTCTTAGTTTACGGCTGCAGTCTACTCAATGTTCTCCTAACCTTGGCACCTACATTTTGTAATATAGAGAAGTGAAGTACGTGGAGAGTTTCTGAGTAAGTCAAGTTAGGAATGGAGATCCATCCTCCTCTCTTCTGTGACCGATGTTTTGTCCATCTCTACTTCCCTTTATTGGAGAAGGCAATGGTGACCCACTCCAGTACTCTTGCCTGGAAAATCCCATGGGTGGAGGAGCCTGGTAGGCTGCAGTCCATGGGGTCGCTAAGCGTCGGACACGACTGAGCGACTTCACTTTCACTCTTCACTTTCATGCATTGGAGAAGGACTTGGCAACCCACTCCAGTGTTCTTGCCTGGAGAATCCCAGGGACGGAGGAGCCTGGTGGGCTGCCGTCTCTGGGGTCGCACAGAGTCGGACATGACTGATTTGACTTAGCAGCAGCAGCACTCCCCT
>SJYF01000056.1:19687462-19728675 GCA_006410515.1 Procapra przewalskii
GTTCCTCTGCCTTTTCTAAAATCAGCTTGAACGTCAGGGAGTTCACGGTTCACGTATTGCTGAAGCCTGGCTTGGAGAATTTTGAGCATTACTTTACGAGCATGTGAGATGAGTGCAATTGTGTGGTAGTTTGTTACTGGCAAAAATTCCTGTATATCTCACACAACAATAGTTGTATCTTTTTTTTAATTGGAGTATAATTTCTTTACAACACTGTTGGTTTCTAAAGTGAATCAGCTGTAAGTATACATGTATCCCCTCCCTCTCGGACCGACCTCCCACCCCCATCTCACCTCTCTAGGGTCACCACAGAGCACTGAGCTGAGCTGCCTGTGCTACATAGCGGCTTCCCACTAGCTAGCTCGTTTACGCATAACAGTGTATATATGTCAATTCTAATCTCCCAATTCATCCCACCGTCCCCTCCCCCCACCCCGTGTCCATATATCAGTCCTCTACGTCTGTGTCACCATTCCTGCCCTGGAAATAGGTTCATCTGTACCATTTTTCTAGATTCCACAAAAGAGACGGTTTTCCCATGTATGCCCCAAATGCGGGAACTCTCAAATGCATGGTGGTATCCATCTGTAACATGACGATCAAAGCCGTTTAGGCATCTCTGTTCCCCACTGCTCTCTCTCTTGTCTTCTCTAGCCCCCTCCTCTCATGACTGTATGCACTGATCACTGAGCTAGGCACACACTTACTTCCCTATATGCACACTGGCTTGAAAAATAAAAGTGAAAGTCGCTCGGTTGTGTCCAACTCTTTTTGATCCCATGGACTGTAGCCTGCCGGGCTCCTCTGTCCATGGAATTCTCTAGGCAAGAATACTGGAGTGGGTTGCCATTCCCTCCTCCAGGGGATCTTCTCAACCTAGGGATCGAACCCAGGTCTCCCGCTTTGCAGGCAGGTTCTTTACTGTCTCAGCCATGAGGACTGGATACCGTTTTTTTGCATTGATCACTGAACTAGGCACACACTTACTCCTCTACATACACTGGCTTACTGGCTGGATACCATTTATCTCAGATGCTTCAGATAAAAAACTCAAGATCCACAAAGATCTTGACAGACTGCAGCAATTAGCTGAAGTGAAGGAGATACATTTGAACGAGGTCAGTGTAAAGATAAACACTGAGCTCTAAGAAGTCAACGGCAGAGACCGGATGAGAAGAAAACCCTAGCAGCTTAAAAAAAAAAAGCAACAAAATAAAAGAGCAATGTATATATACTGAGGGGCAAAATTCTGAAAAGGCCATGTATTAAAAATATCTATCTTTGGTATTTTTTGCATCAACATTTATTTAGTGTTTTTATACTATGACATGAGTTTCATAATTAAGAGAATCTCTCTAATTGGAATAAAAGTGGGATATCAGTATATTCCTTTACCTCCAGCTAAGCTAATAGCAGCTCCCCTGATCAGGAAGTATGATGATATGGGCTTGAATCAGAATATTCTTTTTTATTTTTCTATATCAGTTCCTTAGTTTCCATGTTGTTCAACTTTTCCATTTGGCTAAACATAAATATTTTCTCCTTACTCTTCTCTAATAATTGCTGCCCCAATGATTGTGTGCCCCTGGCTTAAGCTTTTAAAATTCTGGCATTCGTTGGACACTATTCAAAGTGAATCACCTGCATTATCTTCTCGACAATCCTATAAGAGAGGGACTCTTATTAACCTTGGGCTTCCCTGGTGGCTCGGTCAGTAAACACTCTGTCAGCAGTGCAGGAGATCCAGGTTCATTCCTTAGGTCAGGATGATTCCCCTGGAGAAGAGAATGGCTACCCACTCCAGTCTTCTTGCCTGGAGAATTTCATGGACAGAGGAGCCTGGGGGACTACCGTCCATGGGGTCACAAAGAGTCAGTCACGAGTGAGTGACTAACACTTTCACTTATTAACCCTATATTTTGGATGAGGAAATGGAGAGTCAGAGTGGCTTGTGAAAGTGAAAGTGGCTCAGTTGTATTTGACTCTTTGTGACCCCAGGGACCGTACAGTTCATGGAATTCTCCAGCCCAGAATACTGGAGTGGGTAGACTTTCCCTTCTCCAGGGGATCTTCCCAACCCAGGGGTCAAACCCAAGTCTCCCTCCTTGCAGGCAGATTCTTTACCAGCTGAGCCGCAAGGGAAGCCCAAGAACACTGGTTGGCTTAGTCACTTCATCAAGGTGATATGGGTAGTCAGAACTCTGAAATCACTCAAGTGTGACTCCCCCAAAGCTATGTCCCTTAGCACTGCCCCTCCAAGCAACATAATTAAATCTGACGAAAACCAAAGCGGCACACAAATGTGAAGATGTTTGAAATACTGGGGAGATGATGTCTCTTCGAGATGAGTATGATTACTTCTGGCCAGAGCTATTGCTTTGATCTGAAAACTGCTCAGTACCCAATCATGATACCCAAACGACATCAAACTCCATGTGAATATATCTGCATTAGACAAGAGGCACATTCCTCTTGCCTAATAAAAGTGCTTGCCGAGAAAGCTCAAAACCCAGTAGCAATTAATTATTGACAGAGCATGTGAATTAGAGATAAAAGAAAAGTCATTCTTTCTCCACACAGGCGATAGTAAATAAATTTAATTATGGTAGGGGAAGCTGAGGGATCTTCGTCTGTATTAAGTTTTATTAGCTGAGACATTTAAAAGCATGTCATCATAACAAAGAGGTCTTGTGTAATCCTAAATGTACCACTTTGGTGCAAGGCTCAGAAGTGAATAGACTTAATGGAGTACAAGATGGCAGATGGCCTGCTGTACCACCAGGTATGGAACGGGTTTATCATCAATTAACTGGTCCACATACGCCTACAGCAAATTGACTGTATAATAGGATCTTGAGCCTCATTTTCTCACTGATAGACTGGCCACAATGATATTGGAGGACTAATATCATCAAACTCCTTTAGTCCTTTGAAGCTCCCAAATCAGACAAGGCCACTCTGAAGGTGAACAGGGATGGAGGGATGGGTTTGAGAAGCAACCCTGGGAAGGAAAGCAAGAGATATGGGACCTGGTGTGGGATCTATCCGGCTTCCCCAGTGGCTCAGCGGTGAAGAATCCCCCTGCAATGCAGGAAACAGGAGATGTGTGTTCGATCCCTGGGTTGGAAATATCCCCTGGAGGAGGCGATGGCAACCCACTCCAGTATTCTTGCCTGGAGAATCCCATGGACAGAGGGGACTGGTGAGCTACAGTCCAATGGGTCACAAAGAGTCAGACACGACTGAAGCAACTGAGCACACGCATGTGGGACCTGTCATGGCCTTACTGAGCAAACTTGGGAGCCAAGAAGGAAGAAATCCCACGTATGCAGCCAGTTCTGTGCTAGATGTCGTCACACTGTGTGGCATAGTATTGATATGTGTCATTCATTTCATTCTCAGCTGAACTTGAGGTAAGTTTCAGGGTTTTGAATATGAAGATAATAAGGCTCAGGGATGTGATTCAGCTTGCTGAAGTCACAAAACCTGCCTGATTCCCGGTCTCTGGGCTTCATTTTCCTCATTTGCATAAAGATGCCTTTGGACTAGGTTGGACAATTGTATGTTTAGTCGCTCAGCCATATACAACTCACTTGCTACCCCACGGACTGTAGCCCATCAGGCTCCTCTGTCCATGGGATTTCCCAGGCAAGAATACTCAAATGGGTTGCCATTTCCTCCTCCAGGGAATCTTCCTGACCCAGGGATTGAACTCGAGTCTCCTGCATTTCAGGCAGGTTCTTTACCACTGAGCCACCACGGAAACCCTTTGACTAGGTTTGCTGTTGTTCAGTCCCTCGGTCATATCTGACTCTTTGCAACCCCATGGACTACAGCACACCAGGCTTCCCTGTCCTTCACCATTTCCTGGAGCTTGCTCAAACTCATGTCCACTGAGTCAGTGATACCACCCAACCATCTCATCCTCTATTGTCTCCTTCTCCTCCTGCCTTCTATCTTCCCCAGCATCAGGGTCTATTCCAGTAAGTCAAGTCTTCACATCAGGTGACCAGAGTATTGGAGCTTCACCTTCAGCCTCAGTCCTTCCAGTGAATATTCAGGATTGATTTCCTTTAGGATTGACTAGTTTGATCTCCTTGCTGTCCAAGGGACTCTCAAGCATCTTCTCCAACACCACAGTTCAAAAGCACCAATTCTTTAGTGCCCAGCCTTCTTTATAGTCCAACTCTCACATCCCTATGTGACTATTGCAAAAAACATGGCTTTGACTAGATGGACCTTTTCATCTAGGTTAGGGGTCAGCAAATGATATCTTAAAGGGCCAGCTAAAAAATATGTTCAGATTTGCATGTGATATGGTCTCTGTTTGCAGCTACTCAACTCTGCTGATGTAGATGCAAAAAGCAGCCACAGACTTCACAGAAAGGAATGAGTGGCCATGTTCCAATGACAATTTATTTATAAGCATTGAAATGTGAACATACAATTTTCATGTGCCACAAAATGTTAGTCTTATAATTCCGCCCCCCCCCCCATCTGAACTACAGTCCATGGGGTTGCAAAGAGTAGGATATGACTGAGTGACTTTGACTTTCACTTCACTTTAAAGATGAGAAGTCATTCTTACCTGCGGGCCATACAGAAACAGGAGGCAGGTAGTAGTTTGCCCATCCTTAGGCTAGATCACCTTTGACGTCTTGCTGAGCTCAAACACTTTCTGAAAGCCACTACAACAGTCCTATCCTTGATTTATTAAGCTCTTACACATGCCAGCTTCTGTGCTAAATGCTTTAAAAGCATTATCTCCTTTAATCCTTTTACAACCATGTGAAGTAGGTACTATCATTATCTTTATTTCAGAGATTATAAAACTAATACACAGAGAAATTAAGAGTCCAACTAGGTTAAGCATAACTGGCAAGAGATAGAGCCGCAATTTAAACGCCAGGTGTACAACATTCCCAAGGATGAACGCACAAGCTTTTTGCTGCCTTTTATGAAAATACTTTAATCAGAACTGTAATGGGACAAATAGTCTAAAAAGGGCTTCTCTGGTGGTTCAGGTGGTAAAGAATCTGCCTGCAGTGTAGAAGACCCATCTTCAATTTCTGGGGCAAGAAGATCTCCTGAAGAAGGGAATGGCTACCCACTCCAATATTTTTGCCTGGAGAATTCCATGGACAGAGGAGCTCGGGGGGGTCTATAGTCCATGGGGTCGCAAAGAGTCGGAAACGACTGAGCAAATGACACGTCTAAAAAGAACTTCCGAGTGTATGTGAATTTTATCTAGTAGCTCCCCCATTGAGCTGTTTATATCATATGTTTCTTGGGACAAGTTCAGTTATTTCTGGATACGAATAACCACTTTTTTGTTTTCCTCCTTCTTCCAGAAATGTGATGCCCAAGACTTTGGACGGGCAGTTAACCATGGAGAAGACACCAAGTTACTTTGTGACAAACGAGGCTCCCAAGCGCATCCACTCCATGGCCAAGGACATCAAACTCATCGTGGTGGTGAGGAACCCCGTGACCAGGGCCATCTCCGACTACACCCAGACGCTGTCAAAGAAGCCCGAGATCCCCACCTTCGAGGTGCTGGCCTTCAAAAATCGGACCCTAGGGCTGATCGACGCCTCCTGGAGCGCCATTCGAATAGGGATCTATGCTCTGCATCTGGAAAACTGGCTCCAGTATTTCCCCCTCTCTCAGATCCTCTTCGTCAGCGGGGAGCGACTCATAGTGGACCCTGCCGGGGAAATGGCCAAAGTACAGGATTTTCTAGGCCTCAAGCGTGTTGTGACTGAGAAACATTTCTACTTCAACAAAACCAAGGGGTTCCCTTGCTTAAAGAAGCCAGAAGACAGCAGCGCCCCAAGGTGCTTAGGCAAGAGCAAGGGTCGGACTCATCCTCGCATTGACCCGGATGTGATCCACAGACTGCGGAAGTTCTACAAACCCTTCAACATGATGTTTTACCAAATGACTGGTCAAGATTTCCAGTGGGAACAGGAAGAGGGTGATAAATGAGGCTCACGACGTGGTGGGAAGGCTGGCGAATTGCTAGGGAGGCTCCTGACCCGAGTCCTGAATCCCCCAGGGTCTGCAGCCTCAGCCTTGCTGGGGTGCCAAGTAGATCTCCTCCTTTGTCCAGTCAGGATTGCTTCCAACGCTGTTGGCTTAGGCAGAGAGATGGATCCCCTGGCATGCTGATAGGGTAACAGGCCTGCCTGGGCAGCAGCATCTGGTTGACCAGCTGGCCACCAGAATCCACTGCTAATTCTTGTCTTCTGCTGGTTAATCTAGTCTGAAGACAGGATAGATAGCTGTCAAGGTCAGAGACAGTGCCATGAGTGTTTGTTTAAATGATAAGAAAGAAGAGAAGGTCTACTTTGGGCAGGGGCCTCTCACTTTAATTTGAGAAGCCTGAGTTCTAGCCCCATATCTGGCAAAGGGCCCCTGCTCCATCAACCTCTGCTTTGGCATTTCGCCAGAATACTAATTGTGGCTGATTGCTCCAGGACTCCTAGGGAGCAAGACCCTCCCTCTTAAGGTGTCTCAAGCCTTCTCCTTAAAGGTCTCCTCCCACAACCCTTTGACTTCCTCACTCCTCATCTGATGAAAGCAGAGGCATGCACGTTCCTCACCAAAAAAAAAAAAAAAAAAGCTGACATCCCTGGAAGCCTTCCTTCTAAGAGCCTTCGAAGGGCAGTTGGGTCCCTCTCCTCATGAGTATCCCGGGTGGTAAAGAAGCTTAGCCTAGGCCCTCCTTAGAATCAGACTCACAGGACTGGTCTCAGAGCTAGGGAGTTGCAGCTAAGCCCAGAGCTCTGAGGTTGGGAAAGATGAATGCCATCTCTGGGAGTGAACAAAGAAAACCAGTCTTCTTAGTGGGAGGTCTCCATCTCTGAGACCCTCAGCAGCATGGATCTGAGACAAGCCATTGGAGGGGCTCTGTCCTTTAGGGTCCCCAGAGGGGCGGGGACCAGAGCTGGCATGTCTTTTGTCATGAATAACCTTTAGCAACCCAACCCACAGGGGATTTGATCACCATCTCTCTCTTTGTCCCACCATCTCCCCTTCGTGGTCATCTCACGCTTTGTTTGCTCGATTCAGAGATGGTGCATATTGGGGCAGCAACAAGCAGGCTGACTCCTTTTGTCAGACCCAGTGTCAGGGGGTGGGGGAGGGTAAGGGCTGTCTGCAGACACCCCCATCAAGGGCTGCTGCATCAAATGTCCCTTCCCATTAGTTTGATTCCATTAAAATGCAGCATTTGACATAAAACACTCTTCACAGATCTTCAGAACCAGGAACTGTTCTAGCAAAACTGGAAATATGTATGAGTGGGGGGAGGGAGTGAAATCTGTTCAACTGTTATTAAACTGTCATTTCTCCCGCTAACTGAAAACTGTGTTGTTATAAAGCTTAATGCAATCTGATTGATGGATTTTGATGGTGTGTTTGATTGCTTACCTCCATTCCCACCTCCACTCCTCTGAATTCTGGGAGTATCCCTTCTCTGGGATAGCCAGAACAACCCAGGTTATCGACTGTGCCAGGGAATTCTATCTGCAGGGCAGGATGATACTTGAAATAGCACCAAGGAAGCAGTTTCTGTAAAGGGTGCAGTGTCCTCCCCTCTTAACCCATCCTGGCAAGGAACAGACTGATGTGCAAGATTCAGAAACAATCTGACAATTTTTTTCCAGATTAAAAAAATAGTTATTGAATTGAAGGCAGCATATATCCCTTTACTACCAAAATAAAAAGGGTTTCCCTGGTGGCTCAGCAGTAAAGAATCTGCCTGCCTGCCTGGAGAGGCAGGTTCCATCTGGGTCAGGAAGATGCCCTGGAGAAGAGAATATTCAAGTATTCTTGCCTGAAAAATTCCATGGGCAGAGAAGCCCGGTGGGCTACAGTCCATGGGGTCACAAGAGTCAGACATGACTTAGTGACTAAACCATCAAAGTAAAAGAAGATACAAATAAAACTGTGCCACACGTACACATCCACACCTATTTGAAAGAAGACAGGGCCTGCTTGATCAGAAGAATGTACTGTGGCATGACTGATTTGGAGCCTTGTTTTATGAGCAAGGGCTTCCCGGGTGGCTCAGATAGTAAAGAAGCTGCCTGCGACGCAGGGGATACAGTTTTCAGTCCCTGGGTCAGGAAGATCTCCCTGAACTAGGGGATGGCAACCACTCTGGTATTCTTGCCTGGAGAATTCCATGCACAGAGGAGCCTGGCGGGCTGCAGTCCATGGGGTTGCAAAGAGTTCAACACAACTGAGTAACTGACACTAAGTAACTACCTTCATGAGCAAAGCAAGGAGTGGCTCTGATTACGTATTAGAGGCAGCTCTCGGGGGTATTTTCAAGCTACAACGTCCTAAGCTGCATTGCAGAATTTTTAAAGGGTTAGACTCTCTCGGGTGGGGCTCAGACATCTACCCTTTCAAAAATAGTGTTATGGAAGCTGGGATTGAGAATGAGGGAGGTCTCATCTGTGTATTTCTTTGTCCTTCTCATCCTCCTTCCTCCCCTGCTTTCATGCCTTTGTGAGGATCACTTCTGAATGAGATGGTTGCTAGGACTGATGGCTTCCTTGAGGAATAGGTCTCTTTTGGAGTTCAGTGACAACTAAGTAAGGGGCAATCTTATAACTTAGGCGGTCAAAGGAGCAGCTCACGGTAGGAAAATTTTAAAGATATTTTTCCACGAGCTAAGAATGACCAGTGGGCTTCCCCGGTGGCTCAGCAGTAAAGAATCTACCTGCCAATTCAGGAAACCTTGGATCAGGAAGACCCCCTAGAGAAGGAAATGGCAATCCACACCCATATTCTTGCTTAGAAAATCTCATGGATAGAGCAGCTTTGCAGGCTGCAGTCCATAAGGTCACAAAGAGCCAAACATGACTAAGCCACCGTGCATGCATGCCTGCGAGAATGCCCACTGCTCTAGCCTACTGCATCTCTCACACAGTGGATGGTCACACATTAGCTCAGCCCCTCAGTCACACCGCTGTCCGTGGCCCACCTCCCTGGCTGTCTACCTGTCCCTATAAACCCAGAATGTCAAGACCTTAAAGCGTTAGTCGCTCAGTCATGTCCAATGCTTTGTGACCCCAGAGACTGTAGCCCACCAGGATCCTATGTCCATGACATTCCCAAGGCAAGAATACTGGAGTGGGTTGCCATTTCCTCCTCCAGGGAAATCTTCCTGACTCAGGGATTGAACCCAGGTCTCTCACATTGCAGGCAGGTTCTTTACTGTCTGAGCCACCAGCTGTTAAGTCACTTCAGTCATGTCCGACTCTGTGCGACCCCATAGACGGCAGCCCATGAGGCTCCCCCGTCCCTGGGATTCTCCAGGCAAGAACACTGGAGTGGGTTGCCATTTCCTTCTCCAAGGCATGAAAGTGAAAAGTGAAAGTGAAGTCGCTCAGTCATGTCCGACCCTCAGCAACCCCATGGACTGAAGTCTACCAGGCTCCTCCATCCATGGGATTTTCCAGGCAAGAGTACTGGAGTGGGATGCCACCAGGGAAGCCCTCAAATGCTGCTTAAAAAAGAAATCTAGTGAGTATGCATCCTCATTTAGCTAGGAAAAGCAAATCCATTTTTTAAATGGTTAGCCATGGTTAACAAGCCATTCTGACCTGGGAAATCAAAGTAGGAAACTCTATCTAAGTATTTATCCCTCTTGCATAGAGCAGCAGGCTAAAGTTCTCTGGAGAACTAGGGCAGAGGCCTAAGCCTTGATATTTGGAGAATTTTTGTTTTAAGCATCTGTTTGGTGATATGGGTGAAAGCTCATGGTTCTGAAGAAAAATGCCAACTTGGCACGTTTAAATTCTCTTTTCAGCAATGTCTTCTCTAGCTTGATTCTTGTGACTCAGAACAAGTCACCAAGCCACATCCCCTTCGTTGGTGGGGAAACTTGACTAAGGAATTGCTTCCTATCCATCAAAGCTAAGTCAGCCTATGAAAACGGTCTCAGGTTAAGACACTTCCACCCTACTTAAACATGAGCATGGCAACTCAGGGGAGATTGAATTTTGCATCTGATTTCAATTAGCAAAGCATAAATTGTATTTAACATTCTATTCTCCTCCCTTCCCTTGAATGGATGATTCACAGCTCTGGAAAGGCAGCTTTGAGTGGTTCAGAGATGAAAGGGAGAATCCATCCTCCCAAATAGTGCCGCTGGCATTGTTCTTGTGTTCATTGCTTTTTGCACATAATAGTTGGTACCTGAAAGGTATGAATGCCTTGACCTTTTAAATGATACCTCCCAGCTCAAAACACAACAGCAGTAATAACAAAAACATTCAGTAGCCCCATTTATCTTAAGACTGTCTATGGAAGCCCTCACTTCAGAGTTGGAAGGATGTGGTCATTCGATGGGAATTCCCTGCACCGTTATGAACCTCTCGGACCCAATTTTGGGGCTTCCCAGGTCGTTGAGCAGCAAAGAATCCACCTGCCAAGCAGGAAACTCAGGTTCGATCCCTGGGCTGGGAAGATCACTTGGATTAGGAAATGGCAACCCATTCCAGTTTCCTTGCCGGAACAGAGGAGCCTGGTAATCTGTAGTCCTTGAGGTTGCAAAAAAGTTGGATATGACTTAGCAACTAAACAAGACCCAATTTTAACTTCGGAAAAGAGTGGTCCTCTCAGTTCCATGGTACTGGGAGCCTTCATCTGAGTTTCATGTCTTTAAAACTTCAGTCCCTTGGTTCTGCCTTCTAGATCTTCCTGGTCTGACCTGCCCCTTCTCGTTGCCCGTCCTCCACCTCCTTATTCACCATCCCACCCCCACAAAAAAACAAACAAAACAAAACAAAACTTCTGTCTCAGTACTTTCAGAAGAGAGGTAGCCGGGTTTTATCCTTGCCTCTGTCTTGGACAAGTAGCCTTCCCCATCTGAACTCTAGTTATCCTATCTCGAAAAGGGGCATATTGAATCCCTACTGGAATATCATCCAGAGTGACTGTGAGGGCCAAATTGAATCAATAGGTGGGAAGTTATTTGAGAAGAATAAAATGCTTCCTTAGCAACACTGGATACTGATCATAGTGATGATGATGATAATCATGGAGAAGATGAAGAATATGCCAGAGCAGGAGGAGGAAAAGAAAGGGGATTCCTGATAGCCTTTCTAGAACAACAAGTGTTTCAGGGGTGTGTCTTCACTTAGACTGGACAATAACAAGAATGCTAGGAGGAAGAGAACCTCCACTGATTTTGCTGTGAGCTAAGGTTAAAAAAAAATCCTCCATAAATAGCTCAGAACTGGCTGAATTTCAGGCAATTAAATGAGAAACCTTCTCCCTACCCAGGTCAGGCCCCTTCCGCCACCACCCCATACCCAGATGGGGTCACTTCTCTCTGGCCTTTCTCTTGCTCTTCACTCTAAAAGGTTCTTTTAGATGCTACAAGACTCCTAGGCTCATTCACAAAGGGCCACACAGATCCTTTTGAGATGGAAATGGGGGTGATGTTTTCAAGCTTCCAAGCTATGAATTCTGTGCCTAGAACTCTGACTCCTAAGAGTTCACCTGGAAGATGAAGATGGCTGAGAATCAGGGCAGAGGCTTGGGAGCAAGTCTCATAATAAAGTGGGCTTCGGAGACCTGTTGGGTTTGTGTAACAAACTAGGGTGCTCTTGGGGGGTGATGAGCTCATGTGATTTCCAGGTTATCAAGGGAGTGAAGATGTGTCATTTCCACATATAAGAGATACTGGAAGTCACTTATTTTAATTGTGAAAATATGTTATTTCAAGGTAATAATAGTACATCATCCATCATCAGGGCAAAAAATAAAGGTCAAGAAAATGCATGAGATATGAGTCCCAGAATGGAAGACGGCCAA
Source organism: Procapra przewalskii (assembly GCA_006410515.1). Lineage (NCBI taxonomy): Eukaryota > Metazoa > Chordata > Mammalia > Artiodactyla > Bovidae > Procapra > Procapra przewalskii. The sequence continues at coordinate 19,699,301 of SJYF01000056.1, forward strand.
GCATCCTGAGTGTTCCTGGATTCAGGAAACCAGTTGTGGTCCAGAGACAACCATGTTTCATTCAGATTTTATTCCACAAATATGTGTAGAGTAACAAAGGGGAAGTTGATAGCAAAGCTGACTTGCCTTGACAGGGATCCCAGCCTAGTGGGGAAGATGGATATGGGAAAAATGAAATACACAGGTTTGCATTGTTACGAGGGGGTGCACACGGTGCTATGGAAACCTGAAATAGGGGTAGTGGTGATAACTAAGGCAAAGGAAAGATCACCAAGTTCGTGCCACCTAAGACCCTACTTGGCAGCATTTTGCCTCATCCCAAATCGTAAAATTATTCTTATGCTTTAGAGTTAGGCTAACACACTAAGAGGTAACACTAGCAAAATAAAATGTAAAAAAATACAAGAATGGATAATTAAGAAGGCTACAAGGCAGATATTGGTGGGGGTTGCGGGGCAAGGGGGAAAAAGAGAGAAGTATGCACGAGGAACACTGCTATCAAAGGTAATCTTTTGGTAGAAGAAATGTTGTGTATCTCTAAGTGACCATAACCAAGCCATTCATAGGGAACACAAGTCCTTCCAGAGACCCCACCACCACCACCACCACCTTGGCATTGCCTAAGTCCAAGGTCAAATGGTGCCCCTCTTTCCTGGGCCATTGGCTACTTGTGGGTTCACATAGCAAGAAAGACTTCAAAATCAATAGGAATCTAACTTTTCTGAAAATGTGTTAATCAATAATAGTGAAAATGAAGACACACACGCTCACACAGCTTAAGTTAGATACAGACTTGTCCTCTAGGTCGGAGATGACCAACAAGTCTTACCTTATAATTTGCAGATGGGAATTATGATGGTTTGGGAATTTAAGGGACATTCCCAAAGTCGCATATCAACGTAATGACTGCAGTAAGACCACAACGCAGGCTGCTGCACTCGCGGATTATGGGAGAGAGGTGTCAGTACAGCCTGTTCTAAAGAAAATCAGGAAATGTTTCAAAGCGTATTTTCATAATCTCTTCTCAAAGACCTCTCCTGGGCTTGAGTAGCTTTCCTTGAATAGCTCTGATTCCATCTAATCATTCTGAACCACTTGGAAAAGGATGATTTTAAAATGAATGACCAGTCAGTGTTCATCCTTGAGGCCGTGAGTAGACAAGAGTTAGAACAATCTGAGTATTTTGGGGTCAGGAAGCTCTTCATCACAGCTTCTTTCTGGCTCTGAGTGAACCCATGACATCCTGCTCTTATGACAGTTGTGGGATATAAGTAGGGCTGAATGTGAGACAAAGAGTTCGTTTGGATTAACACCTCACTGGCCAGTCTTAAGCTTCATGAACTCATTCCCCATTCCTTGGTCCAAGATCAAACAAAGATCTAGGGATTTCCCTGACAGCCCAGTGGTTAAGACTTCACCTTCCACTTCATAGGGTGTGGGTTTGATCCCTGGTCAGGGTACCTTGGGACCGAAGAACCTAAACATAAAACAGAAGCAATATTGTAACAAGTTTGATGGTGACTTTAAGGAAAAATATGGTCTGTATTCACAGTGAAACCCAGAGCAGCTGATCCCTCTCTCAGCTGCCTGGCCCCAGGAAGTACTATCTAGCAGGTGTCCTGGATGGCTCCTTCCTGGACAGCTTATTTCCCTAATTAATTTTTCATCCTTGGCTCTCTTCTTCCAGCACCCTTATATCTCACTGTCTCTACTGAGAGAAGCCTTCCCTTACAGAGATGCCAGATTATCTATTCCATGTGCCTGGGGAACCTGGATCCTGGAGCCGCAGGACAGGTTATTCTGAGAAGAAAGGCGATAGCAAGATAGGAAGAACCTTTAGGGTTTTCTGAGAACTAGAATAAGGTAATGTGGGACTCCAGGTGCAGGCCAACAGACAAATTTGTCTCTATTTCTAGAGAGAATTCTCTGGAGAGAATTTGTGGAGAATCTTAAGTCTTCACTTTATCGATGCAAAATTAAGAAGCATCCTGTCTCACTTGGGGCTTTCCAGGTGGCGCTAGTGGTAAAGAACCCACCTGCCAATGCAGGAGGCATAAGAGATAAGGGTCCATTCCCTGAGTCGGGAAGATCCCCTGGAGGAGGAAATGGGCAACCCACTCCAGGATTCTTGCCTGGAGAATCCCACGGACAGAGGATTCTGGCGGGCTATGGTCCATAGGGTCACAAAGAGTCAGACATGACTGAAGCAACTTAGCATGCATGCAAGCACTGTTTAACTTGGGGTGTCAGAAGAGCCACTCTCCACACCCTCACATCAGAGATTAGGAGACCAACCTAGGGTACTAAAAGTAGCTTTGTCTAACAGATGGCTCTCAGAAGTGGGTGCCTCTACAGATATTAACAGGGAGACTTTTACAGGAAGCAAGGGTTGAGTTTGTGCTTGATTCTGAATGTGCCAAAGTCAGAGGCCCTACCTTCCAAGACAGTAATCATGTAGGGGTGAGAGTGTTCTAGAGTTCTGCAAAGAACACACCTTAGTGTGGACCTAGACCTGTGTGTGTTTGACCAGTGCACACATCTTTCCACTGCTCTTTGTCAAGTCTACATTTCATCTGTCAACCAGGAGAGGCACCTCTGGATAAGGAACAAGATGAAGTCCCAAGGAGACCACAGGGAATCAACTTTATCTCGAATCCACTGAATTAGTCTCAAGAGGGAAGTTTTAGGCAGTGATAGTTGTTAAAGTGAACCAAGTTGCTGTATAATGCAGGGAGCTCAGTCTGGCACTCCGTGATGACCTAGAAGGGGTGGATGGGGGAAGGGAGGGAGGCTCAAGAGGGAGGCGATATATGTATAATTATGGCTGATTCACATTGCTGTATGGCAGAAACCAACACAACACTGTAAACATTAAGAAAACAAAAAAAATTTAAAAACTGAAAAAAGCAAACCAAGTAGGCTGTGAAATCCCTGCCACTTATTCCATTCCATCACTTGGCAGGAATTTGTTTCATAGCTGTGCTAGCTGTTAAGAGAAAGGTTGTGAACAAGAAGTCTGGTGACCTATCCTCATGAAGCTTTAATAGGAGAAAGAGAAGCCTATCTGTCTGGAAAGATACAAGAGCCATCCAGTCAATAAGTGAGAGTGGGTAGAATAGCTTCTCAGGGGACATTAAGTTCTGGAATTTGATTATTAAGGGCCTCTGGGGCTATAGAAGATGTTGGATATGTCCTCCCTTTAAGCTTCAACTCAAGAGAGGAGCTGGTATTAAGCTTTTTGGACATGTCTAACTTTTTTTTTTTTTTTAACTTTTACCTGCCTGGAAGAAACACAAAATATCCTGGTGGAGAAAATAGAATGAGAAGAGCTGGAATTGCAGGATTAGGTTAGAATCAGGTTGGAAAAATGACAAATGGCAGTTCTTGAAAGGTTAAAAACCTCTCATTTCACGTCCCACACACCTTGAGAATGGATTCACCAAGGCAGAAATGGGGCAGTATAGAGGAGCCTTCACTCAGCTCTGTGCTGGATAGAAGGAGTTAGTCTTTTTTTCACTAAAAAAAATTCAAGAACCCCAATCCCCTCGGCAGACCCGCCTCTGCCATATCTTTACTGGCAACTCGATTATACCAGTGTCCCAGTGTCTGTGTAATAAAGGATATTTCCCCTTCAATGTACATGTCTTTAGGGGATGAGCTTTTGTTTCTAAGATCATGGGAACAATCTTAGGAATGATAAAATTTTTTTGAAAAACTCCAGTAAATGGTATTTTTTAAAAAAAGTTGTGTGTGTTCTTTTTGATAACTCATGGAAAAAGCAGTATTTAGCAATCACTTTGCTTCCTTCTATCCCAAGAGGAAAGAGCAAGTAACATTCAAGATGATGGCTACAGATTCCACTGTGGCTTCGACGATCAAAGGCAAGACTGTGTGATGGAGCAGGAGACAGCTTCTCTTCTGTCTTTTCAGGAAGAAAAGATTTCTTCATTTTTATCCCAGTAGAAGGGCTTCTAAAGTGTGCCAGGGGAGAGGATCTGCTTCTGGGAATGCTTGGGGGAAGGGCTCTGGAAATAAGGGCTTTCATTACTCTGGCTATCCTGCTGCGAGGAAAGAAAAAGCAAAAAAAAAAAAAAAGAAAAGAAAAGAAATGGGAACTGTTTATGCCACAGGCAGCACATCTGAGCACTGAGTCTAAATCATAGACTCACAGACCAGTCCTCCAGCCAGGATGAATCCCATCATCTATATATTCTGTTCTGGAGCTCTTGGCAAAGAATGCAGATGGGGGGTCTCTATAAATTCCCCGTTTCTAATCTCAGTTAGGTTCTCAGTTCTGTTACTCATTCCTTTATTTCTCCCTGGATAACTTTTTTCCCCCAGGCCCCTTGTATTTGTTTCAGAGATTTCCACCTTTTTTCAAACTTTCTATTCCCTCCCCTGTGTTCGATTGGTCAAGAAAGTGGATGTCATGGAGAAAGTCAAGGTCATCTTTCTCTGCCTCTTCTTGGTCTTGCCTTCCCTCATCCATCAGATGCAAGCAATTGTGCCTACCTCAAAGGAGAAAGTGAAGACTAAAAGATGACATAGTTAAGGGACTTAAAGGAGGGACTGGTGGGAAGAAAGAGCTCAGTAAGCCAGCTATTATTATCATTATGATAGATTTCTTATTCTAAATTATAAATTGCTAGCTACAGTATGAATCCTTAATTCCTCCACCCATGACTCATGTCCTGCTGCTAAGTCACTTCAGTCATGTTTGACTCTGTGCGACCCCATAGACGACCAGGCTTCCCTGTCCCTGGGATTCTCCAGGCAAGAACACTGGAGTGGGTTGCCATTTCCTTCTCCAATGCATGAAAGTGAAAAGTGAAAGTGAAGTGGCACAGTCGTGCCCAACTCTTCGCGACCCCATGGACTGCAGCCTACCAGGCTTCTCTGTCCATGGGATTTTCCAGGGAAGAATACTGGAGTGGGTTGCCATTGCCTTCTCCGGACTCATGTCCTACTTTTGCCTTGAATCCCTAACTCTTTTTCTATTGTTTTGTTCAATTTTTAAAAGCTTTTTTTTTTGCTTTGTTAATTTCATTTATTTATTTAATTTTTTGGCTGCTCCATGTGGCATGCGGGACCTAGTTCCCTGACCAGGGTTTGAACCTGCACCACCTGTGGTGGAAGCTTGGCATCTTAACCAGTGGACCACCAGGGGAGTTCCTTGGAATTCCCAGTTCTTAACCTCTGGGATCATGCACCTTATTTCTTCACCCCCCTCTTCCCTGGTCTTTACATTTAATGTCAATCTAAAACAGATGGTCCCATCATTAACTTAAAGACAAAAACATTCTGTAGCACTTTTTAAGACCCCATACACCATCCTACCTTTGGAGCTCAAGTTTTGGAAAGTAGATTCTACCCTCTGCATTCTCTCACTTTCCTCTTCTCACACCCCTGACCTGAGCTCTGCTATCAGTTTCTGTTGTTGTTGTCCAGTTGCCAAGTCATGTCCGACTCTTTGCAGCCTATAAAGAGCAAAAATAAAATTTGCAATTGCCAAATTTAGAGGGCATTTTCAACTTTTACCTACTCAATCTCTCTTTAACATTTGACGCTGTTTATTACCCCTTAGCTCCATGAGCACTCCTGCTTTGTCTTCCATATCATCTCTCTCAAACTTCTCCCACCTCTTTCTTTGTCTCCTTCTTAGATGCCTCCTCTTCTTTCTTTTTTCCCCCATTAATGGTGGAGGTTGCTATCCTTGGTCCATTTCTCATTATGTGGATGTTCTGCGTGGTTTCATTTACTCCCATGGTTCCAACTATGTCATAAGCTAGCTCCCAAACCTATGGGGCCAATGGCTATAATTATTTTGACAGACTTTGTTGATAGCTTATTCAACAGCTATCTAGTCCCCTTTTTCTTGATAAAAGAACCCTGGTTTTGTTCTGGAAAGACATAGAAAGTGGACATTTTCCACAACATGGTTCAAGGAATGAACCATGACCAATATAAGAAATTATGCTCATTTAATTCCCCATTTCCAGGAGACTTATGGCCAGTGAGAACTGAGCAGTGGACAGCTCAGGGCCTTTGAGAAATATAATCTCTAAAGATTAAAAAATAAAAACTGGCCAGTGATAGGATAAGGAAGGATACAATTCATTTTTTTCTTCTTTTGACTGTTATTGTGAAATGATGATAGATTTAGAGTCATGGCAGCCATATTGTAACCATGAGTGCAAGCATAGCCAACATGAAGATGTTGGAGTAGGACTCAAGAAAAGAGCCTGGTTCTTTGTTGGCGTTATTGATCTGCTGAATCATGTAACCCTGTAACTACCTACATCCAAGCATTTTGTCAAGTGACAGAAGAAACATCACTGGGGCTTGAGACACTTGTAGTTATAAATATTTTTTTTTTGCTTATTCAGTTCTGTTCAGTCACTCAGTCATGTCTGACTCCTTGTGACCCCATAGACTATGGCATGACAGGCCTCCCTGTCCATCACCAACTCCCAGAGTCTACCCAGACTCATGTCCATTGAGTCAGTGATGCCATCCAACCATCTCATCCTCTGTTGTCCCCTTCTCCTCCTGCCTTCAATCCTTCCCAGCTTCAGGATCTTTTCAAATGAGTCAGCTCTTCACATCAGGTGGTCAAAGTATTGGAGTTTCAGCTTCAATATCAGTCCTTCCAATGAACACTCAGGACTGATCTCTTTTAGGATGGACTTGTTGGATCTCCTTTCAGTCCAAGGAACTCTTAAGAGTCTTCTCCAACACCACAGTTCAAAAGCACAATTCTTCTAATTCCAAGTCAGAGGAATCCTATTAAATCCCAGTCATGATGTCAACAATCCCCATTAGGGTAAACAACTCCCAAAATCTATCCTGAGTTAAGGACAGATATTGAGAATAGTGATAGTTAATGTATTTTGAGTAACTGTATATTCATCTGTCTATACCTATAAGCAGTGTTCAGTAGCTGATCACTCATCTGTCCATACAGCACCTTCCTTATTTGGTCTCACATCACTGACTTTCTGTGTTTTCCCTCTACACTGCTGACTGCTTTTCAAATTTACTTTCTGGTTCCTCATCTTCCAGGGTTTAGTCTTTCTTCATCTACATTTATTCCAGATGATCTCATATATTTTCATGGTTTTAAACACCATCCCTATACTGGTGACTCTCAATCCCACACTTTTAGCCCAGATCTCTCCATTGAACTCCAGATTCTTACATCAAACAAACCCTTGACTTGCCCATTTGGGGATTACAAAAGGTGTCTCAATCATTATGCACTCAAGTCAAATTCCAGATGTTTTAACCCAGCCACTTCCATTCCCCCCAATGTCTTTCCATCTGAGTAAATGGCTTCTTTGTCTTTCCAAGCCCCAAACTTATACTCATCCTCATTTTTCTCTCCCTTCTATCCTTTGTATATACTTTGCTGCTAAGTCGCTTCAGTCGTGTCCGACTCTGTGAGACCCCATAGACGGTAGCCCACCAGGCTCCCCCGTCCCTGGGATTCTCCAGGCAAGAACACTGGAGTAGGTTGCCATTTCCTTCTCCATGTATATACTTTAAAAGCAAGTATTTCCAGAATTCAGCTGCTGCTCATTACCTCCACTTAGGACTCTCAGATTTAGCAAATAATTGCATAAGACACATTTATACTCAAAACTTACTTTTCCCTTATGGTCTTCTGAGGTCTTCTCATCAGTGGTCACCCCTCCACTAATTTAGCCCCTTTCTTATTTATAATCAGTTCTGAATCTGGAGCTATGTAAGCTCATAAGGGAAACTAATGATAACATCCTATTCCAATAATTTGGCCACCTGATGCAAAGAGCTAACTCACTGGAAAAGACCCTGATGCTGGGAAAGACTGAAGGCGGGAGAAGAAGGGGGTAATGGAGGATGAGATGGTTGGGTGGCATCACCGACTCACTGGACATAAGTTTGATCAAACTGCGGGAGATGGTGAAGGACAGGGAAGCCTGGCATGCTGCTGTCCATGGGGTCACAAAGGGTTGGACATGACTTAGCAACTGAACAACAACCAATAACCTACTCCTGCCTCTTATATTAGTCAGTCAGCTCTTTAACTAGCAGTGACAGACAGCATGACTCAAATGAGATTAGGGGCTAAGGGGAACTTACTGGTTCACTGAACCTGAGATTTCTAAAACGTGTTGGCTTAAGGTAGAGATTCAAGGGTTGAATAATATCAGTGAGTTTCATCTTTTTCAACCCTTTCTCCTTCACTCACTCTGTTTTCTGATATTTTGCCTTCACCTTCACAATTTTAAGAGTCTTATTCTCAGAGTCTTTTCACATTATATTACTATGACCGCTCGCAGTTCAACCTACATAACACTTAACGATTCCCCAGAAAACATATTTTCCTAAGAACTCCATCAAAAGTGGGTCACATGGCCACTCGGGAATCAATCACTGTGACCACGGGCCTAAAGCGCTCTCCCAGCCTGGCTTTAGTCCCACCTGGGGACCAAACAGAGCCAGCCCCTGGCCCTTATGATTTGGAAAACATAATTATTGAAAGGGGGAGAATTATTTCAAAAGGAGACGCTGGCAAGTCAGTAAAATGTTTTTCATGGTTCCCTATTGATTTCTCATTTTCATGATAGATTCCAAGTTCCTCATTAGCATATAAAGATTTTTACAGTCTGTTCCCAAACCATGCCCTCCAATCTGCTACTCGGCGACTACTGCTTGCTCAGTGGTCCTGCCATACTGATCTGCCATCATCCCACACAGTTTCTGTTCTACCTGTAGTTGTGATAGTTTCCCTACAACAATTCTTTCTTTTCCTACAAAATAGCATTCATGCTTAAAGACCTGATGGAAATGTTCCTTCCATGAGTCCCTTGCTGAACTGGCTGCACCATCTTCTGCATTTTCAATACTCTACAATGCCATGGAGACCCCATCATTTATTTCTCTGAGCCATCATTTGGGGGGATAGGGTAGGAACGTCTCATTCAGCTCTTTTCCACTGATGCTGCATCTTGGGATTGATACAGCAAATATTGAACACAGGGATGAATTAAGAGTGCAATGAGTGAGTAAACATGTTATTTACTGAGGCGAGCACCAGGCAAAGAGATTTCAGCCTTCATCTGAGTTCACTTGAGTGCACTCCCTGCTACATAATTATCTATTGGGGGGGAGGGGAGGCTTTTCTATTGGAATATAATTTCTTTACAATGCTGTGTTAGTTTCTGCTGTTCAATGCAGTGAATCAATTATATGTATCCGTACATCTCTTCCCTCTGGGACCTCCCTCCCACACCCTCCGTCCTAACTCTCTAGGTCATCACAGAACACTGAGCTGAGCTTTCTGTGCTTTACAGCAGGTTACCACTTGCTATCTATTTTACACACGGTCGTGTGCACGCATGCTAAGTTGCTGCTGTTGTGTACCACCTTTTGTGACCCTATGGATCGTAGCTCACCAGGCTTCTCTGTCCTTGTGATTCTCCAGGCAAGAATACTGGAGTGGGTTGCCATGTCCTCCTCCAAGGGATCTTCCGAACTCAGGGATCGAACCCACGTCTCTCAGGTCTCCTGCACTTGCAGGCCAGTTTTTTTTTTTTTTTTTTTTTTACCACTAGTGCCACCTGAGAAGCCTGGTGTATTTATGTCACATCTGGTCTTCCAGCTCATCTCATCCTCCCTTTTGTCCCCTGTGTCCACATGTCCTTTCTCTACATCTCTGTCTCTGTTCCCACCCTGAAAACAGGTTCGTCTGTACCATTTTTCTAGATCCCGTGCATGTGTGTTAATATGCAATATTTGCCTTTGAACAGGTCCATTACCTTCTCTTAATCTCACTTTCCTGTTTTTGCTTGTTTACCCACTGAGCATACTGCTCTCTTGTGAAGGGATGAAAAAATGAAAGAGAAGAGCTGTATACATCTCCATTGTTTATTTTGCCAGGTTGGGATGGGCATCTGACTTTTCCTCTGAAAACATCATTAAGGACTCCAAAGGTAAGGTAAACTGTCCAGACAGTTTTTATCTCTTTGGAGACAAGGCCTTAGAAACTCCAGACCTCAATCAATGTTCCTTTCAGCATGTTATCATCATAGATAAAAATATCCACATTTATGTCTGATGAAATGCCATCTAGGTGGCTCAGTGGTAAAGAATCCACCAAAAGGCAGGAGATGTGGGTCTGATCTCGGGGTCAGGAAGATCCCCTGGAGTATGAAGTGGCAACCCACTCGGGTATTCTTGCCTGGGAAATCCCATGGGCAGAGGAGCCTGGCGGGCTCCAGTCTTTGGCTTAGCCACTGAGCACAAGCGTGAGATGCCATCTGTTCCCTTTATTTTAGACTAGTGTTCATTGAGTACTAAGTGTCAAGTGCTGTTGCCGCCACCTAGAATGCTCTTTAGCTTGATGACTGTGTGACCCATGGCATCATTCCACCAGGTCTTTGCTCAAAGATCCCTGCCTTAGAAAGACCATCGCTGACCACTCTATCTAAAGCCACAACCCCTCACCTTCGGGTTGTGTGCCTTTAACCTGTACTATTTTTGTACATAGCACTTTCCAGTGCCTGTTGTTACATGACAGTGTACATCACCATGATTGGTGATGATGAACAATCATGACTGCTCACTCTCTGTCTGGTCCACTGGAACCTAACCCAGTGGGGGAGGGGCGGCGTTTAAGGTGGGCAAAGACCCTCCTGGATGTGGTCTACCACTCTGTCCTGAGCTCCTGGAAATACAGGAGGGCCTTGCATACAGTAAGCACCAAGCCAATATTCACCAAGCCAATGAAGACATATCTAGCACCTCACATAGACTATTGTACTTAACTTTACCTAACAACCCTAAGCTCGTGCATGTTCAGTTGTGTCCGGTTCTTTGCGACTGGCACATTCCATGGATGGTAGCCCACCTGGACTGTCCATGGAATTTTCCAGGCAAGAATATTGGAATGGGTTGCCATTCTCTGCTTGAAACAACCCTATGAGGTAGGTAGTCATATTGTTCCATTTTATAGATGAGGAAGTTGGAGCCTAGAGGGGTTAAGAGGTCACTTTAAGATCATGTAACTAATAAGCGGCAGTGCCAGAATCCCACCCAGGGTCCAGCTGAGCATCTCCCTCTTTGGAGAATCTCTAGCTCCTCTAGAAAAGCCAAGATGAGATTTTACATTCAAGTTCTTAGTGCGACATTTTCCCAGGCCAACCATTCTCTGTCACCGTGTGGTCCCCAGAGGAAAGAGATTTACTGATCTGTTGCTGGACCGACACAGATGAGTTATGGGGCTGACTTCTTGTCTTCGCAGGTTATAAATTGTTTTTCCATCCCACGGACTCAGGTTTCAGTTATGATTCCCATTCTGCAGAGAAAGAAACAAAAGATAGAGAGGTTAAGTGCTCCACCGCAGAGGAAGTTTTCCAGCTCTGTCTAGTTTCCTTTCCCAGCTTGCCTCCGCAGGCAGTGAACAGCTGATAGCCACATAGGAAGCAGGCAGGAAGAACAGGAACTTACACCAAGGCCTTCTGCCCCCCAGAAGATGCAAGCCTATTGGTCATTTTTGCTAGAAAGGAACTTCCTCATAATTCTCCAACTTGCTGGGTTAGGACCATTCCATTTGCAAAATCCCTCCTTTTTTCTTTTCTTTTGTTAAGTGGCCATTGCATTATTATATTTCATTCAAATAAAAAGACTATTCTTCATGGTTAACCAGTGTTACTAAGGATGACCTTGAGGGAAGCCTCCCCCAGATGACCTTACTCTAGTCAGCCCCCTCTCCCCTTTGCATTCTTGATCTTACAAAGTACTTTGTGTCCAGAAAGAATAAACAGAGCCCCCTTCCTCAGATGGAAATAATAACATCTTCTCCTAGGTGATCTTATTAGACCATGGGAAGATGCCTCAAGTGATCTGTCACTTAGGAAAACTACAGGACTCCACCAGCTTCTTTTTCAAAATTGGTTTATTTAATAAGGAACCATTCTCCTACCAGATATCATCTGCCAATACAATATACTGTTCTAAGAATAAACATAGCAGCAATATTATACCATATAAATTTTAAAATTAATAATGATAATAGTTAATGACACATATAGAATGATTCTAACTCATTAAAAGATGCTTGCTCCTTGGAAGAAAAGTTATGACCACCCTAGATAGCATATTAAAAAGCAGAGACATTACTTTGCCAACCAAGGTCTGTCTAGTCAGTTCTTTGGTTTTTCCAGTGGTCGTGTATGGATGCAAGATTTGGATTATAAAGAAAGCTGAGTGCCCAAGAATTAATGTTTTAGAACTGTGGTGTTGGAGAAGACTCTTGAGAGTCTCTTGGACTGCAAGGAGATCCAACCAGTCCATTCTAAAGGAATTCAGTCCTGAATATTCATTGGAAGGACTGATGCTGAAGTTGAAACTTCAATACTTTGGTCACCTCATGGGAAGAACTGCCTCATTTGAAAAGACCCTGATGCTGGGAATGAAGGTGGAGGAGAAGGGGACAATAGAGGATGAGGTGGTTGGATGGCATCACCAACTCAACGGACATGAGTTTGAGTAAGCTCCAGGAGTTGGTGATGGACAGGGAAGCCTGGCGTGCTGCTGTCCATGGGGTCACAAAGAGTGGGACACGACTGAGCGACTGAACTGAACTGAACTCATTTCTCATCTCATTTATTCTTTTTTTTAAAGATTTTTTTTGGATGTGGACCAGTTTTAAAGTCTTTATTGAACTTGTTACAATATTGCTTCTGTGTTTTATGTTTTAGTTTTTTTATCACAAAGTATGTGAGATCTTAGCTCCCCAACCAGGTAATGAACCCACACCCTCTGCATTGGAAGGCAAATTCTTAACCACTGGACTGAGAAGAAAGTCCCTCCTATCTCACTGATTATTATTATTATTATTATTATTTTTGCAAAGGACATGGTTTCATTGATTCTTAAAACAGCATTGTAAGGTAGAAATTATTGACCTCATTTTACAGATAATACAACTGAGGTATAAAGAGTTGTTATTTTTCCAGAGATACACAACCAGATACAGAACTACTGTATACCGAACTACTATTTGAGCCCAAGCTTGTCTTACTCTAAAAACTCATATTCTTAACTGCTACATTATACTGTAGTGGATTTTAAAATAGGAAAAAAATATTTTAAAACAGTTTAGTTCACATTTCAAACACAATGTTAATGCTGAAAGAGGTTAATATTGCAGCCATAATATTTTCCTAACAAAAATAAGTCATAAGTAAATACCCAGACATAAACCCAATACATTCAGTAAAAAACTGTCATATTTAACTATTTTTCTAACAAATGATATCCAACAAATGAAAATATTCAGCGAAACACAGCTAACCAACAGTCATATGAAAATAAAACTAAATGATCAGGAAACCTAATACGAGGCAGAACCTTTTGGACTGACATCCACCAGACTCCTAAACAAGTGATTTCTATAATATCAAAAATTGAAGAAAAGCAATAAAAAGAATATTGGGAACACAGTTTTATTGCACAGTTCAAACATTTATCCCATGCAAATCACTAGTCCTGAGACCAAATTCAGTTTGTAGAACTACTGTCTCTGGCCTACACTTTTCCATTGTTTTTATACAGAATTGGAGTGCTCCTGGGAAGAGTGTGGGTCCCTACTTCATCCCATTCCCCACTTGTCCTTAGAGTCTTGCATTAGCCTGCTTTATGGTATGTATTTACCTCTAAAAGTTTCAATTTAACAACATAGAGGATTTTGAAAAAGCTACAGGATGAGTCTTCTAGACCTAAACCTCCAAATATTTTTGTGACATTTACACTTGATAATATGAACAGAAACTGTAATAACCAGAATCTTGAGAGCATCTTCCAATTTTTTTTCCAGAGTATATTCTCACTTATCTTATTTGCTGTTCATAGTATTCCTGTAAAGCACTGGTTCTTAAACTCAAGCATGCATAATTATCTGAAAACTTATCAAGACACGAATATCTAGTCCACATCTCTGGAGATGCTTTTTCAGTTGTTTTGAGAAAGAGCATGAAATTCTGCATTTCTAACAAGCTTCCAGGGATGTTGACACTGCAGATCTATGGACCAAACTTTTAGGAATAAGCAGAAGAAAGACTTATCTCACCCATTTCACAGATGTGGAAAATGGTACTCACAGAAAGTCTGTAAAAGACATGGAGAGCCTCTATCTGAACTGAAAACAATAGCAACTCCTTTCCCCACTGGCTGTGAGCAGAAGGCTCCAGAAAGAGACTTCCAAGCAAATTATTTAGTAAAATGTTTAACAAAATCTTTAGTAGATTTATTTCTGTCTTTCCATCTCTCTTTGCAGCCTTGGACTAGCTGGGCAGAAAGAGGAAGAGGTAAGCTAATAGGGGGTAATGAATATTCCTATAAGCTCATTAAGGCAAGATGTGTCTGGCCTAATGAGAAAACAATTTTCTTCTCTACTCCCTCTGCTAAGGTTAAGAACTCCCAAGGTCAAATCTAAGCCATCCCCAAACAGCCTTCCTACAACTTACCCTGGATGTTGATTAAGGATAATTCATTACAGATTTAAATGGGAGATTGGCAGGGTGGGAGTGGTGGTGGAGGAAAGGATAGGCTTACATTCCAATGAATGAAAATAGCTAATCAAGCAATTTTTAAGTGTATTTATCTCTTTAGGGGATCCATGTCTCCCTCCATTTGGGCAACTGATTTCACAGCACTGCCAGTATCGTGGTGCCTGATTTTTCAAAACCACTGAAATTTTTATCCACAAAATGAGAAAGTAGTGAACTATAAAATTGCTAATTATTTTCTAGTAAATTTATTTTTAAATAACTTTAGACATCAATTACAGGCACCATTAGGCACCATTAAGCACTGGGTGTGTTTGCTAAACAAGGGCAGTGCATTGCTGGTTCTCTTCCCATATGTATGGCCTCATCCTTCAATTTCACCCTCCCCCCAAGTTCCCCTTCCCAAGCCCCCCTCCCAGATTCCAGCATTAGTATCATGAGCTGAAATTAAACTCTATAAATAATGGCAGATGGTTTCCATTTCAAGTGTCATTGCTCAGTCAAGCCCCAGGTATCCTAGATGAAGTTTAGGTTAGGGGAAGATTTTAATTCTAATTGTCAGTTTAGGATGTATTTCCCAGCCCAGTGTTTCTCTACAATTGCTGTGCATTAGAATCCCCTGGGGGAACTTAAATAAAAAAACACCTTTATGCCAGGGCTCCACTTCAGCTCAGTTACATTGGAACCTGCAGACATATGGCTGATTCATTTTGATATTGGGTAGAAACCAACTCTGGAGAAGAGAATGGCAATCCAATCCAGTATTCTTGCCTGGAGAATCCCAGGGACAGAGGAGCCTGGTGGGCTGCCATCCATGGGGTCACAAAGAGTAGGACACGACTGAGTGATAAACACACACACACAGAAACCAACACAAAACTGTAAAGCAAATATCCTTCAATTAAAAATAAATAAATTTAAAGAAATGTGGAAAAAAATGCTTTCAAACATTTATCCCAAGTGGTTTTAATGTTCAATCGCAGATGACAGGACAGCCTGCACCCTCACCAACTGCAGACTCACACCTTCCAGACCAGAGAGGTAGACAGCACATTGGTTTCTGCCTTCCTCTGGTCTCTTGTGCAATCAGTTGACTGGAGTTTAAGATTAAATCACAGGCCTGAACCATGATGCATTGCCTCAGCTGGAACTGTGGGGTCTTCTCGGGTGAGTTTTGACCTGTCTGTCCAACACAAGGCTTTCAGTGTTTTATATCTGCTTACATGCTGCAGTCTTTTCACGGTGTATTTGAACATGCTCTGGGTTCAAGCAGGCATGTGGTTTAGACCCACCTTTCTTTGGCATCTGGGACAAACCTCAAGTTTGACCTGTCAAACAAGGACATAGGGCTGGTGTAGGGCTGCATGCGTCGGCTCCAAAGCAGGGTCCACACACTGGTGTGACGTCCTTAGGTTCTTGGTTTGGCTTGGTCACTTCCTAACTGCATCATTTGGTCTCTCTGGGGCTCATCTCATTTTAGTTACCTCGTAAGATTGTTTGGAGGGTTAAATGAGAGAATATATGGAAAGACACTGGAGCACTGGAAAGGGCTTGATCCATGGTGCGTGCATGCTAAGTAGCTTCAGTAGGGTCCAGCTCTTTGTGACGCTGGGCTGTAGCCTGCCAGGCTCCTCTGTCCATGGGATTCTCCACCCAAGAATATTAGCGTGGGTTGCCACACCCTCCTCCGGTGGATCTTCCCAACCCAGGGGTCAAACCCGCCTCTCTTATGTCTCTCGCATTGGCAAATTCTTTACTGCTGAGCCACCAGGGAGGCCCCTCTATCCATGACACTGTCTAATCCACAGTAGGTATGCTCCTCCTCATTTTTGTGTTTCTACAGAAAGAGGAATGTTTGTTTAAAGCTTCCAACCTTTCAAGAAAGGATGTAAGGAGAGCTTCCAGCCATCTCCCTTGTTTTATCTCATGGGAAGTACAGTAGCCACTGTAACTGCTGAGAGCATGCCATGTGCTGAGAAGTACTTGCCTATGGGTTTAGCTACTGCTCACATGAATCTTGGATCTTGATCTCATGGACCTGCCTCTTACTGGAGGAGGAGATAGCTCAGTTCCCCAGCACCTTTCCATTCAGTCATGGAATGGAAAGCTCTGGGTCTGCTATACGGAACAACATCACCCCTAAACATCAGGAGTAGAGTTGGAAACCTCCACTCTAGGGTCAGTCTCAAACCATGCCCTCCCACCGTGGAGAGAAGGGGGTCAAGGAGGGACTGGGCTTTTCATAAAGCCGATGGCTGAGTTCTCATTCGACTACTAGTTTCTTTATTCTCTCTAGTCAGACCCAATCGGCAGGACTGAGCTGGGTCTTCAATACCAGAATCCATCGTAACCAGCTGTTTCCATTTTCCTCTTCACTCTATTGGTTTAATCCACAGGACAGAGATTTTGTAAACAGGTCCTTCCAGTTAGGACTGACCGGTTCTGCTGCCTCATATACCAGTGTTTTGTTCACACTTCAGCGCCTACATGGACCCCCTCCCCCTCCCACCCATGCACAGTGCATCTATCTGCCTATGATGTCACATTTATAAATACCCAAATCACATCCCTTTCCCAAAATGGAGTACATGGAGTGGTAGACTCAAAAAGAAGTGGATGGATGTTTATTATGTATTTTATCCCCAGTGTTCAACTGTCACTTGGCTTCTGCTCTTTGATGCTTTGCCTGCTGAATTGATTTCCCACACAGTTATTCACACCTCTTAAGAAATTGTATGTGGATCATCCACTATGATCTGAGGTCAACATGTCATCTCTTTTTGTCCCATCACCCAGACCCTGCTTCTCTCCAGGCTTGTCCTCACTGCAGAAACACCAGTATTTCTCACAAACAACCTCTCTTAGAAAGATCCTGGAAATTTAGTGAGAATTATCTGGGCTGGGCTGGATTATGAATTCTATACCTACAACTGTAATGTTGTACTGGTTCTGAGCTCAGTGATGTGAGCAAGTGCTTAAAACCAGCAAGGATGATGTTGTAGAGAACTCTCCCCAGTAGAATCTATATCCCAGGGCAAGCAGTTCTGGAAGGAGAGGCCTGGAAGACTAATCGATTTTTTTTTTTTTAAGTAACATTTTCTCTCACTGTTGTTGTTATTATCATTTGGTTGCTAAGTTGTGTCTGACTTTGCAACCCCATGGACTGAAGCATGCCAGGCTTCCCTGTCCTTCACTATCTCCCAGAGTTTGCTCAAACTCAAGTCCATTGAGTCGGTCATGCTATCCAACCATCTCAGTTTCCCCCTTAGCAGTTCCAAAATCAGTATAATAACATTATGAGGAATTTAGGAAACAAAAGAAAATAAATTCCTTGCATGCCAACCTCTAACACAATGCACATTTTATTTTTGTGTCTTTTCTTTACATTCTATGCTCAATACCTATGCAAGCTATTTTTACGTTGACCATTATGGTTTTATTAAAAAAATTCTACTGGACCCCTGTTATGGGTATGGCCTTCCTCTAGCAGTGCAAAACCAAGGAAAACCCAGTATCTGGCCTTGACTAGCTCACAAATTAGTACAAGAAACAGACATATACACAGATCACTGCAACACAGGGAGGTAGCTGCATGCTGCTCCTGCTGCTAAGTCGCTTCAGTCGTGTCCGACTCTGTGCGACCCCACAGACGGCAGCCCATTGGGCTCCGCCATCCCTGGGATTCTCCAGGCAAGAACACTGGAGTGGGTTGCCATTTCCTTCTTCAGTGCATGAAAGTGAAAAGTGAAAGTGAAGTCGCTCAGTCGTGTCTGACTCAGCGACCCCATGGACTGCAGCCTACCAGGCTTCTCCATCCATGGGGTTTTCCAGGCAAGAGTACTGGACTGGGTTGCCATTGCCTTCTCTGGTAGCTGCATGGACAGAGGTTAAATCTCATGTCTGAATACCGGTAATGAGTATAATGGCCTAATTCTCTAATGCTTTAAAATCTATCAGACAGGTCTGGTGATGGAGGATCACATGGCAACCCTGTATAATGCAAAGACCTCAAACTGGGTCAATTTGTTGCAATTCTATAATCAGAGGTTTCTCAGGGGGAGATATGGTGCTCTGACAAAAAGGAACTCATTGCTAACATTAAAAAAAAAATCAGGAGTCTTCATATAAAAATCCAGATTTCTGACTTCTTTTGAAAAGCAGATCATGCAACATCAGGCTTGCCTTCTCCTCTGGGGACATTTGTAATGAATGTGAGTAGGGGCTGCTCCATTCAGATGAGGCAAGCACTCTGGTTTGCTACAGTCCCACCTGAGCCATCCTGGGGCGACATCACCAGCTTGGCCCATGGGGACAATAGAATCTGTGATATGGACTTTCCTGTATTTCTCCTATTAAACAGCCATGTCTTTCCAGTGGTTTTCATGACTCTTCCTTCCATCTTCCTCTCGGTCATCATCTATTCCTGCCTTTGCTTCATTCATATTGCCCTTCTTGCTGTGTATCAAGCCAGTGTGCTCCAGTGCCCTGGTCATCCTCTGTCTTTGCTCTGTCTGGGATGCTCTTCATGCTGGTAACTACAGCCTCACTCTTCTTCCTCCTTCAAGCTCAAAGGTACCTTCTTACTCATGGGGGAAGAAAGCAGCATGAGGGCTTCCCTGGAGGCTCAGTGGTAAAGAACCCACCTGCCAATGCAGAAGACACAGGTTCTATCCCTGATCTGGGAAGATCCCAAGTGGCCCGGAGCAATGGCGTCCGTGTGCTACAACTGTTGAGCCTGTACTCTAGATCCCAGGAACTACAATGACTGGTGCCCGTGCGCCCCGGAGCTGGTGCTCCACGCCAAGAGAAATCACTGCAACAAGAAGCCGGCGCACAGCAACTAGAGAAAAGCTCAAGCATCATCGGCAGACCCAGTATAGCCAAAAACAAAAAATTTAAACTGCCTTGGGACTTGCCTGGTGGTCCAGTGGTTAAGACTTTGCCTTCCAATGCAGGGCGTGCAGGTTCAATCCCTGGTTGGGGAACTAAGATACCATGTACCTCACTGCCAAAAAACCAAAACATGAAACAAACAATATCACCACAGATTCAACGAAGACTTTAAAAAAGTTTCCACATCAAAAAAAAAAAAATCTCAAAAAACAAAAAAAAATTTCCACCATTCACCCCATACTTTTTAACTTTCCCTACCTCTTAACATAGTATTCAGATTATTCATGTTACATTTATTGTACATTACCCTCCCGCACCCACCCCCAACTAGAAAGGCAGGGATGAGACCAAATGCTCAGCGACTAGAAGGTGACCTAGGGCACAGCAGGTGCTTAGTCCATGTATTTTTCTGATATTTTAATTCTGGTAAATACATATAACATAAAATTTGTCATCTAGACTGTGTTTACACGTATAGTTCACTGGTATTAAATGCACTCATAATGTCATCCAAGAGTTATCATCCTCCATCTCTATAGCCCTTTTCAACTTGCAAAATTGAAACCCTGGGCCCATTAAATAGGAGCTGCCTGTCACCCACTTCCCCAGACTCTGGCAGCCACCATCCTCCTTTCTATCTCTAATGTACTGGACTAGTCTCTGTACTCATACAAGTGGAATCACACAGTATTTTTCTAGTTATGACTGGCTTGTTTCATTTCCATAATGTCCTCAAGGCCCCTCCATGTCGCAGCATATGTAAGGATTTCTTTTTAAGCCTGGATAATATGCTATTGCATGTATAGAACACATTTTGCTTATCTATTCATCCATCAATGGACTGAGGCTGCTTCTTTGTTTCAGCTCCATTCATTTATGTTGAATACATAAATGATCCTTGATTGGACCTCTGGACTTAGAAGAACTCATTCCTGATCCTGGCTTCATCTCAGGAGCTAACTGGCCTTAGCATCTCACCAGACCACTCTCAGTTTCCTTATTGGTAGCGCTGGGTTGGAGGCTTATGAATTAAACACAGAAAAAAATATATAAACATTTTTATGACCTCCCTCATCCCTAAAGTCTGGACCAGTTAAGAGCAGTAAAGAATACAGGGTGTGAAGGGTCCATCCTCAGCGCTAATATCCACTAGATATTTCTCCTTTACCCTTCGACATGGAAGATTCCTTAGGGGACTAGAAAAGCCCCAGGAACGGACCTGCAGGGATGACCTTTTAAGACCGAGAAGCTTTGACTAGCCAAGACTGGGAGGAGGAGTCAAGGTGCGACACAGGATGAGGTCCTGTGTTCTCTGGCTGGGAAGAGACTCTCTGGGGTTTACATCTCAGGGATGCGGTTGCTCAGAGCATAAGCGCAGTGAAGCGGGAGGGGTGGAGGCGGGGCAGTGGCTGAGACTGGTGGTCAATCCTACTGAGAGGAGCCCCTTCAAGTGAGCTGACAAAGCTTGGACTTTTGCACATTCTTCTGGGCCTCTTTAGGGATATCTCTACACAGAATATAATAACGATGCCGCCTTCCCAGGGCTGCTCAGTTCAGTTCAGTCACTCAGTTGTGTCCGTCTCTTTGAGACCCCAGGTTCTGCAATCCCAGGGCTGCTAATGTGTGTGAAAACATCCTTAGTTCAGTTTCCCTGTGTCGGCCAAGGTACCTTAAAGGCAGATGGTAAAATCACCAATTTGATGACCTCTTTTTCTTGCACTCAGAGTTTTTGAGGCTACAAAATAATCATCGTGATGAGCAGAGCCATCACTGTTTAGAGCATTTGCCAGGTCTGAGCACTTCGCTGAGTGCTCTGCCGGCAATCTCAGGCCTTTGAGAGTCTAAGAGCTCGGTCCCATTAGTTTCCCAGTTGGGACTGGCCAGTTCTACACAAATTGGTACTGGTGGGGAGCTGTGAAAGGCTAGAGATGAGGCTGGTTCGGTGACCCAGGGCTGCCCTGTGAAGAAATTCAGGCAAGCCCTTCCCTGCCCACCTGTGGGTGGAGGTGAATGGATGTTTACTCTCCACTACTCAGCTCTTTCACTTTTAAAAGGGAGACCATCTGGTTTCCCTCCTGGAGCTTTTGCAAGAATTGGATGCACCCAGTACAGGGTTTGGACCAAAGCATGTTATTCAGAGAAGCCAGTATTCTTCTCTTTCTCTTTCTTTTTTTTTTTTAACTATCTATTTATTTGGTGGGGTCAGGTCTTACTTGCTGCATGTGGGATCTTTGTTGCTGGCTTCTCTCCAGTTGCGGTGTCTGGGCAAAAAGCATGTGGGCTCAGTAGTTGTGGAGCAGGCTTTCTTTGCCCCACAGCATGGGGGATCTTAGTTCCCTGACCAGGAATCAAACCCGCGTCCCCTGCCTTGGGAGGTGGAATCTCAACCACTAGACCCTCAGGGAAGTCCCCGTTTTTCTCCTTATCTTTCTTAAGGTCCCTGTTATGGGCTAAATTGTTTCCCTTTCAGATTCGTATGTAGAAGTACTAATCCCCAGGACCTCACAAGGTGAGTGAACTTGGAGCCTGGATTTTTAAAGAGGTGATTAAGGAAAATGAGGTCCTAAGGGACCTGATCCACTATGACTGGTGTCCTTAAAAGGAGGTGAGATTAGGACACAGACACTCAGGGGAATGG
The DNA here is from genome assembly GCA_006410515.1 of Procapra przewalskii. Lineage (NCBI taxonomy): Eukaryota > Metazoa > Chordata > Mammalia > Artiodactyla > Bovidae > Procapra > Procapra przewalskii. The sequence continues at coordinate 19,721,384 of SJYF01000056.1, forward strand.
CAGTCTGTGGCATTTTGACAATGAGCCCAGGATGCCCTGGCAATGAATTAGGGACAGGAGAGCTTGAACAAGCAGGTCTGGCTTTCCTCTGGGGCCTCTCTCCTCGGCTCGCAGCTGGCCACCCTCTTGCTGCCTCTTTGTGGGGTCGTTTCTCTGTGTGCCTGCATCCTTCACGTCTTCTCTTCTTAAAAGGACATCTGTCGTACTGGATTTTATTTTATTTTTTGGCTGTCCTGGGTCTGCTGCTGTGCGCGGGGATTCTCTAGCTTTAGTGAGTGAGGGCTCCTCTCCAGTTCTCACTGCGGTGGCTTCTCTTGTTGTGAAACATGGGCTCTAGATCACAGGCTCAGAGGCTGCGGGGCCCTGGGTCAGTTTCCCCGCAGCACATGGAATCTTTCCGAACCATGGACTGAACCTGTGTCCCCTGCACTGCAAGGCAGATTCTCAACCTCTGGACCACCAGGGACGCCTTGGCATATTGGATTTTAACTTCATCATCTCTTTGAAGACACTATCTCCAAATACTGGGGCATATGGGAGTAAGGACTTTAACATGGATTTTGAAGGAACATCATGAAGCCTGTAACATAGACTTAGCACACTGTTACAGTCTATGAGTTACATGGATTAAGTAAATTAATTCAGGCCTAGCTGGGCTCAAAAACAAGAGTGGCTAAGGGGTGAAGCCAATAGACTGCTCAGTGGTCATCCCCTAGTGAGAAAATTCCACGGTCTTTCACATGACCTCCCACAGATTCACTGACCATGTCTGAAATTCCGTCCTCTGTGATGAAGGCTAGAGGATGAAGGAGAGACTGGGTAATTCACCTCCTGGACAATCAGCCCTAGGACCTGGGATTCACCTGTATGGTCACCTGAATGGTGCTATAGATATAATACATTTGCGTGCATGCTAGTCGCTTCAGTCGTGTCTGACTCTTTGCAACCCCAAGGAGTGTAGCCACAGGCTCCTCTGTCCACAGGATTCTTTAGGCAAGAACACTGGAGTGGGTTGCCGTGCCCTTCTCCAGGGGGTCTTCGACCCGAGGATTGAACCAGGGTCTCCTGCATTGCAGGCAGATTCTTTACCATCTGAGCCACCAGGAGAGCCCATAATCCATTCAGGCAAAGGAAATGTCTGACATAGACAGGCTTCTTGAAAATTCCGTGAAATACTTATTAAAAATAAAGATTACGGGTTCTGCTCCCCAATTTCCATTCTCTGAGTCTGGAGTGAAACTCAGATATTTCCCACTCTCTCTCTCTCTCTGCACTTCTCCTTTGCTGCACTCTCCCTGTCTTTCTATTCTCTGTCTCTGATATCAGGTGATTCTGCTCTGCAGCCTAGGTTTGGGTGGGAAACCAGTGGATTTTAGACCAAAACTTACAGTAAGGGATGCAGGGCCACCTCATCCGCTCCCTAGGTTATACACTGAACACGCTGTACACAGGGACCCAGAGCGGAAGCCCTGAGTATCCCACATCATCCATAGGGTCACCTTCAGGTACTCATCACTTTACAGTTTGCATTGCAACTGGCCTCCATCATTTCATAGCAGGGACAGCACGGATGAGGAAGGCAAGGCCTGACTGGGGTGATGCTGGGATGAAGGGTAGATTCAGTTTCGGAGGCCAGTGCTGCAGGTGTAGAGGAGCTGTAGAGTCAGGAAGCAGTTCTGCTGGATGTGTTTCCAAAAACCAAGAAACACCCCAATTCAGACACTATGAGACAGGAAGGAAGGAGGGGAAAAATCAAGAAATCAAAATGGGATCTTCCTAGACCGGGGATCGAATCCGTGTCTCCTGCCTCGGCAGGTGGATTCTTTACCCCCGAGCCACCAGGAAAACCTGCCCCTTTATTTTATATCACTCACTCCACTTCATAAACGTATCCCTTCCTGAACCCATGGCTTTATGTTATGGACAGATGTGTTAACTGTCTCTCCCTCTAAAATGTAAAACTCATGAGGATAAGGATTTTTGTGTGTGATCACCGTTTAACCCACAGTAGCTTGTTAAATGGAAATTAAGGAATGAATGAGTGAGATTCCTGCTGTTTATATTTTGCTCCCTTCCAGCCACCCACAGATTTATAGAATCTTACCAAAAGGGATAAGGAAAGCTTTGTGTTTTCTTTCAGTATGTTTCCATTCATACAGATTTATTTAGTTTATAAAAATAATTTCCTATCACATATACTGTTGGTAGCTTGCTTTTTTCACTTACTGTATGTCATAAACTTTTTCCTATAGCAGTAAATAAAATTTTAATATAATCACAATATATGGTTATCTGGATCCTTCATAGTTAACTCAGTCTCTTCTCAAGGAACATTTTTATTGTTCCAGTTTTGTATCACTATAAATAAAACTGTGTCTAGATACAGATAATTCTATCTATTGCTATATAACAGATTATCCCAGTTTGGTAGTTTAAAACAACATTTATGATCTCGCAGTTTCTGTGGTCAGGAATCTGAGCATGGGTTAGCTGGGCCTCAAAGACTATAATCAAGGAACCTCTTGATTCTTTGACTGGGGATTTGGTCTTATCTAAAGGCTTGACTGGGAAGGACCCACTTCCTATAGATGCATGTGGTTGTCGGCAGGATTCTGTTCTGTACAAGCTCGTGGTCTGAGTGTCTCAGTTCCTCACCACTGGCTGGAGGCCTCCCTCAGTCCTGTTTCACACAGACCTCTGCATGGGATAATTCAGAGCCTGGTAGTTTGCTTCATCAAAGCAATCCAGAAAGCAAAAGGGAGAAGGGAGTGCCAGCAAGACAGACATCAGTCTTTGTAACTTTAACCACAGAAGAGACAGCCCATCATTTTGCTATATTCTCTTTGCTATAGAAGCAAGTGGCTAAGTGCAAGTGGCTAGAGGGGTGACACAGAGAGGTAAATAGCAGAAGAGTAATTGAAAGTCAGAAGCTGCCTACCACTGGTTGATGTGAGTATCTACACCCTTAGCTGCAGATATCTTCATCCCCATACATATTGATATACATGTTGCTTATTTGGCATGCATTTTCTAGGAGACTCATTAAGTTGGATTACACGTATGTTTACTGTGGGGTCAAGTGTTATCTATGTTTCCTAAAGCTTTTGATACATAGCTCCTTGCCCATTTTCATTATTGTATGAACATGTATTTTACCTCACACTGTCTCGACAGTGGTTTTAATTCACTCCCAAGTCAATGAGTGAAACATGGTTCACAATCATTTTTTGCTTTTTGTTTAACTGCTATGAATCCACTCCATGTGTTTATTATTTTTTTTCCTCCTAGAAACAGCTAGTTCATACCCTTTGCCCATTTTTCCTATCTAATTTCCTATCGATAATTTCTTATTGATTTGTAAGAGCTCTGCATATTTAAAATGTTACATAAATGGTAACGGAATAAACCTAAACGTTAAAAAACTTAACTATCTTATTTCTGTTTATAAAACCTTTCTCACAGTTTCTAATTAATCTTTCAGTTTTATGATATTTTGATATAAGTATTTTAAAATGTTTGAGGTAATCAAATCTGCCAATATATTCTTTTATTCTTCCTTTTGAGTTCCACTAAAAAGTCTTCCTATCTATGCCACATTTGATTACCCAGAGCATCTTTCATTATTTTTTAGTTTCCACTCCTTCCTGCTTTCCCTCCTTTCCTCCTTTGCTTGCAAAATTACAATGCTTTAATCTACTTATTTATTTTGTTTAATATATTCAAGCAGCCACTCAATGTCTCCTCTCTGCTTGTCTTTCTTCTTACTGTTACAATTTTTTAAAATGTATAGTGGATGGACCATATGTAGAATGAGTCTTCCTTCTCTTGTGAATGGAAAATGACATATTTATCATATTGTATGTATTCATATATATATTGATCTCTTCATGGGCCATCTCCACTTTTTTCTTTGATCAAAGCATCCATTCTTGAACCAGTTCCATAATGCTTTAAAAAGTGTATTAGTTATATTAGTATTATAATCTATACACATTATTCATTAGCATATCTTTACATTGTTGTATGTAATGATTTTTTATTGGACCATAAAGAAGGCTGAGTGCTGAAGAAATGACGCTTTTAAGACTCTTAAGAGTCCCTTGGACTGAAAGGAAATCAAACCAATCAATCCTAAAGGAAATCAACTCTGAATATTCAATGGAAGGACTGATGCTAAAGCTGAAGCTCCAATACTTTGGCCACCTGATGCAAAGAACTGACTCACTGGAAAAGATTGAAGGCAGGAGGAGAATGGGATGACACAGGATGAGATGGTTGGATGGCATCACCGACTCAATGGACATGAGTTTGAGCAAGCTCTGGGAGATGGTGATGGGTAGGGAAGCCTGGTATACTGCAGCCCATGCGCTCACAAAGAGTCAGACATGACTGAGCAACTGAACAGTAGCACATTATGTTAGTAAAGTGGTTTATTGGTTTATACTTACGTACATTCTTCTCACTGTTTATTAATATGTTTCTAACTGCTCCAGGAGGTTTGTTTTTAAAATTTAAGAATCACTTTGTTAAGATATGAAAAATTACTCAGATTTGGGTTGAAATTGTTTACACTCATATAAGTTAGGAGAGTTAATAGTTTTAAAATATTATTGTGCCAGACAAAAACATAGTCAAGCTCAGTTTTTTTAGTCTACTTTTATGAACTCTCCGTAAATATCTGTAGTATTTTAATTTTATTGATCTTGATGATTTTGTGTCCTCCTTGCAACAGTTATAACTACTATTTATATTTCATAGCATTGTAACATTGGGAAAATTGCTTCCCCTTTCTGAGCTTCCTCTGCTAATGTTTGAACTGGACATGCTCAGCCCTGCCTCTCACAGATGCTGTGAGGGTTAAATGAGGTGGTAAATTTAAAACTCCCAGAGCAGTGCCCAACACACCAGGTGTTCAACTTGTGATGGTAAGAGGCGGTGTTAATTTAAAAGAAATTGTAAAACAGCATTAGATAATCGCGATCATGCTAGACCAGGAAGAAAATTCCTCTTCCACATGACAACTCTCTATGCACCTGGTACAATTAGCCCATAAATCTTTTGAAGTGAGGCCACAGGACAGCAAACATTATCCAGCTTGGAATATTATGGTTTTAACTCTTTGTTATTGTTCAGACCTTCTTTACACTTCCTGCCAGATCCCTCCAACTACATCAAATGAAAGCTATTGGATTTCTTTTTGTAAAATTATTTTTATTTCTTTATTTTGGGCTGTACTGGGTCTTCGTTGCTGTGCAGGCTTTTCTCTAGCTGTGGCGGGACTACTCTCCAGTTGCGGTGCAAGGGCTTTTCATTGTGGGGCTTCTCTTGTTGCAGAGCTTGAGCGCAGGCACATGGGCTTCAGTAATCACAGCTCACGGGCTCTAGAATGAAGGCTCAATAACTGTGGCACTCTGAATTAATTGCTTTGTGGCATGTGGACTCTTCCCAGACCAGGGATCCAACCCGGGTCTCTTGCATTGCAGGCAGATTCTTTATCATTGAGCCACCAGGGAAGTTCAAGCTATTGGATTTCTAACTGAATTGGAAATGTCTATCATGTTCTGCCACTAATAATGATAGAGCCTGTTAAACTGAGTGAAGTAACTCAGAAAGAGAAATATAAATATTGTATATTGATGCAGATATATGGAATCTAGAAAGATGGTACTGATAAATTTATTTTCAGGGAAGCAATGGAGAAACAGACATAGAAAACAGACCTAAGGACATAGGGAGAGGGCAGGAGGGAGAAGGTGAGATGTATGGAAAGAGTAACATGGAAATTTATAATACCATATGTAAAATAGATAGCCAATGGGAATTTGCTGTATGACTCAAAGAACTCAAACAGAGGTCAGTGATAGTCCAGAAGGGTGGGGTGGGGAGGGGATTGGAAGGGAGTTTCAAGAGGGAGGGGACAAGGGTGTACCGATTCTTCATGTATGACAGAAAACCACAAAATTCTATAAAGCGAATATCCTTCAATTAAAAAAAAATGAAGTGGCAAAAAAAAAAAGAGAATGACTTGGATTAAGAATGATTCATGGATATATAAACACAGAGGTAAACGGATGCTGTTTACCTCCCCTCTGTCTTAGTCATTGTTATTCTAACTCTGAGATGCTGTATGAAGGCTCTACATGATGGTTTTATAGGATAGTTCTCTAGGATAGCTTTACATGATGAATATATGGGTTGACTCCAGAGGGTGATTCTATAGGATGCTTCTAGATGAGTCTCTAAATGATCCCTATGTGCACCCTCCCCATAGTACCATTTTTAAGGTTAATGTGGAATTTCCACTGGGAGCTTCTCCAGCCTATTGTAGAAGATGACCTTTGGTGGATGGAAAAATGAGAGTGAAAAAATGGAGGGTTAACAGAGGGGTTTGGAGGAAGAGAAAGAGGAAAAAAGGAGGCATACGAGTGAGTAGTAGAAGGAAGGAAGGGAGGTTGGTGGGAAGAAATGGGACTAACAAGTAGGGTGAAATAGGGTGGGGTGGAGGGAGACGATTTGAAGGACCAACAGAAGAGAGATAGAGAGAAAGGGAATAGAATGGGAAGTCTTAGATGATTCAGTTTCTATAAAAAACAAAATCAGCATGGAAAAGTCCCCAACAATACATTCTGTGACTAAGGCATTATGCAGAGAGATGAGCTGGGGGCTGAAGGACAGAATTAATATAGTAAGTAATTCTATCCTTTTGGCAATGTCTTTCTGCATGAAATAATGATTTTATGTCTCACTTCTCTCCAGTCTGCACATTCTTCATAACAAACAGTTCCACAGTGAGTGACTATTTATGTTTCAAGGCAGCAGCCTCGGCATAATGGACTATGCTCTGAATCTTTTTCTGCAAAGAAACACCAGGGCCGCCTGGGAAACCTGGGAGAGCTTTCCAATTGGGAAAAATCCTGCTACCACTAACTAGAGGAGCTGGAGTTTAGAATCTGAAATCAGGCAGATCTTGGTTAAGCCCTTCCAGTGCTTCTTACCTCTTACTTGCCTACACTGCATCTATTTTCTTATTTATAAATGGGGATGCTTGGGAACTTCCCTGGATGTCCAGTGGTTCAGTTAAGCTCAGTTCAGTTGCTCAGTAGTGTCCGACTCTTTGCGACCCCATGAATCACAGCACACCAGGCCTCCCTGTCCATGACCAACTCCTGGAGTTCACCCAGACTCATGTCCATCAAGTCCGTGATGCCATCCAGCCATCTCATCCTCTGTCGTCCCCTTCTCCTCCTGCCCCCAATCCCTCCCAGCATCAGAGTCTTTTCCAATGAGTCAAC
>SJYF01000056.1:19736312-19750128 GCA_006410515.1 Procapra przewalskii
TGTAAGGCCTCCCCAGACAGCCATTTTGCTTTTTTGCATTTCTTTTCCGTGGGGATGGTCTTGATCCCTGTCTCCCATACAATGTCACGAACCTCATTCCATAGTTCATCAGGGACTCTATCTATTGGATCTAGGCCCTTAAATCTATTTCTCACTTCCACTGTATAATCATGAGGGATTTGATTTAGGTCATACCTCAATGGTCTAGCAGTTTTCCCTACTTTCTTTAATTTGCATCTGAATTTGGTAATAAGGAGTTCATGATCTGAGCCACAGTCAGCTCCTGGTCTTGATTTTGTTGACTGTATAGAGCTTCTCCATCTTTAGCTGCAAAGAATATAATCAATTTGGTTTCAGTGTTGACCATCTGGTGATGTCCATATGTAGAGTCTTCTCTTGTGTTGTTGGAAGAGGGTGTTTGCTATGACCAGTGCATTTTCTTGGCAAAACTCTATTAGTCTTTGCCCTGCTTCATTCCATATTCCGAGGCCAAATTTGCCTGTTACTCCAGGTGTTTCTTGACTTCCTACTTTTGCCTTCCAGTCCCCTATAATGAAAAGGACATCTTTTGGGGGTGTTAGTTATAAAAGGTCTTGTAAGTCTTCATAAAACCATTCAACTTCAGCTTCTTCAGCGTTACTGGTTGGGGCAGACTTGGGTAACTGTGATACTGAATGGTTTGCCTTGGAGATGAACAGAGTTCATTTTGTCATTTTTGAGATTGCATCCAAGTACTGCATTTCGGATTCTTAGCCTAGACCTAATAGCCACAACCCCTCAAACCTGGTCTCCCACCACCCGTATCCCCCTCATTGCCTCCTATCTTATATCAGCAGTGCCCTACTCCAGGGGTGCTATGCCTTCTGCGCTATCCCTTAACATCACTCTCCCCTCAACATCTCTTAACATGCTCTTTCAGGTCTCCATACTAATGTGCATTTCAATTGTGACCCCTCTTCCAACTAATCTCACCTGCACCAATTGCTGGGCGTTTCAGGTTTCCAAAGACCAACAACTCATCAATCAGACTATCCTACAAGGTTCACAAGTAACCCTTTATTTTGATGCATGCCAAATCATTAACCTCAGAAGCACCTGGGGCTCCTGCGAGGGCCTCCAGTGAGAAAGGCAGTATGCTATCAACCCCAAATATCTGTGATGAAAAGTTCTCCAGTGGGGCTCCAATTCAGACTGTGCAAGTGGTGAACCCCTCCCTATTTCTGCCCCTACTGGAGCTGTACCATGGCATATTCAGGATACCTGAGCTCCCCACTGGCCCATTTCAGACCAAAACTCAACTGTGTCACTAATCAGTGTAATCCAGTAGCGTATACCATTAAAGACCCTCACCGTACATGCTGGCTCTCTGGAGTCCAAGTGAGCATCCACATATTCGGGAGAGGCCAAGATCCGGAAAAAATTTACCATTAAAAATATCTTCATCCCTACTCCCCACCCCCCACCAAAGACACAGTGTTACGGTACAGCATGGGACCATCATGCCCTTAGTACTCCAGCATCACCCCCCCTTCAACTTCCCCTTCTTTTTCCTCCCCTACACCCCGCACTCCTTATAGCAAATATGATCCATTCCTTGCTCAAGACAACAGGATCTAGTATTACCCAGGACTGCTGGCTCTGCCTCCCCTTACAAGGATGGGGCTGTTCGGCCATTGGATATGTCATTACTGACTTAAATCAGTCCACGTTCACTTCCAATTCTATCTGCCTCTTCAATACCCAGATAGAATTGATAGGACGGGCCCCCTGCATCAACTCTACCAACTCTACCAATGACCTAACAGACCCCATCCCCAGGGGAATGCAATAACACCTAAACAATTAAGAGAACCACAGGGGTCCCCAACAACACCCATTTTCTGTGCCCCCAGAGAATCTTTAAAGTAATAGAGCCCACTGATACCCCCTGCTCTCTGGCAGTCCTGGTCCCAAACATCAATATATACCCTGGAGACGAGACACTGCTCCCTGTCAGAACAGCCTACCCACAAAGGACTTGGCAGTCGCCAACAGTGGCCCTAACCTTCCTAACAATCTTGGGAGCAGGGAGCACAGCCCTGGGAGCAACCACACTGGGAATATCACAGACTTCCCTAAACAGCCTAGCTGAACATATAGACCAGGACTTCTGAGATGTCCAAAAGGCAGCCTCTTTCCCACAACAGATTAATTCCCTGGCTTCAGTGGTATTGCATAACAGAAGGGCTTTAGATTCGTTAACAGCCCAACAAGGTGGAACCTGTGTCTTCCTTCCTGTCAGAAGAGTGCTGCTACTATGTCAATCAGTCAGGCATAGTAACTGAGACCCTAACTCAACTAATGGGCTAAACTAAGAGAAACCAGCTCCTCCTTCTGGAGACAGTTGGAAGAATGGACCTGGCTAGCCCCACTCTTACAACCCCTAGTATTCATCATCTTATTTCTCTTATTTGGACCCTGTATGTTCAATCTCTTTCAGAGGTTCCTCCAAGACCGGGTTTGAGCCATCTCCCGGGACCAAGTTAAGACAGTGCTTCTCCTCCAAACCTCACCTCCTTGCTAGATAATAAGGATCTGGAGCCCTAGGGCGATCCTCTGCTCCAGAACCCAGATCATCATCGCCCCTGTTCAGCAGGAAGTAGCCAGAGAGCCATGATGCCCCCACTCTCATCTCTTTTATGATTTCAGGGTCTGGAATGAGGTACCCACTGGACCCGGAAGAGGAAATTTCAGAAAATCCCCTGAACTTACCCAGTATAACCACGCCCCCCTTCCCACCCCCTGGGTGTATCTTGACTGTTAATGCCACATCAGTTAGAACTTTCCAACTGCCACACCTGACTGAACTTTCTGAGCTGCTCACACTTCTGCAAACCACTCCTTAACTAAGGGCTTCTCGGTACCCTCGGGGCCTCAATCAAGTCGCCAGGCCAACTGTCACCCCTCCTTGCCTTAATAAAGGTAACCTGTCTCCGTTGAGGTCGTCTTCTAGCTCTTGATTTGCCTTGCCCCAAACTCTCTTACATGCAGGACTCTGCCACATGGCCCTGACTTTCTGGGTGGAGAAAGCGGCCTTTTCATAGGCATGGTGACTTGAATAATCATAATCCGGGATGCCAGGGACTTCCCATGACTAAAGCAAATGTTCTCCTTCAGGAGAAAGGGCCAGAGATGGAGTGGGAGGGATCCAATGAAACTTTAGTGTTGGGGAGGGGATATCATCAACTGTCTGGAGAGTATGCACTCTGACTGTAGGGTGAGAGCTGCTGATGTGCATTATAAGAGGAGTGACATGAGCCGACTGATGTTTGACAAAGATCATTTCTCCTGAGTGAAGGGATGGCAGGTGATACCAACAGGCTGAAATGAAAGTCTAGGCAAGAAATAGTGAGATCCTGAATTAGGGCAATGAGATTGAAGAGGGGAAGACAAATTAGGGAGAGATTTATGAGGAAGACTCCATAATTATGGAAAAGGAAATGGCAACCCACTCCAGTATTTCCTGGGAAATCCCATGGACAGAGGAGCCTTGTGGGCTACAGTCCATGGGGTTGCAAAGAGTCGGACACAACTGAGCAACTAAACAACAGTAACAACTCCCTAATTATGAGTCTGAGCATATGTTGTAGAGGAAGGCAGAGGGAGGAGATGGCGGAGCCAGGGAGAACTCTAGAATGAATGGAGGAGCTGATTGGACATCCTGATCATGGTGTCCCCACCCATCAAGACTGATTTGACATTTGTACATAGCCTGCCGAATATACCAAAAGCCTTTTATTTAAAAAGCACAGCAGAAACATCTGATTGTTCCAGTTCAATGTCCTTTTGATCCAGAGGTAAATTTCATCAGCCAGGAGTCCCCAGCATGGGATTTAAAGCATGGCTTAGCTGTTTGGCCTCTTTGATTTACTAAGACAGATCTCTAGACCTAGGTACCTGAGCCACCATCCTCTTTCCCAACCTCAGGACTGTCTCCTAGGGAGCACACATCTTGCTTGCCTCAGCATTGTAGGGTATCCAGAATAAGGGCACAGGCTCTGATGACACCTCATCCCCATTAGCCTGCTGAGATGCTCCCACAATCCATTAATCCAATGAACGTTTATGGAGCACTGATACGTTTTAAGGACTCTGCTGTGTGCTGGAGCAAAAGAAGACTCCCTGATGTCATAAATCTAACTTCTAAGAGGGGTGGGGAAGCTAGATGCTACTCATCTCAACATCACATGAAAACTCTAAGTGCTGAAATGCAGTGAAACACAGAGCTATGTGACGCCACATCACAAAGAGAAATAACCCATTTAGTGAGAAAAGTGACAATTACACTGAAATCTGAGAGAGGAAATAGTATATTTAAGTAAAGGTGAGAAGGAAAAGTGAAAGTATTAGTCACTCAGTCATGTCTGACTCTTTGCGACCCTATGGGCTGTAGCCCACCAGGCTCCTCTGTCCGTGCCGGGGTTCTCCAGATAAGAATACTGGAGTGGGTTGCCATTTCCTCCTCCAGTCGATCTTCCCCACCCAGGGATCTAACCTGGGTTTCTTGCATTGGCAGGCAGATTCTTTACCATCTGAGCCACCAGGGAAGAAGAAGGAAGACCTCCTCAGTTTAAGCCCACCTTTCCCAGTTATCAGAGAAAAACTTTACGTAATGCTTTTTGAGGCTCAAACTCTTACTCTAGGATCTAAAGTATTATTGTCCCTTGTTGCTAATGGTTCAGAATGACAGTTTTTGGCACAGCACTCCAGACCTCTCCCGTGCGTTGGACGCGAGCCCAGACATGGCAATGAAGGGCCCCGGGCTTGGTGCCAGGCAGGTCCAACTTGAATTTAGACTCCATCCCTTACCAGCTGGGTGACTTTAGGCAAGTTTCAGACCCCTTCCTGCGCCTCTGTTCCCTGCCTGGTGAATGGAGACTGGAATAACTTGATTTCCTAGTGAGCTGTGAGAGATTAATGAGATAATGTGGAGAACTGACCCATTGGGGAGCCTGGCATGTAGAAAATACTCCATTAAAAAAAAATTTTTTTTTAATTGACCTGGACTTCTGGATTTGGCTCTAGGTCAATTTGCTGAAATTCATCTGAAATCAAACTGTAAACAACAACAAAAAAAATCAATTCGCTGATTAATTTGCCATTGTTACTTGATGCAGAGAGGCATCCTCAGGGGCACAAAATGGGAATGTAAAACAAAAATGTCCTCTACCTCTCACTCTAGCAACTGACCCTCACTTGCTTCCTCTTCATAGCAAAGAACTCAAAGGAAATGTCTCAGTGAATTCACTGATGCCCCTTCTTCACTTTCATTTGAGATCCATCTCCTCCAATCTGGCCCCCTGCCCTCAGCAGTCCCCTAGGTGTTTCTTTCCTTCACTAATTACTCCATTGGGCTAGGTCCAGAGTCCTTTCCATTCCTGGCTTGGCTTACTGCTTACAGGTTAACTGATGTGGACTATTGACCACTTTCTCTTTCTAGAAAAATTTTCTTTCCTTGGTTGATTTCTCATCACACTCCCCATCATGTTTCTCTGTCTTCTCTGACTCTCCTTGTCTGGTTCTTTAATTGTAATTACTTAGGGGGAGATCCCAGGCCCTGTTTTTTCCACCAGCCTCCCTGCCTCCAGATGAGAACATTCATACTTACAGCTTTCACTGTCATCTATTTGCTGATAACTCTGGAAGTTTGGGTTTCCCTGCTGCCTTAGACAGTAAAGAATCTGCCTGCAAAGTGGGAAACCCAGATTCGATTCCTGGGTTGGGAAGATTCCCCTGGAGAAGGGAATGGGTACCCACTCCACTATTCTTGCATGGAGAATTCCATGGACAGAGGGGCCTGGTGGGCTACAGTCCACGGAGTCACAAAGAGTCAGACACAACCAAGCAACGTACACTTTTACTTTTCTGGATGTTTACCATTCCAGCCCAGATCTTTCCTCGGAGGTCCATTCCCAGATATCTGCTGGCTTTGGGGTCATCATCCAGATATTGCACATGGTCCCAAGTTGCCCCACAGCAACCCCAGTTTCCCAAACTGAATTCCCCCAGTGTTCATTTCCATCTAGAGCATCCCACCCACCTGGACATTCACATTTAAAATCTAGGACTCATCTTTGACCTTACCCTCTTTCTCAGCACCTACATCCAAAGAATCAAGAAATCTTGCAGAATATCCTCCCAAACTTTGTCTCAGACATTTTCCCTTTTCTGCAGAGAGCTGTCAAAAATGCAGATCTGATCATGTTGCTGCTTTCCTGCTTAGCATCCTTAATTCTCTTAAAATAAAGACCCTCATCCTTAGCCTGGCTTGTAAGGCCCTGCATAACTGTACCGTGGTATTTCTCTCCGGCGGATGTCATGCATTTCCTTTTGCTTCCTGATCTCTAGCCACATTGCCCTTCTTTTACATCAACAACAATCCCGGTTTCTGCTGCTTCCTCGGTACAAAGTTCTCCCTGAGCATGCAGTCCTCTTACGTATCTCCTACCCAACATCACTGGCTAATTCCCCTTCATCCTTTTAGGTATCAGGGTAAATGTCACTTTCTCAGACTTTGTGTTTCTTAATCATGAGCTCACATTTTATTTTTCCGATGATAATTAAACTAGGAAATGAATGAAGAGTGGGTTAAAACTACATTTTCTATGTGGGCAAGGACCCTATTGGTCGTATTCACTGCAACGTCTTAAGGATGTTGTGTAATGCCTGGCACAATATCAGTGCCCATTGAACAGTCTCTGAATAAATAGGTGAATGAACAAATAAGCCTGTATTTCTTATCAGATTGTTTGTGAAAATGAAATAAGGAAGTGGAGATCCTGTGTAAACTATAAAGTATTGCATAAACCCCATTCATTTTCATCATGAAAGTCTTGAGCAGATAGCTCCAATGTCAGAGCAACCAGCTATGAAGTTTGGGCTAACACGAACAGGGCTCTCAACATGCTCAAGGATGGCAAACTGAATCTTACACATTTTTAACAATGTGCAGAACCTGGATTTTGCTGTGTGGGAATCAAGTCCCACTATCTAATTTCATAAGGTTCCTCCCCAATAGCCAGATTCTTGGGTCCCTGCCTTCTCCTTCCTTCATACACCCATCCTACTGGATTCTAAAGAAATGGTTAAGGAAGATGTCCCTGACCATTCCCTTCCAATCTGGAAGTTATAATCTTCTTTTGTACCACCCTGATGACCCTCTGTGGATTCTTCTATGAGGATGTTTATCCAACTTGTCTATTTGCATTTATATTTCAGTCTGCTTCAACTAATAATGAAATGATAGCTCTTTTATGGGAACATAAAAATGTGCCATGTACTAAATGCTTCATGTTATCCTCAATTAATCATTAAAACAATCCTGTAGAGGTAAGTGAGCCAGTTTGTAGATGGGGAAACTGAGGCTTAGTGACGGGAAATGCTTTGCTAACAGGTTCTCATATTAACAGATACAGGAAAATTAGAATTTGACCTTGGGTGGTTCTGTCTGATTCATTAGCATGTTGGCCAATGTCAACAAGGAGCTCTCTAGGAAACAAACCAAAGTCCTCATTTGTAGAGTCTGACAATTTCTCTGGTGTAAATATTCACGTCATAATGGATTTCAAGCCATCAATCAGCTCTTGCAAGCCAGTAGAAGCTGGCTCCATCATACCACTGATCTAACAAGAAATTAAAGTCTTTTTTTAAAAGCTATATACATTTATTTCTCTTGAAATAGCATTTTTCATTTAAAAAAACTGTATCTTCAATTTCAGATTCCTTAGCTTAGAGCAGCAGATCTGGAAGTAAAGTCCCTAGAGAAGGAACAGCACCATTAACCTCACAGAATCACAGAGGAGAGTGTTGGAATTTTGGAATTGCAAATTCTCCCCGCACCCCCACCCCCACCCCTTCCTCACAGCCCAGAGTTCCATTTTCAGGAAGTCTGAGGTGGAGTCTAGAGTCTAGCAATCTGTGTTTTAACCAGCCCTCCAGGTGATTCTGATGTGTGCTTACACTTTTGACAGAGTACCATCTCTACACTGGCATGTTTAAGTATGTGTTGAGTTGAACTGAGTGGATAAAGATGAAGGTGGTAAGGACCGTTGAGTGGGGCTGTTTTCTTTAAAGCCTTCTGACGATCCCCTCCTTCATATCTCAGGTCTACCTGCATCTTCAGCTTTCTGGGAAACTGAATTAGAAAGCATTTTTGTAAGCAGTTCCTTCAAATCATTGAAGATTTTGAGTTCCTGTGTTCTATTCTATGACATCTTTGTCTAACCCAAGATCACAGGTATCTTTTTTCCTCTCTTGTTCTAGACATTTTAGTTTTATCTTTTACATTTTGGTTCATGACCTATTTTATTTTTTTGAATAGTGTTAGATAAGGATAGGATGCATGTTCATTGTCCTCCACACTGATAACCTTAACATGAGATGGGAAAGGTTGTATTTGGAGCAGGATTTGGGGATGCCAAGAGTTTAGCATTGGACATGCTAAGTTTGAGATGTCTTTTGGACATCTTAACAGAAATGCTGACTAAGCAGCCTGATTTATGAGTCTATAGATTAGGAGTGAATTCTGGGTTGAAGATACAAAACAGAGTCACCAGAAACAGTCATGACATTGAATGAAACCAAGGGTTTGTGTGCAAATAGAGAAGAGGTCTGAAGGCTGAGTTCTTGATACTCCAATGTTAAAAGGTTAAGGAAAGATGAGCATCTACAGAGTAAACTGAAAAGGAGAACCAATGAGATGGGAGATAACTCCAGGAAAGTCAAGTGAAGAAAGAACATCTGATGAATGAAATGAATGATGATGGGAAGTGCTCCTGAGAGTTCAGGTCTAATGAGACCAATCATTCATGCCAGAATTTGGTAACTTAGAGGTCACTACTGATTTAAAAAAAAAAAAAAAAGAGCAGTTTTTATGGAGCACATTTAAGAGAAAGAGAAGAGAAGAATTAGAGACAGAAAATGTAGACTACTACACATTTTCCTGCCAAAGAGACAAAAGAAATAGGACAGACACCAGCAGTAGAAGGGGCATCAAAAGTTTCATTTTTCTAATGGGAGAAATCACAACATATTCAGCTGTAAACACCATTTTCCTCCCCCTTTTACTGAATGGTGTGTTTTATACCATTTCCTACGGCAGTCCTTTGCTCTTTCAACATTTGTGGCTCCTGAATCTCTCTCTGGCTTGAACTCTGAAAACATCTGGCTGAAAGCTCCTTTTTTTTCTCCCGAGTCATTAAGTTGTAGTAAGACCAGAAGCAGAATGTAAAGCCTGGACTATCCTGTGTTGCCTTCTTACCAGTGACTGTATTTGATTTATTTTGACCCATTAGTGCCAGTTTTCAGAACATCATCCTTTAAGACCTCTGTGACCTCCTTGACCACCCCATCACCCCGACTAGCCTAACTTAGGTCCCTTGTTTCACTGTTTCCCGGAACTGTATCCTAGTCATCAGAGCACTATTGTCAATTTGTTATTGCTTGCATGTGTGCTAAGTTGTTTCAGCTGTGTCTGACTCTTTGAGACCCCATGGACTGTGGCCCACCAGTCTTCTCTGTCCATGGGATTCTCTAGGTGAGAATACTGGAGTGGGTTGCCCTGCCCTTCTCCAAGCAATCCTCCCGACCCAGGGATGGAAATCATATCTCCTATGTCTCCTGCTTTGGCAGGTGAATCCTTCACCACTAGTGCCACTTGGGAAGCTCCCCAAGTTACTAAATATTCAATATGACTGAATATTACATTTCAGTAATATGATGATTTAATTAAGTTCTAAATGGAAAACTTCATGTCAATATACTTCCTTCTCCAATCCAAGTTCCCTGGAACTCATTCAACCATCTTTTTCTATATACTTACTGTGTGCTGGACTCATTAGGGTAACTGAGACAATTAAGATATAGTATTAATACCTGCCAATGAGGAACACATATTTGATAAAAAGAGTTAAATATAAAAACATAATTGTAAACAATGTGTTGTTGTATTTGGGGATCCCAGAGATACCCAGGAATGACTATCCAGGCTCATAAGAGAAGCAATTTATCATATCAGAACAATATATGAACATGGATTTTTAAAAGTATAAAAGAATAGAATAGACCATAAAAAAGCAACAGTCATTTGCTAAATCGTTTCCCCCATTTTTTATCTCCACTTTTAACCAGTATCATTCTTAGCTGTCTAGGTGGTAACCTTTATATTTTAAGGTAATATTCTTATTGTATAGTTTTTTATTTATAAACTTTATACTTTTTTTGACCTCTCATTGTGTAGATGGTGAGTTGATTTTCTTGTGCCACCTACCATAAACTTTCTTCCCTCTTTTCTTTCTCCTAATATAGGTATATCACCTGTTGTTCACTCACTCAGTCATGTCCGACTCTTTGCGACCCCATGGACTGAAGCATGCCAGGCTTCCCTGTCCTTCACTGTATCCCAGAGTTCCTGATAATTCTACTAGTGCCTCCTGTCTGCTAAAACAGGTTGTTTGAAACACCTCTTCCAGTTTGATGAACCATGGAGTGATTGTTGGGCTTCCCAGGTGGCTCAGTGGTAAAGTACCCACCTGGCAATGCAGGAGATGCAGGAGACATGGGTTTGATCCCTGGGGTGGACAGATCCCCTGGAGGAGGAAATGGCAACCCACTCCAGTATTCTTGCCTGGGAAATCCCATGGGCAGAGGAGCCTGGTGGGCTACAGTCCATGGAATCGCAGAGTCGGACCCAACTGAGCACACACAGAGAGTTTGTTAATTGTTTGCGCTAGAATTTGAAACCAAAGTAGGGACTTTCTGGGAAGACTGGGATGAGTAGAGTGACAGTGCGATGGACATTCCAGAGGATGATAAGTCAAGTAAAACGATGTGCAGAAGGAGAGGAGTATTTCACACCTACAGCACATATGCCACCCACACTATACAGAACCCAAAGTCTAATTGTGAGTTTCCTGGTGAATTATCCACTGTGTGTGGACAGAGTAGGACCAGTAAATTAAAAAGGAGTTGATTAGAACAAGCCAGCCTTGGACTTGTCCCCCATCTCTGTCACCTATACAGTCTCATTAGTAAAAGTAAGAAGCCCAAAGTATTTTGCATTGAAATATATTTTCTCAGGGAGATGTGAAATATTTTAAAATGTCATAGCCTTTTCAGCTACTTTTATATTTTGGAAATCAAATAGAGAGAGGTATTTTTCAATTAAGTCCTGTCTGGTGTAAATTTGTAAATGTAAAGGCTGCATGGAAAAATTATATTTTGCCAATCTTTGGTCTGAGAATTTGATTAAAGAACATCATATTGCTAAACTCTAAACTTTCCTCTTGTATAAGTTGCTATGTATCAGATTAAATTTTAACCAGTATTTCAGAGCATTTACTTAGAACCTGTCAGTATGCTGGGAATTCATACGTACTCTAGAGCAGTGAAGACTTAATAAAACCCCTTGGTGGCTCAGATGGTAAAGAATCAGGAGACCTGGGTTCAGTCCCTGGGTTGGAAAGAGCCCCTGGAGAAGGGAATGGCTACCCACTCCAATATTCTTGCCTGGAGAATCCCATGGACAGAGAAGCCCTGGGGTCGCTTTAAAGCTGGACACCATTGAGCGACTAATGCTTTCACTTTCTTTTCACAAGGTAAGCACACAGCTGTTCCTCTGTGTCCATGAGGAATTGGTTCCAGGACCCCTGCAAATACCAAACTCTGGAGATTCTCAAGTCTCTTCCATAGAAAAGTAGACTACAGTCCGCCCTCTTTATCCACCAGTTCTGATCCAAGGCTGGTTGAATCTATCTGTGAATACAGAGGACTGACTATAATGACCATTCAGTGTAACAGATGCAGAGAGAGAAATTCAAAGAGCTTAAGCAACTTGTTTAATGTCATTTATGTAACAGCAGCAACCATTTATGTTTTTGGTCCTTAATGTGTACCTTGCTCTTTGCCAGTTGATTCACCAGTATTATCTCTTATTTTTGCTGTACTGGGTCTTCGTTGCTGTGTGAGGACTTTCTCTAGATACAGAAAGTGGGTGCTACTCGCTAGCTGCGGTGTGCAGGCTTCTCATTGTGGTGGCTTCTCTTATTGCAAAGCATGGTCTCTAGGGCCCTTGCTCAGTAGTTTCAGCTCCTGGGCTCGAGAGCACGGGCTCAGTAGCTGTGGTGGATGGGCTCAGCAGCATCAGAGCACGTGGAATCTTCCCGGACTAGGGATCTAACCCATGTCCTCTGCACTAGCAGATGGATTCTTAACAGCTGGAGCACCAGGGAAGTTCTCACTGATATTATCTCTTTATCCTTACAGCATTCCTAATAGATAGACTTTATTTGCCCATTTTGTAAATGAAGAAATTGAGGTTCACTGACTTGGAGCATTATAAATTTTCCACTCTTCTTGGATAGTTAAGCTAAGATTCTCATCTTAACCTAAAATCTTAACCAGCAGGCATGGAATCTATAAGACAAATCCACTTTCTTCATCCCTAGTCCAGCTGCCCTCCCTCCATACTACCCTGATTTCTAGGACAAAAGATTCTTAGTGATTGCATCCACCTCCCCCTCCTCCCCATTGAAAAGCATGTAATTATGCCTTCCAAAGTTGGAAAGAATAAATTGCTACAACTGAATTCTTCCTGAATATGCTTGTTAATGTCTCTTAACTGATGACAACCTCAATGGAAAAATCTGCATTTGAAATCATCACACTGCTCAAGAATCTCAAAAAACGCTAGAAGAAAAGGAAGGTTAGAAATCCAGCTACATGCTGGGTTCTAAGAGACACTGAAAATGTCTGCCTAAGCATATTTTATAGAATACCAGAATACAGATTCTTAAAATCAGAAAAAACTCAGCGGTCATCTGCTCTACTCCTTTCTTTTCCCATGGAGTAAGTTTTCTTTCTGTGACATTGCCAGCAAGAAGTCAAAAGAACCTGCTTGACTATATTCCCAAGTTCCTTGTTGCACAGAGTAGAATCCTGATGCTGTAATTGCTGCTCATGTGTCCATATTTTTGTCTTCTGAACTCAAAAAGAAATTTGCTAATTTCACATTTTTATTTAGTCAATTCCATTTATCATACTCTTACTATGTATCTGAAAGACGTATGGGGAGGAAAGCTATGTAGATAGCTGGACAAGCATGCAAAAAGCCATACAGCAAAAAGAAGAGCTTGTACTGCTTAAAGAAATGGGGAAAAAGCCCAGTATGCCCAGCTGGGTAAGAGATTATCTTAGAGAGAAGTTTAATATTGGCTAAGCTGGGACATCTTGTGCCTTATAAATGATAAGTTGCTCAGAAAGATAAGGACATATTGAAAGGTCAAGGAACAAATCTAAGGTGCCACCTCCTACATCTGTTGGTTTATTTCTGTTTTGTAAATAGGTTCATTGAAGAATATTCATTGGAAGGACTGATGCTGAAGCTGAAACTCCAATACTTTGGCCACCTGATGTAAAGAACTGACTCACTGTAAAAGACCCTGATTCTGGGAAAGATTGAAGGCAGGAGGAGAAAGGGACAACAGAGGATGAGATGGTTGGATGGCATCACCAACTAGATAGAATGATTTTGAACAAGCTCTGTGAATTGGTGATGGACAGGGAAGCCTGTCGTGCTGCAGTCCATGCAGTCACAAGGAGCTGGATACGACTGAGCGACTGAACTGAGCTGACTGCTATAAGTGATATCATATAATATTTATTTTTCTCTGTCTGGCTTACTTCACTGAGTATGATAATCTGTAGGTTCATCCATGTTGGTGCAAATGGCATTATTTCATTCATTTTTATGGCTGAGAAATATTCCATTATATATATATAT
>SJYF01000056.1:19775567-19789443 GCA_006410515.1 Procapra przewalskii
AACAGGCTTGTGGTTGCCAGCGGGCAGGGAGGGAGGGAGGGCTGGACTGACAGTCTGGGGCTAGCAGGTGCAAACCATTATGTATGGAATGGATAAATAAGGTCCTATTGTATAACACAAGGAACCACATTCAAAATCTTGGATAAACAATAATGGAAAAGAATATGAAAGAGAATATATATATGGAAATGGTAACCCACTCTAGTATTCTTGCCTGGGAAATCTCATGGACAGAGGAGCCTGGTGGGCTACAGTCTATGGGGTCACAGAGTCAGACATGGACTTAACAACTAAACAACAACATATGTATATAAAGCTGAATCACTTTGCTGAATGGCAGAAACTAACACAACATTGAATGTCAACTCAGTTCAGTTCAGTTCAGTTGCTCAGTCATGTCTGACTTTTTGAGAGCCCATGTACCACAGCATCACCAACTCCTGGAGTCTACCAAACTCATGGCCATTGAGTCAGTGATGTCATCAACTCTCTCATCCTCTGTTGTCCCCTTCTCCTCCTGCCCTAAATCTTTCCCAGCATCAGGGTCTTTTCAAATGAGTCAGATCTTCGCATCAGATGGCCAAAGTATGGGAGTTTCAGCTTCAACAGCAGTCCTTCCAATGAACACCCAGGACTGATCTCCTTTAGGATGGACTGGTTGGATCTCCTTGCAGTCCAAGGGACTCTCAAGAGTCTTCTCCAACACTACAGTTCAAAAGCATCAATTCTTCTGCGCTCAGTTTTCTTTAGTCCAAGTCTCACATCCATACATGACTACTGGAAAAACCATAGCCTTGGCTAGATGGACTTTCATGGCTGCAGTCACCATCTACAGTGATTTTGGAGCCCTCCAAAAATAAAGTCTGACACTGTTTCCACTGTTTCTCCATCTATTTCCCATGAAGTGATGGGACCAGATGCCATGATCTTTGTTTTCTGAATGTTGAGCTTTAAGCCAACTTTTCCACTCTCCTCTTCCACTTTCATCAAGAGGCTGTTTAGTTCTTCTTTGCTTTCTGCCATAAGGGTGGTATCATCTGCATATCTGAGGTTATTGATATTTCTCCTGGCAATCTTGATTCCAGCTTGTGCTTCTTCCAGCCCAGCATTTCTCATGATGTACTTTGCATATAAGGTAAATAAGCAGGGTGACAATATACAGCCTTGACATACTCCTTTTCCTGTTTGGAACCAGTCTGTTGTTCCATGTCCAGTTCTAACTGTTGCTTCCTGACCTGCCTTTAGATTTCTCAAGAGGCAGGTGATCCACACAGTCAAAGGATTTGGCACAGTCAATAAAGCAGGAATAGATGTTTTTCTGGAACTCTCTTGCCTTTTGATGATCCAGCGGATGTTGGCAATTTGATCTCTGGTTCTTCTGTCTTTTCTATAACCTGCTTAAACATCTGGAAGTTCATGGTTCACGCATTGCTGAAGCCTGGCTTGGAGAATTTTGAGTATTACTTTACTAGTGTGTGAGATGAGTGCAATTGTGCCATAATTTGAGCTTTTTTTTTTTGGGCATTGCCTTTCTTTGGGATTGGAACGAAAACTGACCTTTTCCAGTCCTGTGGCCGCTGCTGAGTTTTCCAAATTTGCTGACGTACTGAGTGCGGCACTTTCACAGCATCATCTTTCAGGATTTGAAATAGCTCCACTGGAATTCCATCACCTCCACTAGCTTTGTTCGTAGTGATGCTTCCTAAGGCCTACTTGACTTCACATTCCAGGATGTCTGGCTCTAGGCAAGTATGTCAGTTAGACTTTGATTAAAAAAACAATAACAAAAGCAACAACTCCAACAAAATCCCACCATTGTCTGAATCTTTCTGACTCTAAGCCCTATTTAATATTTGGAAATCACTTTTTCCCATGACCTCCCTAACTGCAGATTTCAGGGAATTCACAGGGAAAAGAGAGTAAGAGTATAGATAAAACCATATGAAGTTCATGACTGTTGAGGCAAAGTGATTGGTACATGGAGTTTCACTATATTATCTTCTCTGCTTTTGTATGTATTTGACTTTCTTTGGATGGGAGCAGGAAAGTATAAGATTATTGCTCCCTTTCCAATCCTTTTGTGAGTTCCTGTTATTCCTTTAATTCTCAGCTCCACTGTTACACTGTCAGGATAGCTGCAATAGACATTTGTCATTCTTTTTTGGCATCTGTAGAAGCCAGATACTTTTGTTTCCAGGATTTCTTTGAGCCAGAAAAGAGACATCACTTCACCAAACAAAAGTACGTGTCCCAGATTTCAAATTGAAAGAATCAGGACTCTTGTAGATTTAAGTCTATGATCCAGCCAATATCCTCTGATTATATTTCTTGTCTATTTAACTTGGTCAGAGATGAAAGTGAAAGTCACTGAGCTGTGTCCGACTCTTTGTGACCCCATGAACTATGCAGACCTTACAGGCCAGAATATTGGAGTGGGTAGCCACTTCCTTCTCCAGGGGATCTTCCCAACGCAGGGATCGAACCCAGGTCTCCCGCCTTGCGGGCAGATTCTTTACCAGCTGAGCCACCAGGGAAGCCCAAGAATACTGGAGTGGGTAGCCCAACCTTCTCCAGTGGATTTTCCTGACCCAGGAATCAAACTGGGGTCTCCTTTACCAACTGAGCTATCAGGGAAGCTTGTCATCAAAAATTTTACTGGGACAAAAAGCTTTCTCTTATTCCTTGGTTAGATCACAATACTGTTAGAGATTTCCATAAAACCAGTTGTTTATCTTGCACAGAACTGGACACTGGTTTACCTGCATGCTTATTGAATTAGTATATGCATCCCTAGTCATAAAGTAAGCTTCTTGGGTGCAGGGATATGTCTGCTTTGCTTCACCTTGTAAGAGAATGAGAACAAGAGGAGGGGAAGAAGCATGTTGTATAGTGCTCATCCATAAAGAGTTATCTTACCCTTCAAGGCACACGGAAGACCACGTCTGAATCCTGTTGTGGGGATACGGGACCACATGACTAGTTATGCCAAGTGGCTTGAGGCCAGAAGGGTGGCCACATCTTTCAGTCAGAGCCATTGGTTGCCAGTGCCACTCCTTTCATTCTTTCTCTCTTTCTGTCTAGCGACCAATACGATGATGTGTTCCAGATGATGCCCTCCGGAGGGGCAGAGACTGTCAGCCCAGGTGTCTGAGTGACTATGTGGAACAAAGGCTCAGAGCTTGCTGTATTAAACGTGGAGTTTAAGCAAAATATAGAACAGCCTCTGTTATATTAAGCCACTGAGATGTGGACATATTGTCACTTCAGCATAACCTGTCCTATCCTGACCTAGGCACGTAGAAGAGAAAGGAAAATATCAACTTGATAGACCCGGAAGCCATTATTCCATGTGAAATAAGTCAGTCACAGAGGGACAGACACTGCATAATTCTGTGTACATAAGAGGTCCAAAATAATCTAACATACGAAAGTAGCCAATGCAATGGTGGTTACTGGGGGATAAGAGAGGAGGTATGAGAGGTTGCTGTAAAAAGGATATGAAGTTACAGTTAAACAGATGGGTGAGCGGAAATCTGCTGTATAACATAGTGCCCCTAGTCAGTACGAGGGCTTCCCGGGTGGCTCAGCAGTAAAGAATCTGCCTGCAATGCAGGAGACAGGCAGGAGATGCAGGTTCGATTCCTAGGTTAGGGAGATCCCCTGGAGAAGGAAATGGCAACCCACTTCAGTATTCTTGCCAGAAAAATCACATGGACAGAGGAGCCTGGAGGGCTACATTCCATGAAGCTGCAAAGAGTCAGACACATCTACACACACATGCACATACATAGTTAATAATAGACTATTGTACATTTAAAATTTTTCTTGAGGGTAGATCTCATTCTGAATGTTCTTACCACCAGAAACAGACAAACAACCCAAACAATCAAAAAACAATAAAGGGAACTTTTGGAGGGGGTGGCTATTTTTATTACCTTGATTGCAGTGGTGGTAATACAACTGTATACCTCTGTCCAAACTCTTCAAAATGTGCACATTAATTATGCAGCTTTTGTAGATCAATGACAATTTTCCCAGTAAAGACAGGGGGAAAAGAAACAGAAAAAATATATATATATAAAAAAAGAGGAAGTGGAAAGAGGCATTTGTGAACAAAGAAGAAACAGGATAACAGAATCTAGTCTGCGGTAGGCATATTCTTGGGTTTGTTGATGAATGTCTTGTTGGTTGGATCTCAACTCTGCCTCTTACTAGCTGCATGATATTAGGTGTTGGTTAACCTTTCTGAATCTTGGTTCCTTCAGTTGAAAAGTGGGAGAAAAAATGATACCAAATTTCTGGGGTTCACTGCATAGATTAAACTTAAATGAACTAATTCATATGTAAGCAGCTAACCTGGTGAGATGTCAGGGCTCCATGAATGTTGATCGTGCAAGTGGGTGGAGAGAAGTCACAGGTGGTGCCAGAGAGGAGCAGAGCTGGGAGAAGCCATATCCGTTAGAGGAGGTCTGATTGCAAGGCAGGTCCATGCTCGAATCTCCCAAGCCTACCATTGTACACTGTAATTTAGTAAATCATTTTGAGCAGTAGGGTGTTTGCTTATTCAATCAAGAGGTGGATTTATGCCTAATTCCAGCGGCTCCTCTGCAAAGTGCTATGAGCTTAGGAGGCTCCCCAGCTCAGAAGCCAGATTGCTGCATGGTGATTTATGTGATCTGGGAGGCTGGCCCCACAGACAGGAGCATAGGGCATAAATCTGAGGCTTGCGGGGAGCTCTGATTCAGCCTGGCACACCTTGGCACAGCACCAGCCTTGAGCCCCTTCTCACTTTACTGTGGGTGTTAAAAAGGATGAGATCAAGGTCCACGCTCAGAGGCTGCTGGGGTCTCATTCATTCAATCATTTATTCAACCGCAAGTATTCCTTGTGTCAGGTCCTGTGCTTGGTACTTGGGATATAAGCGACTTAGCATTTATACAAGGTGCCTTGGGAGTGCAATATTGTGATTATAAGGAATACACATATTTGGTCATTCAGATGACCAACATGTGTTTCTCATCCGTATTTACTTTTCACCCACAGTTCCTGGCTTCCAGCTCCCAAAGCCCTTGGAATTTCCTGAGTGCTAAGAACAATGGGAGTATCTTTTATTATAATATTTGCTCTCTTGTCCTCAGTTGCTGAAAACACTTTAGAGCCATAAAGGTGAAATGAATGTTCATAATAAGCCCCTTTCCACCACAACTGCGTTCAGGTCCTGAAGGTGACTTTTGGAAAGCACCTGAGGTTGGGGGCTAGTTGCCAGGGGAACCAACTGTGAATAGAGGGTTGGAAGTTTCAGTGTACTCCCTGATTTCCAGGAAGGGAAAGGGGTAAAGTGTTGAACCAGTCATCAATGGTCAATGAGTAAATCAATCACGTCTATATGATGAAGCCTCCACAGACAGCTAAAAGGAGGGGTTCTGAGAGTGTCCATGTTGGGCAACCAGAATCCTTCCATGTGCTGATCTCCGGTAGCCTCAGTTGGCAGTAGCTTGAAGCAGGATTTTGGTTTCTTGGCCAGAGATTGAAATCAGGATGAGAGTACTGAACACTAGCCTCTAGATGACCGGGAACAGTGACCAGTGAGAAAGGCTCTGGACTTTTGCCTTCGAAGAAAATGAATTTCCACAAAGAAATGGTGGACAAGTGAAGTGAACAAGTGAAGTGTTTATTAGAAGGAAAAAGAGTACATGTGGATAGACACATGAGCAGACTCGGAGAGGGAGTCGTGCCCTCAGGGTAGTCTAAATCACTTATATGGGGCATTTCTTCCAGGTTTCCTGTGACCAACCATCTTGCTTTGCCTGGCAAAGGATCCTCCCATATGTTCATGAGCATCTCCTAGCCAAGATGGATTCTAGCGAAGAGGCCTATGGGTAGGTTGACATCACTGCTTTTTTGACCTCCAAGGAGACTTTCTACATATGTAGAGTCAGGAAGGGCTTCTTGACCTTGAAAATGAGAAATATGTGGTTTCTAAGTTTTATCTTGGAGAAGACTCATGAGAATCCCCTAGATGGCAAGGAGATCCTACCAGTCTATCCTAAAGGAAATCAACTCTGAATTCATTGGAAAGACTGATGCTGAAGCTGAAGCTCCAATACCTTGGCCACCTGATGCGAAGAGCTGACTCATTAGAAAAGACCCTGATGCTGGAAAAGATTGAGGGAAAGAGGAGAAACGGGTGACAGAGGGTGAGATGGCTAGATGGCATCACTGACTCAATAGACATGAGTTTGAGCAAACTCTGGGAGTTGGTGAAAGACAGGGGAGCCTGGCGTGCTGCAGTCCATGGGATCGCAAAGAGTCGGACACAACTTAGCAACTGAACAATGACAGCAACAACTTTTATCTGGGCAGGGCTCAGTTCCTCTCTTGCTCCTGCTATTTTGAAGTGTCTGTACACAGAGGACAGGCTCTAGCTGCTCAGCTTGGGGCTCATCTATCTCCTGCCTCTGGGCCACTGTATCAAGCCCCCAAGTCCACGAGGACAGAGGCTCCTTTGTCTAGGACCTCGCCTTGTGTATCTCTTCTTCCGGCTGTTGATTTCTATCATTTAATATCCTTTGTAATAATTCAATAATCTAGTGAGCAATTGGTTTTCCTGAGTTCGGTGAGTCATTCTAGTAAATTAATGGAACTCAAGAAAGGGATCAATTACAGGTAATAAGCTGGGTTTTTGATTGGCATCTGAAGTTGAGGGTGGGCTAGGGGATCGAGTTCTTAACCTGTAGAATCTGCTTCTGAAATTGTGCATCACTCAGTAATGTCTGACTCTTTGAGACCCCATGGACTGTAGCCCATCAGGCTTCTCTTTCCATGGAATTCTTCAGGCAAGAATACTGGAGTGGTAGCCACTCCCTTCTCCAGGGAATCTTCCTGACCCAGGGAATGAACCTTGATCTCCTGCATTGCAGGCAGATTCTTCACTCTCTGAGCCACCAGGGAATCTGCTTCTATCTCTCGGTAAATAGTGTCAGAATTGAGTTGAGCTGAATTCTTGGACACTCTGCTGGTTTCTGCTGGTATGAAGCCTGTGCATACATGTGGGAATTAGGTCCAGGAACTAAATTCAAGGTGGGGAAGTAAAAGTGAAATTGCTCAGTCGTGTCTGACTCTTTGTGACTCCATGGACTATACAGTCCATGGAATTATCCAGGCCAGGATGCTAGAGTGGGTAGGCATTCCCTTCTGGCAGTAGAGATCTTTTCCAGCTAGGATGAAGATTTTGGACTTCATCCAAAGGCAAATGGGAAGAGGGCACAACAAGATCGAATTTTTTTCTCTACAAAGTTCCAGAGAATTTCTCTATGCAAAATTGATTGGAGGAGCCTGGAAGACCAGGTTGCATGCAGGAAACTCCAGGTGAGATGATGTGACCTGGATTAGCCAGTGACAAAGAGTTTACTGGTGTGATATAAAGCAGATAATAACTCACAGTGATCTGGGCACCGTCCAAGTACGATTTAGCTGATTTCATTTCTACAAGTCTATTATAAATGGCACTAGTAAGTTCTCAGTGGTACTAGTAAGTTCTGTTTGCACTGAGGCACAGAGAGGTTAAGTAATCCCCTTAAGATCACACAGCTATAAATGACAACCTGGGATTCAAAACCAGGCAGTTTAATTCCAAATCCATGCATTTAACTTATGTGCTTAGTTTAGATCTCTTTAAACCATGAGCTTTTCAGAAAATTGGAGTCCAAGCTCTGTTATTATTCATAGAACCTGGCATGGAGCCTGGCACCTTACCATTTGTCAAATGAGTGTCTGAACCGATGAACAGAACTTGACCAGCCAGGCTTTGCCTCCCTGCCCTGCCTTTCCTAGCTGTGACCACTCCAGTAAGTTCTTTTCTCTTGCCAAGTTCAGTTCAGTTCAGTCACTCGGTCATGTCCGACTCTTTGCCACCCCATGGACTGCAGCACACCAGGCTTCCCTGTCCATCACCAACTCCTGGAGTTTGATCAGACTCATGTCCATTGAGTTGGTGATGCCAACCAACCATCTCACCCTCTGTCATCCCCTTCTCCTACTGCCTTCAATCTTTCCCAGCATCAGGGTCTTTTCCGATGAGTCAGTTCTTCGCATCAGGTGGCCAAAGTACTGGAGTTTCAGCATCAGCATCTGTCCTTCCAATGAATATTCAGGACTGATTTCCTTTAGGATGGACTGGTTGGATCTCCTTGTTGTCCAAGGGTCTCTCAAGAGCCTTCTCCAACACCACATTTAAAAAGCAAAAATTCTTAGGCACTCAGCCTTCTTTATGGTCCAACTCTCACATCCATACATGACTACAGAAAAATATCATAGCTTTGAGTGGACGGATTTTTGTTGGTAAAGTAATGTCTCTGCTTTTTAATATGTTGTTTGGGTTGGTCATAGCTTTTCTTTCAAGGAACAAGCATCTTTTAATTTCCTGGCTGCAGTCACCGTCTGCAGTGATTTTGGAGCCCAAGAAAATAAAGCTTTTCCCAGCTTTAATTAGGGAATGAAGTGATGACCTCTGGGGCTTTCTTTGACCATCCAGCCTGATAACGAATGTGAAACATCTCATAGATGACTTGCCACCCTGCCAGTAGGTATTACAATCGCTACTGCCCAAGCTAAGACCCCCATGGTGGAATTCTGGGGGGCATTTTTTTTTTTGGTCCAGCAGCATGAGCCTCCACTTCCTGGACATCATCAGCAAATTAATTACCACTATCTGTGAATGGCACTGTGGCCACCCCTCTCTCCCTGATACCTGAGGCTCCTAGAAGCCCAAAAGAGGGGACTTCTTTCCTCCTGGCAGCGGCTCCTTCTTCCTGACTGACTTCTTCTTTAATCTGCATATTATCATCAGCACAAAGCCCTCAGAATAACATCTGACAAATGACGCCTATTAAAAAAAAAAAAAGCATGCTCTTCTCTTTCACCGCCTTCTAATTTGGAATAGCATTATAACTATGCATCGCTAGACAAGCAATATTATGTTAAGAACATGATAAAATACCAGCAGCTCTGTAATGGCACCAACCAAATGGTAATTTCTGCTTTAGAAATTGGTCATTTATTTTGCTGGTCTCTTCTCACGTTCAAATTAGATGAAGCTTAATATACTGTAAAATTGAATGTATTCTGTCCTTTTCAACAAATATGGCATGTGTGAAAATGATTTATGGCTCACGGGAACCTCTAAAATGTTAAATAATCTCTTCTTTTGTGTGTTTCTTAAGTAAGTTATGGCCTGAGAGTTTAAACGCAGGCAAAGCAAAACTTTATTACGCTCCAGGCCCTCATTCTGTCATCAGGCTATGGTTAGAAAGGGGACTCCGGCCCTGTACACTTTACTTTGGACTGTAAGAACAGCCACATTAATTGCTACATTAAATTTCTTCTATTAGCTGTAACTGGGAGGAAAGCAAGTCTTTCCCTGGGAGTGTGATGATTTGCAACTTAGTTTTTAATAAAGCTGTGTTAAGACCTTGGGTGCTTAGCACAGGTCACTTCTTTCAATGGGTGTTGAGCATCCCGTCGCTTGCCAACTGTGAGAATAGCAGCTTGTGATGTGCCTATGGTGGCAGGAGGTCAAGGAAGATGGGGAGAGCTAAAAACTCCCCAGGGAGAAGGGGTAAGGGGGCTCTCCCCTCCTGGAAAATGCTTGACTTTTGCTTTCCTCTCCTGCCTTCCGCCCTCCACAGCACTTCTGCAATCCCAAGGGAAAACCTGAGCTGCCGGATTATTGGCCAGAGCCTAGCGCTAGATGTCCAAGATGGTTGTTTTTTTCACAGACCCACTTTATGACTGCAGACAAGTCATATGAACATTCTGAGCATTAGCTTTCTCGTCCATAAGATGCAGAGATTATAACAAGAACTGATTGTTTATCACGTGTACCGCTTGCCAGGAGTTCTAAATAATATTAATAATGTTGTCATGACAACACTAAGATGTTGGTATCTTATCCCCTTGTTGCAGATGAGGAAACTGAGACACGGAGGCATTGTGTGCCTTCTTCCAGGTGACACAGATAGTGAATGGTGGAGGCAGGATTTAATCTCAGGTGTTCTGACTCAAGCCTCCATGTGCTTTAAACCTCGAGGCTAAGCTCTCCACACTTGCAAGAAAACTTAAGATAGATGGCACATGTAACCAGACTTGCCATGTGTTCACTGCAAAGTCTTTCATTCAAATATTCATTTATACTTGCTGTATGCCAGACACAGCTCCACGTACTGTGAGGGGAGTGGAATATAGATGGATGCGAGGAAGGTCATAGTCTTTAACACACTTAAGATAGACCTAAAGCATTCTGTGAGCGTGAGCCTTCTTGCACTCACAAGCTAATTCCCGGTGACAATAGAACTTTCTGCCACTCAGATTTAGTGTGAAGTTCAGCTCCAGCAGTTGGAGAAGGGGAGGGAATTAATATCTGTCACAGCCCTGCCAGACATGTGCCAGTTTCTTTATTTATGTTATTTGGTTCATTCCCACAGCAGCCTAGCAAGGTATACTTCAATATCCGTATTTGACAGATAAAATAACCAGGGACTTGCCTGCAGTTACAAGACTTACCTATAATCCTACAACTTCCTAATTAGCCTCCCAACTTCCACTGTTAGTCCAGATTCACCCCAAAGCAGACGTAGCCTAGCAGATTTCATCAGGAGCTAAAGGTCATGGTTAGCCTAGGGGGAAAATGTTCCTAGGGAGGCTGGTTTTATGAAAGCCAGGGAAAATGTGGAAACCCAGGCAGGTGAGAGGTTGGGAGTGGAATAAACAAAACTGTGGTCAATAGGGGATTGTAGTCATTGCTGATGGAGAGTTCCATTGAGTCAGACCTGAATTTGAATTCTGGCTTTCTCAGACCTAGCTGGGTGATCTTGGACGTGTTTCATAAGTTCTCAGTTTCCCCATTTCTAACAAGTGTATGCTAAGAATGTTGACCTCTTCCTGTTTTTGGTGAGAGTGTAATGAGATGCTGTTTGAAATGAACAATCCTAGCCCAGTGCCCTGCAGAGAGAAAGTTTCTAATTAATGATTATCATGATTGTATTAGGAATTCTTGTTCAGTGGTCATTTTGAAGAAGAAAATTACAATCAGGGCTGTCCTCAGTATAACTGGGCGATACTCACCCCCACAGTATTTCATTGGCTTTCTGCAATTTATCAAATGTTCAGCAAGCCCCAGCTGACCAGGAAACAAAGACAGACAGTAGCCCCAGATACGCTGATTCTCTTGGTCTGGGCTGGGACACTGAATTTGTATACTTATTCTTCAGCGATTGTATGATTGGGCAAATTTAAGAAACCCTGAACCCCGTGGTGGTTCTCAACAATGTGTAGAAGAGTCACCTGGGGAAAATTGTACACTATAGATTACTAATCCTCTCACCTCCAGGAAATTCAAATTCAGGGTCTAGAGCTCTAAAATTTGCTCTGTTTGGTTTATGCGGGTTTTCTAATCACAGTCTCAATTGCCATCACATTGCCTTTGAATTGCTTAAATATTGTGCATGTCCTGTCCGACTCTGTGTGACCCCATGGACTGTAGCCCGCCAGGTTCCTCTGTTCATGGGATTCTCCAGGCAAGAACACTGGAGTGGGTTGCCGTTTCCTTCTCCAGGGGATCTTCCTGACTCAAGGATTGAACCCAGGTCTCCTAGGTCTCCTGCATTGGTGGGCAGGTCCTCTATTACTAGCACCACCTGGGAAGCCCACTTATATACAAAGTCATGTCTGAATCGTCAGTGTCTAGTATGGGATGCATCAGTTCAGTCCAGTTCAGTTGCTCAGTCGTGTCCGACTTGAAGTATAATTCTCAAAAAATACTGGTGGATCCATCCATCCATCCACTGGCTTATTCATTCAACAAATGTGGCTTGAATGCCCCAAATATTCCAAAAATAATTTTGGGTGCTAAATTACAGAACAAAAGGATTTCTAAAATCAAAGTTCTTCCTTTGCAATTTGTAAAATCTTCTTGTTACCATTTGGAGAAGAAACTAGCCTTATCCCTCATATAATAACCCTTTAAAAGAAGAAAATTGTTTTCTGATGAGTTTGGGCAAGTTACTTAAATTCTCAAGACCTTGGCTTTCTGGTCAGGAAACATGATAATGCTTGGCATCCTGTTTTGAGGGTTAGCACTGACCCTTATAGAGCCCCTGGTACACAGTAGGAGCTTTAAAATGGTAGATATTAATCTTTATTATTGATAAATAGAATATACTATACTTATTAATGATAAATAGAAAATACTAAAACAGATCAATATAAAATACAAGTGGGTTGTATCCAAAAGATAGTGTTAATTGGCCATGATTTTCTCGAATGTAGTCTCGTGAGTGCACGGCCAGAAAATAACTCTTAATACAATATTGCAGGATCCAGTAAGTCCATTTTATACCTGCTGTGATCTTTCTCTGATTTTGGACTATCCTTTACCTTATTTGCTCATTTTCTTCCTAATATTAGGTTTCATGGTTTCCATCTGGGTTTTCAACTTTTCCTCTCAATTGCTTCCTCCCTTCTTCCCTTATTGCTCTTCTCTGCTTCTTTTCTGAGCTTTTTCTCTCTTCATCTTCCACCTTCCCTATTCCTTATTACACCCTAGCAAATGTCTTTTTCTTTCTCTGATTCTCTGTCTTTTCTTTTTGGTCTCTGCCTTTCTTTCTCAGGGTTCCAAACAATCTCTTTAACTCTTACTTATGAAAAGAGTGTTTCCTATTACTGATTTTTAGAGAAAAGTTGAATGTCTCATATTTCTGCAAACTTAAAAAAAAAAAAGGAAAGCTATCCCTTTACAAATAAATCAACTCATTATTTTCTTTTTTATATGTGTCCTCATGGGAAGGTAAATCATTCCCATGGACTGGCACTAACATCTATATATTTTCTACAGAGTGAAAGAGAACAGACGTCTTCCAGAGGACTTGGTTCTGACACTTAACTCTTTCACTAAAACAAGCTTCAAGGCTTTGAGGATGTTATTTGACTTCTCTGGGCTTCCCTTTCACATTTATAAGTAAGTGGGTTGTACCAAACATCTCTAAGGCACTTCACAGTACTAAAATTTCTGTGAGTCTAATTTCTAATTCATTTCCCATCGAAATGCGATTAAGCGCCAAATTTCATTAGCCTGACAAGCCTCACTAGGCATATGCTGAAGGTATTCAATCGCAAATAGAGGACAATTGACATTATATTTTTCAATTCTCTCTGGGTCTAATGCACATTGTTAGACATTGCTTTTCTTTTACCTCTGAAATGTATTTCTACAAAGTCCCAAAGGTCATGAGCAGGGTTTCTTGAGTCATGGGGAGTGTTCTCAGGATGCTCTTTACCTGTAGGCAGAGAATTTCTTTTTCTAATCCTTGAAAATATTTGTTAATGACTTCTAATTTTCCTAGCTTTCTTGGAGCCTAATTGAGAAAATTATAACATATTTGAAATGTACAGTACAATGATTTGACAGACATATATAGGCAATGGGCTGTGCTTAGTCATTCAGTCGTGTCCGACTCTTTGCAACCCCGTGTACTGCAGCCCGCCAGGCTCCTCTGTCCATGAGGATTCTCCAGGCAAGAATACTAGAGTGGGTTGCCACGCCCTCCTCCAGGGGATCTTCCCAACCTAGGGATCGAACCCCAGTCTCCCATGTTGCAGGCGGATTCTTTACCGACTAAGCCACGAGGGAAACCCTATACATGTAATTGTGTATTACTTAATCCTTTAGTAGTTTTATTATCTGCTTTTTAGAATCAAGCAACTCTTTCTTTCTTTGATTTTTAATAACAGTTGCCTTTCATTTAGTATTTAGTAATGCTGAGAAAGTCTTGCACTCATTGAAATACTTTAATCATTCACCATAATACTAAGAAGCAGATAG
>SJYF01000056.1:19789462-19802767 GCA_006410515.1 Procapra przewalskii
GAATCTGGCCACCTAATAATAACTCTGATGCACCTAATTGTCATGTCTTTCTTCTCTGAATTTGTTCTAATTTGTCAATTATCCACTTGAAGTGTGACTCAGAATTGTCTTCAATTCTTTATCACATTACATCTCTGGTCTCCATATTTCTACAGTGCTCTGGACCTATTTCGATTTATGAACATCTCTGCTTGTGGAGACATGTCGTACTCAAATAGTCTATTGAACTCCTCACTTCCTCCTACCAACATTCTTCTTAGATGATCAGTTTCAGGTAACTCCACTAGGATCTAATTTTCTCAACTTAGAAATACCCTGAATCACTCTCTCTATTTCTCCTTCTTGTAGAAGTTGCCACATTCTATCATTTGACATCAGAACTATTTCTGGATTCAGAATCACCTTCTCTGTCTCCCTTGCCATAGTTATAACTCATGACATAATGCCTAAATTTAAGTTATGCAGCTACCTTCTAAGTCATGTCCATGCTTTTACTCTTGTTATCCTCTCGGTTTCCCTGGTGGCTCAGATGGTACAAAATCTACCTGCAGTGCAGGAGATCCGAGTTCAGTCCTTGGGTTAGGATGATCCCCTGGAGAAGGGAATGGCTACCCACTCCACTATTCTTGCCTGGAGAAATCCATGGACAGAGGAGCCTGGTGGGCTACCACCAATGGAGTCACAGAGTTGGACATGACTGAATGACTACCACTTTCTCTTTCCCTTTTCACCTTCTTACATTCTCTAGTATGGAGAAATTGTATGTGTGTTCTGAGTCATGTCTGACTCTTTGTGACCCCATGGACTTAACCCACCTGGCTCCTCTTCCCATGAAACTGACCAGGCAAGAATATTGGAATGCATTGCCATTTCCTCCTCCAGGGGATCTTCCTGACCCAGGGGTCAAACACACGTCTCCAGCATCTCCTACATTTGGCAGGCAGATCTTTACCACTGAGCCACTTGGGAAGCCATTATGGAGAAATAATATTTCCAATTTGAAACCTTTCAGTGGTTTCAGTGGCTTTCATGATGAAGTCAACGTTCCTTGATATGCACACAAAGGTCTTCATAATCTACTTCTTTTCTCCTAACTTAATTTTCAAACACTGTCAGGGAGTGACATTCTCTTTTTAATAGATGGCTAAGTCGAGAGAATGGAAGTTTATAGCTATTGTTTGACATCTTTTCCATATGTGGGGAAAGCTTAACTATCAAAAAAGCCAAAATAGATGTAGGCAAGGCTATGAGTAGGAGGAGGGAAAGGGAGAGAATGTGCATAATGGCATCATAATGACGTACAGATTAGATATGTAGATTCAGCCATGGCTGGGGCTTCCTTGAACTTCTCAAGGAAGTTCAACTTCCTTGAACTTCTGGGGTGTGTGATCATGTAGGTGTTCATTATAACCAAAAGGGATCAAGCTAATTCAAATTACTTAAAAAAATTATTTTTAAATTTTAATTGGAGGCTAATTACAATATTGTAGTGGTTTTTGCCATGCATTCACATGAATGATGCACCTCTAAATGTATTTTAAAAGAATTTGAGTTATCCCCTTATGTCATCGTTCAACAAAAATTTTTGAAAACCCCCAAGTAAGACTATGGTTAATCTTCCTCTCATTAACACAGTGAATCCAGAAATTTCTGTTATATTAAGGTATGTATGTTTCAGGGAGTCCCAGTGGGACCACAACATTAATAACACCTTCTGTTTATTGAACACTGACTATATATTAGATTCTTTGGACCAGTTACATCTAATCATTGTCACATCTCACGTGATAGACAGTTAAACCTATTTTGAATCTTGAAAAATAAGAATCTAAGAAGTTAAGTATCATCAGACTCATATACCTAATGGATGAGGCAATAGAATCAAACTCAGATTGTGTATGCATTTCAAATAAATAGTTATTACATCATAACACACTATTCAAACCATAAAGTGAAACTGTGAAAGAATAAAATATATGGAAGAATATGAAAGAATAAAATAAGATTGATTGATCTGCTACTATGCATTTGACACTGGTGTTTCCATAGACACTAACTTACCTTATTTCATCTTTGTAAAAAATGCTATAAAGTAGGTATTATCAACTGAAGTTCCAGAGTCAAAAAGAGGCTAATATTGGGATCCAAATTCATGAGTATATGAAATCAAAGCTTATGTTTTATTTTTTTTTGATTATTTGTGGTGCTGGGGAAGACTCTTGAGAGTTCCCCAGACTGCAAGGAGATCAAACCAGTCAATCCTAAAGGAAATCAATCCTGAATATTTACTGGAAGGACTCATGCTGAAGCTGAAGCTCCAGCACTTTGGCCACCTGATGTGAAGAGCCAACTCATTGGAAAAGATCCTGATGGTGAAAAAGATTGAAAGCAAAAAGAGAAGGTGGTGTCAGAGGATGAGATGGTTAGATAACATCAACAACTCCATGAACATGAATTTGAGCAAACTCTGGGAGATAGTAGAGGACAGAAGAGCCTGGTGAGTTACAGTACATGGTATCGCATAGAGTCACACATGCCTTAGCAACTGAACAGTAACAAAAATGGATTCCTTAAGGAAGGTAAAACCATACTGGCTAAATGCTGAGAGAAATTTGGGTGCCATGAAATGTATGCCTCTGGATTAAAATGGTAGGTGCGTTTGTCATATCAAGGGGAAAGAGAACTAAAATGATTATTGAATCATCTTAAAAAGAACATGCCCCTCTTTTAAAGAAAGAGCATTCCCCTGTTTTAAAGGCTTGAGGTCCCTGTTTCTGAAATGTAGATAGAGAACCTAATGGCCTGAAAGCTTTCTGAAATCTTACAGTTCTATGATATGTCAATTGTCCCATCAAATAAACTGGATCACTTTGCGTTAGGTTTGATAAAAAGTGAGAAAGATTTTTTTTTTTAAGTAGCTTAAAAAAATGGAAGTTTGGGAATTCTCTGGTGGTTCAGTGGCTGGGACTTGGCACTTTCACTGCAGGGGCCCAGGTTCAGTCCCTGGTTGTGGGAACTAAGATCACACAAGCCGCTTGGTGCAGCCAAAAAGAAACAGTGAAGTTTCTCTCTCTTGTGTAAAATGAAGAGGAAGGCCATTCAAGGCTGGTATGGTACGTCTGTCCCGCAAAATCTTCAGGGACCCAAGTCTCTTCCGCTTGCATATCCACTGTGACCCAAGATGATGCCTAGATCTCCACGCAGCATATTTATGTTTCAAGCAGCGAATGGATAAATGAGGGTAAATTATCACTTTATTTTAAGAAAGCTGCCACATGACACTGATACACCACATTCCATTAATTAGGACTTAGTCAAATGACCATACTTAATTGCAAAGAAAGCTGGGAAATTTCGTTCCCTTCCTCCATGTGATTGTGTTTCCATTACCAGTGAGGTGGGAGAAGAGAGAGTGGGGTCAGCTATTGACATTTACCACACACACTTGTTTGTATAGAATAGACTGTTGAAACTAAGCAACATTTTTGCCAGAATGCAATATAAATGTTAGATGATAGCCCAAAGGAAAGGGAAACTAAATTTCAGTTTTGTAAACAAATCCCATGAGAAATAAGTAATCCAAAATTTTTCAGTAACTAGTGATTTTTCAGTAACTAGTGTCTTCTCAAAGGAAGACAAACTGATTCACTTATCTTGGGTAAACTATTAGTATTTCATTAAACCTCATAGTCCATGTCCCTAAAACAAAGATAATAGCTACTTTCTCAGATTTTTGTGAGAATGAGGAGACAATTAGCAATTTCCTATGTTTAAGCTGAAACTCCAATACTTTGGCCACCTGATGCAAAGAGCTGACTCATTTGAAAAGACCCTGATACTGGGAAAGATTGAGGGCAGGAGGAGAAGAGGGTGACACAGGATGAGATGGTTGGAGGGCATCACTGACTCAATGGACATGGGTTTGGGTAGTCTCTGGCAGTTGGTGATGAATATGGAGGCCTGGTGTGCTGCAGTTCATGGGGTCTCAAAGAGTCAGACACGACTGAGCAACTGAACTGAACTGATGCAGGCAAACTTGTTGTTACAGATTTGGTTTTTAGAATAAATATTATGCAGTTTGACTTCATAAAGAAGTTTGTAAACCTAGAAAGAATAGTATAAAATAGGACCCTTTTCAGAGAAGGCAATGGCACCCCACCCCAGTACCCTTGCCTAGAAAATTTCATGGACGGAAGAGCCTGGTGGGCTGCAGTCCATAGGGACGCTAAGAATCGGACACGACTGAGCGACTTCACTTTCACTTTTCACTTTCATGCGTTGGAGAAGGAAATGGCAACCCACTCCAGTGTTCTTCCCTGGAGAATCCCAGGGACAGGGGAGCCTGGTGAGCTGCTCTCTATGGGGTCGCAGAGTTGGACATGACTGAAGCGACTTAGCAGCAGCAGCAGCAGGACCCTTTTGGTATGGCAATGGTATCAGGGTTCTCCAGAGAAACAGAACCAACAAGATAATAAATTAACTAATTATTTAACTATAGGAATTGGTTCACATGCTCATGGAGTCTGATAAGTCCCATAGTCTGCCATTTTGCAAGTTGGAGACCCAGGAAAGCTGGTGATATAAAGTCTGGAATGGGAGCAAGGAGTGGGCAGAGGCTAGAACCAGTGATGTAAGTCTCTATCTGAATCTGAAAGCCTAGAACCAAGAGCATCACTGTCCCAGGGCAGGAGAAGAGAAGATGGATGTCTCAGTTCAAGTAGAAGGAGAGAGAGCAAATTCACCTTTCATCCATATTTTATTCTGTCTGGATCCTCAGTGAACTGGATGATGCCCACTCACATTGGGGAGGACCATCTGCTTTACTCAGTTCACCAATTTTAATGTTAATCTTTGCTGGAAGCTCCCTCACGGACACATTCAGAAATAATGTTTTACCAGCTATCAGGGCATCCCTTAGCCCAATCAAGTTGACCCATAAAATTAATCATTATAGCAACTCAATTTAAAAGGGCTTAAGCTTTCTAAAAGGGAAATTAATTGATTAGCTATCAGAATGATTTCAGGAAAGGTTGGATTCAGTTGTTCAAGTGATAATATTAGGATTTTCTGCTTGTTCTCATCTTTGATTTAATTCCTTCTCTACAGATATAATTTTCATCCATGGTCTCCTCTTCTGGTGACAAAGATGAATCCAAGGGACACTATTTTGCAATTTTATCCATCCTGGAAGAAAGGGACTGTCTCTTTTTCAACCCACCCTGGAAATGTCAGTGGGGGTATTGGGGGCTTATAGTGATACATGAACCAACCACTAAATCGCCACTAGACAGAACAAGCTTACTGACAATGTCTGATTTATTAACACCTGATGGGTTTTGATTGAATTGGCTTCCCATTTCAGCATCAGATCCTATAACCAGAGAAGATGCTAGATAAATAGTGCGGCAGGTTGGACATAAAAATGAGTTTCTATACCTTTTTATAAATTGAAGACTCAGGCTCTAGAGAAACTACACAGATAATCTATTTCTGCCTCTCATTTTATATATGAGCAGGACTAAAAGGTTAAGTGACTTGTCCAATGATATAGAGCTAGTTAGTGACAGATCCGGGATGAAACCCATTTCTTTTGACTCCAGTTCAGTGACTTTCCCACTACATAGCTCTGACTCATTTTAAAGGATAACTAATCACACTCTGATTTGTGATAAAGCTGACCAGTAGTCTCTTTCCCTTCTCTAAGCCATTGATACTATCAAGTAATTTTCATTGTTTCTGATTTGGCACATCACTTAGACTGCCAAAAACATGGGGAAGGAATCTAGTTCTATGAAAATCTGTAGTGTTTTATTGGAACGCTTAGCAATAATATATTTGGGAATCTCATTTTTATTTCTTAGATCTGTAACTTGAAAATTCCTCTAGAAAAATGTATTTGTTCAAATGAGCATAAATTAAAATATATTTTTCCTCTTGAGAGATGCAAATACACTGAAGAACCATTAGCAAATATAGTGAAGCAATATAACCTTCATAACCTCACTACCCAGAAATGATTACCATTAATACATTGGAGTATAACGATATTGTGTAATGAATTATATTATAAATACTGTTCTGTAACTTGCCTTACTTAACAATATGTTGCAAACATTTTTCAAGTCAATAATTATGTAACTACATCATCAGTTTGAGTATAGAATGTTTCATTATTTGAATAAATCCTTATTTATTTAATTATTCTCACATTGTAATATTGCAAGAAAGGGGACACCTTCTAGGGCCAGGAAGTGGACGCACTCAGAAATGAATTATCTGAGGAGACATTCGTACTGAAAAAGCAAGAGACAGTACTGGAAAGGGAAGCCCCGGAGAAGAGCAGCAGGGTAAGGGAACCCAGGAGGACTGCTCTGCCATGCGGCTCACAGTATCAGGGTTTACGGTAATGGGGTTAGTTTCTGGGTTTTCTCTGGCCAATCACCTTTCTTGGCTCATATTTTGTCTGACTCAGGGTCCTTCCTAATGGCACATGTATCTCTCAGCCTAGATGGATTTCAATGTGAGGGCTTCTTAGAGGTTGCCAGGACATACCATCTCCTTCCCCCTCCTTTTGGCTTTTCCTGAATTTTTCAGGTTAGTTTTACAAGACTATGAACTGGTGTCTCCTTTCTTTTTGCCCAAATTTTCCTGGTTAGTTTTCAGATCACAGTGAATGTGTTCATAGTGAAAATGCAAAATTTACCTGCATAGGGAGTTAAAGAACACAGTGCTGGGTTCTTTATCAAAACCTCCTATTACGAAACAACTCAAGCAAGGATTTATCATTGTGCCTGGCCAAGCTGGACAGTCTTGGTCAGCATCCTCTAACATTAAGACATTTCCTCTTTTTTTTTTTTCACTATTATGAACAATACAGTGATAAGTCTCCTGCAATGTATTTTTGGATATTTCAACCAAGATCCTTCAATTTTAAGGAACAGAAGTCAATCATGGCTAGCTTGAAAGCATGAAGCATTTGCTGGAATGATTTGTAACTTACAAATTTACAAACTTACAAATTTGCATCACAAACTAAATGACTAGACATCAGAAAGGAGATATATCTGGGAAACTCTGAAGATCAAAGTAGCAGAAAAGTCTACTGAGGCCATGGCCATGCACATGAATCAACCTCAAATATTTTATGACCTTGAATCACCTCCACTGAAGTCTAAGGAAGAAGGTCCGTAAGGTTTACTTTGCTCCAAATCCACCATTTGGCCAAAAGAACACCTGGCATCTTTATTTACAGTCCTGCCAAAGTCACAAAGAGAGAAAATCATTTCCCAAAGAAAAATTCAAAGATTTCAATTAGAAATAAAGGAAGAGATGCTGGACAACTGAAAATGATGCCATAATACACCTGTCTGGATATTTCTTTGATTAAATACCTAGAAATAAAAGTAATTAGGGGATATAGGCTTATTTTTTAAATCTTCTAAATAATGCAAAAAAAAAAGCCTGTTGAAAAGCTAATAGAAAATTATTACTCATAACAATAGATTTAGTAATAAGTTGTTAGAAGAAATCCCAGAAGGCCTCTCTCAGTTGGCCTTTCCTGTTGTATTTAAGAATTACCATCAAAAGCAGAGTGAACATGAGTGGAATCATACACCCAAATCCATTATTCTTTGTTGTATACAATATATAGCTAGTACTCAAAGGAAGAGGTCCAAAAGAGGGTCCAATGTATATTGAGGGTTAATTTCCTTGAGGGTTGACTGGCTTGATCTCCTTGCATTCCAAGGGACTCTCAAGAGTCTTCTCCAATACCACAATTTGAAAGAACCAATTCTTCGGTCCTCAGCCTTTTTTTGTGG
This sequence comes from Procapra przewalskii, assembly GCA_006410515.1. Lineage (NCBI taxonomy): Eukaryota > Metazoa > Chordata > Mammalia > Artiodactyla > Bovidae > Procapra > Procapra przewalskii. Next base: position 19,797,283 of record SJYF01000056.1, read on the forward strand.
TCCAACTCTCACATCCATACACGACTGCTGGGAAATCATAGCACTGATTTCATGGACATTTGTTGGCAAATGATGTCTAGGTTTGTCATAGCTTTCCTTCCAAGAAGCAACTGTCTTTAATTTCAGGGCTGCAGTCACCATCCAGAGTGGTTATCTATCTATGTAACCTCTGTCCTTGTTTCAGAGTCCATTTCAATGTGGTGGGAATTGTAGAAGATAAGGCCATTTGGAAATTACAGGTAATGGCTTTACTGATTAGGCACCGTGTTGCTTCCAGATGGAGGACTAACCTACAAACCACACTTTCGTGCTTAGATGTTGCTTAGATTTGTAGCCAATTTAGGTAAAATAGGTGATAGTGAAACCTGATCTGTGGATCCAAGAGAGATATCACAGGCTGCAGTTAAGTCATTAGAGACATAAGATTTTTAAATTCACCAAAGTGGAAGAAACCATACAGTTCTAGCCTGGCTTCTAGATTGCAGTTGTCATAGAGAAGCTCAGAGAAGAAAAGTGGTCACGTGTGGGAGAGGGAGAGGGTGGGATGATTTGGGAGAATGGCATTGAAATATGCATAATATCATATAAGAAACGAATCACCAGTCTAGGTTCGATGTAGGATACAGTATGCTTGGGGCTGGTGCACTGGGATGACCCAGAGAGATGGTATGGAGAGGGAGGTGGGAGGTGGGTTCAGGATGAGGAACACGTGTACACCTGTGGCGGATTCATGTTGATGTATGGCAAAGCCAGTACAGTATTGTAAAGTAAAATAAAAAAAAAAGAAGTGAAATTCAAACCCAAGTACCTGAAGATTTCACCTACTGTAATTTGAAGCTTGCTAATATCTGTATGTGCAGATAATAAAGGAAAGATAGCTTATTTCTTCAGTTATTCAGAGAATAAACATATGCACCATCCTTTCTGCACGTTTCCACTTAATGACCAGCAATATTCTTGGTGCTTTAGTTGCTAATTCGTGTCCGACTCTTGCCACCCCATGGACTGCAGCCTGCCAGACTCCTCTGTCCACGGGATTCTCCAGGCAAGAATACTCAAGTGGGTTGCCATTTGAACATAAACATGGGCATGGGGCTCCTTTGATTTTCTGAGCTTGGACTAAATTCCCTTCATCTTTCCCTCTGATCCTCTTTTGCTCTCCTTCAGGCCTCATCTGAAAGCCACTTCCTCATGAAGCCCTTTGCTGGACCCCTTGACCAGGGAGATTCACTTGCTTTATACACACTTGACATACATTTGCCCTCTCATAACCTTCATCATCCTTATCATCACTAGGTTATTATTTGTTCTTCCTTTGCAACGAGCAGAGATCAGGCCTGGCTTGCACACTACTGTATTCCCAGGACACAAATCAGTGCCTAGAACATAGTAGGTGCTGAGTTAGTGTGTGTTGAATAAAACAATGGGTAAATGAAGGGTGAAAAGTAAGTTAGTGCCAAGACTGAACATAGAAACTGAGTCTTCTCAGCAAAAGAGACACAGATGTATAGAACAGTCTTTTGGACTCTGTGGGAGAGGGCAAGGGTGGGATGATTTGGAGAACGGCATTGCAACATGTATATTATCATATGTGAAATGGATTGCCAATCCAGGTTTGATGCATGAGACAGGGTGCTCAGGGCTGGTGCACTGGGATGACCCAGAGGGAAGGGATGGGGAGGGAGGTGGGAGGGGGGTTCAGGATGGGGAATGCATGTACACCCGTGGCAGATTATTGTCAATAAATGGCAAAACCACTACAATATTGTAAAGTAATTAGCCTCCAATTGAAATAAATATATTTATATTTTTTAAAAAAAGAAACTGAGTCTTCTGATTTTCAGAATTAACACATTCTTGCTACCCCTTGTACTCATTTCAGCCCCTAAACTCTATTTAGGGCCTCTGAGGTGACACCAGTGATGAGGAACCCTGGCTGCCAGTGCGGGAGACATAAGAGATGTGAGTTCAGTCCCTAGCTTGGAAAGATCCCCTGGGGTAGGGTATGGCAACCCACTCCAGTATTCTTGCCTGGAGACTCCCATGGACAGAGGAGCTTAGTGGGCTACAGTCCATGGGGTCACAAAGAGTCAGACACAACTGAAGTGACTTAACACACACAGGCTCTATTTAAGGATGCCCAGAGAAGGTCGTGGCACCCCACTCTAGTATTCTTGCCTGGAAAATCCCATGGACGGAGAAGCCTGGTAAGCTGCAGTCCATGGGGTCGCGAAGAGTCGGACACGACTGAGTGACTTCACTTTCACCTTTCACTTTCATGCATTGGAGAAGGAAATGGCAACCCACTCCAGTGTTCCTGCCTGGAGAATCCCAGGGATGGGGAAGCCTGGTGGGCTGCCGTCTATGGGGTCGCACAGAGCTGGACACGACTGAAGCGACTTAGCAGCAGCAGCAGCAGCAGAGGATTCCATTTCCTCATTTCCCATGTGAATAACTGCCCTTTCACAATGATTTTCTGGGAAATTTTCCCACATTTGGGAAATTTTGCCTGCTTTGGGACCTGCCCTATGCATGGATTGAGGAATAAGGGGTGTGAATGCCACTCTTAAAGTGCTTCTTCTTAAGAGGACAAGATAGGATACACACTGTAGAACCAGACTGCTTGGGTTCAAACCTCAACAACCTCATTTACTAGAGGGAGGAACTTGGGCAAGAGATTTAACATATCTCTGCCTCAGTTTCCTTATTTGTAAAGTGTAGATAATAACAGTGCCTATCTCATAGAATTGCCTTGAGAATCAAACAGTTAATATTTGTAAAGTATTAGAATGATGGGTGTTCATGGTAAACACTACATGAATACTAGGTATTACTATTGCTTTTTGGTTTGCTTTGTCTTTTACAAAAAAGTTATGGATAGAAATTTAATTCTAGGAAAGTGTGCTTACTCCAGTATGATTTTCTTTCTTCTTTTGTTCAGTTCAGTTCAGTTGATCAGTCGTGTCCAACACTTTGTGACCCCATGGACTGCAGCATGCCAGGCCTCCCTGTCCATCACTACCTCCCAGAGCCTGGTCAAACTCATGTCCATTGCATTGGTGATGCCATTAAACCATCTCATCCCCTGTCGTCCCCTTTTCCTCCCACCTTCAAGCTTTCCCAGCATCAGGGTCTTTTCCAATGAGTCAGTTCTTCGCATCAGGTGGCCAAAGTGTTGGAGTTTCAGCTTCAGCATCAGTCCTTCCAATGAATATTCAGGACTGATTTCCTTTAGGATGGGCTAGTTGGATCTCCTTGCAGTCCAAGGGATTCTCAAGAGTCTTCTCCAATACCACAGTTCAAAAGCATGAATTCTTTGGCACTCAGCTTTCTTTATAGTCCAACTCTCATATCCATACATGACTACCGGGAAAACCATAGCTTTAACTAAACAGACCTTTGTTGGTAAAGTAATGTCTCTGCTTTTTAATAAGCTGTCTAGGTTGGTCATAACTTTTCTTCCAAGGAACAAATATCTTTTAATATCATGGCTGCAGTCACCATCTGCAGTGATTTTGGAGCCGCCAAAATAACATCAAGATCAATAACGTTTAAATGTATTCAACATCAATGATGTTCAAATGTAGTAAACATTATTTTAAGTATCGTTGGTTTACAATGTTGTGTTAATTTCTGCTGTACAGCAAAGTGATTCAGTTATACACAGATACATTCTTTTGCAGAGTCATGAGTCATTTCATTATGGCCTATCACAGGATATTGAATATGGTTCCCTGTGCTATAGACTAGGACCTAGTTGTTTATCAGTTTTCATCCGCTAATCCCAAACTCCCTATCCATTCCCCTTCATCCCCACCTCCTCCTTGACAACCACAAGTCTATTCTCAGTGTCTCTGAGTCGGTTTCATAGATAAGTTCATTTATATTATATTTTAGGCCATGGTATCATCTTTCAGACTCACTTGATTCAGTATGATAATCTCCAAGTCCATCTGTGCTGCAAATAACATTATTTCATTCTTTTTTTTGGCTGAGTAGTGTTACATTTTGTATACATACCACATCTTTATGCATCCATCTGCGGACAGACATCTAGGTTGCTTCTATGTCTTGACTACTGTGAATAGTCCAGCACCATTTCCTTACCTTTTGTGCAGAGTTAAGGAAACCATGGCTGCCACAGTTTTGGTTAAGACATGTGTGTCTGTCTCCATCCTTACTGACTGCATGATGTTGGGCAAATGCCTTATCCTCTCAAAATCTTGCTTTCCTCACCAGCAATAATAGCTGTAACAGCGGTAGTAATGCTCACCTCATAGCCCTCTGTAAGAGTTAAAACACAAAGGAAATCACCCAGTGCTCCCTAATACGTAGGAGAACCTCAGGAAATGGTTGCCTGTAGCAGTGGTACCTCCAAAATGGGCATAGCTCCCAACTTCTGGGCCAGTGGTCCCACTGCTGGTCCTTCTTCCAGGAATTGACCAGCCCTGGAAAATCAGTGTGCTTTCTTGATGTTAAAAGGAAATACCTTCAGCACTAATGCTGCATTTGTAGGCAACGAAGCTTAGCTAGTTTCCTATTGATCTAACTTTTCAACAGATGTTAAAAATTAACTGAGCACCTTACAAAGCATTTCATTATGCATCATGGGGGGAATAGTGATGGGTTTGATTTCTGCCTTCAGGTAAATTAAAAGGAAAAAGAGACTCAAATTTATCAAAGATCAAAAGAGGGTAAAATGGAAATTGCCCTTTCTGGACATATTTTATAAATGGAATCATACAATATATGTCTTTAACGCAACATTAAGTTTCCAAGTTTTTTCTATGTTGTTGCACTTATGATCAAATAGTATTTTGCTGTATGGACATACCATGGGTCTGCGAGTGGGAAGGAGTTGAACTCTAACCAGACATTAGGAATGTGATTGGGATGTTAGTAAAAGTGCTTTAAAGTTGGATTATTGTGATGCTTTCACAACTCAGAAAGTTTATTAAAACCTATTAAAGTTTATCAGTTCAGTTCAGTCGCTCAGTCGTGTCTAACTCTTTGCAGCCCCATGAATTGCAGCATGCCAGGCCTCCCTGTCCAGCATCAACTCCCGGAGTTCACTCAGATTCACATCCATCAAGTAAGTGATGCCATTCAGCCATCTCATCCTCTGTCATTCCCTTCTCCTCCTCTGTCATCCCCTTCTCCTCCTGCCCCCAATCCCTCCCAGTATCAAAGTCTTTTCCAATGAGTCAACTCTTTGCATGAGGTGGCCAGACTACTTGAGTTTCAGCTTTAGCCTCAGTCCTTCCAAAGAAATCCCAGGGTTGATCTCCTTCAGAATGGACTGGTGGGATCTTGCAGTCCAAGGGACTCTCAAGAGTCTTCTCCAACACCACAGTTCAAAAGCATCAGTTCTTTGGCGCTCAGCCTTCTTCACAGTCTAACTCTCACATCCATACATGGCTACTGGAAAAACCATAGCCTTGACTAGACGGACCTTAGTCAGCAAAGTAATGTCTCTGCTTTTGAA
>SJYF01000056.1:19811315-19828226 GCA_006410515.1 Procapra przewalskii
CTGGTAGGCATAAGGGGCAAACTGTTGTCTCAAAGGTTACTGAAAGAAGTATAAATTTTTACACTCCTCTTGGAAAGTAAAATGGCAATATCTTTTGAAGTTAAAAGTATACATGCTGTTCAACCCAGCCATTCCACTTCTGAGAATCTCACCCTTAATAATAAAAACATCAATATATTAGGACACAGATACCAGGATATTTATAGCAGCATTGCATGGAGTGGCAAAAAATAAGTGCCAATAACAAAGAAAGAGTTGAAAAATCTATATAACTCTATTGAACATTTTGCAACTGCTTAAAAAAGTGAATTACAGGTGTAATTGAAGGATTTCTATGAGGTATTGTTGAGTAAGAAAAGAAAGATATAGAAATGAGTTTATGATACTATTTTATTAAGCTAACAATGGCAAAAAAAGGTGTGTGTGTGTGTGTGTGTGTGTGTGTGTGTGTGTGTGTGTTTGTAAGTTTTCAAATAGTTACATGAAATAGAGAAAGGCAGAGAATAATTCACAGGTGTTTTGTTAGTATAGATTATATGATTATGGGACTTGGGAGTGGGACATCACTGATATAGCTGATGGACTTCCCAAGTGGTGCTAGTAGCAAGGAACCCCCCTGCCAATGCAGGAGGCTTAGGAGACTTGAGTTGAATCCCTGGGTGGGGAAAATCCCCTGGAGGAGGACGTGGCAACCCACTCCAGTTTATTTACCTGGAGAATCCCATGGGCAGAGGAGCCGAGAAGGCTACAGTCCGTGGGGTCACAAAGAGTTAGACACGACTCAAGTGAGATAGCGTGCACGCATGCACGATATAGCTGAAGTGAAGTGAAAGTTGCTCAGTCATGTCAGACTCTGCAACCCCATGGACTGGAATTCTCCAGGCCAGAATACTGGAGTGGATAGCCTTTCCCTTTTCCAAGGAGTCTTCCCAACCCAGGGATGGAACCCAGGTCTCCTGCATTGCAGGTGGATTCTTTACCAGCTGAGCCCCAAGGGAAGCCCTAAGCCTTAATATGGTAAAGTTTTTAAAGAACTTGAGTAAACTGGGAGAGACTGGAGGCAGGGAGATGACTAAGGAGGCTGCTGCAGTGATCCAGGTGAGAGAGGAGGACAGCTTGGATTCGGCACCGGGAGGACACTCTTTCCTCTACCTTCATCTCCAATCTACCGCCTGCTCTCCATCCCTACAGCTGGTGTCCTGGTTCAGATCACCCTCTGAATTCCTCACCTTCTCTACTTGCCTCTAGTCTGTCCCCTTTCTTCCATCCATTCTCGATGCTGGTGCCAAAAGAATTCTCTATTAAAAAAAAAGTATTTATTTGTTTTTTGGCTGTGCTGGGTCTCTGTTGCTGTGCTGTCGTTTTTTTCTCTAGGTGCGGCCAGCAAGGACTTCTCTCCAGCTGAGTGGGTTTCTTATTGAGATGGCTTCTCTTGTTCTGGAGAACAGGCTCTAGGGTGTGCAGACTTCAGTAGCTGTGGCCCATGGCCTCAGTAATTGCGGCTCCCAGGCTCTAGAGCACAGGCTCAACAGTTGTGGGGCACAGGTTTAGCTGCTACGTGGCTTGGATTTTCCTGAATCAGGGATTGAACCTGTGTCTCCTTCCTTGGCAGGTGGATTCTTTACCACTGAGCCAGCAGGGTAGTCCAACAACTTTCTTCAAAGTAAACCCAAACATGTTCATTCTCATCTTGGGAATCTTACATGACCCAATCACAGCAGGATCAGTGTGGAAAACAAGCCCCCTTTTGAGCTGGGCACTTCTCTGCCAACTGCCCTTGTCTCCTATTTGTCAGTTTCCAGGTCATATCTCATGATGAGTGACTTGTAATCTCCTGAATGTATCTTACCTTCCTTAATGACTTCTTCTAAGCCCTTTTCTCCTCCCTCTCATCTGTCAAGATTTACCACAATGTTTACCTTCTCTGAAAAGCCTTCTTCACCCTTCCTAGGATAGAGTTGAAGATTGCTTTTCTGGTTTTCAATTCTATGATGTTGACCATGCTGTATCATAACATCCTGATTGTCTGTCCATCTACTCCACTTGCCTGTGAGTTCTTCCTGCTTTATGGCTCATTTTCCAAACTCAGTGCCTAGGATATACTCAACACATTATTATTATTTTTGAAAAAGATGGAAAGGCGGAAAAAGAAGGATTCTCTAGGGTAGATTAGCACAGCAGAAATTTGGCTACAGTAACTCAGAAACTGTGCAAGCAATTTAAAACGAGAAAGCTGGAAAAGTAGAGTCTCTCAAAAATGAATTGAATCAGTAAAATTACAGAAGAGAGGCTTCAAGAATGGAGAAGGGTCTGTGGAAGAAGGAAAAGAACCCTTGGCTGGCAGGATGTCTTATCTCAAAAGCTACAAAACTCTGATTGAATTTGGACTGTTTGGCTCCAAATTGTTGCCATATCAATGTAAACATGAAAATAAACGATATCATAGAAATATTGTTTTCTGCTTTCTCTTGATATAGATGGCTGAATAAGAAATGGAATGTTTCCCAAGTCAACTAGACCAAATGGGTTGCCATACAGCTGGCCTCCAGGTCCAGGGGCAGGCAGACAGTCCCAGTATGGCAACACAAGACTGATGGAGACAAACCTAACTGTGGATACCACCTGCAAGCAGAGGTAGGTTTTTTCTTTTCTTTCTTTTTTAAAGCCAGCTTTTAGTCTTTATTACAAGTAGGGAGTAAGAGGCTATGTAGTTGTGTGATTCATAGAATTCCAGTTTATTTTAGTTTTCTTACTGAAATATAATTGCTTTACAATGTTGCATTGGTTTCTGCTGTACAACAAGAGTCGGTTATATGTATACATTTATTCCCCTTGGGGGTAGGGGTTTTATTGCCTTGAATGCCTGCGTCCAGTGGTTAGACAACCAGTTAAATGAGCCTGAGGACAGCAGGGAACTGACGCTCAAAGGAGGGCCCCTGCGAAGAATTTCGAAAGTTTTGGAATCCCTGCACAGGCACACTGAAAAGCCCCTCTTCTCCAAAACTCTGGGTCACCCAGAGCAGCTGCTCGGACCCCGTCATCAGGGAGCCCGTGAACTGCCTGCAGCATGCTGGCCACTGAGCTCAAACTGTGCTCTAGGATAGCAAGCATTTGCTAAGGTGTCTCACACACAGTGTTTTATGAATTAAAGAGAAGAGCAATAATGGCACTTTACTCTCAATTCTCTGAGAAAAGCTAATCAGCAACCAAACCTAGAATTGATTTTTCTTTGCTAGTTCAATACTTAATGTTACATGTTAAGCAACAGTATTTTGCAATCCACTATTCCTTCACTTACAGGGAATTAAGCAATAAAAATCCATTCCCCTCCCAAATGCCAAGAGGCAAGACGGTGCACTAATAAGTGAGTGAACCGATCGAGTGATTCAGTCAGCACATTGATTTCTTGTTTTTCCAAATACCAATTTCTTTGCTATATGTGGAAACCCCTTAATAGACTGCGAGAGATCTTTCTTCTCATCTTCTGTAAATCTTTGCCGTGTTTCTTTTGTCCCCAACCCTGAGGCTCAGGAACCTGCAGGGGTCCATGTGGCTGAAACTTTTGCAAACAAATGCACTGTTGCCAGAGATATCTTGTGTCAGAGCATCTGTGAGCTGACTTTATAAACATTAAACAGGTAGGTGCAAGAAGGAACTTAATTTGGTCTTCACAATACCCTGGTGAAATATACAGTATTATTTCATGATAATACTGTGATCTGTGTTTATAGCTGAGGAGGAGAAGCCACATGGAGGTGGTCAGCATCCTAAGGTCACCCAGGCATCCAGGCAGTGAGAGGATAAGCTAGCATGTGTGTGCTGAGTTGTTTCACTCATGTCTGACTCTATGTGACCCTAGGTACTGTTGTCCACCAGGATCCTCTGTCCATGGGATTCTCCCGGCAAAAATACTAGAGTGGGTTGCTATGCCCTCCTCCAAGGGGTCTTCCCAACCAGGGATGGCATCTGCATCCCTTAGTTCTCCTGCATTGGCAGGTGGGTTCTTTACCATTAGTGCCACCTGGGAAGCCCACGGAAGAGCTAGAATTTGAGCCAAATGCTCTGACACAGGTCTCTGACCTTAACCTTGACACCATGCTTCCTCTCTGATCTTTACGTATTCACATTCTATTCCGGAGAAAGATTTGCTGCTTTTGGTTAATTCCCATCCATCACAACTTATCTGTTGCAGGAGCCCTGGGTTTGATCCCTGGGTTGGGAAGATCCCTTGGAGAAGAGAATGGCAACCCACTCCAATATTCTTGACTGGAGAATCCCAAGGATAGAGGAGGCTGGCAGGCTAAAGCCCATGGGGTCACAAAGAGTCGAACACGACTGAGTGACTAACACACACACACGCTGCATATCTGTTACGAAAATGATAAGTGGTAGGTGCTCAGAGGTCCGTTGTTGCTTAATGCACTGAGAGCCTCCCACTGCCCTAATCACTCCTACTGTTGTATATGTTGTGTGGGGCAGAAAGAATGGAGCAGACTTGAAGAATGGAAAATGACGGCACTCAACTGCCTCTGAGACCACAGTTTATGAACTGCTGATGTTTTATAGAGCTCTAAAAAGGGCTTATGCATTCTCCAGGACTTGATAGAGAAAGGTTTGCTTTGCACTGAAAGCTCAAGAGAGACAGGTCAAGCGGCATCTTCACTTTCTGCCCAATCCCAAGAAACACCTTGTCCTTGAACCAGGACATGTTCCTGGTTGATTGGAAGAGCAATTACCTCCTAATTAAGTTTCATCCCAATACTTTGACCATCTATGCTAAAAGCCAACTTGTTGGAAAAGACCCTGATGCTGGGAAAGATTGAGGGCTGGAGAAGAAGTGGGCCGCAGAGGATGAGATGGTTAGATAGCAACACTGACTCGACATGAATTTGAGCAAATTCCAGGAGACAGTGGAAGACAGGAAACCCTGATGTGCTGCAGTCCGTGGGGTCGCAAAGAGTCAGGCATGACTTAGTGACTGAACAACAGCAAGCAGCAAATTTCATCATGAGGCTCTTAGGCCATTCCTTCCTCAGGGGACAGGAGGAAGGGAGGGGCTTGTTTAAGAGACTTCAGAATCTTCTTGACTCAATCATGAAGGCCTCATTTGTCTACATTACTGGTTTTCAGCTGTGTCAGTAGAGTCCTCGGTAGGTTGTGGTGGTACCTTAAATGGGCAGGTGAAGGGGCCCAGGAGAAACATAAGCAGTTGGTATTTTCTTGCCTGCTAATGAACTTTTATTACATTTATTACTCTGATAATAAACAAAAAATAAAAACAAAACAGATACAAACAAAAATACCCAGCTCTACCGTTATCAGTCAAAAAACCCACCCATGTCAGCTACTTTTCTTTAAAAAATGAGGTGCCAGATGTCGGGCTAAATATTTATAAGCATTATATCAGTAATCTTCCCAGATCCCTTAGAACTCATCATTGAGAACTTAGAAATCATTGAATTAGGCAACATTTCACATTAGCCTTGGATAGCATTTCTCCCTGAAGTTATAGAAAATTACAAGTTGTGTGTGCTCAGTCCTGTCCAGCTCTTTGTGACCCCATGAACTGTAGCCTGCCAGGCTCTTCCATCCATGGAATTCTCCAGGTCGTTTCCTTCTCCAGGGGATCTTCCTGACCCAGGGATTCAACCTGCATCTCTTGCATCTCTTGCATTGGCAGCAAACTTCTTTACCACTGAGCCACCTGGGAAGCCCAAATATTTATAAGCATTATGTCAGTAATCTTCCCATATCCCTTAAGGGAAGTGCAATTTTATTTGTACTTTATTTTACATCTTGACTATACACCTGTATTTTACAGAGGAATTGCCCAAGTTCACACAGCCAGTAGTTGGCAGAATAAGGATCTGAACACAAGTCTGTCTGGCTCCCAGCCCCAGGATGTTAACCACCTCGGTACATGGCTAACGGGTACACCTTGCCCCCTGTCCTTCCACCTCCTGTTGACTCTTGCCTCCTCCACTCAGCTCCTCCCTGCAGCATAAATGAATTTTGACATGGAATTTCTGTTTGCTAAGGAACCAGCATCTGTGACTATAGCCTAGTCATGCGCTGCCCTGCAGCACTGATTTGAGGGATAAGGCAGTTTTTCTCCTCACCCGTAGCAGGGAAAAGTTGAGGCTGGAAGGTTTTCTGAATGAAAGACTGTCTTTAATTACTGGGAATATTTAATTTGATGTCTGGCTGCCCTGGGTCTTCATTGCTTTGCGTGGGCTTTCTCTTCCTTGTGGTGCACCAGGCTTCCCATGGCAGGGGCTTCCTTGTTGCAGAGAAGATTCTTGACTCACAGACTCTAGAGAGCTCAGGTTTCAGTCGCTGTGGTGCACGGGCTTGGTTGCCCCCTAGCATTGTGGGAACTTCTGGACTAGAGATCAAACCCTTGTCCCCTGCCCTGGCAGGGAGATTCTTAACCCCTGGGCCACCAGGAAAGTCCTGCCTGGCATTCCTTTTTTCTTTTTTCTTCTGTACCCCTCACATGTACATTTGATTGGTTGCCTTCTATTCCTTGGTAGCTCAGACAGTGAAGAAGCTGCCTGCAATGCAAGAAACCTGAGTTCGAACCCTGGATTGGGAAGATCCCCTGTAGAAGGAAATAGCAACCCACTCCAATATTCTTGCTTGGAGAATTCCAGGGACAGAGGAGCCTGGCAGTGTACAGTCCAAGGGGTCGGACAAACAGTCGGACACAACTGAGTGACTTTCACTCACTCTATTTGTTATTAAAGACTTTGCCTCCTCTGGAAAGAAATGTAATTACACACACTTGCTTGCACACATATATATCTAGAACAGAGTTGTTGTTATCATTTAGTCACTGAGTCATGTCTGACTGTTTTGCAACCCCAGCTAGACTGCCTAGCCAGCTAGACGCCTCAGTCCATTATATTTCTCAGGCAAGAATACAGGAGTGGGTTGCTTTTTTCTTCTCCAGGGGAATCTTCCTGACCCAGGGATCCAACCCTATTCTCCTGCATTGGTAAGCTGACTGTTTACCTCTGAGCCACCAGGGAATCCCTGGAACAGGACATGATTCATTAAATAGCTGCTGGATGAATGAATGAATGAATAAAAGAATGAGCATACACAGTGAACACACAAGTAACTCTCACTGGTCTTTCCCTATAAAGCACCAACTTTAGGCATTTAAAAAAAGGGTAAATTTGCAACAAATGAAGTTTTAATCAGACTGCAAGAAAATTCATTAGTCTGGGATAGAAAATGTTAGCGGAGTGAACTACCTAAAGGCTTAGTCTAGAAATCACAACCAGAACAAAATTGCATGTAGAATGAAGGGCTTGCCTTGAAGGGCAAGGTAAGGTGGGCTAGTACAAGAGCTCCCAGTCTTGAGCCTGCAGGAGGTTAAAAGGCATGTGTCCAAGACTGCTCCCAGAAATTCTGATTTGGGGGTCTAACTTGGGATTTTTCTTTTAATTTAGCAATCTAATATATACCATTTACTATGTCATGTACTGTTCTAAGTACATACACAAATTGACTCATTTAATTTTCATAACAACCCTAAAAGGTAAGTGCTCCTATTATTGTCATATAACGTGCACAAGTTACCTGAATGGTAATGTAGAAACCAGGACTGAACATAAACAAGAGCTATCCTGTGGTTCTGATGCATTGCTGTTGGTTTCTGCTTCATGGTACCAGGACGCTTTCAGAAGTTCCTTCAACTCCAGCTTACATCAGCTTATACGCAAAACTGCGCTTCCCAGATGGTACAGTGGTGAAGAATCCACCCGCAGTTCAGGAGGTGCAAGAGATGTGAGTTCGATCCCTGGGTTGGGAAGATCCTCTGGAGTAGGAAATGGCACCCTTCTCCAGAATTCTTGCTGAGAGAACACCATGGACAGAGGAGCCTGGCAGGCTGCCATCCACGGGGTCACAAAGAGATGGACAAGACTGAGTGACTGAGCACATGTCACACATAAGCAGAATACTTTACAAAGGAGTTTAGATAAGATATTTACAAATATCTTATCTAAAAGAAGTGATATGATGTGAATCGAAACCCAGCTCCCCACCCACAAGTAATTAGTTTTACATAGAGAGTGAAGTGTACATATAAAGAAGAGTGGAGGATAATATTGGAAAAGGTGAGTAGGGATCAGATTATTGAAGAACTTGAGAGTGAGGACTTCAGTTAGTACTTAATTTAAAGGGTTAAAAGGACTTCCACTTTGGGGGATTGTAAAGTAGATATTTCTTTTATTCCTCCCATGATCTATAACTAAAAGCCCAGACAGACTGGCTAGGTATCTCAGCTAGATGAAGTTCTAATTTTTTGTTTTTATTTATGCTTTTTAATTCATGTCAATGTATGGCGAAACAAATACAGTATTGTAATGTAGGGAAATAATAATAATAATAAATAAATAAAAATTTTAAAAAAATAAAATAAAAAAGAACTCTAAAAAAAAAAAAAAGATCCGTGTATCCCAGATTTGGGATTGAAGCATCCAGCAACCTGGAAACATCTAGGGATTTAGCCCCAACAAAAGCCCTCTCTTTAGTCAAAAACCTAGATCAACTCCCTTTATGATTAAATAGATTCAAGGGATTAGACCATTAGCGCTGCAGATGGAGGTTCGCAGCATTGCACAGGAGGCTATGACCAAAACCATCCCAAAGGAAAAGAAGTGCAAGAAGGCGAAACGGTTGTCTTAGGAGGCTTTACAAATAGCTGAGGAAAGAAAAGAAGTGAAAGGCAAGGGGTAAAGGGAAAGATACCCAAGTGAACTCAGAGTTCCAGAGAAGAGCGAGGAGAGATAAGAAAGCCTTACTAAGTGAACAATACAAAGAAATAAAGGAAAGCAATAGAATGGGACAGAATAGAGATCTCTCCAAGAAAATCAGAGATACCAAGGGAACATTTCATGTAAGGATGGGCACAATGAAGGTCAGAAACAATAAGAACCTAACAGAAGCAGAAGAGATTAAGAAGAGGTGGCAAGAATACACAGAACTGTACAAAAACATCTTAATGACTGATAACCATGATGGTGTGGTCACTCACCTAGAGCTGAACATCCTGGAGTGTAAAGTCAAGTGAGCTTCAGGAAGCATTACTATGAACAAAGCTAGTGGAGGTGATGAAATTCCAGCTGAGCTAATTCAAATCCTAAAAGATGATGCTGTTAAAGTGCTGCACTCAGTATGTCAGCAAATCTGGAAAACTCAGCAGTGGCCACAGGACTGGAAAAGTTTAGTTTTCATTTCAATCCCAAAGAAGGACAAGGACAAAGAATGTTCAAATGACTACAATTTCACTCATTTCTTGTGCTAGCAAGGTAATGCTCAAAATCCTTCAGGTTAGGCTTCAACAGTAGGTGAACCAAGAACTACCAAACATATGAACTGGGTTTAGAAAAGGCAGAGAAATCAGAAACCAAATTGTCAACATTCATTGGATCATAGAAAAGGCAAGACAATTTCAGAAAAACATCCACTTCTGCTTCATTGACCACACGAAAGCCTTTGACTATGTGGATCACAACAAACAATGGGAAAGTCCAAAAGAGATGGAAATATCAGACCACATTATCTGTCTCCTGAGAAACCTGTATGCAGGTCAAGAAGCAAAAGTTAGAATCAGACATAGAACAACAGACTAGTTCAAAATTGGGGAAAGACTCTATATTGTTACCCTGCTTTTTAAACTTATATTCAGAGTCCATTAAGCAAAATGTTAGGGTGGATGAATCACAAGCCAGAATCAAGATTGCTGGGAGAAATATCAGCAATTTAGATATTCAGATGATACCACTCTAATGGCAGAAAGTGAAGAGAAACTAAAGAGTCTCTTGATGAGCGTGAATGAAGGGAGTGAAAAAGCAGGCTTGAAACTCAGCATTCAGAAAACAAAGATCATGGCATTCGGTCCCATTACTTCACAGCAAATAGAAGGGGAAAATGTGGAAATAGTGACAGATTTTGTTTTGGAGGGCTCCAAAATCACTGTGGACAGTGACTGCAGCCATGAAATTAAAAGCCACTTGCTCCTGGGAAGAAAAACTGACAAATTTCGATAGCATGTTTAAAAGCAGAGACATCACTTTGCCAACAAAGTTCTGTATAGTCAAAGCTATGGGTTTTATTGGGGCAAAGCATGGATCAGAATCAGAGTCCAGCTTCTTGGATGATTGACCATGGCTCAGTCAGGAAACTGCAGGGATCCATAGTTTACTTACCTGAAAAATGGGAAGAATGAGTCAAGTCTGACTTAGAGGAATGTTCCAGGGTGTGGTAGAACAATGCAGGCTTTACAGAGTCTAAGTCCTAAAACCTGGAAGAAAGAGGCCATGACTTGAATGAATTTCAGGGCTGATCTGAACTGAGGTGTTGGGGCAGGGGTCATGAAAGTGGACTTCAGCTTAAGAAGTGGGGGACTTGAACTCTGAGGTTTCCAGCAGAGAGCCCTCTTCCTCAGGAGCAATTCTGGCTTCTCTGATTTATGGAGAAATGCAATATGGATGGGAGCAGTAGCACTCTGAGAGACTGTCTCAAGAGCAAGGCACTAATATATATACATATATATATATATACACACACATATATATTTGAATGTGAATACCCACAAAATGGTCCACTACAATTTCAAGAAGAGAAGAAAGTGGTAGATATGCCTCCTGATTGTCAAGTATAGAACCCCATAAATGAATTGTTTTGGTTCATTGAGTATAAAGGAGGAGGGGGAGAGGTGGAGATACTTGTTTTCTCCTCGAGGAACCACACCTGCCTTGTTCTTCCCTGTGTCTGCAGTGTTAACTCAGTGAAAACCGCATGTTAGCTCAGTATAACCACTTGCCATCTTTAAGCTGGATGGGGCACTGATGAGTTGTGTGAGGTTGCATACATCTTTTAGTCTTTCAGATCCTCAGGTTGCACTATTGTCCAAAAGGATGTACATGTGCACCACCATCTATATAATATGGAAATACATGGGCTTGGAGCTCAGATGGGCTTGTATTAAGGTCCTGGCTTCAGGACCTTGGACACAGTGTGGGAGTTCCATGAAGTAAGGGACAATGTCATCTTCCTTTTCACCTATTGATCTCTAGCACATGAAATAAGAATGCTGAGGTTAAAAAAAAAGAAAAAAGCACAATATAAGAGCTGTGAGTTAAGTATTATACGGGGCACAATGGGGACTATAGACTGGGAGATAGCATCTCAGAGAGGTCTGAGAAACTGCTCCTAAGAGGTAAGGGAAGTTCAGGATATATGTGATTTTAGTAAAGCGGGAATGCATGTAATCAAGCATATATTTTTGCAGAAAGTTTCTGCTAAGTCATGAGAAGCAGATGTCCCCACAAAGGAATTTAGTGCTTTTCTAGATATGAAGAGATGCAAGAACTGGGCTCATAAAATCAGCTCCTGAAAATAACTATCTGAAGACCTGCTCTGCCAGTTTTTCCAGAGCACAAGAAGTGCCCTTACTCCTTATCTCCACTCTGAACTCTGTTCAGGGGGTGTTGCACACCAGCAGCTGCAGCAGCATTGGATTTAACCCTTGCAGAGGAAGATGGCAAGTGTGCACGGCCAGTGCCAATTTGTAGCTGGCAAACCTTACTACTGAGTCGGTGCTTGGTGAACATTTCTGAATAAACAGCTCTCCTATTTGATTCCATCAGGCCTGTGCCTGGACCCCATACTTCTCAGAATCTATATTCCAATGGAAAAAGACGGGCATTAAAAAATGAACATAACAAAAATTTTGACAAGAAATAGAACAGATGAGGTGAAACTACATCTGTGTACATGTGCTTCTATGGGAGTGCACTCTATTTCAGACAAGGTGGGTCAGGGGACTGCTCCTTGATAAGGTGACAAGCATTTGAGCAGTGTCATAACTGTTCCTAACATGAGCTTCTTCTAAAGTGTGGAACATGGGATTTATTTTGCTTTTACGTTGTGGTGACCATTAAATGAGGTGCTTAGTTTGACTGAACCTGGCCAGGTGCCTGCAACATAGGAAACATTTAGGAAGTGGCAGCTAGGATTATTATTATTGTTAATAATGTTACTGTTATGATTATAAATGCTCCATGCTTGTTATGATGGTCGGTGAAAACTGAGTCAGAATCAGTGTTCCTTCCACTAGAGTCTCAAGAGAGCATATCTACCGGAAGAGAAGGAAGAGTTCAGGAATAAGAAAATTGGGTTTTGGGTTTTTTTTTTTTTCCATAGTCACAGAGGCATCTGCTGGAGGCTGAGATCTTAATTAACTCAGGCGGGAGTGTTCCTATTTCTAGGATTTTCAACCTGTGATGTTCACGGAGCCAGCAGGGCTGCTGGCTGTGTGCCTTAGGGTAGCTGAACGAAGAGCCGGCAACCTCTCCAAGGGCAGGACAAGCCTCGTGTGTGTGGTCTGAGGACCCTCTCTGTCTGGTCTTCCCCTAGGCAGGGGATGAGGAGGCTGCCTCCGCCTTGCTCATCCACTCCATTCATTCTCCACAACCTGGATCCAGTCCAGCTTATTCCGTAATTGGCTTAGCCACCTAGAGAACTATGCAAGCAGATGCCGGTGGTATAGAGAATGGAGATACATGTTAGCAAGACTAATGATGAAAAAAAAAATGAGTCCAAGTCTTGGAAGCAGGCTTCTAGTGCAATAGCAGCCCTCTGCACACCTGTTTCTTACAACTGGGAGAACAGTACTATTTATTGCCTCAGCCAAGGCCACACCAGTAAATCCATGATGAACTAGGGGTCAGAAGTTGGATCCATATGTTTTGAATTGAGAATCCTAAAAACCTCAAGGATGATAATACAATTATTAGTCTGTATTTAAGCAGGAAGACAGAAATGACTTGAAGCATTTAAAACAGAAGGAATAAAATGGAGGGAATTATTTATGCAGACAAGAAATGCGGAGACCAAACATAAGATGATGAAGTTGACCCAGAGATGAGATACAGCAGGATGTTGCTCCCAACTCTAGGCCAGAGAGGCAAAAAGAAGAGGTGGCGTCACCAGAATTTAGGGGCACATGGCAGAATCTAGAACCATGATGGATCTGCCTGGGAAGAGCGGAAGCCGTGGAAGGTTCACAGCTCCTGTCTCAGAAGCCATCTACACAGAGCAGATACGGGGAAGCAACCCGCGTCTCCTTCCCCCATATCCTTCCAGTGCCAGTCTTGGACCAAGCTGAATAGGAATTCAGCTGCATTAGAAGTACAGAGGAGGAAAAATAACTTTGCATCTTACCTAGGTTCTTGACTGAGACACCTGCTATAATACAAGACAGATTAAGAAGAGAAAAACAAAAAGTTTAATAACATGTATACATGGGAGATATCCAGAAAAATAGTAACTCCCCCAAATGGCTGTCAGTGACAAATTGGCACTTGCCAAGAACATTTGTCATGAACAACGACAACAAGGACGTTTGCCATCTGCCTCTGCCGGAGATGGAACTCTGTGCTCCTGTAACTGCCAACCTTCCACACCCACTGAGGGGAATTCAGGGTGGAGAGTGAGGCACTCTGTGCTCCAGGGAAACTGGTGGAATAGGTTTTTAGATAGGTATTTTCAGGCACTGATTTCATGATCCCAATCCTTGCATCCCTTCACATCTAGAAAATCACTAAATCCTTTCATGATGACATCAGCTCCACATGAGGGGCAGAAAACCTTTTGTAAAGCAAGTTTTTGATTGCATTTCACCAAAATCATATATTGACCTCCCCCCCACCCCCACTGCCTCCTTGGAGCAGTCTCTCAGAGTGTCTGAGGTGCTCTCACCCAGGCTGCGGTCCTCATTTTGCCCCCAATATAACTTAATTCACAACTCTCACGTTGTACATCTTTTTAGTTGAAATGGCCAACAGCCATCACCTTAAATGCCAAAATATGATGCAGGCAAAAGGAAGGCCGGTTATGAGAGGCGGCCAGGAAAAGCGCAATGAACAAGGGAAAGGCTGCTGACCAGGTTTCATTTACTTCCTTCTTTATTGATAAGTTGCCAGAGATTTGATCATCTTCCTCTCCAGTGACACAGAAAAAGAGACACTGAAAACAAGCAGGACCCTGAGGGGCTCCCAGTACAAATCCTCTCTGAGTCCCCTTTTCTTCTTTGTAGGAAATAAGTCACAGTCAAGGTCCCAGTTCAGTTCAGTTCAGTCACTCAGTTGTGTCTGACTCTGCGACCCCATGAATCGCAGCACGCCAGGCCTCCCTGTCCATCACCAACTCCTGGAGTTCACTCAGACTCACGTCCATTGAGTCCGTGATGCCATCCAGCCATCTCATCCTCTGTCGTCCCCTTCTCCTCCTGCCCCCAATCCCTCCCAGCATCAGAGTCTTTTCCAGTGAGTCAACTCTTCTCATTAGGTGGCCAAAGTACTGGAGTTTCAGCTTTAGCATCATTCCTTCCAAAGAAATCCCAGGGCTGATCTCCTTCAGAATGGACTGGTTGGATCTGCTTGCAGTCCAGGGGACTCTCAAGAGTCTTCTCCAACACCACAGTTCAAAAGCATCAATTCTTCGGCGCTCAGCCTTCTTAACAGTCCAACTCTCACATCCATACACGACCACTGGAAAAACCATAGCCTTGACTAGAGGACCTTCGTCGGCAAAGTAATGTCTCTGCTTTTGAATATGCTATCTAGGTTGGTCATAACTTGCTTCCCTGAATTCCAAAGGGCAGATTCAAACAGCTGCTAATCAGGGAAGGGAGAGAAAGCAGAGAAGGAGGAGCAGTCGGGAAAAACAGCAGTGCAGCCTTGGGGCAGGGCCCTGGTTCCTCAAGGAAAGTTTGAGCTCAGCAGGAACTGAGACCCCCACCCAGGTGGCAAACGGAATGAGGATGTTGACGCTCCTAACTCCAGTGTTCTGACCTTTGCCCCAATTCAAAGCTGAATTCTCCTCCACTTTTTCCTTTTCTTCCCATCAAGGGCTAGTCACCCAGTAGTGCCTGACTCTTTGCGACCCAGTGGACTGTGGCCCACCAGGCTTCTCTCTCCATGGGATTTTCCAAGGAAGGCTACTATAGTGGGTTGCTATTTCCTTCTCCAGGGGATCTCCCCAACCCAGCGATCGAACCCGGATCGCCTTCATTGTATGTTGATTCTTTACCAAATGAGCTACTAGGAAAGCCCACGCCCCTCCCTTAAAACTTCCTTAATTCTGCTGTTGGGGAGACACTGCTTTGGGAAAGAGCCCCAGTGTTCTCCTTTCTTGCTACAAGTCATAATATATTTTTCCTTCTCCCACACTTTGAATTGATCGAGTCAATCAGCTTAACACCTACCAAGAGGCAAGCCCAGTTTTTAGGTAATAACACTCTTGTAAATAGAAATTACCATTATGAATGTAAATATCTTTTATAAAAGGGTAACTTTTACTTGGATTTTAGAGCTTTTCGGCTGTCTTAAAAATAACCAGCTCAAAATAATTCTTATGCTAAAGGGGCATATTTTGGGGTGTTACATTCTGCTAACCTTCAGAAGCCTAGGAAATGCAGCTGCATACAGGAAGTCCCCCCTGAAATGTGGAACAGGGCAAAGGATGGGCAAGAAACCCATCTAAGAATAAGCAAGCTCAGAACAGGCAACCTAACAATAATCACTACCTTCTATTGATCATGAGTTGTGTGTCAACACTGGAAAAGACAGCTGATGCAGATGCCGGAAGCTAGGTGACTGTGCACCGTGCCTAATTAAATCACAGAGACAGAGTTTGGGTTGAAGTAGAAGAGAGTATTGCTTTGCCAGGCAAAGGGGGACACAGTTGGCTCATGCCTCAAAACCTGTGTGTCCCAACTTGGTGGGGGAGAGGGAGGAATTGGTGAGGAGTTCTGTAGCAATGATTGATTCAAGGGCAGGTGATAAGGATCAGGTTGTGTCCAGGGCTTGTATTGTTTTGGTCTGGCCTCCGGTGATGTCCTGAGGAGCTTCTGTGGTTCCTTCAATCTGCCTGAAGTGGTCTCCTGATCATCTCTGAAGAATGCTTCATTAAGTAGTTAGCTTCTTCCATTTGTTGGGGGTTTCAGTTGTGCAGAAGAGGTCAAATATACTGTTATGTGTACCCCTTGACCTACAGACAAGATATGGGGACACAGAAAAATTTCTGTGTCCTGGAGCCCCACAGAGTTCTGCAAGATTTTTTGACTAAGACCAGTAATAAAATTCATTCAGGCAATTTTCCTAGTTACACGAGCGCTAGCATCCTATTTTGCTTTAGAACACTAAGGCTAAGCAAGTCTAAGTGACTTTCCCACAAATAGCACTCTTAGGTATGTTCAGTTCAGTTCAGTCGCTCAGTCATGTCTGACTCTCTGCAACCCCATGAATCGCAGCACGCCAGGCCTCCCTGTCCATCACCAACTCCCAGAGTTCACTCAGACTCACGTCCATCAAGTCGGTGATGCCATCCAACCATCTCATCCTCTGTCGTCCCCTTTTCCTCCTGACCTCAATCCCTCCCAGAATCAGAGTCTTTTCCAGTGAGTCAACTCTTCGCATGAGGTGGCCAAAGTACTGGAGTTTCAGCTTTGGCATCATTCCTTCCTAAGAACACCAACGGCTGATCTCCTTTAGAATGGACTGGTTGGATCTCCTTGCAGTCCAAGGGACTCTCAAGAGTCTTCTCCAACACCACAGTTCAAAAGCATCAATTCTTCGGCGCTCAGCTTTCTTCACAGTCCAAATCTCACATCCATACATGACCACAGGAAAAACCATAGCCTTGACTAGACGGACCTTTGTTGGCAAAGTAATGTCTCTGTTTTTCAATATGCAATCTAGGTTGGTCATAACTTTTCTTCTAAGGAGTAAGAGTCTTTTAATTTCATGGCTGCAATCATCATCTGCAGTGATTTTGGAGCCCCTCAAAATAAAGTCTGACATTGTTTCCACTGTTTCCCCATCTATTTCCCAT
>SJYF01000056.1:19838834-19856742 GCA_006410515.1 Procapra przewalskii
TAGCAAAATCTTAAAGAGTTAAGTTACCAGAAGATTTTGAAAGATACACATATCATAAGGGCATAATTATTGCACCTAAGAATTCTTTTCTCAGTTACATTTAAATAATTTGTTTTTTAAAAATTATGACATAAAAATTTCATCATACCAAGTTATTTTTCTTGCTGACAGATTTCGTAAGTGATATAACATGAACTTATTTGGCTAGAAAACCTGATAGATTAAAAGTTTTATACTTAATGCTGATAACTCTAAGACATGCCTATTTTAATGGAACTGATGAATTTGTTAGCTTTAATAATTAGTATTTTCCCTGCTCATGTAAACCTCATGGAAAGCATTTGGGTTGTCTTTCATTGTATTTCTAAGAACTTTGGGAATACTTAATTTATAAGTGCTTAATTCTAAACCAATTAAATATAGCTCTTTTTAAATTAATTTTGGTTATATCATCCAGAGGCAGAAAAATATCACACATCTAAAAAGTATCTATATCTATATATATATATATACACAAGCAGAAATATGCAGAGATCTTATAGCTTTTGTTATTGAGAAATTAGTCATGAGTTGAATATAACATTTTAAAACTCACTAGCATTCCAAAGTTGATGGCTTTTTAGACCCTTTTGAGAATAAAACCACTGACTTTTTTCTAGCTGGGCTAATTAGATCTGTTATTAAATACATTAAAACATTAGTTTTCTAGTAAGATAAATATTAATGTATTTATAGATGAGAATATCAGTCTCTTTGTTTTTACATATTTTATTAAGGTATCATTTACATACATTAAATTCAACTTTTTAACATTATTTTCTTATATTTGTACTTAAAGGCCAAGAGAGATTTTGCAGTTTAAGTTCCCATTTTGGAACTCCGCCAGTCATCATTGAGAGCCTGGGCTAGGCTGCTGAAGGATGAAACCGTCAGAGATGAGCCATTTCAGCTGAGGCCGTTGTAGGCCGGCAGGACTCAGCTGACTCAATAGCTGACTACAGTTGCCCAAGAGAGCCCA
Source organism: Procapra przewalskii (assembly GCA_006410515.1). NCBI lineage: Eukaryota > Metazoa > Chordata > Mammalia > Artiodactyla > Bovidae > Procapra > Procapra przewalskii. Next base: position 19,839,853 of record SJYF01000056.1, read on the forward strand.
AGTGAGGCCCAAAATGCCACCCCATTGATTGATCTCAGGCTAATTTGTCAATTCATGGTAACCAAAAGACTGCTGTTTAAGCCACTACATTTAGGGGAGGTTTGTTAGGTAGCAGAAGCTAGCCAATACATGCCAGGGAGAGTCGGAAGATCGCCATGTCCGTCACATCATGTCACTTTACAAGGACAATGGTCTGAGCAGCAGCTCTGTCATGGGTGACCTCAGGTAAGTGATTCCTGCTGCCTCCCTCCATCTTTCAAGGAGAACCCAAAATGTAACTTACCTGTCACAGTTGTGAGGATTGAAAAAGATAAAATCAATGCTGAGAGTAAATGGCAAGGGGGTTGCAGGGGCTGCTGTGTTAAAGTTGATGACCTTCAAGCTTCTTTGAAAACTTGCAGATTTACAAAGACTATCTAAGTATAAGTCATTAGTATTTTCGTTGTGCAGAGAGTAGATGACTGAAGCGACTTAGCAGCAGCAGCAGCAGATGCATAATCAATATTGATGACACTATTGGAATAAAATTGCTAAGACCTGAAAATGAAAGGAGATAATTTTTTCCTGGGGCCCGACCACAGCGTTGAGACTTGTGTTTGGGAAACATTTAAGAAAGTGTTATGACAAGATGATAAAACAGACCGTCCCACACATGGACACAAAAATTCACCTGGTCCTTCATTCTTGCTATGTTAAGAGACTGTCTAGAAGGCAAAAGAAACAAGAAGAAAGTCTGGGGGCTATTTCTGACTCTGCTCTCACACTTCAGAGGGTAAGGAGCAAGCAAGGACTGAGAATTTCAAAGGACAACTCTGATGTTAACACTTTGTCAAGCCCCTGAGGATTGACCCCAGTCATTAATAACACAACAACAGTTGTAGGAAGTGTAATCCTCCCATCACACAATGTGGATTAGCTTGATGAGTCAGCTTGCCATGGCGGGTGGGCTTCCCTAGAAAAATTAATAAACCCAAACCCTTGAATCCACTTGGTGCCTAGCCTCCCCAGTTCAATTCCTTTTAATGAGTTTTTCTAACTTCTGCAAATGTGGCTGAGAAGTCAAAAAAGACCATCTGAGTCCTAGGGCACCCAATAATCTTGAGGATAATCATTAATTTGTTCCTGATATCAACATGATTAAGGGTATGAATGGCAGCAGCTAAGAGCTTGGGCTCTAGAATTAAACATTTTGAGGCAGAATTCCAGTTCTGCCCCTGCATGGCAGTGTGACTCTGGGCGAGGTATTTGACTTACCTGAGCTTACTATCTCATCTATAAGATAGGAATGGCGATACTAACAACAACAACAAACTCCTTGGATTTTGGTGAGGATAAATATGTGAAAGCCACTTAGAATCACGCAGGTGTAAGGACTCCACGCAGCCAGGAAATTAAAAGACGTTTGCTTCATGAAAGTAAAACCATGACAAAACTAGACAGCATATTACAAAGCAGAGACATCGCTTTGCTGACGAAGGTCCACATAGTCAAATCTATGGTTTTTCCAGTAGTCGTATGTATATGTGAGAGTTGTACCGTAAAGAAGTCTGAGAGCTGAAGAATCGATGCTTTTGAATTGTGGTGCAGGAGAAGGCTCTTGAGAGTCCCTTTGACAGCAAGGAGATCAAATCAGTCAACCCGAAAGGAAATCAACCCTGAATATTCATTGCAAGGACTGACACCGAAGTTCCAATACTTTGGCCACCTGATGCAAAGAGCTGGCTCACTGGAAAAGACCCGGAAACTGGAAAAGATTTAAGGCAAAAGGAGAAGGGGATGGCAGAGGATATGGTCAGATAGCATCACCAACTCAATGGATGTGAGTTTGAATAAACTCCAGGGGGCAGTGAAGGACAGAAGAGCTTGTTGTGCTGCAGTCCATGGGATCCCAAAGAGGGGGACATAACTTAGCAAGTGAACAACAACAAAGATGCCATTAATGTTTATTATTTTTATTTTTGCTGTACATTAAGATTTCACTGTGTTCCAGATTCCATGAGAGGGAGTAGACAGGCCATGAGAAACCAAATGTACAATGACCTGGCCCTCATAAAATTCACATTCTTTAGGATAAGAGTGCTCATTGACCAAGGAAATAATGGGATAAAATACGAGTTTGGGGGCTTCCATCGTTAGCTCAGTTGGTAAAGAATCTGCTTGCAATGCAGGAGACCAGGGTTCTATTCCCGGGTCGGGAAGATCCCCTGGAGAAGGTAATGGCACTCCACTCCAGTACCCTTGCCTTGAATCCCATGGAGAGAAGAGTCTGGCAGGCTACAGTCCATGGGGTCACAAGAGCTAGACGTGACTTAGAGCTAAACCACCAGCCACCACCACTGATTCTAGGAGAGCAGTGGGGGAAAGCAATGGGGAGATGTGGAGGGCAGATGACAAGGACGGTCTTCAGCCGAGATCTGAGTGATGAGAAGAAGCTAGCCAGGGACAGATGGAGAAAGAGAGCTGAGGACAGAAGAACAAATGTAAGGTTCTGAAACAGGGAAGAATAGACATTTTCAAAGGGAAAATGAACACTATATAAATGAAGCTGAGGAAGAGATGAGCAGAGTAGTAGGGGTGCCAGGAAGTGGGCGTGGGAATTTGTGACAACATGGGTGCATCTGGAGGACATGGTGCTAAATGAAATAATCTGGACATGGAAAGACTAACACTACATTGTCTCACTTATGTGTGAAATCTAAAGTGGCAGAGAGTAGCATGGTGGTAGCCAGGGACTGGGGAAAAGGGAAAATATGGAGATGAATGGTTGAAGGGTGCAAGAAAAGCAAATACTGGAAAGCTAATATACAGCAAGGTGTCTATAGCGAGCAAGACTGTATTATATACTTAACATTTCCAAGAGAGTAGATCTTATGCTAAGCACTCTCACCACCAAAAATATTACTGGCAGTAACAATAATCACAGTCATAATAATTAAGGGGACAGAAGGACCCTTAGGAAGAGATGGATATGTTCATGGCTTTGATGGTGGTGATGGTTTCATGGGTGTGTACTTATCCCCAAACTCATCGATTTGTATGCAATGGCAAAAATATAAGAATAAAAACAAGCAAAATGTGAATAATTTTGCTTATTGAAGTGTAGTTGATTTACAATGTTTTGTTAATTTCTGCTGTACAGCAAAGTGTTATATACATTCTTTTTAAATATTCTTTTCCATTACAGTTTATCATAAGGTATTTGAATATGGTTCCCTGTGCCATGCAGTAGGATTTTGCTGTTTATCCAGCCCATATATAATAGTTTGCATCTGCTAACTCCAGCCTTCTGCTACATCCCCTCTTGTAATCCTCTCTCCCTTGGCAACCACAAGTCTGTTCTGTTTTATAGATAGGGACCTTTGTGTCGTATTTCAGATTCCACATACAAGTGATATCATACAGTATTTGTCTTTCTCTTTTTTCTTAATTCAGTATGACAATCTCTAGGCTCGTCTGTGCTGCTTCCAATGGTATTATTTCATTCTTTTTAAATGGCTGATACGTATATGTGAGTGTGTGTGTAGAGAGCATTATATATACATGCCACATCTTTATCCATTCAGCTGTTGATAGACATTTACGTTGTTTCCATTTCTTGGTTATTGTGAATAGTGCTGCTATGAACATAGGGGTGCATGTATCTTTTTCAATTACATTTTCATCTGCATATATGCCCAAGAGTAGGAATGCTGGATCACATGGCAGTTCTAATTTTAGTGTTATGAGGAACGGCCATAGTGACTGTACAAACACATTGCTACCAACAGCGTCAGAGTGTTCCCTTTTCTAAAGATGTGGGTAGTTTTTAAGTGCATAGTTTGAATATAATCTCTTCGCGTTATGTGTGCTTTTGTTTTATTTGCATTTTCTTGTGTGTGTTGTTGTTCAGTCACTAAGTCACCGCCAATTCTTTTGTGACCCCATGGACTGTAGCCCACCAGGCTCCTCTGTTCACAGGACTTTCCAGGCAAGAAGAGTGGAGTGGGTTGGCATTTCCTATGCCAGGGGGCCTTCCCAGCACAGAGACTGAACCAACGTCTCTAGCATTGGCAGGTGGAGTCTTTACCACTTTGCCTGAGCCACCAGGGAAGCCCTTACTGGATTTAGAAGATATTAAATAGCTTTTGCAAAATTATATAGTCCTCTGCTCTTTACCCTTAGGACTGGAGGTCCTCTGATGCCTGTTCAGCTCTCCTCATCTCCCGCTGATCCCCCAAGGTCTCCCTGGGTTTGAGGGCACATTTTCAGCTCTGCTCTTCCCATTCTCTCTCACTTCTTCTAGATGGCTTACTGTTTGAGCACTAGAAACTGAATATCTCAGCTAGAAAGAGCTAGTCTTAAAAACACTAACTCCCTCCAGCTTTTGTTCTTCTGAAATTGATTTCTAGTAACCGCCACCTCTTGGTGCTTTGGGGGTCAAAGGAAGACATATTAACCATGTTAATGAAAACCCTTCAGGTATAAGGAGTACTTACAGTATTCAGAGTTGTATAGCAAGGACACAGACGACCTAGGGGCAACATCCGTAAGGAACAGCTGTTCACACCACACAGGCATGCGTAATGGAAACATCACAGGCCATAGGGAACATGTGTCAAATGTTGTCAACTTGTGTTGAATGTTGAACATATGTCAACATTTGATCATGTGTCATTTGAATCTGAACATGTGTCAAATGTCACATGTGTCAAATTGTGTCAACTTTGTGACTTTATTTACTTGTGAAAAGAAGTATCGCAATATTGTAGCATCAGAAACTTACTAAGTGCTGAGTATGTGCCAGACATTATTCTACCGTACATTTATGGACTTTTTAAACCTTCCCACCCCTCCCCTCCCCACCCATGTACACAAGGCATGCAGAACTTCCATGACTAGGGATTGAACCCATGCCCTCTACACTGGAAGTGCAGAGTCTTAACCACTGAACCACAGAGGGGTGTTCCAATGAGGCAGGTATTATTATGTTCCCATTTCAGAAATGATGATGTCAAAGAATGAAAGAGTCAAATAAGGTCCCTGATGTTACAATGTTAGTAAGTGGCTAAACTGAAATTCAGCCTGGCGTGCTGCAGTCCCTGGGGTCACAAAGAGTCAGACATGACTTAGAGACTGAACTAAAACAGAAACTAAAATTCAAACCCACACTGCGCTGTCCCAGTTTAAAAAAAAAAAAGATCACTTATTTTTAATTAGAGGATAATTTACAATATTGTGCGGGCTTCTGCCATACAGCAACATGAATCAGCTATAGGCATACACATGTCTTCTCCTTCTTGAACCTTCCGCTGCAGGGAGCCCAAATCCTGGGCTCTGTGCCCCAGAACTTCTGTTTATAATGTATAAGCATGGCATTCGGTGAGTGTAAAGAAGGCAAGGCACCAAAGAACTGATGCTTTCAAATCGTGATGATGGAGAGTCCCTTGAACAGTAAGAAGATCAGACTAGTCAGACCTAAAGGAAATCAGTCCTGAATATGCACTGGAAGGACTGATGCTGAAGCTCCAAAACTTTGGCCACCTGATATGAAGATTCGACTCATCGGAAGAGACTCTGATGCTGGGAAATATTGAAGATGGAGCAGGGGTGGCGGAGAATGAGTTGGTTAGATAGCTCACTGACTCAATGGACATGAATCTGAGGAAATTCTAGGAGATACTGGAGGACAGAGGAGCCTGGCGTGCTGCAGTCCATGGGGTCACGAGAAGTCAGACACAACTTAGTAACTGAACAACAACAACAGGCTTAACATTCTTTGGAAACTGTTTTCCCGTTTTCAAGGGGAATTTTGATTTAGTCATGCTAACTATACAATAACTACAGTTTATTTTTGCTACCCTTCATTAAAAAAAAAGATCTTTGTGATGTCAAGAACAGAGAACTCTGCAACACTTTTGATTAATCATTATTAATAATGATTGTCAATGGAGTTTGAAGTTATCTCATCAGAGTATAATTTTGCAGGAAGCAATTTTTTAGGAATCTGTAAGTGTCATCTAGGTTCTCAGCAGTCTAGTGACTTGGTTTTGTCCAGAAAGATATTTTGAAATTTCCAACATCATGGACTATAGCTTTTAAACAACTTTCTATATGGGATTTCTCTTAACAGAAATTACTGAGTTGAGTTCAAGAGTATTTTATGGTGGCAATAAAAAAATAGATCAGCTCCTTTTGTTATCATTTGAAATCACATTGTTTTGATTTAACAGGCCAATGTCCAGGTTTCAAGGGGAGCACTTATGTTTCTGGGATGCAGAGATGCAGGGAGATCTAACAGGATACATCCCTGACTAAAAGGGTATCCCACTTTTTTCTGTGATAACCCAAAGGGACAGCTATTCTATTCATGTCAGAGCTGAGAACTGAGTGAGCAATCAAGTCCTCATATTCTACTCTGCATACAGAGAATAAAATAATGGTGATCTTAACTGTCATTAAGGCAGAAGTTATCTAGATATAAGATTTGGTCAAAATAGAACTCAAAGCCTTCAAAAGACAGCTTGTTCTGATGAGCATCTCATAGAGTTTCAACTAAACTAAATCAGGTAACTAGTTTGTTACCTATTACTGGTGACATTGAGAAAAGATACAGTTAGACACAAAGATAAGTTAAAATCACAGAAAGAATGATCTAAAGAAAGAGTTTAAGGTACAGGGTACAGGAGGTCCAGGGACCTGCATGAAGGCTTTCTCTGTCTTTTCTTTGAAGTATAGGGTGATTTTCTCCATGGAGTTGACTGCTGCATAGAAAGGGATCAAGATGATATCAAGGCTTGGATGATGTGGAGATGATTTCAAAAGTGAAAGGTATTTCCTGAGGAGATTGAAAAAGGAAACTTGAATTATAATTCCTTCTTCAATAGTTTGTGATATTCATGATTAGAAAAATTGAATACTCGTGTAATCCAAGTTTAAGAACTTGGTGAGTATATGAGATCTCAAGCCAATGATTAAACCTACAGGGCTGTAACAGACTATTTTGGAATGTCTGACCAAGTGATAAAAATTAGGAAGGAAGACAGAAGAAGATAGAGGAGAGGAGCTCTAGGACAAAGGAGAGGTGTATAGGAACCGAACCTCCAGTGACAAGGGATGGAGTGCTGGGAAAAGAGGTTTCAAATAAGGAAGTTGCAGCTGGAGACTGGGAACTCAAAACTGATGCGCCAACTCGAGAAATCCAAATGAATTCATGCTGGACAAAAATTCATTTTTTAAACTAAAGCAGTTGTGTGCATTACAAATTATTATTCACAGAGCAGTGAGCTGAACTGCCTGTGTTACAGCAGGTCTCCACTAGCTGTCTGTTTTACACATGGAACTGTATATACGTCAATCCCAGTCTCCCAATTTATCCCAACCTCCCCTCCAGCCCCTGCACCCGTCACTGTCCACATATCCCTTCTCTACATCTGCGTTTCAAGCCTGCCCTGGGAGTAGAGTTATCTGGATCATTTATCTAAATTCCACATATGTGCCTATGATGGTATTCTGAAAGAAGATGATGAAGGTCATGGGGATAATGGTAATGATTGTGATTGATGGTGATGAGGGGATGATGGTGGTGGTGGCCATGATGTTTCTGGTGTGATTATACCCTTATTGATCAAGTTCCCTGAACTATGTCCTGCCTCCATATTTTTTGCACATCTCCCCCTTTTCCTGGCTTCCTCTTGCTCAACCCTGCATTTTTGTATGTCTGAACAATGTCTTCCCACTCGTTTTCTTCTCTCCATCTTCACTGTCATTTCAAAGACTAATGTGCCATAATTTCTCACCTAAATGGCTACCACTACTGTCCAACTGATCTCTCTGCTTCAAAGTTTGACTTCTTTTACCCACAACCACCCTAAATCCATTCTCCATCTGGCAGTCAGAATGATCATGGAAAAGTATAAATCATGTTCTGTTACTCCTTGTTTACCTTCATCTAGGAAAAAATACATGAAAAACAAACTTCTTAGCATTTCCTATAAAACCCTTCATGACGTGACCCAGCTCTGCAGCCTCACTTTGTATTACTCTGCCCTTTGACCTCTAAGCTCTAGCCACGCTCTTATCTCTTCAGATCTTTGAACAATTCAACTGTTTATCAACTTGTGTGCATGATAAATTGATTAAATCATGTCCGACTTTTTGCGACCCTGCCAGGTTCCTCTGTCCATGGGATTCTCCAGGCAAGAATACTGGCGTGCATTGCCATGCCCTCCTCCAGGGGATCTTCTAGACCAGGGTTTGAACCTGCATCTCTTATGTCTACCTGCACCGGCAGGCAGGTTTTTTGGGTTTTTTTTTTAACCACAAATGCCACCTAGGAAGCCCATTTATCATCTTAGGGACATTTCAAAATAGCAACTTAGTTCTTTTCAGTTCTTTTCACTGCTCTAATCTCACAGCCTGCCATACCACCTAGTCATTGCTAATATACATGCTTTGAATGAACAAAGTGACAAAAGAGTAAATACTTTTTTTTCTATCATCGATGTGTTTCATTGTTAAAGCTATTAGAACATATCTGACAGGAGATAATAATTTCTTGTTTTGATATATGTTTGCGTACTAGAATACAAACTTTTCAGTGCTGGGACCATGTCTCATTCATTTCTCCTTCCTCAAAACCAAGGACTGTGTCAGGCAAATAGTGTGCACATTATTATACATGAAAAAATGAACGGAAATCACATAGAGGGTCAAGTGTGTCATGGTTAAAGATGATAATAATCAACAGGGCAACTCAATGTGGAGGCAGTGTAGTTTGGAGCGAACCTTAATTTTTGAGTTGATGAATGCATTTGATTTTACCCTAGGATAGTCTCACTGTTTCCCTTGAAGATATCTTGTGTATCCTCTCCCGTCTGTTTCAAACTCTCCACGTTTTCTCTCTGAACCTAAGGGACAGGCAGAGAAATGGCATTTTCTTTGCCAAGATCAATTTGAAGTCCTCAGCAGGATCTCACATTAATCACCATCCTAGAGGCTCTCTCTTTCTGCTGGGAAAGACTATTGCGAAAGTCAAAGAGGCCAGGAACTTCATTGATTCCCATCTCACAGTATACAAATAGGTCCCCTTTATCTAGCTATAGAGCTATAGAGTCAAATATCCCTGTAGTCAACCCTAGTGCTTTGAAGTGCATGTGTCTCCCTTGACCTGGGACAACAAAAGCATGCAAATCTTGCCTCCAAGCTCAAGGAGATAAAGACAATGTCACACATTTATTTGCCCGTATGGGCCAATTAGCTTCCCTCTATTCAGTGAACCAAAGAAACCCCCATGACTGAATGTCTACTATGGAAAAAAATAGCTTTGTGATAATCACAGAGAGTAAAGAGATGAATGGCATAGTCTTCTCTCTGGAAAATGTAGTAATATCTTAGTGAAAGTGAAAGTGAAGTCGCTCAGTCGTGTCCGACTCTGCGACCCCATGGACTGTAGCCCACCAGGCTCCTCTGTCCATGGGATTCTCCAGGCAAGAATACTGGATTGGGTTGCCATTTCCTTCTCCAGGGGATCTTCCTGACCCAGGGATAGAACCCAGGTCTCTTGCATTGGAGGCAGATGCTTTAACCTTTGAGCCACCTGGGAAGCCCAGTAATATCTTAGGGAGGCAGAAAAAGGAGTAAGTGATCGTAGCAAAATGGGCTCTGAGAGAAGGAAGGTATACAGGGGGATTTGGAATGAAAAAGAGAGAGACTAGCTATACTCCACATTCAGAAAGCTAAGATCATGCAGTGCTGCCTCCATGGGGCTGCTAAGAGCTGGACACGACTTAGCGACCAAGCAACAGCAACAACAATGGAAAGGCAGGAGCTGGAGGGATTTGGACAGGCACATGGGTGATGGCTTGTCTTTGTACCATGTTAGCTGGGGCCACACCTGAGAGACTCCAGGGCCAGGGCCTGTGATCATCTGTTTGCTCATTTACTTACGTGTCTGGGGTTGATACTGTCTGTCAGCTGGGTGTCTCCCCCAACCATGGCTGGGTCCCACACCCTTAGAGGGAGACAGTAAGTCATGCTGTGTCATTCTATTGATTGAAAGAGCCACAGAAATCTGTCTGTAGCCAAATCAAGGGGCCATAGACCCTGTATTTTGATAAAGGTTTACCAATGTCACACGACATATGCAATTGTATGTCAATTTTTTATTACTGCTGTAACAGATTGCCACGAATGTGGCAGTTTAAAAGTGATACATCTTTAATCCTATATTCAATGTGTTCTAGTAGACATACAATGCAATCCACATAGGTAACTTAAATGTTCCTAATAACCAGATTATTAGATGGGCAATCAGACTGTATAACCATGTTTGAAGTTCTTTTGATGGTAATCTCTAAAAGTCTAAATAATAGGCTGATATCACATATAGCCAAATGCCAAGGCCTCACCTCCCAGGGAGAATTCAATTCTAACTTCTGCATTCTTCTAACGAATCAGAAGTAGGGTCAAAGGTGCAATAGAGGGAATAGTAAGCTATTTCAGACAGACTTGTTGATCTTCAATCATTTGCCTTAAATTTTGCCACTCTTCCCAATTCTGCTCTCTGTAGTAGCCAGCTGCCTTGGGAATAGATAGTTGAATGCAATGGTATTGACTTGGTCCTAAATAAAAAAATAAAATTTAATTCCTTCTTTCTTCTTCTGGTGCTGGCCACAATATCAATTCCTGAAGAGCGGGTCCCCAGCAAGTTGATAGATGGACACAGCCTTCCTTTAATATCCTTTATCTCCCTTATCAAGTTTCCTACTGTTCCAGGGACCCCAAACAATGTCAACATAATTGACCCCACCTCAGGAAAAGATGAGTTCTGGATCGTTGTGTCCTTTTCCACACTCACAGCACAGAACATATGTCCTTTCCCTGAAAATGCTTCCTATTCCAGCTACTTGCTAATTCCTGGATCATACCTTCTTGACCTGAACACAAATGTTACTCCTCCCTGGAAATCCTTCTTCAGTATAGCTTTTGTTGATGTTCAGTCACTAAGTCATGTTGCACTCTTTGTGACCCCACGGACTGCAGTGCAGAATTCGCTCAAACTCATGTCAATTGAGTCAGTGATGCTGTCTAATCATCTCATCCTCTGTTGTCCCCTTCTCCTCTTGCACTCAGTCTTTCCCAGCATCAGGAACTTCTCCAGTGAGTCACCTCTTCACATCAGTGGCCAAAGTTTTGGAGGTTCAGCTTCAGCTTCAGCATTAGTCCTTCCAATGAATATTCAGGACCAGTTTCCTTTAGGATTGACTGATTTGATCTCCTTGCAGTCCAAGGGACTCTCAAGAGTCTTCTCCAGTACCACAATTCAGAAGCATCAATCCTTTGGCACTCAGCTTTCTTTATGGTCCAACTCTCACATCCATACGTGACTACTGGAAAACATAGATTTGACTGTATGGACCTTTGTCAGCAAAGTGATGTCTCTGCTTTTTAATATACTGTCTAGTTGGGCCTCCCTTGTAGCTCAGTCAGTAAAGAATCTGCCTGCAGTGCAGGGGACTCAGGTTCGATCCCTGGGTTGGGAAGATCCCCTGGAGAAGGAAATGGCAACCCACTCCAGTATCCTTGCCTGAAAAATCTCATGGACAGAGGAGCCTGGTGGACTGCAGTCCATGGGGTCACAAAGGGTCGGGCACGACTGAGGGACTAACACTAGTTTGGCCATAGCTTTCCTTCCAAGGAGCAAGCCTCTTTTCATTTCCTGCTGTCACTGTCCACAGTGATTTTGGAGCCCAAGAAAATAAAATCTGTCACTGTTTCTGCTTTTTCCCCTTATATTTGCCATGAAGTAATGGGACCAGATGTTATGATCTTTGTTATTTGAATGTTGAGCTTTAAGCCAGCTTTTTCACTCTTCTCTTTCACCCTCATCAAGAGGCTCTTTAGTTCCTCTTCACTTTCTGGCATTAGAATTGTATCATTTGCATAACTGCGGCTGTTGATATTCCTCCCTAGATCTTGATTCCATCTTGTGATTCATCCAATCTGGCATTTCACATGTACTCTGCATATGAGTTACATAAGCAGTGTGACAATGTACAGCATTGTCATAATCCTTTCCCAATTTTGAACCAGTCAGTTCAAAAAGGCATCTTGTTTAATGTCTTGGGGTCATTGATAACCAATGTCTGTAGTGTTGCAAAAATTAATCTAATCAAATTATCCACAATTTAAATGTTCATCAGATTGAAATATTAACTCCTTATTGGAATCATGGATCCTAGATCATTCTGACACTGTATTTTTCTTCGTGGAATGATCATTCTTTTCATAGGGTTCCCTCTGGTTTTTATTGACTTCCTGGATGAATTAGACGGATGAATTAGACAGATGCATACGATCTCGCCTACTGTCCTTAAGTCTAATCACTGTGTCCTATCACTTCCTCTTTGGTACCTATTTCCCTGCTTCTCTATTCAAACCAGTGCCCTAGTTCAGACTCCCAGCTTCACTTAGATCATCCCATTCACCTATCATCCTGGCCTACAGCCCTGGAAAGCAGAGACTGCAATTCTCATGCAGGTACTTCAGCGTTGGAAGCAATTTGGGAAGAGTGAAAGAGGTAAGAGAGAAACCAGCAGAAGAGGGCACTTAATAAGCTAGTCATCACTGTAGGTAACTCGGGCTTGGTCCAGCTGAAGCCTTCTGATGCATATATGCATGCTCAGTCATTTCCTACTCTTTTGACCCCAAGGACTATAGCCCTCCAGGCTCTTCTCTCCATGGGATTTCCCAGGCAAGAATACTGGAGTGGGTTGCCATTTCCTTCTCCAAGGTCTTCCCCACCCAGGAATTGATCCTGCGTCTCTTGCATCTGCATCACAGGCAAATTCTTTACCACTGAGCTGCCGGGGAAGCCCAAAGCCTTCTGAAGAGGTGATTAAGACATGACGAGAAAGGATCCATCCAGGTGACAGAAGAGGGAGCATTGATCATTTGACTTTCACCCTCCATGGGGCATTGGCTCCCATATATTTCCAGGGTAGAATCATACTTGAATGCCAGGGTGGATGCTGCAGGCTGGCTGGCTTTGGCCACGTATCAGATGTAAGGCAGAACATGAGAGATGTGGTAGAGCTCAGGTGAGGGGCTGTCAGGTTACACGTGCACAAGTTGGCTGCCAAACCAAAGCCTCAGGTACAAGAGGGGGTGAGAGACCTGAGACCAGACAATGAGAAATGCCCAGTGTACCTCCTAATGGATCTTCTTGTTCCTGTCCTAACCATTGCCACTCTAATACTTTCTCATCAGCTTCCATAAAGATCTCAAAAGCCCTAAATATATTACCCTGCTGATTAAAGATTTGCACCACTCCTTATTGCTTTGTGGTCTGCTATCATAGTCAGCTATTTTGCCTGGCCCCTATCCTTTCCTTTAAAAAAGAAGTGTTATATCTTCATGTAAGTATAAATGACATACAGTAAACTGTATACATTCAAAGCGCACCATTTGATAAATTTTGACTTGTGGATACACCTAAGAATCGTTTAAGATCATGGATACATCCATCACCTCAAAAGTGTTTCCCCTGCCCTTTTTGTAATTCCTCTCATCTACTCCTCCTCTGTGCAATCAACTGATCTTCTTCATATCACTCTAGATTATTTAATAGTTTGCATTTTGTAGAATTTATAAGTCAGGTTATACAATATGCTATGGGGTTTTTTTTTTGGGGGGGGTTGTTACTCTCAACTTGATCTAGTATTTCTTTAAGAATTCCTATTTCTCCCAAATTTAATCCATGACATTTGGATTGGATAGACCATACTTCCAAAAGACAGAGATAAGACCGTGATCCAGGATGACCAATGAGAATGCCATATTCTTTGGGTTCTGTTGATTGGCTAAAGAAAGACCCTGTGGCCTAACCTCTGGACCAAAGCTAACAAGCATCAGACCCTGGTGCTTTCTTTGAACCACGAGTAAGGGGCTATCTGTTTGCAGTGAGATTCCTCAACCAGGAGGATGAAAGCTTGGGGCCACTGATGCTCACCCTTTTACCCCTAGGAGAGAGCCTGAATGGAAATGAGAACAAAAACTGAACCAAAATATTTACAAAGAGAGTATGCCTTTGTTATCCATTTTATATATAGTAGTGTGTGTGTGTTAATCCCAAGATCCTGATTTATCCCACCCCACCACATTTCCCCTTTGGTAACTGTAAGTTTGTTTTTGATATCTGTGAGTCTATTTCTGTTTTGTAAATAAGTTCATTTGCATCATTCAAAAAATTAGATTCTATGTATGAGCAATATCATATATTTCTCTTTCTCTGACTTACTTCACTTAGTATGATAACCTCTAGGTCAGTTCCTGTTGCTACAAATAGAATCACTTTGCTGTACACCTGAAAGGAACACACATTGTAAATCAACTATACACCAATCATATATAGATACAGTTGGAGTCAGTTCAGTTCAGCCGCTCGGTCTTGTCTGACTCTTTGCAACCCCATGGACTGCAACATGCCAGGCTTCTCTGTCCATTATCAACTCCCAGAGCTTACTCAAATTCACGTCCATTGAGTTGGTGATGCCATCCAATTGGAGTATAGTTGATTTAAATATATGGTTGGGAGGAGAAGGGTTACCTGGAGAAGGGTAACCCTGGAGAAGGGTTACCCATTCCTGTATTCTTGCCTGGAGAATCCCATGGACAAAGGAGCCTGGTGGGCTACAGTCCATTGGATCACAAAGAGTCAGACATGAATGAAGCAACTTAGCACACACACACACACATATATGTGTGTATGTGTATATATGTATATACATATATATATATATATATATAGACACACACATACACACATATATATATATAGAGAGAGAGTTATAGAGAAGGAGAGATACCTGATGATATCATTTGAACATCTAGATCTAACCATGTCTAAATCCAGATATCCTGGATTTTTCAGTTACATATGCCAATATAATTTAGTTTATGCTTAAGCCAATTTTAATTGCATTTTGCCACTTGCAGCTGAAAGAACACATCAAAGAAACATCATAATCTTCTCCCCTTCCCTTTTTGTACTTAACCTTTCTCCTTTCCCTACCATGCCATTCATAATATTTGTATCAAAATCTTTGCCCATTTTGAAGCACCCATGCAATTTTATGCCTTTGTTTCTCTGCACACACATTTTCATTTCCTTACACAGTTTCATCTTCCCACCAGAGATTCAACCCTGTGAGAGGAAAAATGCATCTTTCTAGATGTTTTAATCCAGTTAGATATTGTATCATCCATTTACTAACACAGTCAAGTGCCCTATACATGCCAGGCACTGTGCTGGGTGATAGAGATCTATGTTGGACAAGACCTACTTTCTCTGTCCTCATGGGAAGTCTATTCAGTTAAGGAAAAGACTCACATACTTCTGGTTATTTTTTCCATTATAGATTTGATTTTATCTTGGAAAGCAATATAGGAACACATGGATGAACTTAAAAATCAAATGATTAGATGAAATGAAGTAAGATACTTTAGAAATAAATCTCCATCATTTCAAATTTATTTTCAACAAGGGAGATTGCTTTCAGACTCATTCAGATGTGCAAAGAAGCTGGAATATATGGCTTGAAACTCAGCTTCTAACTCATATCGTGAACTCAAGTTTCCTTGACCTGGCTGAGCAATATTTTGTCTCTCTGTGAAATGTGGCTAGAAATGACTATTACAAGTCATATCACCATCCTGTGTGATATAATCACAACTTCTTGAAGAATACTGAAATTTTTGCGTGTGTTTGTTTTAATTATCAGCTTGATGAACTTGGCAGCCAATATCTGAATCTGATATTGGACCAGCTATGAAAAGATTAATCAGATGCCCCCTAATGACAAACATCACTACTTCTCATTATAGCTAAAATCTGTGATTGAATCAGCTCTTGATTATCTGGCATATACCTTGGAACAATTGGTTGATCTGATTGTAGACATCTTCTATAAGGCTCAGAGGTTCTCTCATGTCAGATCCCTCCCCAATCCTACCCTCTTTAAAACTCAGATGCAGAAGGCTGACTGAAAGCCTTTGGCTGAAAGACTAACATGGTATTTAAAAAGTAAAAGACTTTGGTCTCCTTTGTCCAACAAAGTTCAAATTTCCCCTACAGCAATAAACACCTTATCTGAGAAGTATGCAGTATGGGCTAAAGTCTTCAACCATGAAATTGTATGACTCTACCTTGACCTCTGGTTTTCTCCAGTGAATCTCTCTCATAGAATACAAACAGCAGCTCTGGGCTGTTTCTCTGATCCAACTGGTGAATTGTGTAAATCCCGAGGATTTCAGGCTTCTACACAAAGGCATCCAGGTAACAGGGACATCTCTATCTGTGCTTATGTACCCTGTGCATGACTGAGCAGCCTCAGGGGCTCATGTTACATGATGTACATATCTGACCACCTTTCTGTTCATGCCTCCAGCAGCTAAGGAAGAGCCAGGCTCCCACTAGATGTGAAAGCCAAGGTCTTTATTGCAGCAGTGAGCAGTGGCTGACAATATGCTGTGCTGAAGCAGAATCTCCCTCCTTGCTTACCGTGATTAGTTACTGTAATTAGAAATGGTTTTCAGCCAGCCTCTGGGATGTATTAACATATATTATAATGGCTTAGTACTCAAAGTGTGGTCCCTGGACCAGCGGTATCAGATTTATCTGGAGTTTATTAGAGATGCCATTTTCCAGCCCTATCACTGATCTAATGCATCACAATCTTAGTTTTAACCAATCCCCAGGTTTGAGAAGCAATGCTGCTATGTAAGTAAAGTGAAGTAAAGTGTTAGTCGCTCAGTCATGCCTGACTCTTTGCGACCGCATGGACTGCAGTCCACCAGGCTCCTCTGTCCATGAGATTTTCCAGGCAAGGATACTGGAGTGGGTTGCCATTTCCT
>SJYF01000056.1:19874218-19885409 GCA_006410515.1 Procapra przewalskii
CTCAACATTCAGAAAACGAAGATCATGGCATCCAGTCCCATCACTTCATGGGAAATAGATGGGGAAACAGTGGAAACAGTGTCAGAGTTTTGTTTGTTTGTTTGTTTTTTGGCTCCAAAATCACTGCAGATGGTGACTGCAGCCATGAAATTAAAAGACGCTTACTCCTTGGAAGAAAAGTTATGACCAACCTAGATCGCATATTCAAAAGCAGAGACATTACTTTGCCAACAAAGGTCCATCTAGTCAAGGCTATGGTTTTTCTAGTGGTCATGTATGGATGTGAGAGTTGGACTGTGAAGAAAGCTGAGCGCTGAAGAATTGATGCTTTTGAACTGTGGTGTGGAGAAGGCTCTTGAAAGTCCCTTGGCTTGCAAGGAGATCCAACCAGTCCATTCTGGAGATCAGCCCTGGGATTTCTTTGAAGGGAATGATCTAAAGCTGAAACTCCAGTACTTTGGCCACCTCATGCAAAGAGCTGGACTCATTGGAAAAGACTCTGATGCTGGGAGGGATTGGGGGCAGGAGAAAAAGGGGATGACAGAAGATAAGATGGCTGGATGGCATCACTGACTTATTGGACATGAATCTGAGTGAACTCAGGGAGTTGGTGATGGACAGGGAGGTCTGGCGTGCTGCGATTCACGGGGTCGCAAAGAGTTGGACACCACTGAGTGACTGACCTGAACTGAACTGAACTGAACTGAGCCCTCTGCAGAACTAAAACCCTCAGTAAAGGGAAGATGTTAACTACTTAATGAAGCATTCCTCATTCCAGACAGGTCACCTTTGATAACCTGGAAAACCACAGCTCATCCAAAGACCACCTGAGGCCAGATTAAAGGAATTCAGGCCCTGCACACACTCTGATCCTTATCAGCAGCCCCTACCTTGAGTTCTTAAACCATTGCTATAAAACTCTTCACCAAGCCTTCTGCTCCCCCATCCCCTCTGTTGGGATATACAGTTTTGCGAGCGTGAGTCCACTGTGTTCACCCTTTGCTTAGCAGAGCAGTAAAGCTAGTCTTTTCAACTCTACCTAAAACTCTGTCTTTGAGATTCAATTCAGCAACTGGTTCACAGAGGCTACAATTCCCTCATCAGTGTGTCCCAGCTCCTCCTTGGAAGCAGCCACTTTACTTTTCTCCCATCTATCATTCTGCTTTTTTCACGGTGGAAAAACGAGGGGAGTCAAGAAGAGGCAGCCCTGGCTGGGAACAGTGTGTGTGCTGTGGGGAGCATTGTGGGGGCGGTGATGGGTGTGGGCTTGCGGGGGTGGTTGCTGTAAAATTTTCTGCTAGAATTGAGACCTGCTTCAGGGGTCTAAACCATCTTTTACAAATTCAGCCAATAGATATTTTTCCTGACTGCCTGCCAAGCATCATCTTAGCCCCTATAGTACAAACCAGATCATGCCCTCATGTGACCTTGGGCCTGGGAACAGTGCAGCCGTGGCTAACTGGGAGGACCACATGGCCTAAGCAGGCACCGTCCTTCTGTGTCTCAGCCTCCTGCCCTTCCCTGATGCAGCCAGGTGCTGGAGAAGGGAAGGGGAAGGAGAGATCTCCTTGGCTGCCAGCCTCTGGAACATTCTGTCCATCTTCCAGGAGGACACACGCCTTTCTGGTGTGTATTGATGCCCAGGCTAGTGTTCCAAAAAATATCCTACAATCAGCCAAAGCATGATTTCCCTGGGAATCAGAGGGGCGTGAGGCCAGCAGCCCATCTGATATAAGGACCTCCCTGGGTGGTTTTCTAAGCAGCCCACAGCCATGAGTCAGGAAAACACAGATGATAATACACAGTTCTCCGGCTTTCTCTCCCTCCCCGTGGGGAACCTGGGGCTAGGCTGATTCATCTGTGTCTCCCACTGGGCCTGCAGCCGAGAGCCTCTGAGAGAAGGATTCCCCTAAGGCTGTGAATGCTGGCTGTCCAGGGCACTTACCCTTGGGCTAGTACCTCGTACTGGAATTTTCAGAGGCTGCCTTTTTCTTTTATCTGGCTGTAAATTTTGAATCTTTAACAGCCTTAACTATTTTAGACACAAGCCTATAAGCCACAAAGGTCAGTCAATTTCAGGCCAAAAAGAAAAAAAGAAAAAAAAGACAAAAAAGAGAAGGAAATGATGAGACAGACCAAGACACTAACAGCCAAGGGATAAATGCCCCCAAGGAAAAGCAAAAAGCTGCCCCTTGGGAGACAAAAAAAAAAAAAAAAAAACCTGGAGATAGGCATACACATACCTGAGAGCATCGGGTCTTATCTGAAAATGATGTAGCAAAAGTCAGAGACTAAGATACTCAGAGGCTTGGTGACGCTGATATATCCTCAAGTGCTTTGAGAGAAAGATGATCTGAGACATGCAGTTCTTTTCCAGGACAGTCCTGGATGCCTCTGGGACCCACTTTTCCCACGTTTCTTGTTTCCAGTCTGCAGACACTCCACTTTTCCCCAAAGCAGACAGACCTTTCCGGAATGGGGGTGTTAGGGGAACCACTGCCCGAAAGCTTCTGCCCTGGCCAGACACCGTTGTAAACACCTGCGTGAGTGACCTTAAATCGGAGGTTGTGGTAAAGAACGCAGAATGAACACGCTCCCACCAACTGGAAGACTTCAAGAACAGTCAAAAGGAGAGAGAAAACTCCAGTCCATATGTCCAAGCAATTTCCCAGGATCCTCCTCGCGGAAATCCATCCTGGAAGAGACGCACACAGCCCCCAGGAAGGACCGAGTCAGAATGATTGGCCAGGGTTGGAAACCCACCCAGTTACCATAGCGCCCAAGACTGTGAGCCACGCGGCAGAGCAGTTCTCCTTCTCTCCTCCGGGAACCCCTTCCCGATGAAGTCTCTTCCTTGGCCAGCATGTGTGTCTCCTTGGAAAATTAATTTTTGGGTGATAGACAAGAGCCCATTCTTGGGGCTTGGAAGGAAAGTGCCCCCTTTCCTTCAACATGGAGACCCCACCCCATCTGCCATGCTAATGAGCCAGGCTTCTCCCTTGCAAATCCCAGCAGGAAGCAGTTTAATGATGATACAGGACCTCGGTGTGCAGGAAGGTATCTGCATAGGAGAAACAGGCTGTGAATCAATCTCCATGGGGAATGTGTCTTTCCCCCAGTCACTTAGCAAAAGGCAGTGACTCTGGAACTGTAACCACAGAAGCATAAACTAGCAAAGCAAAATCCTCATCTGATCAAATCCTTCTGCTTTATAGCTGAGCCAAGTCTAGAAAGACAAGGTGGCTCCCCTCACATCACAGATCCAGGGTGGGAACTAAATATCCCTGGCCATGTTTTAGGGTCTCAGAATGGTGAGATTTTGTTTCCTTTCCATCAAAATAGCATCTTACTCTGCTGTAGGGGGAAAAAAAACCTGGATCCCAGCTTTCTGAAGCATTGTGAAGTCAATTGGGACTTATAAATGGCACTTTAAAAGGTGATCATAATTACTTCCATCGCTTTGATGGAGCACAAAGGGGGTTCCCCATATCACACGCCCGCAAAATCTTGGCACAAAAGGGATGAACATAGTACAACTTTGGTTTCTGGCTGGCTGTTAAAAGCCCTCATTTGGGAGTAGGATTTATTAAATATTGTAATCAGTTCAATGTCGACTGTTGAAACATTTGCTTTAATGGGCTTGTTAAATTTAGATTATGTTAAAAAGAAAAAGAGAGAGAAAGACATTTCCCTGTCTCTGAACTCTTGGGCTGCCATATAATGACTGGGTATGTGTTAAAGAAATAGCTCCCAGCCGTGATAATTACCCCTACTGTGGGAGGAAGAGGATGACATTTCTGAATGATTCAAGAGGACATTTTGTTTTGCAAACACACTCTTTTGATCAAAGGCTGTCTTTACTTTGGAAAGAGTAGCATAAACTCTTCTTCCTTCCTTCTTTTCTTCTTTCCTTCTTTTATAGCCTGAAAAATATTTTAGCTCACTTTTCCTATATGAGTAACATTGATAGCTAACATTTATTGATGGCTTACTATGTGCTGGGCACCTTTCCAATTATTTTATTTGTATTGACATTGTAAATCTCCTTAATGTGCTAGAAGGCAGATATGATGATGATACCATGTTACAGATGAGGAAAATGGGGGCACAGAGAGGTTAACCAAGGTGCCAAAATCACACAGCTGAAAAAAAAAGTGAAAGTGAAGTTGCTCAGTTGTGTCCGACTCTTTGCGACCCTGTGGTATGTAGCCTGCCAGTCTCCTCCATCCATGGGATTTTCCAGGCAAGAATACTGGAGTGGGTTGCCATTCCTGTCTCCAGTAAGTGGCAAAGATAAGATTCAAAAAATCAAATTTCAAAAAGTTTATGCCCCTAGTTAACCTCTATCTACAGTGAACTTATATTCACTCTCCCAGTAAGTTAAAATTTTTCATATAAAGGAAATGTTGCCTTTGATCACTAATACAATCTCTATCTCTTCTTCCCATATCCAAAGGCAGTGGTTACCATCAGCCTGGGAAGAGTTTGTTATAAGTATACAAATAGAATCTCTCAGTGTCTTAAACTAATGCTATCATACTGCATCAGTCTTGAAAAACTTTTATTTCATTCAAAAATATCCCATTTCATAGCTCTATGCCATTTTATTTGATTAATTTAACTACTCCCCACCTAATAGATATTAACTTGCTCCTACCTTTTCACTAACGTAAGTTATGCTGCAGTGCATATGGGAGTGTGTCTCCAGGGCAGGTAGCGATCATGGAGTCATTTAGAGCACTTCTGATTTTAAAAGGTATTGCCAAATTACTTTCGTAACAGCAGTACTTGAAAGTCACTGTTTCTTCATAGTCTCACCACTGTTTTTCATAATTTAAATTTTTTTAAGGCATTAATACTTGCCAATCTATGGGTGAAAATATGAGTGCTTCTCTCTAACTTGCTATAGGAATGAACCACCCTGAGGAGGCTTTGTGCCTACAGGTTTTACTCATACCCAGCCGAGACTACTAAAATCCAGGTTCAGGGATTTTATTGTTGTTGCTGTTCTCAGGAAAAGGTAGGAAAAATGGGATGCTCATTCTTATTCTCCACACTGAAGCCTGGGAATCAGGAGGTGAAGTATCGCTGTTGAGATTTCTAGGACAGGTGACCCCTTTCCTTCAAGATGAAAACTACATGTTTGTTTAGAAGCAAAAGCAAAAACTTCCCCTCTGGTTTCTTTGGGCTTCCCAGGTAGCAGTAGTGGTAAAGAACCTGCCCATCAATGCAGGAGACAGAACAGACACAGGTTTGATCCTTGGGTTGGAAAGATCTCCTGGAGGAGGGCATGGCGACCCACTCCAGTATTCTTGCTTGGAGAATTCCTGTGGGATGGAGGAACTAGGTGGGCTACAGTCCATAGGGTCACACAGAGCCAAACAAGACTGAAGGGACTTAGCGTGCATGCATGTACTGGTTTATTTATTCATTCCAATATCCAGTTCTTAATTCAACAAATAATTGAGAGATGTCTTTGTGTAGGTGCAGTACAGGTGGTGGAGACACAAGGATGAGCCAGATGAATGCTGTCCCCATCCCCACAGACCTTTGGGGACTTCCTTGGTGGTCCAGTGGTTAAGATTCTGCACTTTCAATGCAGAGGGCTTAGGTTCAATCCCTGGTTGGGGAACTAAGATGCCACATGCTGTGTGGCACAGCCAAAACCAGACAAACAGACTCACAACCCCCCTCCCCCGCCAAACAAAACAGCAACAACAAAAGGAACCCACAGAGCTTCATATCTCTGTGACTGCCCAGTTCATAGAATCAAAGGTCCACACTGGTCTTCCGTACTTCATACAAACTCTCGCCTACTTACTTCCAAGAACTTCATCTTGAATTCTAGACCACATGGCAGGGCCCCACTGCTTTGCAAAACACCCAGGCAGTGAGACTGCCTCCCACTTCCATTCCTGCTCTGAGAATTCTACAGAAAATGTAAGATTTTGGGGAAACACTAAATACTGGATTAACTATTATTCTGCCACGTCTGTTTAAACAGTTCAGGACAGATGAGTCCTCAACCCTGAAATGAAATGTCCATCCTTTCTATTAGGATACAGTTCTTTGTTTAACCTCTTTATTAAGGAAATCCTGTCATTGGTGACAACATGGATGAATCTGGAGGACATTATGCTAAGTGACATAAGCCAGACACAGAAGGACAAATACTATATGGTACCAGTTAATATGATGAACCTGGATTATCCACTGCCTTTTCCAGACCTGGTCTTAATTTCCCCTCATCCAATCTTCCTGGCCTATGAACGTGTTTCTGACCAATCTCCACTCACTCTCCTACTTTTTATTCTCACTGTCCCTGTGTTGCTGAGCAACGTACAATGCCTCTTGTCTCAGCGCACAAGGGACAATGGTTTTTCAGATGAAGGCTTGAGAGGGTAAAGAGTGAATCCAAAACCAGAGATGTGGGCAACCCTTCAGAATGTGCCATTGTTCGGTAGGAAACAGAAAAGGATTTGCAACAGACAAAAAGAGAAGATATACCTTTTGTCAGGAGGGGATCACAAAACCATCCACGAAAATTTCTAGCCCAAAGCATTAACATGGACATTACAGACATGGTTTATGGAGCGAGACAGTGGGACATACTGAAAACAGACTATGATACACTGAATGTCTATAAGGAAAAGAATGTTCAGTTAAATGGTGGCATATGCATATTTTCATAGGATATTATGTAACTAAATGACAAGAATTTGCAAAGAGATGTGTTTAGTATAATCTATTTAAAGCAAACACTGGTGATTTTCAAAGCATGTATTTATGTGTTTGTATGTATATACTCATGGAGACTGATGTGGAAGATCACCTTTCTTTTTAAACTTTCTTTTTAAAATTTTTACAATTTTCTCAGTGCTACAGAGGTGTCACTATTTCTGATGCCTCTCAGCAGACAGAACTGTGAAATATATGTGCATAACCCATGTATATACACATCAATTATTAATTATCTTAATCTATCTATACACACACACACATATAATAGTTATACATAGTATTCCAATGAATATTCAGGACTGATTTCCTTTAGAATGGACTGGTTGGATCTCCTTCCAGTCCAAGGGACTCTCAAGAGTCTTCACCAATACCACAGTTCAAAAGCATCGATTCGTCAGCGCTCAGCTTTCTTTATAGTCCAATTCTCACATCCAGATATGACTACTGGAAAAACCATAGCTTTGACTAGATGGACCTTTTTTTGCAAAGTAACATCTCTACTTTTTAATATGCTGTGGACCTCTTTTTTGGGTGTTAGTTCTAAAAGGTCTTGTAGGTCTTCACAGAACCATTCAACTTCAGTTTCTTCAGCATGGCTGGGGCATAGACTTGGATTACTGGATATTGAATGGTTTGCCTTGGAAACGAACAGAGATCATTCTGTCAATTTTGAGATTGCCCCTAAGTATTGCATTTCAGCCTCTTTTGTTGACTATGATGGCTACTCAATTTCTTCTAAGGGATTCTTGCCCACAGTAGTAGATATAATGGTCATCTGAGTTAAATTCACCCATTCCAGTCCATTTCAGTTTGCTAATTCCTAAAATGTCAATGTTCACTCTTGCCATCTCCTGTTTGACCACTTCCAATTTACCTTGATTCATGGACCTAACCTTCCAGGTTCCTATGCAATATTGTTTTTTACAGTATCTAACATTACCTCCATCACTTTGGCCACCTCATGCAAAGAGCTGACTCATTGGAAAAGACTCTGATGCTGGAAGGGATTGGGGGCAGGAAGAGAAGGTGAAAACCAAGGATGAGATAGCTGGATGGCATCATTGACTCTATGGACGTGAGTCTGAGTGAAGTCTGGGAGTTGGTGATGGACAGGGAGGCCTGGCGTGCTGCGATTCATGGGGTCACAAAGAGTCGGACAGGACTGAGTAACTGAACTGAACTAAACTGATAGTCCATGTGGTCAGTTTGATCAGTTTCCTGTATTTGTGGTTTTCATTCTGTTTGCCCTCTGATGGATAATGATAAGAGACTTATGGAAGGTTCCTGATGGGAGAGACTGACTGAGGGGGAAACTAGGCCTTGTTCTGATGGGTGGGGCCATGCTCCGTAAATCTTTAATCCAATTTTTTGTTAATGGACAGGGCTGTGTTCCCTCCCTGTTCTTTGACCTGAGGCCAAAGTATGGTGGAGGTGATGAAGATAAGGGTGACCTCCTTCAAAATGCCCCATGCATGCACTGCTGCACTCAGTGCCCCTGACCCTGTGCCAGGCCACCTCTGCACTGACCCATGCCTCTGCTGGAGACTCCTGGATGCTCACCAGCAAGTCTGGGTCTGTCTTTTGTGAGGTCACTGCTCCTTTCTCCTGGGTCCTGGTGCACACAAAGTTTTGTTTGTGCTTTCCAAGAGTCTGTTTCCCCAGTCCTGTGTAAGTTCTGGGAGCTCTACGGTGCGGTTAATGGCAACCTCCTCCAAGAGGGCTTATGCCATATCCAGGTCTGCTGTACCCAGAGCCCCTGCCCCTGCAGCAGGCCACTGCCGACCTGTAGCTACGCAGAAGACACTCAGACACTCAAGAGCAGGTCTGGCTCAGTCTCTGTGGAGTCTCCTGGTGTGCACAAGGTTTTGTTTGAGCCCTCTGAGCATCTCAGGTGGATATGGGGTTTGATTCTAAATGAGATTGTGCCCCTCCTACCGTCTTGCTGGGGTTTCTTCTTTGCCCTTGGGGTATATTTTTTGTGGGATCCAACAGTCTCCTGTCGATGGTTGTTCAGCAATGAGTTGTAATCTTGGAGTTTTCTCATCTTAAGAACATTTAAGATGGTGGAATGAATCAATTATATATACACATATAGTTTTTTAGATTTCTTTCCCATTGAGATCATCACAGAGCACTGAGAAAAGCCCTCTGTGCTATACAATAGGTCCTCATTCGTCATATACAGTAGTGTATACATACCAGTCTCAGTTGGGGACTAGCCAGCCAACAGGAGAGAGGACTGGAACAGCTGAAGACAAAAGGCAAGTGCCATAAAAAATATCCAACCAAAGACATATGGATTAGAGAAAGCAAATAGTATCCTGATTTGTTTTGGTTCCTGAACGGCTTTTTTGGTCTATTTACAGTCAAGACATCTCCTTGGTATGTAACAAAGCTACTGAATATTTTATACTCTTTTCAGCAATATTTACTAGTGCATTGGGATTCTCTAATTTGATAGAAAATGAAAACGAATTTGGATATTGAGCCTCTCCTATGCTGATTCAACCATGATTAATCTAGGTGAAAGACTGCAAACATAATCAGACCTCAAGCTGACTGAGGGTCCTCAGCCTCAGTTCTATGGTAATTTGGGGCTAAATAGCTCTGCATTTGAAGGTTTTTGTGTACAGGATAGAATATTTAGCAGCATTCTTAGTTGTCTTGGTCCACTAGATGCAAGCAACACCTCCTCTCCACCATGTGACAACCCACGAAGTCCAAATATTTCTGAAAGTCTCCTAGGGGCAAAAAGCCCTTGATGAGAACCACTGCTCTAGTGGGAAAGAACACGTTTGTCCTTATTATGTGTGTTTGTGTGTGTGTATGTGTGTGTGAGTGTGTGTGTGTGTGTGAAAGAGAGAGAGAGTGTGTGTGTGTGTGTGTGAAAGAGAGGGAGAGTGTGTGTGTGTATGTTTAGCCCCCCAGTCAAGTCCGATGCTCTATGACTCCATGGACTGTAGCCCACTAGGCTCCTCTGTCCATGGAATTTTCCAGGCAAGAATAGTGGAGTGGGTTGCCATTTCTTTCTCAAGGGTTCTTCCTGACCCAGGAATCAAACCCACATCTCTTGCCTCTCCTGCATTGGCAGGTGGATTCTTTACCACTGAACCACCTGGGGAGATCTTTGTCTTTATTAATAACTGAGAAAATGGTATATACTAGTTCTATTATTTGAAAAAATTGTGATGAATCTTTTAAAAAATATGAAAAATTTGCAATTCTTGTAGTCATTAGATGACCATTAAGTGATCTGATTTAAGGTGTGAGTCAGTACCATTCTAGGGAGAAGTCTTTGGATTTTTCAAATATTCTAATGATGGATAAAGGAAATTGTCTCTTACTATGTAATGCAGCTACCTTTGCAAATCGCTCTCTTATTTGCCTCCTAATACTTTATTAAGTGGTAAAAAAATATCCATCAGAGATAGCTTTTTATGTCAACATACCAGTTTTTAATGTATAATCTTTGTGGTTTTAAGTCAGCTTCCTTATTCTTGTGGAGTATACCTGAGTCGCCTTCTAAATATTAACTACATCAGTAAACTCTCCTTTGATTCCAACAAGCTGGCTTGTGCAAAATCCAGATTGGCTCACATTATAGAAAATCAGCTGGAGGCTTCTTCAGGCATGGCTGAATCCAGGGGCTAAACAATATACCCAGAATTTAGTTTCTTTGCTAACTTCCAGTTCTGTTATTATGTTGGTTTTATACTCAAGCTCGATGATCCAAGCAAGCTCTCTTTGAGAAAGAAAGACGAATATAGCATCTCTTCTTCAGTTGCTATCAGTTTCAGTCCCAGCATAGAAAAAAGGACTTGCCTCACTACCAGAAACAAAAAGAATCTATTTCTTGTTTGGTTTACTTTATTTAGGTCACCAGCCTATTCACACTCTTATTCTTAAACCAATTGTGGCCCAGGGTTGTGAGAAACATTGATTGACTTACGTCTATTTTATGTTCTGTGGTATGATAATTAATTTCATGTGTCATCTTAACTAGACTTTGTTTTTGGGTGTGTCTGTGAGGGTACTGAGATTAGCATTTTAATCAGTGGACTCCATAAAGTAGATGGCCCTCCTCAACGTGAGTGCCCATCATCCAATCTACTGAGGCTTGAATTGAACTAAAGGTGGAGAAAGCAGTAAGCACCCCTTTCCCCTACCTCATTACTTGACATCTTATGTCATATTCTCCTGCCCTCAGACTGGGATTTATGCCATTAGCTCCCCTGGTTCTCAGGCTTTCAAACTTGGTCTGGAGTTACACCACCAGCTTTCCTGTGTCTGCATCTTGCAGATGGCGGATCATGGGAATTCTCAGTCTCTATGAGCACATAAGCCAAGTCCTCATAATAAATTTCTTTCTCTCTCTCCCTTTGTCTGACTCTCTCCCTATCTCTGTATCTCTCTGTTTCACATGCACTAATACATATATCAACTCTTTTTT
>SJYF01000056.1:19898224-19911547 GCA_006410515.1 Procapra przewalskii
TTTTCTTCTCTTTTTGAAAGAAAAGCCAGACGTCTAAGGTTCCTTGATATTTATAATTTCTCAAACTCCTCATCAGGTCTTTCAAAGCTCCTTTAGGTTTTGTTTCTGTATCTTTCCAAACTCTCTCTTCTGCATTTCACCCTCCAGTCATGGGAATCTGACTCTGATTTTCAATATGCACCAGGAAGTTTCCCACCTTCAAGCTTTTGCATCTGCTGCTCCTTCTGCTCAGACTTCCCTCTGCCTCCCATCCCTTTCTTCTCCTGGCTTAGATGGCAGCATGCACTCACTCCATGAAGCCTTCTTTGATATCACCACTTAAGCTGAGGGAGTTGCCCCTTCATGGGAATACATGCTTCCCCATGATATCTAGCAGGTGTCGTGCTACATTGCCATTATCTACTAGTGAATTGTGGACTAACTCTCAAGTACATGGATGTCATCCTTGATCCTTTTTTGTTTTGTACAGGACTGGCCCTGAACATTATCCAGCCCTGCTCCTAAGTTTCGCCATGTTTACCTCATGGCATTTACCGCTGTCCGTGGTGCTGACTTCCTTGCCCTGCCTGCCTCTAGCCAGCCTTCCTTACCAAAGCTAAAATCTAATCTTTTGCTGCTATTCCCAGAACTGAGTCACCCTGTGGGGTTACCTGCTTGCTCACTTGACTTCTGTACTACTAGGGCCTGCTACAATCTACAGAACTGTGGAATTAAGTTTTTGCATTAACACCAGACTTTACTTGCTTACTTGTAACTCTGAGGTCAGTGTTTGCAGCCAGACTGATTTCTCGGTACCTGCTCTAACCTATGCCTAATCCCAGTCAGTGCATTTTCTCTGCTTCCTGCATAAACCACGTGTTTATTCTCACACATTTCTCCTTGGCTTAAATATATGATCCTTGTTCTTACCCTGCAGAAAATAGTCCCTCACTTTTTTTCCCCCCCTGCTAGAGAAAGGACTTCAAGAGGGAGAAAGTTCAAGTTAGAGACAGACTTTATACTGACTCAGTTGTTGTCGTTGTTTAGTTGCTGAGTTGTGTCTGACTCTTTGTGACCTCATGGACTGTGTGACCTGCCAGGCTCTTCTGTCCATGGGACTTCCCAGGCAAGAATACTGGAGTGAGTTGCCGTGTCCTCCTCCAGGGGATCTCCCTGACCCAGGGGTCGAATCCATGTCTCCTACTTGTCAGAGACACCACTGAGCCACCTGGGAAGCCCATGCTCCCTCAGACTTACATTTAAGCCTAGCTTTATCAATGACTTGATATGCAAAGTTAGGCAAGCCACTAAATGCCTCTGAATCTTAGTTTTCTCATCTATAAAACAGGTATGGCAGTACATACTTCATAGTATTAAGAGATTTAGAAAATGGAAGCTAATGTGTTTAAAAGCACTTAGTACATAGGTTATTCTTTATTAGTAGTAAATGACAGTGTACAGAGGCCTCACTCATTGTCCAGTCTATGCTCAGTCCATCTGTCTCCCTGTGGTGCCTTCTCCAGCCTCTCTTGCTTTCTCTTGACAGATGCTTTTGCTACTAATAAATCCTGCCTATGATATCACAGTTCATTGCAGCAGCTGGCTCAGAATCGAGACATCAACACATGAATCAGACAGGATGAGAGGAGGAGAAGGAGGAGGAGGCTGAAGACAGAGGTTCCAACTACCTTGGTGACAAGGAACAGAAAGAGAGAAAAGGCGATTATAATAAGATTTGGGGATTTTGCTTTTCTGCTAACTGGGATGGATTTAAACTTCTCCTTGTGTTCCCCACCCACTCAGGGTTAGGTAATTTGCTTCTGGGAGGGGCAGCCAACTGGGGATTTGGCAACCAAAAGAGAAAAGTTTGCAAGTGAGACCTGCCATCTGATATCCATAAAGAAGGCTGAGCACCAAAGAATTTATGCTTTCAAGCTGTGGTGTCAGACAAGACTCTTGAAAGTCCCTTGGACAGCAAGAAGATCTGACCAGTCAATCCTAAAGGACACCTACCCAGAATATTCATTGGAAGGACTGATGCTGAAGCTGAAGCTCCAATACTTTGGCCACCTGATGTGAAGAGCTGACTCACTGCAAAAGACCCTGATGCTGGGAATGATCGAGAGCAAGAGGAGAAGGGGGCAACAGAGGATGAGATGGTTGGATAGCGTCACCAGTTCAATGGACACGAACTTGGGCAAACTCCAAGAGATGGTGAAGAATAAGGAGACCTGGCATGCTGCAGTCCGTGGGAGTGGCAACAAGTCAGATATGGCTTGGTGACTGAACAACAACAATAATCTGATATCCAGGCTAAAAAAGGAACGGGGGGTCGGGGGGAGGAGAGAAGGAGAATGAAGAAAGGAGGGAAGGAAACCTTTCTGATAGGCTTGTCTTGAACACATTTCTAGCATGATAGAAATGCACAATTTGGAATTAGTTCCATAAAATTTGATGTTCATAAGTTCGATTCCAAGTGTAACATTCAAGGTCATTTGAAACAGAGTCCCTTCTGAACTCTCATCTCTGGCCACCTCTCCCCACATGTACCTAGAAAGATAACTGAGAGTTTATTAGCTGCCAGGTTCTCTACCTGCAGTCTCATTTAGTCTTCTCAACAAGCCTTTGGAATGTATCCTATGATCCATCCTTATTTTTCAAAGAATACAAATGATGTTCTGCCTAGGGTCACAGATTTAGCATAAAGTTGTGCCAGGCAGCTGGATAACTGAGGCCAAGTTAATAATTATTCAATGACATTTAAAAAAAAAAGATTAGTTATGTTTGAGTGTATGTGGGTGTCACCTAATATATGTGAGGCTCCGCCATAGACACCCTGATACCATGGTGAATAGTACAGCTGGAGCGAGATTATAGCGCTCCTCCAGATCTAGCAAGCAGCAAGCAGCAGAGCCAGCATCCCAACCCTAGTCTTCAGCTCTCAAATTTATTTTTCTATTACACTCAGCTGCTTTCCAATTCACATCTCTTCATATTCAAAAAGGCTATTAACCTATCTCATCACTACCACCTGAGGCCTGAAAAGCAAAGCAAATGGACTTAGCATCTTTGTACGTAAGTATTGCTGGAGTTGGAACTCATCCATCCCAGGGAAATGTCATCCCCTGCCTTTCAAAGAGAAGACAAGTGACACTGCTTTCCTTCAAGGAGCAACGAGCAGAGGGCATATATAGACCAACGGGCTCTGAGTGATCCTGACAAGGTGACTTCCTTTCTGAGGTCCTAATCTGTAAATTGAGGGGACAGTTGAGGTGCTTCCAAGGCCCCTCTAGCCTTCTTGGGATGGGATCTGTTTACAGTAGTTTCCCCCAAATAGACCTCAAAATTCTTAGAACTTGGAAGTTTAATAAAAAGAAATTCAGGAGGGAAGGTATGACTAATTGAAACAATTTAAAAAACACTTCTCATTTTCTGCCTACCTATTAATATGTGGAATGTCACCCTCCAGTCTAATTAGCTGCTGGGTTCTCCTAAATGCTTGAAGACACAGAAACCCAAGCTTTATCAGAAAAGAACAGTCATGGGCAATTCTGTGGGTTCATTCCTGGAGCTCCACACAAGAGACTTGGACTTGAGAAAGGCATCTGTCGGTTTCCCTTCCATGTAATCTGAGTTTACTAGTAAAAAACTTGACCTCAGAAACCAGACAAGAAAGGTCTGTCTCTAATTTCTATTCCTTAACCTTTCTGGTCCTGTTTCTTCCTCTAAAATGAAGGTAATTACAGCACTTCCCTTCTTCAGTGTGACCCAGCACATCCATGTCAAGCTTGGCTGCATACCTGAAAGACAGTGAGATGCTCAGCTGATCAAGAATGAAATCCACAGGGCCAAGAACTGCTTGAATTTCTCAGAATGTTATCATCCTGGCTTGAGTGGTAGAAGCACAGGAAACTTGTCACCTGTAAGTTGTATCATTTACCACTTTGTACTGGGTACTTCCCAATTGCAGAGACAGAGAGAGAGCATTTGAAAAATGTACTTGGTTGCAAAGCCAGCCAGGTAAGAGGCACTGAGCAAGCCAGTGGCCTCCTTCTCCCTCCCTCTTGCCTGACCCTTCACTTTGGTGGGTGCTGGGTTGCTTATGTAGGAATAATCCTGTGTTAGAATACATGCTTACTCCCAAAGGGGCTGGCAGAGAGCCTGGTGCTTATAAATCTAGCTACACAATGCTCCCTTACCCCATACCCGAGCGTTAACTCCTTTGTTTACAAGCTCAGGGCTCCAGCAGAGATCTGAAACTTGGAAGAGATGTGAGGATCTCTGAGAACCAGACCATATCACTTATTTATTACCCCCAACCATTATTGAAGAGTATTTAGCAAGCATATTTCCTGAAGGCTGTTCTCCTTGTAAGAAACCCCATTGGTGATTTAATTAAGCTTACATAAATGCTAAATGGGATTCAACCAGAATGGGATATGCTGATTTGTGTGTGTTGAAATAAATTCCTTGTTCTGTTCTAATTGAATAGATTGAACACAGACTGTATTTGTTCTTATCCTGCAGCCACTTTCACGGGAGCGATAAATTGGAAATGTTATCTGGCTTGATATGCCAGTTTTTCGGAGAAAATCACTCTGCCAGTGGTGAGGGAATGGAGGAGCTAAAAAATCTTTGTTTTTAAAGTTATATGTCACAAGCCAAGGAGATTCAGCAAAAAATTATTTGTAGCTACTTGTAGCAAGGGTATGATGAAACAGGTATCTCAGATATAGCCAGTAATATTGCAAATTAAAATAATCCTATTGAAAAATAAATTGGAGATGTTAAAAGAGAACTTTAAAAATACCAGCATGCTTCATGCCTCCATTTAGGAATTGCACATGTGGATCAAATCTAAAGAAGTAACTACAACGTGGAAAGAAACTATATGCATGAAGATGTTCATTATGGTGTTAGCTATAGCAGCAAACCCCAACCCCAAAGAAATTTTGCAACAAAACCAAAATAAGAAAAGATTAAGTCAGTAATGAAATTTCTCAGTAGAATATTATGCAGGACCAAACATGATGATTGCAATGAGTATATGGAAGACTATGTAACATATAACAGTAAATTGAAAATAAAACTAAATATCCTATATACTACAAGTAAGCTTAGCTTAAAAACATACCATTCAGCATGAAATGACCATAATAGGCAAATTACTAGTGACAGAAAGACAGACATCATGGTT
Source organism: Procapra przewalskii (assembly GCA_006410515.1). Classification (NCBI taxonomy): domain Eukaryota; kingdom Metazoa; phylum Chordata; class Mammalia; order Artiodactyla; family Bovidae; genus Procapra; species Procapra przewalskii. The sequence continues at coordinate 19,903,401 of SJYF01000056.1, forward strand.
ATTAGGGGCTAGAGGAAATGGGAGAAGATGAAGCAACTGCTCATGGATATAGGGTTTCTTTCTGGGGGGATGAAAATGTTCTAAAACAGGATACTGGTGATGGTTGCACAACCTCTCTCAGTTGTGTCTGACTCTTGTGACCCCATGGACTGTAGCCCACCAGGGTCCTCTGTCCATTGAATTCTCCAGGCAAGAATACTGGAGTGCTGGAGTGGGTTGTCATTTCCTTTTCCACTTGAATTTTTAGCAGGTGATGTTAACATGCTTGAAGAACAACAAAAAAAGGACTTTCTACAGAAGAAAAAAAATGATAGTGGGACCTTATTAAAATCAAAAACTTTTCTCTGCGAAAGACACTCTTAAGATAATGAAGAGACAAACCACAGGCTGGGAGAACATATCTGCAAAACACATATCTGATAAAGACTTTTATCCCAAACGTACAAAGAACTCTTAGAACCCAACATTAAGAAAAGTAACAACCCAATTTTTTTTAAATGGGCAAAAGATCTGATATATACATCTTCATAAAACATACATAAGTGAAAAATAAGCATGTGATAATATGTTCAGCATCATATGTTAGGGAATCACAAATTAAGACAACAGTGAAGTATTACTACACAACTATTAGAATGATTAAAATCCCAAAAGGAAAAACAAACAAAAAAAACCTGACAATACCAAATGCTGACAAAGATGCAGAGCAACAGGAAAGATTTTTCATCGCTGATGAGAATGCTAACTGGTATAGTGACTTTGGAACACAGAATGGCACTTTCATACAAAAGCTAAACATAGTCTTACCATATGATGCAGTAGTCATGCTCCTAGGTATTTACCCAAAATAGTTGAAAACTTACGTACACAGAAAATCCTGCACACAGCTTTATAGCAGCTTTATTTATAATAGCCCAAATCTGGAAGCAACCAAGATGCTCTTCAACAAGTGAATGAGCAATCCATGATGTATCTATATAAGAGAATATTATTCAGCAATAAAAGAAGTAAGCTGTCAAGCCTTGAAAAGACTTAAATGAAAGAATCTTAAATACATTTTTATTGGTGGAAGAAAGTAGTCTGGATATGATTCTAACTAGATAGCATTTTGGAAAAAGATAAAACAAGGAGATCAAACCAGTCACGCCTAAAGGAAATCGGTCCTGAATATTCATTGGAAGGACTGATGCTGAAACTGAAACTCCAGTACTTTGGCCACCTGATGATAACTTACTCATTGAAAAAGACCCTGATGCTGGGAAAGATTGAAGGCAAGAAGAGATGACAGAGAATGAGATAGTTGGATGGCATCACCAATTCGATGGACATGAGTTTAAGCAAGCTCTGGGAATTGGCGATGGACAGGGAAGCCTGGCATGGGGCAGTCTACAGGATTGCAAAGAGTCAGACACGACTGAGTGACTGAACTGAATAGAGATAGTCAAAACATCAGTGGTTGCCAGAGTCAGAAGGAGGGTAGAGGCGGATGAAGAGATGAAGCACAGAAAATTTAGAGGGTGATAAAACTATTCTGTATGATACCATAATGGTAGGTACACGCATTTGTCAAATCTCATAGAACTGTACAACAGAAAGAAAGAACCTTAAACTAAGGTAGTAAATGAAGGATTTTAGTAAATAATAACGTGTACTAATTGTAGCAAACGCAACACACAAGTACACAAAAGTGTTCATGGTAGGGGAACTGATGCTCTGAGATGGTGGCAGGAGGTGAAGTGTGTATATGGAACCCTGTTCAATTTTCCTGTGAAACTAAAACTACTAAAAATGAAATCTATTCATGTTTTTTTTTGAAGGTTTTCATAAATACTAAGATAAGCCCTAACTTACTCATAGCCCAGGATGCCATCATGTAAGGGCAGAGAGACCTTGGAAGTGAAACTGAGACCGACTGGGACCTAGGTCCTAGGACTCTGCGATGCTTGCACCTGGACAAACGTCTTCTCAAGCAACAAAACACAAAGAAACTATAAGGGACTAAACATAGCTGCACTCAGGCAGCAATGTTGGGGCAAATGACCAGCAAAAGTTGATCACAATGACAACGGCAACTCTTTTGTCGGCAGGTGACAAAAACTATAAAAAAATGATGATGATTCAATCATCAAATGGAAATTTTGAGCAGAAATACTAATGAATTTGAAGGAAGTTGTTGGTAACAACCAGGGTTCTTGGTTAGAAATTGATGAGGCCAGACAAGAAATTCAAGCAAAATGACCAAAATCCCACCTGCCACTTCTAAGAAGCTAAGAGCAAAAACAGGCCCTGCGTACATGCCTTGGGCACAGCACCACCAGAAGGGAGAGCAGACTGTGCAAGCCACCCCTCCAGTCTGACCTCTGGACCTGCCCCCCACGAGAGGGTGCCACAAGTCTCAAATAAAGACTTGCTCGGCTGTCAGTATACTGTTTAGACGGGCTACCTTATGGAGTAATGGATAAGCCTACATTTCCAGAGTCTGCCAACCTCTTGCTGAGCTTATGAGTCTGTTTCAACAACTAATTTGGAGAAATGTTAGCACTCCCCTTGAAGACTGTTGTGAGGATGAAGTAAGCTAACCTCTGATTCCTGCTGCTGCTAAGTTGCTTCAGTCATGTCTGACTCTGTGCAACCCCATAGGTGGCAGCCCACCAGGCTCCGCCGTTTCTGGGATTCTCCAGGCAAGAACACTGGAGTGGGTTGCCATTTCCTTCTCCAATGCATGAAAGAGAAAAGTGAAAGTGAAGTTGCTCAGTCATGTCCGACTCTCAGCAACCCCATGGACCGCAGCCCACCAGGCTCCTCCATCCATGGGATTTTCCAGGCAAGAGTACTGGAGTGGGGTGCCATCGCCTGGTTCCTAGTAAGTGTTTAATAAATGTGAGCTGCTGTTTTTTTCTTTATATGTCTTACCAACACTCACATCAAATAGGGGAAAGATAAAAGATTTCAGCTCAGAGAACTTTGGGGCCGTCAAAGTGTATAAAACAGAAGCCGAGATAAGATGCTCGAAAGCTGTGAAAACACTGCCCAGAGAGGTGAAAAGGAGAAAAATGCAGGTCAAAACAATTTGAAATACCCTCTGCTCTTTATCTGGGTACCCAATATAGTTCACCCCAAATCCCTTTCATAGTCCCCTTTTGTAAACTTGTCCCTAACTTTGTGCTTTCCTGGGCAAAAAGTAGCGACGACGTCTGAGACTTCAGCCCTGACGTTCTCGGTGACCCCTGCCCTGAACCTTCCACTTCTTGAGCCAGAACCAAGAAGAAGTAAGAACTTCAATGCAGTGATTGCTCACTGTGCTGTCTTTTGAAGTTTGTATTTTGCTCCACATGCCTGGAGCCCATGGCAGGGAGAAATAATCCTTTCAGAAAATAAACAGCATTGCTGTCTTACGCTCTGCTTGCTAGAAACTGTAAACAGAACCTAGTTTCTTTACTTTGAAAGCTCAGAGGAGTTTAACATACAGAATTTGCTTTTCCTTAAGTCTTAATATCATAGGATTCGAAAGGGACCCAAAGGGACTTAATCCTCACCATGTACCAGGGACTTAATCCTCACCATGTACCATGGTCCCCTCTGCAGACATGTTGCCGTGTTGGAGACTCGCTTGTGCTCTCAAGGTCCCTGGGGCAGCCCCAGGGACCACGACACTTCGTTAACTTGGGGTGAGCTTCCTGCAGACACGTAGCTAAGATCTCTCTTCCATCCTGGCTAGGTTGCCTTTGAAACCAAGCTCTGGTCCTTTCCATTGCATCTTCCCTAAGTAAAGGAAAAGAGCTGATCTTGTCAGTCTGTGTTATTCCTCTTACCCATGTTTATTGCTCATAGAAATCCTTTTGTCACCCCCTTTCGACCTCTTCTCTCCTTCACTATTGAATTTCAAGCTCATCCACTAGACATGCACTTTCTGATATTCGTGCCACCTCCTTAAATTCGTAGCTCAAAAAGGAATAAAGGCATCTGTTCAAATTGACATTTTCCATCTCAGCTCACTCCTTGGAGAGTGACAGGCTGTAATTTGCCAACAGGTTCACATCCAGATGCATCGGTGAGTGCTGACATCATGTGGCTTGTCTACCATTGCCATCGCTGGCTCACACATGCCGCATGAGAGGTCGTGCTTAGTTCAGCAGATACTGCAGTGAAAAACAAGAGAAAAGAAAAAGGCTCTTTACTTCCTTAAGTTTCTTAATGGACCAGACACAATGATGTACTTAGGTCTGCTTACAGGGGCAGGTGGACGCATCAAGCCACACATCGGAATGCTACATTGGTCAGGGAAATCTTGCTTTCTTCTACTTATTCATTCTGGTGAAAACATACTTATTGAGGTTGTGAGTAAACTTAGGAGCTGGAAAACCAGGACTACCTCCTGGCTCCAGAGACAACGAGCAGCCAGCAGTGCAAGAGAAAATGCATTAATAGCTGGAAACCCAGCTCCTCTTGCTTCTTGTTGTTGTTCAGCCCCTAAGTGGCGTCCAACTCTTTGCTACCCCATCGACTGCAGTGTGGCAGGCTTCCCTGTCTTTCTTTTATGGTCCAACTCTCACATCCGTACATGACTACTGGAAAAACCATAGCTCTGACTATATGGACCTTTATCAGCAAAGTAACATCTCTGCCTTTTAATATGCTATCTAGATTTGGCATAGCTTTGCTTTCTGCGGTGCTCCCCTATCTGTCAGAGAGCACCCTCAAGCCAGATCTGTGCTCGCTTGCTAATTTGGCAGTTGTCTGGCCAAGAAGGGACCATATTGCCTTTGTTTTTTTTTCTTTCCCTTCATTTCTGTTTCTTTGCTCTGTATTGCTTCTCGCATCTGTCTTCTTCCACCTGGATTCAATTATTTTCTTGCTAGGTTATAGTGTTTAGAGTTTCTTTCAGCAAGTATTCTCTCTGGTAGTAAATTCCCCTAGTTCTTGTACAGCTTTTAGCAGAGTTTATTTTGTAATTCTTTTGCCCATGATCCCACTTTCAGTAGGAGTTGTCACCACATGGGCTGTGCACATGAATATTTGGGAGGAATACCACAGTCTGGTTTCAGAGTTGCCTCTGCCAGAGACTCTGCAGTTCCTGGCTAGCTTTCACGTTTATCTGATATGTCTGTGTGAGGATTTAGAACTCAGGTTTATCATCTACATCCCATGTACATCCATGGTCCTAACACTTCATCAGTAATTCATTTTCTCTCAGCAATCGGGGAACACGTTCTTCTGGGCTTCGCCATGGGGCTGGAAGGTAATTTCTCCTACTCGTTTACAGACTTAGCATCTTTCCTGGCACCCTAATGTATCCAAGGGTCCCCATTCCTATTCCTTGCAGTGTACAGAGACTGCTCCCTGGACCACAGTTTCTCTGACAACATCAACATTCCACTTCAGAGGCACAGATCCTCCTCTCCACTGAGACCTTATTGTCCCTCACCATCTTTAGATTACCCAAGGATCACCTTTCTTGGCTTGGATAGCACATTTTATCTTATTTATTTGAAATTACTTTATCTAGAAATGTAATGGTTTCAAGTTTGGGAAAACAGGGCTTTGCACAATGATTTTGTTTCACTCTGTTCACCAGGAGAACTGCACTGACTTTCAATGCTTGCCTTCTGTCACCGGCTTTTTGTTACCACTTTTAAGCTTGTGACATCGTCCAGGTGTGTGGCTAATCCATAGCCATTATGGATTCTTTTACCAGGCAGGACGTTAGGTCTCCATATGGATACCGCAAAGACTTGATGAAATTGAGAGAATACTCTGGGCGTTACTTGTTAGAAGAACTAAGATCTGTGTGTGGCTTCTGAGCACATGGTTGAGCTCTGACCGTTATGGATCCATCTGGTTCTGTGGGCAGCTATTCAAAGATAAGATAAAAGAAAATGGTGTGAAGATGTTGTGCAGGGAGTAGAGTGTCCAAAATCTCTGGGTTGACCGCCTCTAACAAACTTTATTTTCCTGTTGGAATGAACTGTTTCCTATAAAATCCATTGCCTCTCTTTCTTTATAAACAAGAAATTGGTTTTGTCATCCTTGTTTTTGGCAACCAGAAGAATGAGTCAGCCTTCTTGGTCCAGAGGAAGAAGAAAACAGTTTCAGGCATCAATATTAGGGATTAATGTCTCAGCAGCCAATCTGAGGAAATATTCTTTTGATTAGAGGTGCCTTGAATGGTCAGTGGGCATAAAGTTACTGCCTTTGCCCTCTGCCAAATTGATTGGTCTATTGGGGATATTGATGCAGGAATATTGCTCTGAAAGGACTGGCTAGTTTGGGTAACACTAGCAGATGCTCACCACACAAGGCCAAGATGGGTAAGGAAAGAGGTTTCTGAACAGAGGACAGAGCTTGGCAAAGGTTACACCTCATTTCTCTGCAAAATATTGTGTCTGAAGCACAGGACCAAACAAAAGAGCTTTACAGCCCTTGTCCGCTACAGGAGTCTATTGGATCCTTGGATCTTGGAGGAGAAAGGGTTTTGAGAGACACACTCACTGCGCTGCGCTGGCATCCCAGTCTTTCCTCCAGACACCTTCCAGCCTGCAGAGGGAACGTATGTTTACTGAGTGCTTAACTCTGCCAGACAGGAGCTTGATCCCTTCTTGACACATCTGACAGAGTGATCTTTTTAAAAGTAGCATCCTATTTTTCTTTTTTCTCTGTTAAAGGGTATTCAAGTGGTATTTCCTTTGCATTCAGGAAAATCTGACTTCTTATCCTGACCATCCAACTGCCTGTCCGGACCTACTTGATCTGACTATTGTTTTCTTACATATGCTCACTACATTTCAGTTTATATATATATATATATTTTTTTTTTTTTCCTTCCCATTAGTGGTAACAACAGAGAAGGCAATGGCATCCCACTCCAGTACTCTTGCCTGGAAAATCCCATAGGCGGAGGAGCCTGGAGGGCTGCAGTCCATGGGGTCGCTAAGAGTCAGACACGACTGAGCGACTTCACTTTCACTTTNNTTCATGCATTGGAGAAGGAAATGGCAACCCACTCCAGTGTTCTTGCCTGGAGAATCCCAGGGACGGAGGAGCCTGGTGGGCTGCCGTCTATGGGGTCGCAGAGAGTCGGATACGACTGAAGCAGCTTAGCAGCAGCAGTGGTAACAACACCTAGAAGATCTAGCTTTTAACAGTTTTAAGTGGACAGCTCAACTTTGTTGACTGTAGGCACAGTGTCAAACAGCAGACCTCTGGGACTTAGCCATCTTGCCTAACTGAAACTGTAACAGCGCTGCATTCCCCCTTCCCCAAGACACTGGCAATCACTTTCCTGCTCTTTTTTTTTTCTTTTTTCTTTGGCTGTACTGGGTCTTTGCTGCAGAGTGCAGGCGTCTCTGGTGGGGTAGGCTCTGTAGCTGTGTGGCTTGCCAGCTTAGCTGCTCCGAGGCATGAGAGATTTAATTCCCTGACCAGGGAGCGATTGCAGCTCCCCTGCATTGGAAGGCAGAGTCTTTGCCACTGGCCCATCAGGGAAGTCCCCATTCTGGTCTCTGCTTCTGTGAGTTTGAGTGTCTAAGACATCTCAGATGAGCCGAATCATGCAGCATTTCTCTTCTATGACTGGCTTATTTCACTTAGCATAACGTCCTCAAGGTTCATCCACGTCATGGAATGTGGCAGGATTTCCTCCCATTTGAAGGCTAATACTCCACTGTGAATATATAATGTGTGTTTCTTATTCATTCCTTTGCTCATGGGCCTTATGTTGCTTCTGCATCCTGGTTGTGATGCATCATGCTGTAGTGAGCATGGGCGTGCTACTGTCTCTTGGAGACCTGATTTCAGTTCTTTTGGATAAATGCCTAGAAGTGGATTTGCTGGATCCTAGCAATACGTGAACCGTGAACTGCCAGATGTTCAAGCTGGTTTTAGAAAAGGCAGAGGAGCCAGAGATCAAATTGCCAACATCTGCTGGATCATCAAAAAAGCAAGAGAGTTCCAGAAAAACATCTATTTCTGCTTTATTGACTATGCCAAAGCCTTTGACTGTGTGGATCACAATAAACTGTGGAAAATTCTGAAAGAGATAGGAATACCAAACCACCTGACCTGCCTCTTGAGAAACCTATATGCAGGTCAGGAAGCAACAGTTAGAACTGGACATGGAACAACAGACTGGTTCCAAATAGGAAAAGGAG
>SJYF01000056.1:19980360-20000760 GCA_006410515.1 Procapra przewalskii
TATTTCAAACAAATGTTTGATTATATGAGGCATATTGTGATATAAAAAATTAAAGTGGGCTGAAAAATGAGCCAGGCTTCCAAGCTGGCTCAGTGGTAAAGACTCTATCAATGGAGGAGGTGAAGGAGACCTGGGCTTGATCCCTGGGTTGGGAAGATCCCCTGGAGAAGGAAATGGCAACCCACTCCAATATTCTTATCTGGAGAATCCCATGGAAAGAGAAGACTGGAGAGCTATAGTTCATAGGGTCACAATGAGTTGGACACGACTGAGTATGTATGCATGCAGAATGAGCCCAGTACAGAAATATACAAACACACAAACACATTGATAACAGATAGAAGAGGAACTGTATCAAAATATTAACATTATTTACTTATCTGTAGGTGCTTCATAGACAGAAGACTCCCAAATGCCTAGAGACTAAGTCTAAATCCTCAGGCAGTATCAAACCATAGCCTGAAATGTCCTACCACATGGAGAAATGTCTTCTAATTTAAAAAAAAAAAACACTATTTTCTTTAGAGTACCACTGCATTAAAGTATAGTATCTTTACATATCAGATTCAATTTACAAGCAAATTTCTTTGCTGTGTGGCTGTTGCAAGATTTTCAGAACCCAGACCCCATAAATAAACTGGTATGAATTTTTTAAAGTGTTTTTTCCCCACATATTTCCAGTTACATCAACTATTTGAGAAATTTTACCATTTTTACTTCATAGCTTCCCACCTCCTTCATACTGACTCATGCTTCTGATCATCAAAAATAGATTATTGTGGAGCAAAATCTGACTTTTCCTAAAAAGCTGGGAATGCAATATGTCCTGGGCTGTAGCTCTCTACCTTCTGGCATCCTGGAACCTGCACTCAAAGATCATCTCCTCCATCAACACTTCCTTAATCAGGGTAAGTGGGATGTGTTTGTGTCTCCTATACCTTCAGAGCTGAAATAGATACATGAGTCATGTTGGGGGTGGGGGTGGAAAGGGAAGGGCCTTGACTGGTTTTGAAGACAGTTTTTAAATAAAAGGAGTGGGAAGGGCTGCCTGTATTTTAATTGTTATTAGTTAAGCTTCAAAGGTCCAGCCCTATGCGTAGACAATGGGTGTACTTCCAACCTTCTTTGGGAAAGACTTACTTGCTGAGTGCACCTCGGTCCTTCCCCCTCAACCACGTGTTGTAGTGTTGTGGTTAAGAATACAGATGTTGGTGTCAGACAGACTTCAGTATGAATATGGGCTCTGATACTCTGTGCATAGCACAAGGATAATAACACCAGATTTACTGGTGCTTGTGGGGATATTTCAAACCTCAAAATCAAATAAAGATGAAAGGTTTTCTGTAAGAAATGATTCAATTTGCCTAGAAATACATTTTAAAAAATCATGCTTATGATACACATGAAAAGAATCTTTAAAAGATATTAGAGGACACAAAGTGTTACATAAACAAATGGAAAGGAATATTCTTTCTTGGGTTATAAATGAATATAAACTATTAATTATCTCTATATATTCAATATAATTTCATTAAAATGTACCAACAAACTCATTTTTAAGCCAAAGAAATTGATATTAAAGTTTATATAAAAGTAAAAATGCTCAAGAACAGTACAAACTTTGATGAGGATTAATGTTACCATAATGGCACCCACTCCAGTCCTCTCGCCTGGAAAACCCCACGCATGGAGGAGCCTGGTGGGCTGCAGTCCATGGGGTCGCTGAGGATCGGACACGACTGAGTGACTTCCCTTTCACTTTTCACTTTCATGCACTGGAGAGGGAAATGGCAGCCCACTCCAGTGATCTTGCCTGGAGAATCCCAGGGATGGGGAGCCTGGTGGGCTGCCGTCTGTGGGGTCGCACGGAGTGGGACACGACTGAAGCGACTTAGGGGCAGCAGCAGCAGCAACATATATGTTATCGTATATAATGAAATATTTAAAAACTACAATAATTAAAGTAGTGTATTTCTAGCACACAGATAAAGGGAGAGAACTAGAGAATGTAAAAACTGAAGCAAGTACAATGAATTTACAGATGATGATACAGGAATGCATTTTAGTGGGGGGAAATGTGAATTAATAAATTTTCTTGAGAAATTTGGAAACCATATGACCTAGAGCCCTACTTCACTCCTTATAATGAATATATTCTAGAAACATCAAATATTTTGACTTAAAAATAAATCAGACAATGGAATATTGTTCAATGGTCTTAGAAAATGAATTAAACTGTACAGAATGAAGAAAGGTTGCTCACCTAACATAAGGGGAAAGATAGTGATGCCTGTTTTTACCATTGTTATTCCAAATTGTACTAGAAGTTTTGGAAATCAGGCAAGCAAAATAAATAAGAATCATATTCTTATTTGAAAGAAAGAAGTAGAACTATTCTATTCACAGATGACATGATTCTATATGTAGAAAAATCAAAAGAATACATACACACACAAAACTCACTAGAGTTAGTAAATGGATTCACCAAAGTTGCAGGGTATAATATTAACACAGAAATATAATTAGTTGTCCCACTTTGCCTATAAAGGTCTGTATAGTCAAAGCTATGGTTTTTCCAGTAGTCGTGTGCGAATGTGAGAGTTGAACCATAAAGAAGGCTGAGCACCAAAGAATTTATGCTTTCAAACTGTGGTGCTGGATAAGACTTTTGAGAAGCCCCTTTGGACTGCAAGGAGATCAAACCAGTCCATCTTAAAGGAAATCAACCCTAAATATTCATTGGAAGGACTGATGCTGAAGCTGAAGCTCCAGTACTTTGGCCACTTGATACAAAGAGCTGACTCATTGGAAAAGACCCTGATGCTGAGAAAGATTGATGGCAGGAGGAGAAGAGGGTAGCAGACAATTGGATGGCATCATCAACTCAACGGACATGAGCTTGAGCAAACTCAGGGAGACAGTGAAGGACAGGGAAGCCTGGTGTGCTGTAGTCCATGGGGTGGCAAAGTCAGACACGACTCTATGACTGAACTACAATAACAACAATAATACATCAACCATAAACAACAATCAAAAAAATAAATTAAGGAAACTACCTCAGTTACAAGAGTATCAAGAATAAAATACCTAGAAATACAGGTAATCAAGGAGGTGAAATCGTTTTACAATGCTTACTCTCACATAAGAACCTCCTTGCTGTCGGCATCAATTCGTTTCTTTTGCTCAGTCTAGCCGCCAAGGAGCAGTCAAGACTGCCCAGATAATCTATTATGAAATTATGTCTATTTCTTTTATATCTTGTTGCTTTCCCCCAGAAGATTTTATGCCGACCTGGCCTAGATGTTGATCTCCTATTCATCCATCAGTGCCAAAACCCAGTGCTTAGGTTCTGTGTGTATCTTCCTGTTCACCACCTCAAGCAAAGCTACTAGCTGCCTCAGCCTATATGCAACTTTTTCTTGAGCATAATTCTGCTTAAAATTTCACACACAGAGATTCTGCTGTGTGGTGATGAAATAATTATCGATGCATGCAGCTGTCCCCCATACTGGAGGGTTACATTGTGACTCCACAGAATTGGGCCAGCTATATTTACCTTCCTCACACTAACAGTGGCCTGGCAGAGAGACGTGGTTGTTGAACACATGAGTAAAGAGAGAAAGCAAAGCAACAGTCAAGGAAAAGAAGCATAGAGAACCCATTCATCAGCTGGTGCCCAGGTGGGGGTTGAAGAGAGCCTTGTGTCAAAGTCTTGTAGCTTTATGGTTCTGATGGGCTGTACCATTTCAATCCAACTTTAAGCTAAAGCTTTTAAGATCGGATCTGACTCAGGCCTGAACCTACAGGGCAGATACGTGCCCCTCAAAAAATCAGGCTGAATGTTCTGGGGAAATCAGAGCCTGACAGGCACTGCACATATTCTCCTAAGAGTGGGGATGGGAGGAGTGAGAATGATCTTTTTTCAGCACCAGGACAGCGGCCCTTTTGTCCAGTCTAGCCTATGTGGTAAACTAGGTCAAGAGAAGACCCCTTTTGAAAGAAAAGGAGAGCCTTGCCAAAAGCTCTAGAGAGGCAGGAAACTGTTAAGTCACAATGTGAGCGTAGGAGGTGTTTTTGACAAAGAAAAAAATATTTGCATCTATATTTGGGGCAGTGATTTTGAGATAAAGACATGAAGTTACCAAAATAACCTGAGACTGATTCTGTGGAAAAGAGACAGCAGGTGGGGCTGGGGGGACTGCTCCTTTGAAGCAGATATCTGCAATAAAAATGCAATTGGGGCTTTTATTTCCAAATAGGCTGCTACCTGTCATGCTCCAGCTTTGTGAAAAACTCAGAGAAAATCTAAATTCCAGAGGGAAATCAAGTGATGTTCACTTAACTTTTTTTTTTTTTTTGGTCAAATATAAGGCGATGGCACCCCATTCCAGTACTCTTGCCTGGAAAATCCCATGGACGGAGGAGCCTGGTGGGCTTCAGTCCATGGGGTCGCTGAGAGTTGGACACGACTCAGTGACTTCACTTTCACTTCTTTTCACTTTCACGCATGGGAGAAGGAAATGGCAACCCACTCCAGTGTCCTTGCCTGGAGAATCCCAGTGACGACGGAGCCTGGTGCGCTGCTGTCTATGGGGTCGCACAGAGTCCAACACGACTGAAGCGACTTAGCAGCAGCAGCAGCATATCAGATATTGTGGCTGAAAAATCATAACTTTAGTAGGTTTGTAGACCACAGACATATCAGATGGCCCCAGATGGGGCACTGATGTGTACCCCAAACTTGGTACCCTCCTAGATGTTTCTCAAAAAGTTGGGGCATGTTCCCTCAACCATTTTCCAGTGCTTTTATGTTCAAAGTGTCAAAAAATGAGAAAGCATTTAATTTTTTGTTTATCTTGTGTAACTGATATACCAGACACTTGGTGTCGTATGTGTGGGTATCTCGTTTCACACTTTCAGCCATACTATGAGGCAGATATCATTGTCATACATTACGAATAAATAAGGCTCAGGGACATTAAGAAGATTTGTTTCAACTTACCTACTCCTAAGTTCATTGTTATATTCAGAGTCAGCGCCTGACCTCTAAAGGCAAGACATGCCACAGTCTTTGTTCTTCAATTGTGTGGTATTAAGTGACAAAGAGGACTAAAAACTACCACACATAATAGGATCTTTACTCAGGCCAGGCGTGGTGATATGCACACACGCACACTCCCTCAACTCACACACGCATACTCCTGCACACACACATCTACAAGTACAATGCATATATACTCATGGCTATTCGTTTCTTAAAGCTGAGAACACAGAGCCTCACAGAGAACACTGAGCCCACCCACGCTCATATAGTCAGTAAGAAATGATCTGGGTTCAATTCCAGAATCATCCGACACCATGGCTTTTTCCATAGTATAGCTCCCAGAGATGGTGGTGGAGTAGAGGTCGACTCTGCCTATTGTCGATCCAATGTCTCATCTTCCATTCTTTCTTATTAGCAGAACCCCAGCAACAAACTAGCCAATATCCTGTCCCTTTCCTGGATTCTTTGCCTCTCACTTGTATTATTGAAAGTGTCTCTATGGAATATCCCAGGCTCTAGTCACACCCTTTCTGATCCAGCCAGTTCCCAGGTATATTCAAGTATGTCACAACTAGTGGAAAAGTTTTAAAGATGACTTGATGAAGTCTAAACTCTTTCACAATCAAATTCAAACTCAAACTGCAATGAAACTCAAAGCCTCTTTTGCAGGCTCATTCTGTCACTCATATTAATATAAATAATAACATACTCTGTCTCAGCCAGACTAAACCAGTCCTATTCTCCCAGAAGCATCCTGAACTTTTTATTATCTTGTCATTCACTTTTGCTAAACACTCTCAACACTGTACTTCCTACCTGCACAGTCTTAGAGCCCTTATAAAGTCTAGACCTCAAGATGCCTTATAAAGTTTCTCTCTTTTTTTGGAAATCCAGTAAGAATATAATGGATTCATGGTACTTACACATAAATCAGATTCAGATTGGTATTTTCATACATTGATTTTTGGTGAGTTGATTGATTAAATGTGTTATATTTAGGCTCCACCTACTTTGTGAAAGATATGCCTAGGTTCTGAGGATGCACATACAGTAAGTGTAAAGAAGGCTGAGTGCTGAAGAATTGATGCTTTCAAACTGGGGTGCTAGAGAAGATCTTGAGAATCCCTTGGACAGCAAGGAGGTCAAACTAGTCAATCCTAAAGAAAATAAACCCTGAATGTTCATAGAAAGGACTGATGCTGAAGCTGAAGCTCCAATAATTTGACCACCTGATGTGAAGAACTGACTCCTTAGAAAAGACCCTGATGCTGGGGAAGATTGCAGGCAGGAGGAGAAGGGGACGACAGAGGATGAGATGGTTGCATGGCTTCATCGACTCAATGGGCATGAGTTTGAGCAAAATCCGGGAGATAAGGAAGGACAGGGAAGCCTGGGGTGCTGCAGTCCATGTAGTCATAAAGACACAACTTAGTGACTGAACAACAACAACAAGTTCATTGCCCTCAAGGAACGTACTGAGAACCACTTCTCTGCGCGTCTTTGTCTGTCCCCCAGCTCTTACACACAGATTAGCTAGAATGTAACAGATTTAGGAGTGGAAACTCTTTCTTTTGACTAGATGATGAATTTCAAAGACAGATATGCATTACTCTGTGTGGTTATATCACTTGATTATAGTATTGCTGTATTATATGTTATAATTATTAGAAGTTATTGTCATTACTAATATTTTCTGATTTATAACTATAGACCTTATACTTGACAAAGTGCTACACACTGTCATGCAATCCTAATAATAACTGAATATGAGAGCTATTACTTACCTCATTCTACAAATGAAGGAAATGAGGCACAGAGTATTTAAATGAATTATAAGCAGTAAGTAGTGGATGCAAGCTTTGAACTGTGGCAGTGTGAACCAGACCCTGACCAACTGCAATGCCCTTACTCCTGTATTGAATAGTTGAGAGTATCAACTCTGGGACTTCCCTGATTGAGACTTCACCTTCTAACACAGGGGATGAGAGTTCGATCCCTGGTCAGGGGGCCAAGATCCCACATACCTCGAGGCCAAAATATCAAAACATAAAACAATGTGCACTCATAGGTGGTTCATGTTGATGCATGGCAAAAAGCACCACAATACTGTAAAGAAATTAACCTCCAATTAAAATAAATAAATTTTAACAATTAAAAAAAGCATTATTTTAACAAATTCGATAAAGACTTTGAAAATAGTCCACATCAAAATCTTATTTTAAAAGATGGTACGGGGAGGGAGGAGGAAGGGGGGTTCAGGATGGGGAACATGTGTATACCTGTGGTAGATTCATGCTGATGTATGGCAAAACCAATACAATATTGTAAAGTAATTAACCTCCAATTAAAACAAATAAATTTATACTAAAAAAAAAGTGAGTAACAACTTTTGCATTACCCAGCCTGAGTTTCTCCTCATTATCTCTGTGACCCCACCAAGAGTCAGTTTCCTTATCTGTAAAATTGGAATAAAGATAATATCTATCTTCTAGGGTTTGGGGGAGGATCAAATACCTAAATATACATCAAGTATGTAGAATAGCACCTGGTAAAAATATAGCGTTACTTTAGGCAGTAATAATGGTTATGCAGAGGCTCAGGAAGCAACAGAGAATGAATGAAGACCTAGCCCAGAGTCCCATGCACAGCTTAAACTCAGCAGCAGTAAACCAATCTTCAGCCCAGGGCCTAGAATACAACAGGGTGCACAGTAATTGTTTACTGATTGAACAGCTGACTGTCAAAAGGTGGGAAGGGGCGGTGGGGGTGACAACTGTGTGGAAACCCAGGATGAGTTTGCATCATGCTCTGAACATTTGACCCGACTCCACAGGGTGATGGGTCCCCAGCCAGGAAGAATCCAATTTCAATACCACAAATGGTGCACACACCCAGTCCATATCCCGAGCCCTGTAGCTCTAGACCCTGGAGTACAGTTGTCTATGCAACACAGCTACTTCTGTGTCTAGACACTGGTGACGCTATCCCCCCACCTCCCATCTACTATATCCGGTTCTCAAAGCTGCAATTGCACCTCCTGAAAGAAGAAGTTTATGAGATTAATTAAAGGATGTCAGTTTCACGTGCATATTATCATATGTGAAACAGATTGCTAGTCCAGGTTCGATGCATGAGACAAGGTGCTCAGGGCTGGTGCACTGGGATGACCTAGAGGGATGGGATTGGGAAGGAGGTGAGAGGGGGATTCAGGATGGGGAACACATGTACACCCATGGCTGATTCATGTCAACGTATGGCAAAACCACTACAATATTGTAATTAGCCTCCAATTAAAACAAATAAATTTAAAAATTAAATAAATTAAAAAATTTTTTAAAGGATGTCAGTTTCAGAATGACACGCAGGATTCCTGTCTGAACCTGCACCTAGTAAGATGACGGGTCATCCAGGCTATTCCTCTGCCTCCGAGCATGTCTTGCCCCTCTCCTTCCCCAGAGAAAGAGCATCTCAGCTCTTCTTCTGATCTTGGAGAAACTGAGGCAGGTACGCTTTGTTCCAAGTTTCACTGAAAGAGAACCTAGGGCATTTTCTTTGCTGTGAAATGGCTCCAAAGCAGAGAGAGTTGAAATTCTCTTTTAGATCTGAATTCTTGGGGGGCAGGAAAGGAGAGGGAGGGTGATGCTATTCCATCATCATTTTCCAACCCATTCCTCCAGTTTCAAAGGCCTTAGACTGCTTATAAAAGCAAAGTCCTTAAGGGAAGGAGGCCAGCTCTGGACCTCAAACAAACCCTGTAGTAATGAGGAGGTGGTACGTGGCTTGAGACTTGGATGTCCAAATGTTCAAATCCCCAGCCAGCTGCCTCTCTTGTAATAAGATGAAAAGACAGACATGGGGAAGGTATACCCTACACAAAATCATTGATATTATCATTTTAAACCATCCCTGGATGTGTACGGGAAGGCTTTCCAGATGGTGCCGGTGGTAAAGAACGCTCTTGCCAATGCAGGAGACATGAGACGCAGGCTCTGTCCCTGGGTCGGAAAGATCCCCTGGAGGAGGGCATGGTAATCCTCTCCAGTACTCTTGCCTGGAGAATCCCACGGACAGAGGGAAGGTGTACTGCTATCACCCCAGACGCTTTAAAATAGCATTTCTAGGGATAGGACAAATATACCTATTGTTTTCACTCCAGTTGATGCAGAAGGTCAGTTGAAGCTGAGAATCATTTATCAGGATTTTGCTCCAAAGGACACTACAGACTTCCAGAGAACTGGATATTACAAGTAGCTCTAAGAGCCCAGGAGCCCAGCTTGTTGCTGCTCAGTCGCTCAGTTGCATCCAACTCTTCTGTGACCCCCACGGACTGTAACCCACCAGGCTCCACTGTCCGTGGGATTTCCTAGGCAAGAAGTGAGTTGTCATTTCCTTCTCCAGGGAATCTTCCTGATCCAAGGATCAAACCTGCATCTCCTGCACTGCCAGGTGGATTCTTCACCACTAGGGAAGCCTGCAAACTGGCTTAGAAAAAAACCTAGACCTACAAGCTTTAAATATGCTTAGGCAGCTGCACAGGCCCGTTTCTTGAGGCCCACAGTTTATCTCAGCCCACAATAGTAACAACAGCTAGTGTGCAGATAGAGAAAGAGTCTCTCTCCATGAAGACTTGATTTGAACTGTTTGAGTTGCCTTTCAGAGAGAGAGGATAGCTCCCATCAATCAGAAGGAAGTTCTAGGTCCATCATATTTGTCCTGACCACGCAAGAGAGGGGAATTACAGAGTCGAAAGAGAGAAAAGAAGACATCCTAAGGAAACCCTCAGCTGATGAACGTAGGGCTAGAGCTCTGTCCCTGGGTCACATTCCTTGTCCAGTATTATGTCTCAGCACAGGACTAGCCCTAAGTAAGCATCCTTCAAATATTTGTTGAATGGAAAGACAAATGAAAGTTCTGCAAGTAACTTTATCTCTGTCCTGTCTCATTCTATCAAACCTCTGTTCTAGTTTAGAGTTCATGGGAAAGTCAAGTTTACTCTCAGATACCATGAAGCAAAAAGCATGCCACTTTCTGGCTGATGAACATTTTTTGTTTTCTAAGATAGGGAAACTAACACCATGGAAAGAGCTTACTGGGGTGGTGGACTAGACCACTTCACACGTGCCCCACCACCTACCAGCCATGTGACTGATGAGTCGCCCTACCTTGCTATGTCTCAGTTTCACCACCTGCAGGCTACGGATAGTAGCATAGCTATTGCAGGGGTTTCTACTGTGTTCTCTGCTATGACTGGCACATGGTGGACACCCTGTAAAAGGCGGCTGTTCAGAGAGTGACTCTGGCTGACTTTTAAGCCTTTGAACATAGGAGAGGGTCCTAGCCAATTGTCGCTGTCCAGTTGCTAAGTCATGTCTGACTCTGTGACCCCGTGGACTGCAGCACACCAGGTTCCCCCGTCCTTCACTCTCTCTCTGAGTTTTCTCAGATTCATGTGCATTGAGCCAGTGTTACTATCTAACCATCACATCCTCTGCCACCCCTTTCTTTTGCCTTCAATCTTTCCAAGCATCAGGGTCTTTTCCAGTGAGTCAACTCTTCCCATCAGATGGCCAAAGTGTTGGAGATTCAGCATCAGCATCAGTCCTTCCAGTGAGTATTCAGGGTTTACTTCCTGTAAGATTGACTGGTTTGGGCTATCCAATAGGGTTGGGCTTTTTGAAGCTTGATTGCCCCAAGGACTTGGGATGGTTTTAGTGTTCAGAACAGGTATCTTCTTGAGAATGGATGGACACAGTGGAAAGAAAATGAGAGCTAGAAAGACAGAGTGGGCTTAAATCCCTATTATGCCACTAGCAAGCAGTGTGACTTGGGCCACTGTCTCTCTTGGCCTCTCATTATCTGCAGAAGGCAGGGGTCAAATTAAGTGATTTCTCACAGCCCATCCCAGAGTTTATAATTTTATCTCTGCATTCACAAATGCCTTACCTGGCAGTACTACCTCAGGTGGTAAGAGCAGCAAATGGAGTTTATTTGGGGCTAGAAGACCACATCTTTTTTTTTTTTTTAAGGGAAACTACAGTAGAAGTTATAGTGTGGAAATAAGATGGGTTAAGGTGATAGGTTGTGGATCTTTTTGAAATTTTTTTGAAATCTGTTTTATAGTTGCATTATAAATTGTATATTCTTTTTTATTTAAATTTATTTATTTTAATTGGAGGCTAATTACTTTACAATGAGGTGAGGATCAAGCCCCACAATATCTAGAGCCCAAGAAGGGATCTGAGCAAGGAAAATTTGTGGGAAGGTGGAGGAGAATTTAGAAGGGTTTTGATCCAAAGTGGAGTTCAAGTGGGATGATGGAAAGAGCATCACTGATTTAGCCTGTAGGTAGATGTCAAGAACAGTTCTCAGAGCTTCCCAGGTGGCGCTAGGGGTAGAGAACCCACCTGCTAATGCAGGAGACATGACAGACCCAGGTTCGATCCCTGAGTAGGGAAGATTCCCTGGAGGAGGGCATGGCAATCCACTGCAGTATTCTTGCCTGGGAGAATCCCATGGACACAGGAGCCTGGCAGGCTACAGTCCATAGGGTCACAGAGAGTCAGGCACAACTGAAGTGACTTAGCACGCATGTACAGTTCGGAGCTGGATGAATGGCAATGTTGAATGCCTTACAGTCACAGTAAAACTGTGTGACCTGGAATAAGCCACATTCCCTCTCAGAGTCTCAGATGCCTTATAAGCAAAATGAGAGTGGTGTGCAGACTAAATCAGAGCCTTTTTTTTTCTTCTTGATAATAAAAGATATATGCCCAAATGACCCAGCCCAAAGGGTGGACCTATGTTTTGGTGACATCTTTCCCCCACTGAAGGTTTTTTCAAGGAAACAGGGTTATTTTTAGGACAGCCCTATCTGCTGAGTATGAGCCTCCATAGAATGAAAGTGGAGACATGCCTTTTTAGCTGCACAATGGCTTTCAGCTCTCACTAAGAAATCAACATAAAAATAAGGAGAAAGGTACTTACCATATAGTTATAGCTTTGAATCTGTTATAATTTATAGAAAGAGTGATTACATTAGAACCCATGGTGTTTGCAATATCTTTCCCAAAATGAGTTATACACCAGGATGGAAAAGCTCTCAGCAAGAAGATCTCCTAAGGTCTAGCTCCTAGGGACACTGTAAGATGTCCTATGGGGTCAATAATTCCTTCCAGGGTGTCTCCTAGCTACTACACAGTGGCTTTAGGGCATAGTACTCAAGAAGGCAGGCCCGGAGTCAGACTATCTGACAGTTCTGTGACTATGAGCAAGCTTTTGTTGTTTAGTCACTCAGTCATGTCCAACTCTCCCATGGACTGCAGCACGCCAGGTTTCCCTGTCCTTCACCATCTCCCGGAGCTTCCTCAAACTCATGTCCATCGAGTCAGTGATGCCATCCAACCATCTCATCCTCTGTCATTCCCTTCTACTCCTGCCTTCAATCTTTCCCAGCATCAGGGTCTTTTCTAATGAGTCGGCTATTTGCATCAGGTGGCCAAAATGTTGGAGCTTCAGCTTCAGCATCAGTCCTTCCAATGAATATTCAGGACTGGTTTCCTTTAGGATTGACTGGTTTGATCTCCTTGCAGTCCAAGGGACTCTCCAGAGTCTTTTCCAACACTACAGTTCAAAAGCTAGGTAATTACTTTGCTATGCCTTGGTTTTCTCATCTGTAAAGTGAGTACAATAATAACTGAGGATATGGTGAGTATGTAATGAAATAATATATGTACAGAGCATGGTATATTATCAGTGCTCAGTGTTATCTAAGGTCACACAGACACTATATTCTCCCCTTTCTTCATTCAGCAAGGATTTACCAGAGTTCTCTGTGAGTCAATTGGTTTCATGTATTGAGTATGAAGCAAGAAACAAGGTGCTTGCTTGATGTCTCGTGAGACTTATCTTCTAGTGGAGAGACCAAAAAAAATAAAAGGGCGGGGGGAGAAGGAGAAAAAAAGGAGGAGGGAGAGGAAGAAGAGGTGGAGGAGGAGGGGGGAGGAGAAAAAGAAGAAGGAGAAGAGGAGGAAGGAGATCAATGAATAAATCACACAAATTCATATGGCAAGGGTAATCTAATGAAAATAAAAGAGATAAGATGAAATTAACTAGGGTAGAAGGGAAATGTCACAGTGAGTGACTAAGATGGGGAAACTTCATCTCCCCCATTTCTGTCCCTAAGCCAATAGTCCCCTCTCCTCTCCATTTCTTTTCCTTTAACCCCTGTCCTGTCATATATTTCTGTAGTGCTGTGTTGAACAAGCTGTGATTTAGTGATTCAGGTATGAAACTTGAACCATGTGCCTTCATTAGGATTGGAAATCATAGTTTTAAGCTTTTTCATTGTTCCTTGCTGTATCCCTGGACCATAAAGAAGCTTGAGTACCAAGGAATTGATGCTTTTGAACTGTGGTGCTGGAGAAGACTCTTGAGAGCATCCTGGACAGCAAGAAGATCCAACCAGCCAATCCTAAAGGAAATCAACTCTGAATATTCACTGGAAGGATTGATGCTGAAGCTGAAGCTTCAATTCTTTAGCCCCCTGATGCAGAGAACTGACTGGAAAAGACCCTGGATGCTGGGAAAGATTTAAGGTAGAAGGAGAAGAGAGTTACCGAGGATTAGATGGTTGGATGGCATCACTGATTCAGTGGACATGAACTTGGGCAAACTCCAGGAGAGAGAAGGACAGGGAAGCCTGGTATGATGCAGTCCATGGGATTGCAAAGAGTTTGGACACAACTTAGTGGCTGAAAAAAAAATACCCCTTGAGGCTTTCCTGCTGACTCAGTGGTAAGCAATCTGCCTGCAATGCAGGAGACTTGGGTTTGATCCCTGGGTTAGAAAGATCCCCTGAAGAAGGAAATCGCTACCTATTCCATTATTCTTCACTAGTAAGTTCCATGGACAGAAGAGCCTGGAGGGATACAGTCCATGAGGTCACAAAGAGATGAACACAACTTAGCGGCTAAATAACAGCCACAATATATCCCTTATCCTTAGGTCAACACTTGTTATAACGTAGATACATATTCAATAAATATTCACTGAATGCATGTGTGGAAAAGCCAGAGCCATGAATGACTTGCTGCTTCACACAGCTGGGAGAAATCCTGATTCAGCCTCATGCAGTCTGCTCCCTTTAGAGTTCATATATGGATTCACAGCCCTTGGCCATCCCAGCCACTCCTGGTTTTTGCATAACTTTACGAAGACTAGGAAGGAGTGCTGATAGTCTGAGAAGCCAGAATCCAATGTTACCTTTTTTTTTGTTACTTCTATTAAAAAGCAGAGACATTACTTTGCCAACAAAGGTCCATCTAGTCAAGATTATGGTTTTTCCAGTGGTCACATATGGATGTGAGAGTTGGACTATAAAGAAAGCTGAGCACCCAAGAATTGATGCTTTTGAACTGTGGTGTTGGAGAAGACTCTTGAGAGTCCCCTGGACTGCAAGGAGATCCTAGTCCATCCTAAAGGAGATCAATCCTGGGTGTTCATTGGAAGGACTGATGTTGAAGCTGAAACTCCGGTACTTTGGCCACCTGATGCGAAGAGCTGACTCATCTGAAAAGACCCTGATGCTGGGAAAGATTGAGGTCAGGAGGAGAAGGGGACAGTTGGATGGCATCACCGACATGATGGACATGGGTTTGGGTGGACTCTGGGAGGTGGTGATGGACAGGGAGGCCTGGCATGCTACGGTTCATGGGGTCGCAAAGAGTTGGACACAACTGAGCGACTGAACTGAACTGAACTGATGAACTTGAGGAAGCCATGTAGTCACTCTAGACTTCTGTTTTCTCATTACTTTAAAATGGGAAAGCAAGTTCTTCTATTAGCAGGAATTAAGTCAGTCATTTTTAATTCATAAAAATGAATTGTAAATTCCTACCAAGTGCATGGTATTATCATTACAATACAAGCAATTAGTGGCCACAAAGTAAAACTCCAGATCCTAAAGCAAATGTTTGATAAGGATCATCTCCAGCCTCCTTCAGGCCCTAAAGCCCTCAGATCTCCTTAATATCCACCCAGGTCCTCCTCTTTTTGTCCTTAACTAAACATTGTAGGGACTTCTTGGGTATAAGAAGAACATTCTGCCTAGAGCTATGGTAATATAACCAAAGTTTGCTGCAAATGAAAGAGCTAGAATTGGAGGCATTTAGAAGCTCAGAATAAACAGGCTAATTGGAGGAATGAAATATCCATTAGTCTAAATGAATATTTCTATAAAGCTGCATGTTAGACATTGATAAAAAGAGATGATTAAATGCAGAATTAACCAAGATTAATTATTTTAATCGAGAGATTAATCACGATTGTATCTTTACATTAGTTTACTCTGCTGATGTTTGCTCAGCAATCTGAGGGGAAATCTGTTCATTTATCACCTTCATGTTTGAAAATCGGCCCATATTTTACACAGCCTCCCATCTACCATCATTAACCTCTTTGTAAACGGAAGTTCCTAACAGATAAATAGCATTTGAGAAGAACATGTATTGGGCCAAGGACACAGAGCTCCATGCCAGGGGTCTGGAGTGAAAGCTGAATTCTCCAAAACGTTTGAGGGGTGGGCTAACAGAGGCGATGGGTGACGTTTAGAGATGGGTGGTTTGTGTGAGCATGAGAAAGCACAGTAGCTGGTAGAGATGGAGCAGGAAAGGACTCTTGCTCTGGGAAACTAAAGCAGCCCAGTGCCAAATGAGATACTAGGAAGTGTGAAGACAGACCTGGATCATGTGGCTCCTTGATACCGTCACATGTTTCTTCATCTCCAGGTCTTGACAGATGAATTTGCTGATAACCATCCAAACTCGTTCTGTCTGGGGCTCCATCTTCTTAGTGAAAAGTCTGAACATTTACCCAGTGTTCACGCCAAAAAACTAGACTAATTCCTAATATGTGTGTCTGTACTACTTCCCCAACCAATCAGACTATGTATATTTATATTGATATAGTTCATATATATTCATATATACACAGTATTTACATATCCTTATATTAATGCTTGTTATATACACATACATATATGAATATTATTATATATGCATATTCAATTGCTCTGTCTTAGATAACAATTCATACTCTTCAATCCTGGCTTGCATTTCTGACTTGGGTCATGCTGGCTGGATTGGAAACTGGTAGCAATCACTACTAAATTAATTAAATTTGAGAAAAGTATGCTACATTGGACAACTCTTATATTTTTTTCTTCCAACAGAAGTTTATTAAATACTTGTTGTACATCACAGCTTCCCAGGTGGCTCAGTGGTAAAGAATCCACCTGCCAGTGCCTAAGACACAGGTTTGATCCCTGGTCCAGGAAGATCCCCTGGAGAAGGAAATGGCTCCCTATTCCAATATTAAAAATGCCACAGACAGAGGAGCCTGGCAGGCTACCATCCATGGGATCACAAAGAGTCAGACATGACTTAAAGCCTGAACAACAACATTGTATAGCAGGCCTTATGGTTTAACTGAGCAGTGCTTTTGGTGGATATATTCTGTGGTTGTTAACTCTTAATATAAAGTACTATCACCATATAAAGTACAATCATAATTTATATTTTGCCAAAGAAAAACTGAGTCATGGTGAGTTTAAATAACTGGAACAAAGTCTATAAATAAATCTGGGGAGAATTGAGATCTTAACAATTATTGAGTCTTTTGATCCATGAACATGGTACATTTCACTATTTAAATCATCTTTAATTTCTCTCAGTGACGTTTTGTGGTTTTCAGTGTGTAAGACTTGTATTTGTTTTGTTAAACTTACTCATAAATACTTTATTTTTTGATACTATTTTGAGTGGAATTGCTTTCTTAATTTCACTGAGATCGTTTTTTGTTGGCATAAAGGAATTGCAGTATTAGCTTTGCATTCTGTGACCTTGCCAAACTTGCTCATTAGTTCTAGAATTTTTGTGTGTTGGTGTATTCCCTGAAATTCCCTACACACTGAACAACAACATGAACAACAAAAGGTATATAAATGGTCTTTAGATATTTATAACTCAACTTTACCTTGCCTTAAGCAGCTCCTGACCTAAGTAGTATCTAATGAAGTATCATTTTGTGCCCTTCAAAATCTGAAATCCTTCATTAACTCTCAGAGTTCGTCCCCACTCCCAGAATGTTCTTATTCCCCAAACACTCTCTCTCCTTTGGGTTTGGTGCTTCCAGTCTGCATCTGGCAGCTTGGATCTTGGATTTGGCCCTCCGTATAGACTGAAGCTGAATGATTAAAGATGTGACAGGCAGCCAATTGGCAAAACAAGAAGAATGAAAATTAACATCCCTGAGAGCTGACTGTATACAAGTCACTATGCTGGACATTTTCACGTGGTTTTTGATTCACTGATCACAACCACACTTAATGAATAGCAATTATTATTCCTGCTTAACAGACAAAAATTTTTCACATCTAATTTCAAGTCTGGGTTTCACAGAACTTGATTTGTCCATTAACAGAGAGTTAGTGTATGAAGGAAACTAGATATCAAACCATATCTTCACTCAAAAGCTTTCTATACTGCCTCTGAAAAATTACCTTTCACATTACATATCCATGGACACAATATTGATTATCATAAAACTTCATTAGTGGGGCATTTTTAGACCCATTTTACAGATGAGGAAATCAAGGCTTGCACAGAGTTATGCAGTTATAGAGAACTCAGAATAGGATGTGAGCTCGAATATTTCTGATCTTTTCATAACACATTTTTGTTCAATGACTAAGTATGTGGAATCTGCAGTCAGACTCTGGGTTCTACTCTGTGCTCCACCAGTTTCTAAGTGAGTGATCTTAAACAAGTTGCTTAACATGGTCTGACTACATTTTTCCTCAGTGGGAATAATTATTATACTTCCTTGTGAAGCTGTCCCGAGGATCAGTTGAGACTATATATAACGTACATATGGCAGGTAACATGTAAGATGTTATTATGATGATTAAGAATGAATATATCCTTCCTTAGTTACTGGATTTCTAGGGAAGAAAATAAAGACATTTCATGAAAATTTTCAGCATAAACCTTTTTTCTTGTTTTGGTGTATGTTCCCTTATCTCTTTCCTCTCCCAAACAGAACTAGGTTGGGAGCTGTAGGAAGCCCCGTGTCAAGGTCTTGTTCTGCCACCAGGGCAGAATCGGGTGTGGGAGGCTCCAAAGTCTTCTTGCTCTCTTTGGCATCCAGAAGTAGGCTTCCATGCTACGGGCATCGTGACATGGGTTTGTATTAATACTTAAAGCATTTCTACTTCAGGTTAGGATCTTGACACAGGTTTCCTTTCAATGCACATTCTGCTAGGTAGGCTGGGTTCTAGAAAATTTTCGTTTGCTCTACCAATCAGGAAAAGTCTCAGAGACAGAGCTGGATAGTCAGTTCCTAAAACTTTCACCGAGTTGGAAAACACATCAGCAATCATTTTTCTGACCCTCTGCTTCCTTATCATTAAAATAAGGAATAGCCAGGCTTGCCAGGTAGCATGAATGAAATAATGTACATAATATGCTAAGAATGAATGCTCCCTGTAGGAGAGAGCTGTAATGTTCCGTAAGAGTTCGACTTGAGAATTAGGACACCTCAGTTCTCACATAGCTATGAATTTTCTGTGTGTTTTTATGTGAGCTGCTTGCCCTTGCTGGCTGACAATTTTTTTTCTATATAATTAATGATTGGGATTTTATACATGCTTAATATTTCTTCCCCCTCAATCGGCATAAGCAAATCCTCCATTCATCCATCACACATTTTTATTTAAGTACCTACCTACCACCAAGATCCTTGGTGGCTCAGTGGTAAAAAATCTGCTTGCAATACAGGAGACCCAGTTTCGATCCCTGGATTGGGAAGATCCTCTGGAGGAGGAAATGGAAACCCACTCCAGTATTCTTGCCTGGGAAATCCCATGGAGCCTGATAGGCTGCAGTTCATAGGGTTGCCAAGAGTCGAATATAACTGAGCCACTACCACCACCCAAGAACTGATGATATCAGATGAAGAAGAAGGCCTAAAGGAACTCTATGCTCTTTGGATATGACCTATATGCATTATGGGAGCAAGGGAAAAAGGAAATAACTAATGGTTTTGAGAGGAGCTGCGCACGGCTCAGAGAGCAGCCCAGTCCAGTCAGAAAGCAGGTGATGTCTAAAATGAGCCTTGGTCTAGTATAGGGTGTCCAGTTGAGCAAGAAGGCCACAAAGAAGATGCTTATGAGTTGACTCCAGATTCTGCATAACTCAAATTGTGCTGTGATGGATCCGACCAGAAATGGAAAGTTCGCCTTCTCTGAGGGACGTTTGGAAAATATTCTTTTAAAATTTTATTTATTTGTGGCCGTGCTGTGTCTTTGTTGCTGGGCACAGGCTCTCTCTAGTTTCAGAACACAGGCTTCTCACTGTGTTGGCTTCTCTTGTTGCAAAGCATGAGCCCTAGGGTGCAGAGGCTTCGATAGTTATGGCGTGCGGGCTTTATTTCCCTGGGGCATCTGGAATCTTCCCAGACCAGGGATCAAACCCATGTTCCCTGCATTGGCTGGTTGATTCTTAACCATTGGGCCACCAGGGAGTCCTTGAAGGGACTTTTCCAAGTACATCCCCAAGTAAGATCAAGGTTTGCCTCTCAGTTTCACTCCAAGTATCAAGTGGATTTGATATATTGATTCTAGCTTATGTGCCTAACATAGAGCGAGCCATAAGCCAATGTCTTAGGGAAAGATGTATAGGTCTGGGGATATGGAATAAGCAACAAATAAACATCCTCTTATGCTTTCAGCTAATTTTCTGGGATTCAAAGAAAGATTTGAGCTTCTCTGAGACAGGAAAACCAATGTCCTTTGCCCATTAGTAGGCCTGAGGGAGACTATGGCTCTAAGGCATCATGGGTCTTGAAATTCCTGCCAGGTTGGAGATGTGCTTACCTGACAGATGTCCTCCATACCGCTGAGTGTGGTGTTCTCCTAAATGGTGGGGTGGTGGCGGTGGTGCTGCTGATGAAACTGCGGTTGTCCCTAAGATGTACAAAAATTGTTCATTTATCCTGTTTGGCTGTCCCCCAGTCTTTCCCACATTTTTAACACTATAATTTTTCCTCACAGGGTTACTCTTTTTTATTTTTCCATTCAGTGCATGTAATTCAAGTAGAGCTGATTCCATCTGTGGTCTGGGAACCCATCTGTGGTTATGTGGCCCAAGCCTGGTCAATCAGAAAACTGCATCCTTCTTGACAACAGTGATCACAGAATATCCCAGAACGCTCGCTAGAGTGACTGGGAGAGAGGTATGCTCTTGTAATAAGAATGATGGGAAGAAAAGAAGCAAACCAGAGGGGTTAGCCTGCTGTCAGGC
>SJYF01000056.1:20000766-20016402 GCA_006410515.1 Procapra przewalskii
AGAAAACAAAACGGAGAGCAATCAATACCACTGCTGATGCTGTTTTAGCATTCATACACACTTCTGCCTGAAGTTGTTGCCCACCTTGGACTTTGCAACTGTGTGAACCAATAAAGTTGCTCGAGGTTAGTTTTCTGTCCCCTGAATGTTGTTCCTGATTTAAACAATGATGTTCTTATTTTTGAAGCTTGGGGCATGGAAAGTCAAAGTGTTAGTTGCTCAGTTGTGTCTGACTGTTTGCGGCCTTCTGGACTGTGTAGCTCACCAAGCTCCTCTGTCCATGGAAATCTCCAGGCAGGAATACTGGCATCTGCAGCCATTCACTTCTCCAGGAGATCTTTTCAACCCAGGGATTGAACCCAAGTCTGCTGCAGTGCAGGTGGATTCTTTACCATGTGAGCCACCAGGCAAAGATCACTGGGGCATAGAAAGTGGGAGATAAGTGGCAGATACTTCTGATATGCATTTCCCTATTATCTCAAAGAATTTCTCTCTTCCCAGGATAATGGTCCAGCTCCACAATCCAGACAAACATTTTTCTCCATAGGACTTCCGAACCATTTTCCAACCTGTGGTTCCAAGGCTCCCTTGTCTATAGAATTCTCCTCCCACGACTTTTTTGCTGCTTCTTTTTAAAAATAACTCCCATCTGCTCGTCTGCCTCCTGCTCTTCCTTCTGTTTCCACATTCTGAGCTTCCCCGGTCACTGTCCCTGGCCCTGAGAAAGCTTTGGAGATTACCTCTTAGACCCATTCCTCCCAGCTGGGCTTTCCTTCTGTCCAATTTTTTTTCCCCTTCTGTCCAATTTAACTCTCCAAATCACAGGCTTCTCTTTCCTTGGCTCAAAGAACGACCCATCAAAATAATTTGGCTGCATTTCTGAATTCACTCAAACTCTTTATAAAGCCATAGATTTCTAGACGTAACTTTTTGACATCCTGACAATAAATGGCTAATCAGAGAACTTAGCCGATGCAAATCGTAAGGAGAGATGTCTCTTTGTATTGGTTTAAGCTTAGAGAAAAGCTGAACCAAGGCTCTTAACCAACAGGAATTGGTTAAATCCAAACTATGATAATTCTGGATAATAGCTCAGATGGTAAAGAATTTGCCTGCATTGCAGATACCTCGGTTCAGCACGTGAATTGGGAAGATCCCCTAGAATAGTAAACGGCAACCTACTCCAGTAGTCTTGCCCAGAAAATCCCATGAACAGAGGAGCCTGGGAGACTACAGTCCATGGGGTCGAAAAGAGCTGGGCATGACTGAGTGACTAACGCTTTCAGTTTCTTCAAACTACAATAAAGCCAATACTTACTGACAAGGTATTGTGAGTTATTTTGGGGGGCTAAGCACTTCTACAGGCTTCCTTTATTTTTTTCAGAAAGGTTTGCTAAGTATTATAATTACCTCCATTCTGAGGATGAGAAAAGTGCGGTAGAAAAAAGTTAAGAAATTTGCTCAAGGTCACACTGCTAATGGCAGTTATAGTATTCATCTGTGGGGTTCATCCAAATATCCTTGGATTTCTACTTTTCTAGATACAAGGAATCATGGGAATTCCCTGCCCTGTGGAAGTCGGTATTCACCTTTCCCATCAGCAAAGACTTCAGATGGTGGCAGTTTCATCAGCCTGGTAAACATGACATAGAGGACTCAGCAGGCTGTTGTTGTTAGCCGCTAAGTCATGGACAACCCTTTTGCAATCCCAGGTTCCACTGTCCATGGGATTTCCCAGGCAAGAATAATGGACTGGGTGATCATTCCCTTCTCTAGGGAATCTTCCCGATACAGGGATTGAACCTGTGTCTCCTGCACTGCAGATGGGTTCTTTACTGTGCCACCAGGCATAGAGCCTCCCGATGATGCTTAATGAATATATAAAATAAGCAAGAAATAAAACTTTATTGCTTTGAGCCTCAAAAACTTGTAGCATTTTAAAAATTTCTGACCCATGACCTACACAGTTTAACTGATATATTAGTAGAGTCACAGTTAGAAGCTCTGATAATCTGGTTTCAAAGCCACACATTTCTCTTAGGAAAAGTGGGAGAAAGTGGGAACCCCAGAATGACTGAGCGCCACCTGGAAGTTTACAGGATACAGCATCTCTGCAACACCCAGGATGTCTAGTCTCTCAGCAACAGAATCTTCGTCATTGTGAGCACAGACCTGAACACCATGCTCCACTGCTCTCTACTCACTGTTCCACCATTTTGGTAACAGAGCGTTTGTGTCTCCAGCTTTCCTGACTCTCTTCTCCCATTTCTATATTGTTGTTCAGTGGCTCAGTCCTGTCCAGCTCTTTGGGACCCCATGGACTGCAGCAAGCCATGCTTCCCTGTCTTTCACTATCTCCCTGAATTTGCTCAGACTCATGTCCATTGAGTTGATGATGCCATACAGCCATCTCATCCTCTGTTGCGCCCTTCTCCTCCTGTCCTCAATCTCTCCCAGCATCAGGGTCTTTGCATCAGGTTTCCAAAGTATTGGAGCTTCAGCTTCAGCATCAGTCCTTCCAGTGAATATTCAGGACTGATTTCCTACAGGATTTACAGGTTTGCTCTCCTTGCAGTCCAGGGGAATCTCAAGAGTCTTCTCCAGCACCAGTTCTTGAAAGCATTTGAAAGCATATATTGAAAGCGTAAGTTCTTTGGTGCTCAGTTTTCCTCATGGTCCAACATCTGTACATCACTACTGGAAAAACCATAGCTTTGACTATGCAGACCTTTGTCAGCAAACTGATGTCTCTGCTTTTTAATATACTGTCTAGGTTTGTCATAGCTTTTCTTCCAAGGAGCAAGTGTCTTTTCATTTCATGGCTACTGTCACTGTCCACAGTGATTTTGGAGCCCAAGAAAATAAAGTCTGTCACTGTTTCTAACTTTTCCCCATCTATTTTCCCAAGTGTCTGGCAACCTAGGATGTCTCCTTATTCATATCCATGCTGTGCTTAGTCGCTCAGTCATGTCCAAGTCTTTGCAACCCCATAGAGTGTAGCTCCTTCGTCCATGGGGATTCTCCAAGCAAGAATACTGGAGCGGGTTGCCATGCTCTCCTCCAGGGTATCTTCCCAACCCAAGGACTGAACCCAAGTATCCCACACTGCAGGCAAATTCTTTATCATCTGAGCCACCAGGGAAGCCCAAGAATACTGGAGTGAGTAGTCTGTCCCTTCTCCAGGAAATCTTCTCAACCCAGGAATTGAACCAGGGTCATGACTTTTCCTTTCTACCCTCTTTGCTTATGCTGTTGCTTCAGAGGGTGATTTCTATAAACTGCATTCTCTCTCTATCTTGCATTTTAAGCTCCTAAAGTGGAATGTCTGCTTGGTTCAGAAAATTATGAGTCATGTTGTAGGCTACTTACCATAGATTTGTAGATGAGGAGGTCAAGTGCTTATCCTGTTCCAATCGATTACCAAGAAGCCTGGATAACCTGTAAACCAGACTGTGTGTGTATGTTGGCCACTCATTCGTGTCCAATTCTTTGCAACCCCATAGACTGTAGCCCACCAGGCTCCCCCGTCCATGGAATTTTTAGTTAAGAATACTGGAGTGGGTCGCCATTCCCTTCTCCAGGAGATCTTCCCAACCCAGGGATCAAACCTAAGTCTTCTGCCTTGCAGGCAGATTCTTTACTGTCTGAGCCAGCAAGGAAGAGGTCCATATAAAAAATTCTTCAACAAAATGTGTATAAGTCAAGTCATTATGCTACCCAACTTACACAGAGCTACATGCCAGTTATATCTAAATAAAACTGGGAAATAATAATAAATAGAAAAAGTCTTTCAAAAGAAAGTTTGTGGGAGGTGTTAGAATTAATGAGACTTTCCACAGTGGGGCAGCATCACCAGCAGGAATTTTATTAGGCTTCTGTAGAACATTGACCCTGCAGCAGCAAATGGCCTTCTTTTTCTTCTTTAGCTTGCCTTTACCTGCTCTTCTGCCCCTCCACCACCTCTGTGCATAGTCTGTAGACTATTACCTTGCAGGCTGGACTCTATCCAGGGACCTGACTATTCTGAAAATAAGTTTCAGTCTCTAGAGGAGAAAGTCTGGCTTCCAAATTTGTTCTTGAAATGAACCTGATCTCTATGCTTCTAAAATTAAATTTTAATTACACAGATTCTACATGAATATCTTCTCCATGCAACAGGTTACCAAAATAGAGATAATTCTAAAGTTCCTTTTGACCAGGAATATAAAGCTGAATCTCAGCCTGTCTTTTTCCTGATGGTAAACAGGTTACCAATTTTGTAAATGCTCCCTCCTTTTCTCTCTCTCTCTCTCGTGTGTGTGTGTGTGTGTGTGTGTGTGTGTGTGTGTGATATCTGACTCTTTGCAACCCTATGGACTACAGCCAGCCAGGCTCCTGTGTCCATGGGATTCTCCAGGTGAGAATACTGGAGTGGATTGCCATGCCCTCCTCCAGGGGATCCTCCCAACCCGGGGATTGAACCTGTGTCTCTTATGTCTCCTGAACTGGCACGTGCGTTCTTTACCATTGGTGCTATTGGAGTATAGTTGCTATTTCTTATGTCATTGCCCATCTCCACATCTTCACAGATGGACCAATTCAAATATCAGATTTCCTACCAAGCTTTCCCTCTTTCCTTCAGCCAAAACTCATCTCTTCACCCTCTGAACTCTCACAGACTCACCATCCTTGTCTAATCACTCTCTATAATGTATCTTAGTGATCATTGTTTGAATTTTAGGGACCAAGTGAGCATAAGAGTTATACTTAAGGTGTTTGGAGTCAAGCAGTTCTGAGTTTGAATCTTCATTCTGCCAGTTAATTCTGTCTGATGTTATGGCTTTTTGTCACATTATTTCTCAACAAGTCTAAAATATTTTATATTTTAAAAGGATTTTTAGATACCTCCCCCAAAGTTATTTAATTTCCCGAAACTTTGATTCACAAAATTTGAATAATAGATCAACCACAGAGGCTGTGTGAGGATTGACTATCATACTAAACTTGACATCAAGTTTGTGACAATAAACGGTGGCTATCTCCGTTAGACATCGCCAGCATTATTTATTCAAGTGAATTACCATTTATTATTTTCTTTTCCAGTTTCATAATACAACTGGGTAAGGAGGCAGAATGCTTCTTCTGGTTACAAAGCTGGTTACTTAAACTCTCTGTGCCATGGTTTTCTCACCAAATCCTTCGTTTATCCTTGAGTTCACCACATACTGGTTGAGTGTCTGTTCTGTGCCAAGGCCCAGTGGGGGAAATAAAGAAGGACTAAATGACAGGCTACCCCGTCATCATGGAACTTGCATTTTAACTAGGGAAGTGGGCAGAAATCAAAATTCCACATAAATTGTAAAGCTATTCCTAGGATGAGCACTTGAAAGAAAGATACATGGTATGTGATGGAGGGGAGTGGTTGGCTTAAACGGGTGGTTCTGCTGGGAAAACTTAACTGAGTTCTGAAGTATTGGAGAGAGGCAAGTAGAGAAAAAGAGGAACGAAGCTCAGTGAGACTATGGTGAGCGCATTTGCAGAGGCCCTGGGGTGGTGGGAAGCATGATGCTTGGGAAGGCCTCTCTGGCTGTTGGGAAGGCCACTCTGGCAAAACTGAGAGAGTGTGTCCTCCAAGACGAAACAGAACAGGTGATCAAACACATTCAGACTTCCCTTCAGGAAGTGTTCCTGGACGGGTAACATGAAAATAAGAGGGGTCTTTGAGTCTGTCTTAGGGTAGAGGATAGAATCTAGCCCCTTTATATATGTGGGTTAGAGAAAAATAATTCTGTACATTCCTGTGTGTGTTTTTTAATATTATTTATTTATTTGGCTGTGCAGGGTCTTAGCTGTGGTATGTGGGATCTTCAGGATCCTTTTTAGGCTCGGCATGCAGAATCTTTCATTATTGCACACAAACTCTTAGTTGCAGCATGGGGATTCTAGTTCCCTGACCAGGGGTCACACCTGGGCCCTCTTCACTGAGAATGCAGAGTCAGCCACTGGAGCACCAGGGAAGTCCTCGTGCATTCCTATATGATGGAATTCATGTCACTCCTGAGCCTCTCACAGGAGACGCTAGTAAATATCTCTGTTGGTCAATGTTTCTCCCCTATCATGTAGAGTTTCATTTTCCTGTTAGTGTGAGCATTTATTTTGATTTGTTCACAATAAAAGCTCATGAATTTGGATTCTATCCATTCAAGAATTTGTGACACTAAAAAGAGAAATTTAGTTGACATTTGGAAGCATGGAAGAAAGTTCTCAAGCCACTTTAGAAGCATTCAATTAGATGCAAACAATTACTAGGCTAATTATAAATCATTCCTACCTATTCATTAAAGCAGGTCCAAGATGCTAGTTAAAAGTAATAAAGCTATATCTCTTTGCAAACAGTCTATAACTCAGGATGTTGCTAATTCAAATTAGCCTCCCCCTCAATCAAGGAAATTACTGAAGTGTGTTGGCTTGCTCTTTTTAAAATTAAATGGAACATCTTTTCTTCTGATTATATAAGTACACCTACAATGTAATAAACTCAGAAAATTTAGAAGAAGGTAAGGGAAAAAAAATTCACCCAGTTTGTCTATATATAATCATTCTAAGCACATCCATGTGTTCCTTCCAATCTCTTCCTAAATATAATTTGACAAATCAGTGGGTGAATGGAGGCATGGATAGGTGAATAGGTGGATAGTCAAACTGATGATCAATAGATACATGAATAGATATGCAGATTGATTTTCTAAAAATAGAGGTCGTAATGTATTAGAGATTATTCATTCTCACCAATTATCCATATATTCTCCCATATGTACATCTCTCCACTTTATTGATTTATTTTGGCTGTGCCACAAGGCATGGGAGACCTAGTTCCCTGACTAGGGATTGCCCTTTGCGTTGGAAGTGCTGAGTCTTAATCACGGGACCACCAAGGAAGTCCCTCTCTGCTTCCTTTAAAGTTAGCTGGAACATGAGGCAACTGGATAGAAAGACTGGGAGGGTAGTGATGCACGCCTTTCCCTGTCCCTTTACCACCAGCTCCATACT
The DNA here is from genome assembly GCA_006410515.1 of Procapra przewalskii. NCBI lineage: Eukaryota > Metazoa > Chordata > Mammalia > Artiodactyla > Bovidae > Procapra > Procapra przewalskii. The sequence continues at coordinate 20,007,796 of SJYF01000056.1, forward strand.
ATCTCTGCCTCATTTGTCTTATGGCAGAAGGATCCTTGAGTCCCTGGTTTTCTCATCAAAGGAGAGCTATGTCATTTGGACCTGACTGGGACAAGAGTAAGAAGCAAACGTTTGCAGAATTAGGCCATTGAGATGCAAGAGTTGTTTATCAGTACAGCATGGCCCAGCCTATCCTGACTACAGACTCTGCATACACTGATGCACATTCTATTATTAGTCATTTCACATTATATCATAAGCAATCTCCTATGTCAATACATATTTCCTAAAATGCAATTTTAATGGCTGTGCAGTATTCATTTATTCATTCATCATGTGATTGTACCAGAATTTTTTTTTTTTACTGTTTTAGTCTGTGTGGTTTTTATTTTTGCATGAGGATACATTCCTAGAAAATAATTTCTAAAATTGTAACTTTTTTTTTTAATTTTTGATCTGTTCAACAGTGCCTTCCAGAAATCTGTGCAAGTTTCTCATGCAATCTAAGGGAATGCTACTCTGATGGTATTCTTGACAAAACTGGGCATTAATATTCAAATAATCTTTGTCAACTTGATAGGTGACCATTACACTTCTTTTTAATTAAGTATCTATTACTAATGAGGCTAGAACATCATACATCTGCCATAGGCTTTTGGTTTCCTTTGTGAATTACTATTTCTTCAGCCTGAAATTTCCTCTCTCCATGCCATCTTTATCTAGATAACTCCCACATTTTTTTTTTTAAGACTCAACTTAAAATCATTTCTTCCCAGAGACCATCACAGGCTCATCCAAACAAAATTGTTCCCTGTGCCTTGTCACAGTACCATACCTCATGAATACCAATATTAATAACACTTTCTGTAAATAACTGTTTCAACATCTGTCTTCACTGGCAGACAGGGATCATTTCTGACTTACTTGTTCCTACTGTCATGGTGCTTGGCCATATTAGATGAGTGACACATGTTTGTTTAATAAATCGATTGACTGATAAAGACAATAGCTATACTTACAGTATTAATAACAATTCCTTATGGAAAAGGATGCAAACCTGATGATTGATTATAAAGGTGAAATTTGCAAAGATGATGGCGCAGTGGTGGAAACTGCTACAGCAGTGATCTTTATATGGATGAAGGTGTTTACATTAGTGGTAAACATGTGCTGAAAGAAAGTGTTAGTGGCTCAGTTGTGTCCCACTCTTTTGTAACCCCATGGACTGTAGTCCGCTGGGCTCCTTGGTCCATGGAATTCTCCACGCAAGATACTGGAGTGAGTTGCCATTCCCTTCTCCAGGGGATCTTTCCAACCCAGGGATCAAATCCAGGTCTCCTGCATTGCGCATAGATGTTTTTTAGTCTGAGCCATCAGGGAAGGATGTGGTGCTGATTTTAATTATGATAGTGGCCTCTGTCATGGGGATGATAATGATGCTCCCCTGATGATAATGATAGTGTTGAAGCTGATAAGAGTGATGGATGTGTTGCGGTGATTATATCAATATTTGCCAAAGCTTGTTGGGTTTTTTGTTGTTGTTGTTGTTTTTTAAACCAATATAAAGGTCCCTTTGTTCTGCTATTATTTTGGGGTTTCCAGGTGGCATAATGGTAAAGAAATCACCTGTCAATGCAGGAGTTGCAAGAGATAGAGGTTTAATCACTGCGTCAGGAAGATCCCCTGGACTAGGAAATGGCAACCCAATTCAATATTCTTGCCTGGAAAACTCCATGAACAGAGGAGCCTGGTAGGCTACAGTCCATGGGATTACAAAGTCAGACATGACTGAGCAGCAGGCATGGCGTGGCTGCTATTATTTACTAGCTGAATGGCCTCGGGAAAGTGCCACCTTATATACACCTCATGTCCTCATCTGTTAAAGGATGGTGTTTCGCAGAAAGTTTTCACTTTCGTCTCAGGTTCAAAGGATTTGTTAATAAAATAAGCCACTGGTTTTATATAAATAAATAATACAGATATTTATTAGAGAATTATCTAGCTTACTTTCGACATACTAACATTAAAAGAAAAGAGAAAAAGAAAGAGCAGAGACTACATTACCAAACTGGGTTTTGACCAACATCCAGACTCAAACAGCTCCTGGAGTTCCATCTGGGAAATGGTCCCAGGCAGTGTCTGGGCTCTGTGAATGAGACTTCAAAGATCGCAGTTCAGTTCAGTTCAGTCACTCAGTAGTGTCTGACTCTTTGTGACCCCATGGACCGCAGCATGCCATTCCTCCCTGACCATCGCCTACTCCCAGAGTTTACCCAAACTCACGTCCTTGAGTCAATGATGGACACAAACTGATATCACCATCAATCTGTGACCAAATTGCAAGCGTAGTTTTGTTAATGCTGTTTATTTTGTCTTGCAAAACTTCGGTTCAGTTCAGTCACTCAGTCGATCTGACTCTTTGCAGACCCCATGGTCTGCATGCAGCACTCCAGGCCTCCCTGTCCATGACCAATTCTTGGAGCTTTACTCAAACTCATGTCCACTGAGTCAACGATGCCATCAAACCATCTCATCCTCTGTCATCTCCTTGTCCTCCCTCCTTCAATCTTTCCCAGCATCAGGATCTTTTCCAATGAGTCAGTTCTCCACATCAGGTGGCCAAAGTATTGGAGTTTCAGTTTCAGCATCAGTCCTTCCAAGGAATATTCAGGGCTGATCTCCTTTAGGGTGGACTGGTTGGATCTCCTTGCTGTCCAAGGGCCTATCAAGAGTCTTCTGCAACATCACAGTTCAAAAGCATCAGTTCTTCAGCGCTCAGCTTTTTTTATAGTCCAACTCTCACATCCACACATGGCTACTGGAAAAACCATAGCTTTGACAAGATGGATGTTTGCTGGCAAAGTAATGTCTCTGATTTTTAATATGCTCTCTAGGTTGGTCATAGCTTTTCTTCCAATGAGCTGAGTGTCTTTTAATTTCATGGTTGCTGCCACCATCTGCAGTGATTTTGGAGCCTAAGAAAATAAAGGCTGTCACTGTTTCCATTGTTTCCCCATCTATTTCCCATGAAGTGATGGGACCAGATGCCATGATCTGTTTTCTGAATGTTGAGCTTTAAGCCAACTCTTCACTCTCTTCTTTTACTTTCATCAAGAGGCTGTTTAGTTTCTCTTCATTTTCTGTCATAAGCGTAGTGCCATCTGCATATCTGAGGCTATTGATATTTCTCCCAGCAATCTTGATTCAGGCTTGTGCTTCTTCCAGTCCAGCGTTTCTCGTGATGTACTCTGCATAGAAGTTAAATAAGCAGGGTGACAATATACAGCCTTGATGTACTCTTTTTCCTGTTTGGGCCAGTCTGTTGTTCCATGTCCAGTTCTAACTGTTGCTTCCTGACCTGCATACAGATTTCTCAGGAGGCATGTCATATGGTCTGGTATTTCCATCTTTTTCAGAATTTTCCACAGTTTGTTGTGATCCACACAGTCAAAGGCTTTGGCATAGTCAATAAGGCAGAAATAGATGTTTTTCTAGAACTCTCTGGCTTTTTCCATGATCCAGCAGATGTTGGCAATTTGTTCTCTGGTTCCTCTGCCTTTTCTAAAACCAGCTTGAACATCTGCAAGTTCATAGTGCACGTATTGCTGAAGCCTGGCTTGGAGAATTTTGAGCATTACTTTACTAGCTTGTGAGATGAGTGCAATTATGTGGTAGTTTAAGCATTCTTTGGCCTTAAAACTTGGAATGTTACTAAACCTGGGGCTTTGTTTGCTAGCATCCCCCCCAGGGGCTCAACAGTCTCAAGATTCCGCCCCCATCTTATCTAAGGTGCTGCAAGTCTTCCACTCACAGCAGGCAGTCACTCCCAGTTGCTCCCAGTCAGGGCAATGTCCAGGCATGGTAGAAGCAAGGTCAGAGGCCCTTTCTCCTTTGTCTCTAAGCCTACACAAGACTATTTATTTAATTTCCCTAACAGGTGGTAATATTCTTTTCTTCCTATTATATTTTTTTACTTTTTATTTTGTACTGGGGTATAGCCCATTAACAATGCTGTGATAGTTTCAGATGAACAACCATCTTAATATCTCCCCCAAACTCCCCTCCCATCCAGACTGTCATATAACACTGAGCAGAGCTCCATGTACTGTGCAGTAAAGTCATGTTTATTCACTTTAAATTTAGCAGTATGTGCTTGTCGGTCCCAAACTCCCTAACTATCCCTTCCCCCAGCCTTCCTCCTGCAACACTAAGATCATTCTCTAAGTCTGTGAGTCTTTCTTTTGTAAGTTCATTTGCATCATTTCTTTTTAGATTCCATGTGTAAGGAATCTCGTGATATTTCTCCTTCTCTGTATGACTTACTTCTCTCAGTGTGTCAATCTCTAGCTCTGTCCATATTGCTGCAAATGGCATTATCTCATCCTTTTTAATGGCTGAGTAGTACTCTGTTGTATGTATGTACAATGTCTCTATCCTCTGTCAGTGGACGTTTAGCTTGCTTCCCTGTCTTGGCTATTGTAAAGAATGCTTCCATGAACACTGGGCTGCCAAAGCTTGTTGGTTCATTTTCTTGGGATAAGCTAAATTAAAAAGAGACAATTGGCCTTACAAAGATTTTTGGCAAACATGCCATATCCCTAGCCATGGGAACATGACCATGTCTCAGCCTGGACTTTATTCAGATAGAGAGGTTTTACAAGATCCAAACTTAAGAAAGTTACATCAAAATACTCAAGGGACTTGCCTCAGGAGATTTGCCTCTGCCATGCAAGGCAATAATTCATTTCCCTCACCACCACCAAATCCCTTGTCTCTCTATTTGGATAAAAAGCCTGGGTAAGACTTCAGCTTAGGAATAAGGTCCTTGAAGAACAGAAACCTACTACTTGACCATTGAAGGCAAGACCATAAGTGGTAGATACATGCCGTTGCATAAGACTGCAGATCTTAGGGTCTCTTGGGTTAAAATTGGCAAAGTTCACTGATAATGTCAGAAGCTGAGTCACTTGTAAAAGCCACATTAAGGCTTTAGAATTTTAATCTAGGGATGATGAGAAAGAAAGGATAGATGCTGATATTTTAGTGGAACAGAAGACTATTTGTGAAGAAATAGGGTGTATTAAGCTAAATAACTACTAAATGGCTACTGCGAAAGACAACCCCTCAGTAGTTCAGCACAATACATGTTTACTTAGCACTTTTAAAAGGATCATTTTGCAATGGTGGGAGCTCTACTCTATCCAGTGACTCAGAGACCCAGTCTTCTTCCTTTGTTTCTGGCTATTGCTTGGCTTCCAAGATCACCATGGCATGAGAAGAATGTGTGTAGGTGGCACATTGATCCTTTAATGCTTCAACTCTGAAGTGAAACCTATCTCTTCCATTCACAGTTTCTTACCTTGATCTAGTCATGTGGTCCTGCCTGAATGGCATGAGCTAGGAATCATAACCTTTCTGTGTTTCCAAGAAGGATGACAGAACCAGACATAGGTGACTACTAGTGGTCTTTATGCCATTGGGAATTGTCTGTAAGAAGTCTGGAACGAAGAAAACCAAGAATTACACTCTCAATATGATATTTGGCCCAAGGGAGTGCTTGGCCTAAAATAAAAGGCAAATTTACCTATCCATCAAAAATTGACTGTCTTGTGTATATTAAAACAAGATGACCTTTCTTCCTTTAAAGAGCTAGGATTCAAGAAGAAGGCCATACACTGGTAAGTAATATGAGTCTCCACTTTAACCACTATTAACTATGGAAGAACCTACTAGTCAATTCCATGGCTTGGGACCCGGACCACAAATCTTTCTCAGGACATGACCAGTCATTTACAACATGCAGGTGAGGTCAGCCCATTGGCCTTCTCTATTCATTTTGGTCAAGAGAAGTTGGAGTGAGTTTATACTTCCAGCTGTGATAGTAGTGGACTTGACCAACCTAGATAGCATATTGAAAAGCAGAGACATTACTTTGCCAATAAAGGTCCATCTAGTCAAGGCTATGGCTTTTCCTGTGGTCACGTATAGATGTGAGAGTCGGACTATGAAGAAAGCTGAGTGCTGAAGAATTGATGCTTTTGAACTGTGGTGTTGGAGAAAACTCTTCAGAGTCCCTTTGACTGCAAGGAGATCCAACCAGCCCATTCTGAAGGAGATCAGCCCTGGGATTTCTTTGGAGGGAATGATGCTGAAGCTGAAACTCCAGTACTTTGGCCACCTCTTGCGAAGAGTTGACTCATTGGAAAAGGCTCTGATGCTGGGAGGGATTGGGGGCAGGAGAAGAAGGGGACAACAGAGGATGAGATGGCTGGATGGCATCACAGACTCGATGGACTTGAGTCTGAGTGAACTCCGGGAGATGGTGATGGACAGGGAGGCCTGGCGTGCTGCGATTCATGGGGTCGCAAAGAGTCGGTCATGACTGAGCGACTGAACTGAACTGAACTGAACTACCTTTTAAATATAGCCAACTATGAAGCTAAACAAAATAAGTGAAGTAATGATTTTCAGAGACTGGACGTCGAGATGCAGACGCACAAGTCTACAATATCTGAAGAGCAAAATTAACCAGGAGAGTCCTACCATTGCCTTAGCTCTCCATCAGCGGGTAATTTTCCAACTGAAGAAGCAACTGTAGTCCAAGCAGAGAACATCAGTTGTACTGCATCAAGGAAGCAGACGATAACCTCTGGGGTAGCTGAAGGAGCTGGAATCTGTGACACAGATAAATGAGAGCAAGATATGAACAGGAGAGCATCCCAGAAATCTGCGTGAGGGGTCCTCATGAGTTCTTAGCTAAAGACTAGTCTGCACATATGCAGGGCGAGACAATGTGGGGCTTGCAAAGTAGTGGCTACTACTGGAATGAAAGAGAAACAGAGAAACTGGAGGTTAAAATGTAACACGATGTTAGAATTCCAATTTGGTGAGACGAGAGGTTTTATTCTTTAACAACTTGTTACACACTCTGCTCCAGCCGTTTAGTAAGAAACACCAGAAAGTTCACAGCTTAAGAATTATACCCAAAAAGGAAAACCTTTTTAGATCAGCCCTAACATTCCATATACTGATACACTAAGAAAACTGCAGGGGAGAGAGTTTGCTCAGCAGTGACCTGGCCCCCGCATTGGGACTCTGAGAGCCCCACAGTCAGCTGCCCTAGGACCTGACTCCACCCACCAATGGGTTCAGAGGCATGGCCCTTACTCAACAGCAGGCTAGCATCAACTGTGGGACCCAGTGGGCCTTGCTTCCATTCATGCCAAGATACAACCCTGTCCACCAGCAGACAGTATTCCTTAAATGAGGAGGAGCTTGGCTGTCAACTGGTACAGAGAGTAGGCCAGCCTATTAGCATACTGACAGTAATTGGCCCCACTGAAAAAGAAGGGTCTATAAAACCCACACAGGGGGAATCATTAGAGCATATGGTTCTGGTGACCAGAAGGGAGTGTCCTGCTGGACCCCATAAGCCTAAGCTTGCATACGTCCAACTCTGTAACCCCATGGACTGTAGCCCACCAGGCCCCTCTGTCCATGGGATTTCCCAGGAAAGAACACTGAAGTGGGTTGGCATTTCCTTCTCCAAAAGATCTTCCCAACCCAGGGACTGAACCCACGTCTCCTGCAGCTCCTTCTTTGGCAGGTGGATCCTTGACCACTAGCACCACCTGGGAAGCCCCAGGTTCCATAGGGTGTCTCCTGTATAAGGCCATTGCTCCAAGATTAAGAAATGAAACTGACCTACTTAGTACATAGAAAGAAAAGGAGAGAATTAGGTAAAATGAGCCAACAGATGAATATATTCAAAATGAAAGAGTGAGAGAAACCCCCAGATGAGGAACTAAGTGAAGTGGAGATAAGTGATCTGTCTGACAAAGAGTTCAAGGTAATGATCACACAGGGGAAGGATAGATGAGCACAGTGAGAAATTTAACAAAGGTTGAGACAACAAAGAGAAGACCCAATCAGAGATAAAGACTACAATAACAGAAATAAACAGATATTAGAATTACCAGAAAATTAGATGACACAGAAGAACAGACTGGCACACTGCAAAGCAGAGTAGTGAAAATTACCCAGACTGAACTTTGTATGGTGACAGAGAGTAACTAGATTTATTTCAGTGATCATTTTTTATGTATAGAGTATTAAATTACTCTGCTATGCACCTGGAACTAGCTATAACTATAATTGTTGGTCATTTATATGTGTGTATCTGTGTGTGCTCAGTCGTGTCTTACTCTTTGTAACCACATAGACTGTAGCCCACCAGGCTCCTCTGCCCATGGAATTTTCCAGACAAGAATACAGGAGTGGATTGCCATCTCCTCCTCCATAGGATCTTCCCAACCCAGGGATCAAACCCACGTCCCCTGCATTGTCAAGAGGATTCTTTACCACCACACCACCTAGGAAGACTAGGTCTGTTACAGCTTGATAATAAAACTAATAATAAAATTATTTGTATCTAAAAAATATGAAGAATTCTTACAACTCAATAATAAGAAGAGCTAAATTTCAGAAAAGATGGGGACAACAGATTTGAGCAGACATTTTACCTAAACAAAAAGCATAAACAGATGGAAAAATAAGCACAAGAAAAGATCATTTGTCATTGAGGAAGTTCAAATTAAAACCATAATAAGACAATATTATGTCTCTACT
>SJYF01000056.1:20018310-20039441 GCA_006410515.1 Procapra przewalskii
AGGGGACGACAGAGGATGAGATGGCTGGATGGCATCACGGACTCGATGGACATGAGTCTGAGTGAACTTCGAGAGATGGTAATGAACAGGGAGGCCTGGTGTGCTGCGATTCATGGGGTCGCAAAGAGTTGAACATGACTGAGCGACTGATCTTGAACTTGAACTTGAATGGTTAACAGTATTGCTTTTCAGGAGTATAGAAAGTGACTCAGTTATACCTAAAAATGTATCTATTCTTGTTCAAATTATTTTCCCATTTAGAGAATTGTTGGAGAACACTGAGTAGAGTTCCCTGTGTTATAAGATAGGTCCTTGTTGATTACATTTTAAATACAGCAGCGTGTACACATCAATCCCAAACTCCCTAACTATCCTTCCTTGTACTTTTCCCCTTGGAGTAAGCATAAGTTCATTCTTTAAGTCTGTGAGTCTATTTTGTAAATAAGCCAGTTGTATCATTTTTTAAAGTTTCCCCATAGAAGCAATATCATGCAGTATTTATCTTTCTCTGTCTGACTTATTTAGATGCTACAGAAAAAGCCAGAGAAAAAAATACATGCTGTGTGATTCCACTTATTTATAGCTGTGTATGTGTGTGTTTAGTCGTTAACTTGTGTCTGACTTTTTGGGAGTCCGTGGGTTGCAGCACACCAGGCTTCCCTATCCTTCGTTATTTCCCGGGGTTTGCTCAGATTCATGTCCACTGAGTGGGTGATGTGTCTAACCATCTCATTCTCTGCTACCCTCTTCTCCTTTTGCCTTTATTTATAGCTACAGAAGGAGATCAGCCCTGGGATTTCTTTGGAGGGAATGATGCTGAAGCTGAAACTCCAGTACTTTGGCCACCTCATGCGAAGAGTTGACTCATTGGAAAAGACTTTGATGCTGGGAGGGATTGGGGGGCAGGAGGAGAAGGGGACGACAGAGGACGAGATGGCTGGATGGCATCACGGACTCGATGGACGTGAGTCTGGGTGAACTCCGGGAGTTGGTGCCGGACAGGGAGGCCTTGCGTGCCGCGATTCATGGGGTCGCAAAGAGTCGGACACGACTGAGCGACTGAACTGAACTGAACTGAACTGATGGCTACAGAACGCTATGGCCAGCTAAGCTCTAGGCACAGAAAGCAGACCAGTGGTCGCCTGAGGATGTATTGGGAGAAGACAGCGACAAGAGATGTGGAGAAATTACAACCCTCACCCTCTGCAAACACTTTGGAAAAAGATTTGGAGCTTTCTTATAAAGTTAGACATGCATTTCTCATCTGACCTAGCAATTCACCAGAGAAATGAAATTCTATGTTCCCTCCAAACCTTCTACATCAATATTTTATGGCAACATTTCTCGTAATAACCAAGAACAAGAGACAACTAAGTGTCTAGGTGAATGCATTAAAATACGTGATGTGTTTGCGCCTGAAGTACTTTTAACCAATGTAAAGAACAAAACACTGATGCACAGACTAACATCAATGAAACTCCAAAATATTATGCTGCACACATGATGTCAGATTTTTTTTTTTTTTAAAGCATGGTTCCATTAATTCAAAGTCTTGGCAAAACTATAGTGAAAAAAATCAAACCAGTGACTGGCTAGAATGTGAAGTTAGAGGAGATTTACTGCAAAGACTCATAAGCAAGCTATCAGAGGTGAAAGAAGAACTCTGTATCTTTATCGGGATGATGGTGACGTAGGTCTACATATTTGCCAAATTCATAGAACTGTATGCTTAAAATACGTGCATTTTGTTGTATGTTAATTGTATCTCAGTGAGGCTGATTTTAAAAAGAAGAGAATATAGGGAGTTTGGAAAGAAACGTGAAAGAGGACAAATCCCTGAGGCTTTCAAATTGGTTTCCCCAGCTACTTTACAAGAAACAGCAGGTGGCTCTTGCCAAATTGAGTTTATTTTTAGGCAAAGAGTTCATTGGTATACCCTTGGGGGTTATTTTCTAGCAGTAAGGGTTTCCTTTTGCGTTTTCTTCACGGCATAGAAAACAAAGGCCTTGGAAAAGAGTTTGGCTGCATAAAACTGTAAAGTGCTTTGTTTTTCCTGGGATGCATTCAGAACCCAATTTTAATATTATTTTCTCTTATTATGATGATTAGCACACAACCACAGGTGGCCTCTGTGATGATGGATAGAAGAGAAGGAGTCATCTGCTGGGAATCTGAGGACTTAAGTTGCCTTCTTTACTCTGCCTCTTTGAGTACATTTGGGACCCCAGGCAAACCACCTGCTTTCTTTGGGCCTTAATCCCCCAACTCAGTCGGGGAAAAGAGGGTCACTGAACCTCTACTGGACTAGAAAGTTATTGCCAGACTCAAATGAGAACATGTCTCTAAATACACTTAAAGAAAAAAAAAATTTATTTGGCCGCGTAGGGTCTCAGTTGCCACATGCGAGATGTTCATTGCATCATGCAGGATCTTTTGTTGCTGCTCACAGATTCTTTAGTTGTGGCACAGGGCCTCCAGAAGGTGCCTGCTTTGTAGCTATAGCTGGTGGGTTTAGTTGTTCCGTGGTATGTGGGATCTTAGTTCCCTGATCAAGGACTGAACCTGTATCACCTGCATTGCAAGGCAGATTCTTAACCGCTGGACCACCAGGGAAGTCCCTGTAAGTACAGTTTTGAATTAAAGCACAAAGTAGTGTTTAGTCGCTCAGCTGTGTCCAACTCTTTGCGACCCCATGAACTGTATGTAGCTCACCAGGCTCCTCTGTCCATGGGGATTGTCCAGGCAAGAATACCAGAGTGGGTTGCCATGCCCTTCTCCAGGGAATATTTCCAACCCAGAGATCAAACCCAGGTCTCCCACCTTGCAGGTGGATTCTTTAGTAGGAATTCTACTAAATGTTTGATTTTAGAGAAGCAGGGGATGTACTTTGGCCAAACTTACACAGGCCAGGGGAAGAAGGGCACCCATATCCTGAGGTGGCTGGCTGTCTTAAGTCCCTCAAAATTGTAGTGAAGAATGGGCAATGCAGGTACGTAGAAACAGAAGATCTTAGTTTGTGCTCTCCAAAATTCAAAGTTCCAAAAAACATGAACTCTGCGATTTGGGCCAAATAACTTAATCCTTCTTAGCCCATAAATCTCCATCTGTAGAGTTTTAATAATGATACAGAAGTTTTATAAAAATAAATTGAAAAAATCTTTTGTGGAAACATAGTGACTGAGAAATGTTTAATTTGTTTAATTTAAGTTAGATAGAAAGTGACATTTTTCCTGTTAAGTGTATATTAGTCTATACAATCCTGGAAAACAGAGCAAAGCAACAGACGAGGTTCTGAAAATATTAATGGTGATGATGACAGTAATCACAATTATTACTATAAACATTTATTGAGAAAGTATTATTTATTGAGAAAGTATTATGAGAAAGTCTTACTATAAACATTTATTGAGAAAGTATTATTGCTTTATCTGTGTATCTCAGTCTTCTCAGTAACCCATGAGGTAGACATGATACATGATAATTTATCCTTATCTTACAAATGAAAGCCAGGCTCAGATTCACACAGGTAGTTAGTGCTGAGCTGGGCTTGAGGGTTTATTTTGTGCTAGTCACCAGTCTAAATGTACTTTTCAACTGCACCATTGAAAAGATTCCTCCATAACTCCAATTTTCACTATATGCAGCTCAGCGGCAATAAAATCATGCTGTTAAGAGATCCCAGAAAACGAGGCCTTGCTCTCTCTCTCCCAGGGCGTGGCTGATCTTCAGGTCTCGGGCTTCTGTTATAACAAAATGCTTGTGCGTCTCCAGCAGCACCTGCAGCCAGCTGCTCATTTGGTGAAACAGTTTGTAGGTTCCAGAGCAGGTGGTTTCCAACCACCGTTTATCAGCAAACATATCCATTGTACAGATGCACCTGCTGTTTCTCAGGACTCCTACACAGAATCCTTTTAAAAAATGAAAGAACATTTTGCCAAGCAGAAAATTCTCCTGCCCTCATTTAGAGGTGTTACAGATTCACATTTTCCTAAGTGGGCTTTCACATCCAGGGAAAAAAGGAGAGCTTGACATTGGCAGACCCACCCAAGAGAAGACTGGATATCAAGAAATGAGGGTAAGCGATCATTGAACACTTATTCCATGTCTAGCATTATGTTAGATGTTTTCACCTGAGGACTTTCAGATGGTCCTCAAATCAACCACAGTGTAGGGTGTATTGGTCATGATTTTCAATTATGGTATAATTTACCAATTAACTCTGAAATTTCAGTGACTTTCCTCAAAAACAGCTTATGTATCACTGAGGCTGAGTCCAGCTGACATCAGTGGGGAGCCCTGCTTCCCATAGTCACTCAGGGACCCAGGTTGATGGACACTCATCCTGTAGTCACTACAACTGTTGTGTCAGGGGAAGCAAGCACTGAAGAGGTGCACACTGGCTCTTAAATGTCTCAGCAGCAAGTGGTACCTCATATCCACGTGCAGTTTATTGGCCAGAATTAGTTAATTGTCCTGCCTGACCACAAGAAGCCTGGGAAACGGGTGGTGGGAGTGACAACATTGATGCTTGGCAGTATATGTTTGGGACGCCTGTCCCTTCCCACAGTTTACAGGAGAATAAACTATGAGTCAAAGAAATGATTTGACTTATTCAGCTTCCCATAGTTCTTCAACAGCAAGACGAGGTGTCAAAAAAATGTCTTTTGAGCTCCAATCACTAATCATACAACTTCCTTACAAAGCTTCCTTGGAGTGCCATATCGAGAATCCTAATATTTCTAAGGACAGATCTTTGGATGATATTCAGGTGTTGATCAGTGTGGGGATGGTTGTGTAGCAGTCAATGTTCAGCTAGACAAGTAGAAGGAGATGGTGTGTGTGTGTGTGTGTGTGTGTGTGTGTGCGCGCACATGTACTCGCATGTACACCTATGTGCCCATGTGGGTATTTGTATGTTACTGTGTTAGTCACTCAGTCATGTCCAACTCTTTGCTTCCCCATGGACTGTAGCCAACCAGGCTCCTGTGTCCATGAAATTCTCCAGGGAAGAAGACTAAAGTGGGTAGCCATTCCCTTCTCCAGGGGATTTTCTTGACCCTGGGGTTGAACTTGTGTCTCCTGCATTTTAAGCAGATTCTTTACTGCCTGAACCACCTGTGGGTATGTACATAAACAGCATTCTAATGTGTGGCTATGAAATAATTAACAGTGTATTTATCTATTTCCCATACAACAATGGAACAGTAAATCCCTAAAGGAAAGAGTTGTGTCTGATATATATGTAAGGAATCTGTTTAAAAACTGGCTAATGTGATTGTAGGAGCTAAACAGGCTGTAAGCTGCTGGTCTGTGTATAATGCTGTGGTCTGTGGTCTACCAAGCAGGTGGTTGGGAATGGAAGGTCATGAGAGGGCTAGAACCCATAAGCATGAGCTGGACCTCTGTGAGGATGGATTGAAACCCATGTCCATTTTTGTTGCCTCTGCCCTTGGTCATGAGGGTGTCCTGCAAAGCTAAGGCCCTTCCTCATGAGGCACACTTCTAGCCTTGGGTTAGAGGTGAAGGAGAATCTAGGGAAAGGTAAAACAATGGAGGGCCAGGCTTCAGCTGATCAGCAACATCAGCTGCAAAATGGCTGCTGTTCCCTTCACCATTCAAATCTCCTGAGAATCTTCCTTACAGCCGTTCTAATCAAAAATGCATAAGAAGGTAAATTCAGGGATGTGAATTTCACTCTAGCCAAGTTGACACATTCAAGACGGTACAGACCCCCTACCTCCTTGTCAATGTGGCTGATCAGTCCTAGTATTGCTCAAGGGGGAGCATCATTAAGTACCTGGGCTATTGGAGCACTTCTTATCATGTGTGACCTTGAGCATGTTTAATATTTTTCAGTTTACATGAGCTCTTAATTTCAGTTTTTTATTCCCCCAGTGTATGAACATCCAGTTGAATAGACTGTACAGTTTGAAGAGCCCTAAACAACCTTTTTACTAAAAATGACTGAAATTATTCTTACAAGGATATTGTGGAGTCAGTGCATATTCAGTCTGTGTGAAGGAATCAGAAACGTGTTGTTATTTTCAATCAAATGCCTTCTGCTACAGTAGTGCTAAAGTTGGGAAACCCTAGGCTAGAGAATATTTGTGTGACTTCATATAGACCGGGAGTCCAGGAGACTACCATGTATGGAACACCCAAAGTTCTACATAAAACAGAAGGTTCATATGCAGGCTGTCACTGCATCGTGAAACTATGAATCCGTAGAAGGCATTGACTTATTCTTCCACAGACTGAGGCAGAGTTGTTACCTAAGAATCACGATTAGGCCTCAGAAGGTGAGTGAACTGTACAGAAAGGGAGTTGCTCTAACTTAGGGAGAAGCCATTGCTGCTTTTTGAGGAAGAGGCATTGCAAAGTCCAGAATGAAATATGGGCCTGAGTCTTCAGAATCTTAGCAGTGCATTCAACCAATATTATTTGGTCTTTTTTCTTTTCTAGATTCAGAAAGCTTAGAAGGTTGGGAGATGATTGAAGTGAATGGTAGGCGGTGGTGGAAGAGAAATAACAAAATTATTTCATGTTTTGATGTTTACTCTGATCCTGAATGGGAAGAAGGGTGAGGATAAAGAAAGTTGGGGGCTACGCAGTTGTGGGAAGTATCATGGCCTATAGCACTTTCTCTTCCTCCAAACCTTCCTCTGCATGTGGACGCTGGATTTGCCTGGGGAGATTCACACACAAAAAAAGAATATTAAAGAAGAAGGAATTTAGAGATCATTTCACCTTCTGCTTCCCGAAATACAAGACAAACTATTATGGCCTTTAGATAATTTCCTGATATGGCACAAAATGCAATTTTGAGAAAGCTGTTTGATGACAGTTGTCAAGAATTTTGACCTTCTTTTCCCTTCTGCCTTGAATGCTCTTCCCCAGATCTTTATGTGTTCGTGGGTGCTAAGTCGCTTCAGTCATGTCCAACTCTGCAATGCTATGGACTGTAGTTCACCAGGTTCCTCTGTCCATGGGATTCTCCAGCTAAAAATACTGGAGTGGGTTGGCATGCCCTCCTCCAGGGGATCTTCTCCACCCAGGGACTGGACCTACTTCTGTTCTATCTCCTGTGTTGGCAGGCAGAAGCCTGCCACCTGGGACAGGTGGGACTTTTGTCCCCTTTGGGGACACTTGCACCGCCTGGGACCTTTATAAGCTCTGCCTTCTCCCATCTTTCAGGTTTTAGTTCAAAAACATTCCCTGACCATCCATGCTAAAATGGTATATCAGGCACATACCTGTACACATCCTTCTGGCTTTCATTGCCCTGGTTCATTTTCTTTGTAGCACTTCTCACCACCTGAAATCTTATGACTTAATTAGTCATTTTATTGTTATCATCTCTTCCCCAGCTTGGTGAGAATCAAGCACCATGGAGGTAGGTACCATCTTTTTTTTTCATAAAGTGGGTCTCCGGGACCTACAATCATGCCTGGAACATAGTAGGGATTCATTTATAAATCTGTTGAAATCAATCACCCTTCAGTCTTCCACTTAAGTCAGAGGGCATCTCAGTTTGGTGCACTCCTTGCAGATAAATAACAAGATCTTTATCAAAGGGTAATGGAGTTTAAACCTCCAAGGCCACCACATTCAGTTTCCACATTCACAAGGTGGGCGCGACTTGGCAGAGAGAGTGAAAGGGAAGAATCAGGAAAGGGGAGTGTAGGAGTCGAGGAGGCAGAGCAGAAGTCAGGGCAGTGGGGCTCTGCCAGCGTTGAGGAACCACCCGCAGGCTGCCCCAGGTGAGAGAGGTTTCCAGCTGCAGTGAGAGACCTTGAGTCAGTGAGGGTCCTGGCAAGTCCAGGCTTGCCTGTTGTCTTGCAAATCTGCCTGATCTTGGGGGCATGGGTGGGCGGAATGTTTGCTAACTGACTCTCCGTGTCTAATTGCCTCCCGTCTGGATCCAGAGACCTGCAATTTCCACCGACTGTGAGGAAGGCTTCCAGAGTAGAGAAGGAATTTTCCAGCAGTGATGGCAGGCAGATAAAAAAATCCTTTCCCTTTGCAAAATGGCTTTTACCAGTATTCAGGGCTATTCATTAATTCAGAAGAGAGGACTGCCGGCGCAGGTAGCCTGGAGCCTGCTACACTGATTCCTATCAGTTGCAGTGGAAGCTAGCAAGGGCCCTCGCTCAGTAAGGGGTGAAGCATAGTCATCATCATGAAGACCTACTGGCTGCCATGTTGCCACTTACTGACATGTACACGTAGCTACATGCATGCTAATATGTGTATATCAACACATGTGTAAAATATATGTTTTTTCAACTTTTAAGCATATATTTTATTTATTTTCGGATGTGTCCAGTCTTAGCTGAGGCAGGTGGGACCTTTATTGCAGCGTGCAGGCTTCTCTCTGTGTGGCATGTGTGGCGTGTGGCGTGTGTGCTCCACAGTGTGTAAGCTCTGTAGTTGTGGCGGACGGGCTTAGTTGCCCTGGAATATGTGGGAATATATTGGAAGGCTGATTCTTAACCACTGGACCACCAGGGAAATCCCTATCTTTTTTAAAACTGAGAGTATTCCAAGAAGGATTTGAAGTGTTTTATGCAAAAAAATATACACACATAACACAATTACTAAAATGGGAATAAAATGAAGAAATTAGTGCTGAGCATCAAAGAAATCTATGCCAGTCCTGTGTCTATTCTCTTGAACTAGCGCCTTATTGATAACAAGCATTGTTCAAAGGAAGCAGTAGGGAGATAATGTCAACTTAAGTATCTTACAGGGCTTCCCTAGTAGCTCAGCTGGTAAAGAATTCACCTGAGTTTGGGAGATCCTGGTTCAAATCCTGGGTCGGGAAGACCCGCTGGAGAAGGGATAGGCTATCCACTCTAATATTCTTGGGCTTCCCTTGTGGCTCAGCTGGTAAAGAATTGCTTGCAATGTGGGAGACCTGGGTTTGATCCCTGGGATGGGAAGATCCCCTGGAGAAGGGAAAGGCTGCCACTCCAGTATTCTGGCCTAAACAATTCTATGGACTGTGTAGTGCATGGGGTTGCAGAGTCGGACATGACTGAGCAACTTTCACTGGCACTTTAAGTATCTGACAAACCTGGTTCAGTTCCAAGCTCTCCAACTCACCTTTATGTAAATAACTCCATGTCTTTTAGCCTCCTTATCTTTAAACTGGGAATGCTTTTACTTATCTCATGGCTCAGAGAATTAAAAGAGTTAATGTAATGGACCAAATAGACATTCAATAGCTGTAAATTTTCTTTATCTGATTTTCCCTCTACTTAAAACTTTTTTTTTACTGTGTTAAAGCATAATAAAGCATCTATAGGTACTATGCATAGGTTTCTTGACAAAGTTCCTGCTTATACGGAGGTTGATAGATCTCCATTAGTCTGCAATTGTATGTCAGTCGGTATATCTTCTTGGAAGGACTAGTGGTAAACGATCGCTTCCTGTGGACCAGGAACTTGGCATTTCACCATGCATCCTCCCAACAGTACTGAGAGACAAACGCTATAGTGCTATTGCCCAGAAAAAGAGAAAATCCGACTCAGATCGGGAGAAAAGGCTTGCTTGGGATCCCGCAGCGGGTATGTTGTACGAGAGGGAATGTAAGTTACTGATTCTAAAATCATGCTTCTGTTTCCCCTCTGTGTCTCCTCCTTGCAAGCCTGTCTTAGCCAAATTATCTGCACATAAGGTCTGCAGTGGTGTTTGCTAAATTTGCATTCTCTGGGTTGAGCCCAGCCTGTGGAGTGACTGAGTTCCCAGTAGCTAGTTTTGGAAGATAAAACAGCCTAACTTCTAACACCAGACTTGTCCAGGGAAAATCTGTAGCTTTTTCAACAGCTGTAAAATACTCACCAGGTGGTCCATCTCCCCTGGTTCTTCTTTTTTACACCACTCAGGGAGCCTGCTTCTGCAGCATCGATGTTTATTTCATAACAGAATCCAGGTTTCCCAGAGAGAGAAAGCCTCAGGTAAGTATATCATGAGCCACCCCCCATTTCTCCATCTCTTAGCTCAACTAGAAGGCAGAATAAACCTAGTAGGTTTGTTTATTAATGGCTGTCAATCAGAGTAGCAAGATGTCTATACTCTGTGTAGCTTCTAAAATCAGTTGAGAGATACTGACTTATATGTCCTATTTTATAGTCATTCTAAACACCTACTTTCACTGAGACAAATCACAGGTGAATTCATGGCTACTCTTTACTTTTTCTCTGTGTGTTTTCCTATCTTTGTAGGTATGTTTCTTTACCTCTCTGTCTAAAGAGTCTCTTGATGAGAGTGAAAGAGGAGGGTGAAAAAGCTGGTTTAAAACGCAACATTCAGAAAACTGAGATCATGGCATCTGGTCCCATCACTTCATGGCAAATAAATGGGGGAAAAGTGGAAACAGTGACAGATTTTATTTTCTTGGGTTCAAAAATCACTGCGGACAGTGGCTGCAGCCATGAAGTGAAAAGACACTTGCTCCTTGGAGGAAAAGCTATGACAAACCTAAGCAACATATTAAAAAGCAGAGACATCACTTTGCCAACAAAGATCTATATGGTCAAAGCTATGGTTTTTCCAGTAGTCACGTAGGGATGTAAAACCTGGACCATAAAGAAGGTTGAGCACCAAAGAAATGATGCTTTCATACTGTGCTGCTGCAGAAGACTCTTGAGAGTCCTTTGGACAGCAAGGAGATCAAACCAGTCAATCCTAAAGGAAATCAACCCTGAATGAAGGACTGATGCTGAAGCTGAAGCTCCAGTCCTTTGGCCACTTGATGTGAAGAGCCGACTCACTGGAAAAGACCCTGGTGCTGGGAAAGATTGAGGACGGGAGGAGAAGGAGGCAACAGAGGATGAGATGGTTAGATGGCAGCACTGACTCCATTGACATGAGTGAGCAAGCTCCAGTAGATAATGAAGGGCAGGAAGTCTAGACAGAGAAATCCATGGGGCTGCAACCTGCTGGACATGACTTAGCAACTGAACCGCA
Organism: Procapra przewalskii; assembly: GCA_006410515.1. Lineage (NCBI taxonomy): Eukaryota > Metazoa > Chordata > Mammalia > Artiodactyla > Bovidae > Procapra > Procapra przewalskii. Next base: position 20,029,282 of record SJYF01000056.1, read on the forward strand.
ACAATCTCTCTCTCCAAACTGCATAGGCGAATTGCTTGCTATGCATTATATTCATTTTCTTTTGGGGAGAGCAGATACATGACAACATACCCTTGATTTTGAAATTTGACTGTCTCAGTCTGCTTGGGGGCCTCTTTCCTTCCACTTATTCCTCTATGTATTTCTGAGTGCTTCCTGCTGGATCCCCCACTTCTCCCATGCTCAGAACTCTCCCTGGGGGGACCTCCGTCATATTTCCAGTTTCATCCTCTTATATCCTGATGACTGTCTGATCTGAACTTTATCCCAGGATTCTAAGCTTAGGTGAGGACCCAGATACCTTGCTGCCTCCTAAGTAAGATATACCAAACAAAGTTTAAACCCAGAAGTTTAACCCAGCACTTGGCATCCTTTCCCCAGCCCGTCACCCCAAATGAAGTCTTCCTACTTCATCCCCAGGTTCCCAGGTTGGAAAATCAGGAACTACACTGACCTCTTTCATTCTTCCTGTGAAACCTATCAAAGCTCCAAGTTCTATAAATTTTTGCCTTCTAAAAATCTCTGGTATCCATATGTTTCCATTCCTAGTTTCCCAAAATTGTGATATAATAGCTTAGGAGCTGATGTAGAGCTATTTTTATAAGATTCAGGATTTGGGGCTCCTTGACATAAAAATCTGAGGAATGGAGAGAATGAGGATGAATGTAGGAGAAAAAAATTTCGCTTGTAATTCCAGCTCTTCAGCATCTTGATTGTGTGATGTTTACCTCTTTGGGTCTCAAGTTTCCTTATCCACACAATAGCAATAATATTACTTAATACCTCCTTAGCACTTGTTGGTGCCAGATATGTTGTAAGTGCTAGGTATGGATTAACTCTTTAGCCCTAACAAGTGTCTGAGATAGGTAGTATTATTATCCCCATTTTACAGATATGTAAACTGAGGTTGCATTACTGCCCAAGTCCATTCCACTTGTCAGCAATAGAGCTAGATTCTAGCCCTGATGCTCCAGAGTCCTTGACTTAACCGCACTTTCCTCAGAGGCTGTCTGGAGGATTAAGTTCATGAGTACAAAGTGCTTAGCACAATGCTGGGTACACAGTAACTGTCTGATAGCTAATTAGCATACACTGAAAAATAGATTTACAGTCTCAGAAGAAACAGAGGGTTTGGGCAGTACAGTTCCGTAAAGAATTTCAGAGAACAAAGTTGCTTTGCTTATTGATTTTATTCCTGCAGAACCCATGGCTGATTAATCCCACACATCTCAGACTACCCTCAGAAATTTGATTTCTGCACCTATTTACTGGTTCTTATGATGATCAAGCCCTCTCTTTGGGGGGGTAATTAACTGTCCCATATGGATTCAACTGTCCTGGTGTCTTTCTTCCCCACTCCCTGAATATGGGGAGACTCCATCAATTAAATCTCAGGTTACTTAAGGACAGCTAATGGGATATGAGTATGTGAGAGTATTTTGGCAGTTCATTGCTTCACTTTTGTATCCATCTATTCATTTACATATTCATTCTACAGATACTGATCGACTGCTAATTGCACTCTAGCTAGGGTTGTCCCTTTGTCCCTCTGTCCCTCTCGCAATTCCCAACAGTGCCCTTGAACTCTGCCTTTTGTTCCCATCTCAAATGTTATTAAAACTTTGTGCCACTACTCTGATATATGGAAGACATATAAGACTCTTTTTACTCATGAAATATATCCCAATGGCATGATACTATTTTTTTTTAAAGATCCTGCTGCTCCTAGTTTGAATTTATCTTTAAATTCCTAGATCCTTCTCTTCTTGTTTTTCCTTCACTCTCCCATCACAGGAAGGCAATTCCCTGGAGCCAGGGCAGCTTTTCTTCTCATCCTTCCCTCGCTCCCCCTTTTGTTATTCACAGTGGAGATATGCGGTGCACGTTATGAAGGACACAGGATAATAACAAAATCGCTGATATTGCTAAAGATAGCTTTTAATGAATCTTGTTTCTGGGTATTTTTGGAAACATTTTCACTGGGTGAGACAGACCTTTTCAAGCTCCAAGAGCTTCACATTTGAAGACTACAGCATTGGGAGAGTTGCTTACTGTTGGCTTAAAAAAATATTTCCTTTGACAAGAGCTAGATCTAACTTGTTAAACTGATTACTTTTTGTTTTTCTGGTTTTATTATTTAAAGAAAAGGCTGTACACTTTCCTGGATGCAAAAATAGCCGAGGTGCATTTCAGTCTCTTTTCTTTTTTTTCTTCCCTGGGCTATTGACAGCCTGTGCCACTGAGTGTAGCAAGGAAGCCTGTTTTTTCATTAAAATTCAGTCTCCAAGGTAGGCACTGAAGCTTTGCTGGTGGTGCCTTGTTTCATTTATAGTGGATTCTGGTGGTGGAGCTCTGCTTGTCCAGCCCTCTGATCTTTATGGAGATAAACTCAGTGGTTACCCTTTACCCATGTTGCCTGAGTGCCTGTTGAGTACCAGCTGCTCTGACACCATGACTCAATGGAAGGAGAACATCAACATGCTCCTTTTTTTAGATGAACACTGAGGTTTGCTCCTTCTTTATTTATTCAACAAATATTTATTGAGGACCAACGATGTGCTGGGCATCATTCTAGGCTCTGGCAAAATAGCAAGTGAAGAAAACAGACAGAAAGCCCTGCCCATGAGGAATTTAAGTTTTCATGGAGTGAGGCAGAAACTAAATGATAAATATGTGCTGTGTAGCACATCTGATAGTGACAAGTGCTATAAAAAATAAATCAGAACATTGCGTAGGAAGACTTAGGGGTTGTAATTTTTTGGAGAATGGGCAAGGAAAGCCTCATTAAAATGATAGCGTTTTTGTTACATTTTAAAAATTAATTTTTATTGGAGTATAGTTGATTGACAATGTAGTGTTAGTTTCTGCTGTACAGCAAAGTGAATTCCTTACACATAAACATTTATTCACTCTTTTTCAGAGTCTATTCTCATATAGGTCATTAGAGAGTATGGAGTAAAGTTCTCTATGCTGTACCGTGTTTCCTTATCAGTTATCTATTTTATATATAGTAGTGTGTGTGCGCCAGTCTCAAGCTCCCAGTTTATCCCTCCCTGCCTTTCCTCCTTGGTAACCATAAGTTACCATCCATGACTCTCTTTCTGTTTTGTAAATAGGTTCATTTGCACCATTTTTTCAGATTCCACATATAAGTGATACTATACAATACTTGTCTTTCTCTGTCTCACTTCCCTCAGTACAACGTCACTCAGTATAACAATTCCGTCCAAATGGGATATTACTCAGCCATAAAAAAAGGTATAAAATAATGCCACTTCCAGAAAAATGGCAGCACTTGAATGAAGACTTGGTGGAAAGTGAGAGAGCTGGTGATATCTGGGTGGCGGGGAAGAGATTTTGGCAGAGGAAGCAATCATTGCAAAGGCCCTGGGACCAGCATATTTGGCTTGGTGTGTGGAATTTCAGCAAAGAGACCAGAGTGGCTGCAGACAGCTGGGCATGGCAGAAGGAGCTAGGTGATGAGGTCAGGGAGCTGACCCAGGTCATGAGGGATTTGGGGGACCGTTGTAAGTAGTTTGGCTTTTTTTTTTTTTTTCTGGGAGAGTCAAGGAGGCATCAGGGGATTTTAATAGGAGTGGTGAGAACTGACCCACACAGATTGCAACCAGGACACAGGTCTTTCCATTCTAAACCCTTTGCTCTTTTCCTTATTGTGATACTGCTTCCTCCTTCTCACATTTCAGTATCATTTTCTATTTGTCTTCCTGTCTGATCCATGAGACCATAGCCCCTCAAAGAAGAAGGTTGAAGCTTGATCTTCTGAGTATATTTCCTAGTTCTCATCTGATATAAGCACTCCACAAAGACTTATAAAATTGACCAACTTCTGTACCTGAGAAGAGAGAAGGACTAGCTGTATCAAAAAGAGGCATTAAGATAAATTCTTTTCTGTACCAAGGAAGAAAAAACAAGACATATACAACCATAAAGCAGAAGCATGACATTTCCTTTCAGCACTTTTCCTTTGAGTATTTTTCACCTGCAGATGAAATTTAGATACATAATAATCCCAGCATAATCATTTCATATGTGTCTTTAAAAATTTAATATTGAAACATAGCATTTTCCCTGCGTTTCTATAGATCTTTGGTTGCTGTTGTTGTTCAGTTGCTAGGTCATGTCTGACTCTGCGACCCCATGGACTGCAGCATGCCAGGCTTCCCTGTCCTTCCCTGTTTCTGGAATCTGGCTCAGATTTTTGTCCATTGAGTCAGTGATGCCATCTAACCAGATCATTCTCTTTTACTCCCTTCTCCTTTTGCTTTAAATCTTTCCCAGCATCAGGGTCTTTTCCAATGAGTCGGCTCATCTCATCAGATGGCCAAAGTATTAGCGCTTCAGCATCAGTCCTTCCAAAGAATGCAAGGGTTGACTTCCTTTAGGTTGGATTTCCTTGCAGTCCAAGGAGCTCTCAAGAGTCTTCTCCAACACCACAGTTCAAAAGCATCAGTTCTTCAGCACTCGGCCTTCTTTATTGTCCAACTCTCATATCTGTACATGACTACTGGAAAAACCATAGCTTTGACTATTCAGACCTTTGATGACATAATGATGTCTCTGCTTTTTAATATATATTGTTTAGGTTTGTCATAGCTTTTGTTCCAAGGAGCAAGTGCCTTTTGACTTCATGGTTACAGTCTCCATCAGCAGTGACTTTTGAGCCCCCCAAAATAAAATCTGTCACTGTTTACACTTTTCCCCATTTATTTGCCATGAAGTGACAGGACCAGATACCATGATCTTAGTCTTTTGAATGTTGAGTTTTAAGCCAGCTTTTTCACTCTCTTTCACCCTCATCAAGAGACTTTTTAGTCTCTTTTCACTTTCTGTCATTAGTCTCTGAGCTTTTGAAAACGGTGGTATATGACTTTATAAAGATGTGCCATAATTCACCTTGCCAATTCCATTTTTGACCATTTAGAAGCTGTTCAGGCCTTTTGTTTCCTTTTGCTAACGTAGATAACACAGCCGTAAGCATCTGTGTGCAGGCAGCTTGTTCATTTTGTTCTCTAGTTTCCCTAAGCCTAGGGAGGCTCATCTAGGCTTCACCACAGTGAGGTTCATGGATGAAAGTTTATCAACACCTTTATAGTTACTACTGAGGACATTCTATTTTCAAAAATTATTTTCCAGAATTTACTACGGTCCTGATCATGTGCACACCACCCAGTTTTAACATTCCAGGTCAGGTGGATGAAACTGCCTCAATGCCAGCTGTATTCTGGAAAGAGCTTTAAATCCAGAGGCAGTGGGACATAGTGAACCCTGTCATTTGTCAAACACCCGCTCTGGCCATTTCCTGTTCCTTCTCTACCACAGTCCTCACTGGCATATGTTCTTGTTCATATTTTCAAAGGAGGAAACCAAGCCATAGTTCAGTTCAGTTCAGTCACTCAGTCATGTCTGACACTTTGAGACCCCATGGACTGCAGCATGCCAGGCCTCCCTGTCCATCACCAACTCCCAGAGTCCACCCAAACCCATGTCCATTGAGTCGGCGATGCCATCCAACCATCTCATCCTCTGTCGTCCCCTTCTCCTCCAGCCTTCAATCTTTCCCAGCATCAGGGTCTTTTCCAATGAGTCAGTTCTTCGCATCAGGTGGCCTAAGGATTAGAGTTTCAGCTTCAGCATCAGTCCTTCCAATGAATATTCATGACTGATTTCCTTTAGGATGGACTGGTTGGATCTCCTTGCAGTCCAAGGGACTCTCAAGAGTCTTCTCCAACATCACAGTTCTTGAATTGTCAGAACTGTCAGTTCTCATCATCAATTCTTAGACACTCAGCTTTCTTTATGGTCCAACTCTCACATCCATACATGACTACTGGAAAAACCATAGCCTTGATTAGATGGACCTTTGTTGGCAAAGTAATGTCTCTGCCTTTTAATAAGCCACACAGGTCAATAATTTGTCCACAGTTTCAGTTAAGTAGGAGAAGAAGAGAGATCCTTGCCCACTTCTGCCAGACTCTTTCTCCCCCACCACCTTGCAGCTCAGCTTCCTCACTGAGCTCCTGATTTAATGTGGGAGATGAGATGTATATAAGCATAATGTACTTACAATGGGTTATCATAGATATATGCTAATGAACCAGAGGTAGCCTCCAAGAAAGAATAATTAAATCTACCATTATGGATCAGAAAGAATTTCACTGAAGGGTTTACCCTGGAAAGAGGAATTTCCCAAATACAGAAAGTATGAAAGGGCATTTCAGAAAAACAGAATATAATGTGCAAAATCCCAGAAGTATGGAACAATAAAACATACACAGAAATGCCCAGAAATATGGTAAGGAGGGCACGTAAGAGGCAGGGGATTAGGCTGGGGCGCTGGAGATGGACAAACAAAACAGATGCCTTCACATCAAGAGTGGTCTGGACTCGGTATTGTAAGTCAGTCGACCTCAATCCTGGCTGCACATCAGGATTGCCTGGGCTTTAGTTTTATGTTGTATGGTTTGTCTTGTTAAATATGAACCACAATTCAATTGGATTAGTATCTCTGCAAGTGGGGCTCGGGTAATTCTAAGGTGCTGCCAAGTTTGAAAACTACTATTATAAGAGAAATTAACATATTGTCAAATGTAAAATAAAATTCACACCATTTATAAGAAGCAGAAGGGGAGCTGCAGCATGGTATCAGTGATACGATCCCTCTTGGGGCTATGTGAAAGTGTATTGTGGGGGAGGCGTACAACCAGGAGTCAGAGGATCAGAGCAGATGAATTTGTGCTGGTTGCAATATCATAGGGGGAGGAGTGGTTGGCTGGAACTGTGGTCCCCAAACTTTGCAGTATGTTAGAATAATCAGGGAGCCTTGGGAATGCCTGTGACTGGGTCTCACCCTCAGGCAATTAAATCAAATTCTCTGATGGAACCCAGACATCCCCCACTCTGGGTGAGCTGACTGTGCAGCCAAGTTTGAGAACCAGAGCTTCAGAACCTTGTAGACCAGCAGCATCAGTACAGCCTGAGTGCTTGTTGGAAATGCTGAGTCTCAGGCCCCATCCAGAGCTACAGAATCAGAATCTCTACTGCGACAAGATTCCACAGTGATTCGCATGCACATTACAAGTCAAGACATGCTATTCTAGAGATATCTTAAAAAACGAAATCAACAACATTAGGTAGCTAAGCTTCACAAAAAGATTCTGCGGCTTCTCAGGTGGCTCACTGGTAAAGAATCTGCATGTCAATATAGGAAATGCAGGAGACCCAGGTTCAATACCTGGGTAGGGAAGATCCTGTGGAGGAGGAAATGGCAACTCACTCCAGTATTCTTGCCTGGAGAATCCCATGGACAGAGGAGCCTGGCGGGATACAGTCCATGGGGTTGCAAAGAGTCAGACACGACTGAGCACTCACAAATGATTCTATATTTTAGGTATAGAATAGTATGTTAAATTCTCTTTAATCTGCAACTGTATGTTGGAATTGGTCATCTGCAGTCTGTGTTGCTTGATTGTTTACCAGCATGTCTTGACTTGTAATGTGCATACGAATCACTGTGGAATGCTGTATATGACTGGTTGTACATATTTTTTGTGTTGTCTGTGTTTGTCTGATGCTGTGTGGGTCATGCCTGTCTATATTTAGGAGCATGTATGAGGTAGGCTGTTCTGTGTGTGTATGTGTTCAAGGGATTCTAACTCTGTGTGTGTGTGTGTGTGTGTGTGTGTGTGTGCTGTGTTCATGTTTGCCTTCAGAGTTTCTCTAGGTGGTGGCACTACAGGCCAGCGATCTCCGACCTTTTTGGCACCAGGGCCCAGTTTTGTGGAAGACAGATTTTCCATAGACGTGGCACAGGTATGATTTCAGGATGATTCATGTGCATTATGTTTACTGTGCACTGTATTTCTATTGTTATTACATCAGTTCCCACCCAGAGAATCAGGCATTAGAGCCGGAAGACTGGGGACTCCAGCTATAGGCATTTTGGATGCGCTGACTCTGGACAGGGCTGTAAAATAAGTTGAACAGGCACACAGTGTATTGTAGCACCCACAGGTCATGCGATAATCAAAACTGTTCCCCTGCACCCATTTCCAGATGCTTCAAGGAGGGGTGGGATCACTGCATACGATAAAGTAGACTGAATATTTGTATGCAAATCCTCTCTAGGTGAGTCTGTACGGAGTAAGTCTTCGTGAGGAGCATGTGTTGGGGTGGGAGACGGCAATGACTGGTGTCTATGGAAAGCGCTCTTTGTGCCTCTGTGTGTCTGCATGCATGCACACATCCGTCACTATGTGCCTGTCCCTGTGTAGTCCTGAGCTTGGCCCGGATCATGGATAACAAACACACTGTGGGGTCATCTGGGCTCACACACATGCTTTCACCCCAGAGACCAGTGGCCACAGGAAGCCAGCTTCACAGGACCAATCACACATCTGACAAATCTCGCGCAAAGTCACACAAATACGCACACCACGGTATCCTCCCCGTCCTTTTCCATGCGCATCATCTCAGACACAGCCAGTACCAGCACACAGAGCGCTGCGTGCATTCACACCTGGATACTCACAGACAGATCCAGCCAGTCGAGCGTTTTGGAGGAGACCCCCAGAGGAACACGAACTTCAAGCCGATTCTACATAACAAGCCTCAAAGGGAAACGTGGGTCTTGTTGTGCTGTGGGTGACTTTGAAAACATTGCTTCTAATCCTCTGTTTGGAAAACTGAAAGGGCTTTCGCTGAAGGATAGGACAAAGGGAGGCATCAAATAGCAGAGACTGGTGACTGTCTACCTGAGAGAGGGAACCCCTGGATCCATATATGACACCCACCTTCCTTTCCCTGTTCCCAGCCCTGCTCCCTTGACACACTCCAATTAATTCAGTCTTACTTTGTGTCACTTCTCATGTCTAAAAGTGTATCTTGGGAAGCCCAGAGGAATCTTGGCTGCTGCTTATGGCTCTCTCCTGCACTAACAGCTCTGTTCTCTGAAGATGAGGATGCTACGAGCACATTTCTTGATTTTTCTTTCACAAAAGGCTAAAATACCCAGTTATCATTACATTGACTATCTGCCACTGGAAGAACAGATGTTCCAAAACAAGAAACAATCTCCCTATTTATATTGAGTTTCAAAATAGCATGTCCCCAGTTGGATTGAAAGTTAAATAGATGTTGTTCACACACAAATATTCAGATTCATTCAAAAGCCCAGACAAAGAAGCACACACAGACACTCTCAGAAACACTGCCTCTCAGTCTCTCCAACAGGGGGTACAACCATAACCCACAGTGTATATACATAGGTAGGGCTCAGAGGCTTGTATTAATACATTGTAACAAGGGTGTATAGAAACATACATCATCAGACCCAGGCACACATCTGGCTGTGGACACAGCCATTTCCTGGGCCACTGAGGCTTTCACTTGAAGAATGGGAGGTCATAGAAAACCTACAGAATGGCCAGTCCACTGCTGAGAGTGGACGAGCGTCCTCTCCATGGTGACAGGTAATCCGGGTGTTTAAGAAAGTCAATCTTGAGTCCCAATGGCAAAGAAGTGGAGCCTATCAGAAGAGGGGTTGCAACAAAGAGAGTAAGTTTTAAAACTTTTTCTTCCTTCTACCCTTTAAACAATTGTTTGTGAGCCTATCTGACTGAGGGGCTATGTTTTTTTCTTCCACGGTCTTTGTTTTAGCAATCTATCATACCATAGGTCGCTCAGTCGTGTTCGACTCTTTGCGACCCCAGGGACTGTAGCCTGTCAGGCTCCTCCATCCATGGGATTTTCCAGGAGAGAGTGCTGGAGTGGATTGCCAGTTCCTTCTCCAGGGGATCTTCCCAACCCAGGAACTGAACCTGGGTCTCCCGCATAGCAGCAGATGCTTTACCGTCTGAGCCACCAGGGAAGCCCATTTTAGCAATTGCTGATATTAATTTGTGGATACAATGAAAGCAAAGAGATACTCAGCCGTGGCAGTAAGTACCTGGCTCTTGCTGGAAAAGCCTCTCAGAGTCATTTTTCCTGCTGCAAGATGAGGGGCTGTGGTCAGCGCTGACTGCATTATACCTTCTCTTGGTTGGTTATTTATCAGAGAAAGATCTGGCAGGACTGAACTGGGTAAATGCAGGAGAGAGGAGAGAGATGTATCTTGGTAGAGAGAC
>SJYF01000056.1:20055857-20076411 GCA_006410515.1 Procapra przewalskii
CTATATTAAGTTGCAATCCACATTTTGAAAATCTTTGAACCAAACATTGAAGATAAATTTATTTACAGCCTCTTTTAAATAACAGCTGAGTAAGAGATGAGGAAGTCAATTCAGCCCAGTCTGGAATTATTGTGTATGTATTCTGTTAGTATGTATAATTATTATACAAGGTTCTGGGGTTGCAGTCATGGATAAAACTTAGTCCCTTGCTTTGAGGCCACCTCTCAACAAAGGAGAGGAAGAGCCCACCAGGCAGGGACAATGGTGAGTGATAGCTCTTCTGCAGAAGTGAGCCAAGTGCCATGGGCATACATGTAAAAAGCCACTGGCGCTCCCAGAATGAAAGGTGGGAGAGAGAAAAACACACTGAGGACGTAGCAGAGAAAGAATGTGAAACAAAGAATGTGAAACCAAAGAGGGCTTCTTCACCACTTCAGACTGGAGCAAGCAGGGACAGGAGAAGGCAGAATGAGGTCAAGGTGCAGAGGGGATATTTGAGGCTGGAAACACTGAGTGAATCAAAGCTTCTTCGGCCTGGGCTCAGATTCCGTGCTTTGGTTGGTTGGTTTTGTTTTCTCTCCATGATGGGAGGCTCATGTTGAGATTAGGCAGGCATCACGGTATGTGCTAACCAACCACATTTGAGAGCAATTGTGGAAAGTTGCAGTGTATATTTGAGCTGGGAAAGAGTTCTTCCGACAGCCTATTACAGCCGTAAATATAGAGCAATTTTCTTCCTTTTCTTAACCTTTTTTTCTTTTCATCATCTAAGGGCATCACTTCTCATATTTTTACTTCCAGCTATCTATTTTTACTATTTTTCTAAGTCGTATATTTAATGTGGAAATTCTAGGACACAATGCCCTAGAAATTGTCATCGAATATGAAAAAAAATCAGATCTCCCTTCTGCTTTAAGAATGTAGGGACACAAAGACAGGGGAGATTTTTTTCCGAGCACATGGAATTTGATATATGGAATGAAGACCATTGTGTCTGATTGTATCTGTAATGAACTCCCATCATTTTAGATTAGGGTTGTGTGGATGTCCCAACTATTGGGCAGTAGATAGTGTGGATATAATTCTAGTCTATCATACTTTTTCTTCAATATCAATTACTTCCAATGCTTAAATGTCCAATTTCCTGAGATTTTTATTGTTCAATTTTCTTGGTAAGTGACCCTCCCCTCCAAGTTAGAGCTACTAAAGCAATGAGGTATGAGTCCTGGCAGCCCGAAGGGACCAGTGCCAGGGAGCTCACGTTCAGTGAGGGGATGGTTTATGATTCCAAACGTCTGAAACATTCCACAACAAATGCCACCAGAGATGAGAGACTCAGATCTTTTTCCCAGTGCTCAGACAGAATTAGAAAAATAAAAAATTAAAGACAGGTTTAATTAACCTGCCAAAAAGAAAAGGAAATCACAGAATGTCTGTGTGCAAGCTTAAGAACAAATCTAATGATCAAAGAGATCAGAAAGAAGGATGGTTTTAGAAGGCACATTTCTCATTCAGTCAACTAATATCCCTGAATCACTTTAGAATCTGATCATCAGATTATTTCTGCTTTGGGGTTCTGCAGCTTCTGCAAGTGGAATTTGATTGAGATGAAGAGCCAAGGTTATCACACTTTGCCTCCAGTCCCCATGGGGATGCTCAGCTTGTGTAACTGTGACCCAAAGGTCTCCCACAAAGTTCCCTCTGCCCACAGGGGAAGTCCAGGTAGAGGTCAGAGTAGAGATACAGCACAAAAGTGGGGGTGAGGCAAAGCGAGTTTGAATAATGCCCAGGTGAAAAGACTAGTGTAAGTGCTTGAGTGTGCTTGCATGAGTGTGGTGTGGCTGTGACTTGTGCACGACTGTGTGGGAGATTAAGAACAAATCTAAGGATTAAAGAGGTTGGAAAGAGGGATGGTTTAAGAAGAGGTGTCATAAGTGTCTGTGAAAGCATGACTCTGGCAGCAATAAGACCTAACGTGCCGTGTCCTTAACCCACAGAGAGACTGTGTTCCCAGCTGACCTAAGATCTAGGTGGGGCTTCCTGACTGATCCTATCAGTGGAATTCGAGCAGCAGTGAGGTGTCCCCTACACATCACGCTGGTTAAGAGCCAGCGAGCTTTCTCCATGTTCTTTCTTTCCTCATCTACTGGATGATGTAAAGCAGGACTTGACTTTAGAAGAGAGAAATAGCTCCACAATGGGAGCAACCTTGATGCCTGGACTGTATGTAGGAGAACCAGATCTACCCAGCCACACCGGACTTGAGCAAAAAATCATCTATTTGCACTCTGATGTCTGGGGGTCGTTTGTTACAGTCTAGATTAACTAGTCCAACGACCTTGAACATGTAATCTCTTTGGGCTTCATTTGTAAAATTGAGATAATGAAAGCTTTGCTGTTACAGGATTATAGTAAGGATTAAATGAGATGCTATAAATTAAGAGCTTAGCACAGTACTCGGCACATTGAAATCACCTGATACATATTCAACAATTTTTATATAGCAGTTGGTTGCTTCTTTTGACTATCTGGCTTAGTTTATTGTTTATACATGACTGTTCTTATATCATATTAGTAGAAGTAGTAGTTGTTGTTATGGTATACTTTTAGTCATTATTTTACAAATATTTATGGAATACCTACCATATGCGAGATACAAAGAGAGGTCCTAGGGATATGGTGCTAAATAAAAAAAGTTCTCACATGTATCCTGCAAAGTTGTTCTAAGATTTACAATCCATCTCCTCACTCAGATCCTAATTTTCACTTTGCTCCAGATACTAGAATTTCAGACCACAGCTTTCTTCACCGAAGATATTAGAACACTAGTTATCCTGTAAGGAACTCACCAACCTCAGTTTATGACTGTATCTTTCTTGTGGGATTGGCTTCCCTGGTGGCTCAGCAGCAGGGAATCTGCCTGTTAATGTAGAAGACTTGATTTCTATCCCTGGGTCAGGAAGATCCCACAGAGAAGGGAATGGCAAGCCACTCCAGTGTTTTTCCCTGGGAAATCCTATGGACAGAGGAGCCTGGCAAACTACAGTTCATGGGGTTACAAAAGAGTCAGACACAACTTAGCGACTGAAACAAAAACAAAGAAAACCCAAACACACAGGTTCTAGCTCTTGGGGTGAGCACTTGACCCAAGCTGGCCAATCGGATCCCACTACAATCCCTTACAACAATAACTAGGGGACAGGCATGTGATGAAGAATTGATGCTTTTGAACTGTGTTGCTAGTGAAGACTCTTGAGAGTCCCTTGGAAGGTAAGGAGGGCAAACCAGTCCATCCTAAAGGAAATCAGCCCTGAATGTTCATTGGAAGGACTGATGCTGAAGCTGCAGTACGTTGGCCATCTGATGCGAAGAGCTGAATGGTTGGTAAAGACCCTGATGCTGGAAAGATTGAGAGCAAGAGGAGAAGGGAGTGACAGAGAATAAGATGGTTGGATGGCATCACTGACTCAATGGACATGAGTTTGAGCAAACTCCGGGAGATAGTGAAGGACAGGGAAGCCTGGCATGCTGCAGTCCATGGGATCACAAAGAGTCAGACCCGACTTAGTGACTGAACAACAAAGGCATGTGACCCAAGCTGGGCCAATAAAATGAAATCTCAGAACTACCACAGGAATATTGACCAAGATATTCTCTCTTCATGCTGGAATTATTAGGCTGACACGATATAAGCTTGACGCTCTGGAATTGCTTGTGAGCAACCTCATGACCATATGGCAGGAACCTGCCTGAGATTAAAGCCAGTGCTGGGAAAACCAAAGAAAGAGAATAAAGGGCCGAGTTCTTGAGGGCCTCATCTGAACACCTGGATCCAGCTATTCCTAAAACCTTACCCTTGACCTTTTCTGTCATGTGTTAGTCATTCACTCGTGTCTGATTCTTTGCGAACCCATGGACTGTAGCCCACCAGGCTCCTCTGTCCATGGAAGTCTCCAGGCAAGAATGCTGGAGTGAGATGTCGTTCCCTTCTCCAGGGGATCTTCCCAACCCAGGGATCGAGCCCAGGATTCCTGCATTGCAGGCGGATTCTCCACCATTTCAGCCACCAGGGAAGCCCTTGTTGATTCAGTCAAATACACTATTCCTTAAGGCAGTTTGATTTGGTGCTTGAGTGCTTGGAATCAAAGCCTTTCTGAGTACTGTCTGGTGTTAACTTTGGAGACTGAAGGGTCCGAGGCATCATTCGCCCACTGAAGAAGGAACATCACCTGTCCTTTAGATAATGAGGACTGTCCTTCCATCACATTGCTCCTGTCCTGGATCACCTTCAGAAACAAGCCAAATTCTCAGGCTTGTATATGCTGCTACAGACCTGCCTAGGGGCTCTACTTGTACCTGGGACAAACGTCCCAATCCCTGTCCTGCCAAGCCCTGACTTCCTCCTACTTACCATCCCATTTTTGCTCATGTCCTATCCTGTCTTTAAGTGACATTTTCCCATTTATGACAAGCTCACCATTTCTGTGTAGAAGATAGTCCTTTTTAAACTTCCTGCTCTGTAAGTCAGTGAATTCTAAACTCTGGGGAAATTAAGGAGGCCTCTGTCTCCTTTCTGGCCTCCTACTTCCTGAACCTGCATAGAAACACTATTTTTTCCTAGACACAGGAATCACTCTGGCTTAGCTTTTTTTTTTTTTTTCATTAAAATTCAAATTAATTTAATAAAACTCAGAATTGTGAATTAATGACCCACTTGCAGAATCTACACAATGCATGCCTCTGATACAACTATCAAATTTCTTCTATTAATGATGTTTGGGGCTCCCCAGGGAACTCAATTGACTGGAATTACCCTGGTCAGTTAAGCTCAGTTAATAGAAAACAAATCTCTTAACTCAGATGCAGATTGGTAAACACCTCCTGAGCATCTACAAGGCACGAAATCCTATAGCTGGCTTGTCCACAACTATTACCTTCCGGAATCTCTAGTGACTCTAGATGCAAGTTGTGTGAGAATAGTCTATACAAATATGGTGTTGATCCTTTTACTGTACAGAGTGCATAGACCCATTTAGAACCCTGCTTACTCCTACCTCACCAGAGTAGGATCATTTTGCACTCTCTAGGATGCATGAATTCATGCATGAGAGGATGCACGAATGTGAATAATACATTCATGCTGCCGTGTTACACCTTCCATTTCTAATGTTTTAAATTAATTTTTATTACTTTTCATTGGAGTATAGTTGCTTTACAATGTTGTGTTAGTTTCTGCTGCTGCTGCTGCTGCTGCTAAGTCGCTTCTGTCATGTCCGACTGTATGCGACCCCATGGACGGCAGCCCACCAGGCTCCCCTCTGGTCCCTGGGATTCTCCAGGCAAGAACACTGGAGTCGGTTGCCATTTCCTTCTCCAAAGCATGAAAGTGAAAAGTGAAAGTGAAGTCGCTCAGTCGTGTCCGAGTCTTAGTGACTCCATGGACTGCAGCCCACCAAGCTCCTCTGTCCGTGGGATTCTCCAGGCCAGAATACTGGAGAGGGTGGCAAATGTTTTGTGCAGAACATTTAGATTTCTCATTTCAATCCACCCTCTCGTTATGTCATGTTTATCTGTACATCCTTATCACCCAGCACAAAGTTTAGCATAGTGAGTGCTCTGTAAACATTTCTTGAATGAATGAATAAATTGACATCCTCCTGCAAGCATCCTCCATTTTCTCTACTGCATTATTAAAATAAGACACTTTGGGCTGAAGACAAAGTATTTCAAATTTAATCCGATTATTTAAGGGCAGAATTATTGCCTCCCTCAGTGGCTCAGATGATAAAGCGTCTGTCTACAATGCGGGAGACCTGGGTTCCATCCCTTGGTCAGGAAGATCCGCTGGAGAAGAAAATGGCAATCCACTCCAGTACTATTGCCTGGAAAACCCCATGGACAGAGGAGCCTGGTAGGCTGCAGTCCATGGGGTCGCAAAGAGTCGAACATGACTGAACAACTTCACTTTCAGTCTAAACATTATGATTCTAGCAATGTGATCTAAGATTTGCATTTGAGGATGTCTGTACTGTGTGTTCATTTCATGCCAATAGGTCTGAGGGATGACATGTTGTTGCTAGGACTAGGGAGTTTGGAATCACCCAGATCAAGACAGGAGGAACAATTCAGTGAACAGTCCAATTCAGTGAAGCAGTGCTCTGAGTGGTCTTAAAGAGGCCAGCTGTGTGAGAACTAAGGACACACATGCTGTCTGTGTAAGTAAACGTGCCCAACAGTGCAATGGTGGTACGGGGTGTCCAGTGGTGTGGGTGAAGCATGGAGATAAGAAACCATATGATCCAGCAATCCCACTTCTGGGCATATATCCAGAGGAAACTTTAATTCAAAAAGATACATGCATCCCTATGTTCATAGCAGCACTATTTATAGTAGCCAAGACATGAAAGCAACCTAAGTGTCCACTGGCAGATGAATGGATAAAGATGTGATATATATATATACATATACATACAATGGAATGCTGCTGCTGCTAAGCCGCTTCAGTTGTGTCCGACTCTGTGCGACCCCATAGACGGCAGCCCACTGGGCTCCGCGGTCCCGGGGTTTCTCCAAGCAAGAACACTGGAGTGGGTTGCCATTGCAATGGAATACTACTCAGCCATAAAAAGAATGAAATGACACAATTTGCAGCAACATGGGTGGACCTAGAGATTATCAGACTAAGTGAAGTGAGTCAGAAAGAGAAAGACAAATATCCGTAATATCCTTCCAAATGGAACCTAATATATTATATAAATTATTTTATTTACAAAACAAAAACAGATTCACAGCCTTAGAAAACAAACGGTTGCCAGGGGGTAAGGATGGGAGAGAGCTAAATTATGAGCTTGAGATGAGCAGATGCAGACTGTAAACAATGATACATTAAACAGTTAAACAATGAGGAATTACTGTTGAGCGCGTGCGTGCATGTGCGCTCGATGGTGTCCGATTCGTTGAAACCCCATGGACTGTAGTCTGCTAGTCTTCTCTGTCCACGGGATTTCTCAGGCAAGGATACTGGAGAGGATTACCATTTCCTCCTCTGGGGATCTTCCTGACCTGGGAATCAAACCTTCATCTCCCACATTTCCTTCATTGCAGATGAATTCTTTACCTGCTCAGCCATCAGGGAAGCCCACCAGAAACTATATATATAAAACTGAATATATATAAATAACTGAATCATTTTGTTATTCACCAGAAACTAATACAACATATCAATGTGAATCAACTATACTTCAATAAAAGAAAAAAATCCAGGTGTTGGGGACCCAGGGGTCAGATGGCTGATCACCATTTATAATATGAAAGATTTACCTAGGCATCCAGAGCTTAGTCCTGGATTATTGAGTCTTGGGTCTGCTTGGATACAAAAGGAGACTTTGGAGTGAGTGGATGTGTCAGTAGGGATGAATTTCTTACAAGTCATATTAATTATGATATAAGCTAAATGGCCATAACTTGAGGGCGGGGACAAAGTGTAGCTTATCAAACAAAATAGAAGTCTTTTTGGTTTGTTTGGCACAGTCTGGAGGTAAGTTGGTCCAGTGCAGACAGAGGCTTCTGTCCCATGAATTTGTCAAAGGCCATGGTGCTTCTGTTTCATCATTCTACTCTGATCTGCAAGTCAAAGGTTGCCCAGCACCATCACGCCTACATCATAGCTTCTAAACAGAGAGAAAGAGCTGAGGGCAGGCAATTAGCTTTTAAGAAATGATAGAAGCTTTATACATCATTTCCATGGACAAGAACTTACTCATCTGGTCACCTCCAGCTGCAAGGGATGAAGGGTAATGTCAGGTTATCTGAGTGTTGCTACAGTTTCAGTTCAGTTCAGTTCAGTCACTCAGCCGTGTCCAACTTTTTGCGACCCTATGGACTGGAGCACGCCAGGCCTCCCTGCCCATCACCAACTCTCGAAGTTTACCCAAACTCACGTCCATTGAGTCGGTGATGCCATCCAACCATCTCATCCTCTGTCATCCCCTTCTCCTCCTGCCCTCAATCTTTCCCAACATCAGGGTCTTCTCAAATGAGTCAGCTCTTCGTATCAGGTGGCCAAAGTATTGGAGTTTCAGCTTCCTCATCAGTCCTTCCAGTGAATATTCAGGACTGGTTTCCTTTAGGATGGACTGGTTGGATCTCCTTGCAGTCCAAGGGACTCTCAAGAGTCTTCTCCAACACCCCAGTTCAAAAGCATCAATTCTTTGGTGCTCAGCTTTCATCATAGTCCAACTCTCACATCCATACATGACTAATAGGAAAACCATAGCTTAGACTAGATAGATCTCTGTTGGCTAAGCAATGTCTCTGCTTTTTAATATGCTGTCAAGGTTGGTCATAACTTTCCTTCTGAGGAGTAAGCGTCTTTTAATTTCATGGCTGCAGTCACTATCTGCAGTGATTTTGGAGCCCCAAAAAATAAAGTTACAGTTTATTTTGGTATAGTTTGGGTCCTCCAATAGCAGGGGCTAGACCTGTGGGTAGGGTAGAAGATGGGTATTGGGAATCAGAACCTGTAGAAGGAAGTATGAAGCAGGATTAGGCAGAGAGAAGTTAAATTGTGATGCCTCAGAAAACCTGATAGGAAATTCTAGAGTAAGAATTGCCCATCAGAACTGACCCAAGATGGGCTGAGATGTCTGCATGTTTTTACCTCTACATCCCTCTGTTGCTAGTTGCAAGCTACCCAGGAAGGACACCAACTCAGATAATGACAGGGAGACACTGAAGGAGCTGATATAAAACCCGCCTGCACAACACCCTCCCCACAACTGGACAACAAGTCCCTCCTTGAAAAGGGATCCCACAAACACATTTCAGTGTCTACGCAGGTGGTACGTGCCTTGAAGCAGACTCAGGAAGAAAGAGTAATGGTGTTCAGTGAGCCACCTCTGGTTGGGGTGTGACGTAGGAATTCATCTGTTGAATAACTACTCGGTTTCAGCAGTGAGCAAGAGCCCTGAGCCCCAGATCTTATGGACTTTATAGTTAATATAAAGAGACAGAAATAAGCAAGTAAACAAACCAACAAGAGGATTTCAGAAAATGAAAAACACTATCCAGGGGAACAGGGAGTGAACGTAGGAGTTATTTTAGGTGGGCTTTTCCGGGAAGGCTTCTCTGAGCAGGGGATGTTTGCACCAGGAAAACAGTGAGGATGAGAAACAGCATTCCAGGCGGAGGGAAGAGCATGTACAAAGGAACAGGAACAAGCTTGACTCTTAAGGAACAAAAAGAGGCTGTCGTGACTTGAGGTTATTTAGGCAGAAAGCGGATATAAACCACATCGTCGGCAAGAACCAGACTGCACACTATTTAGATAAGAGCTCAGAACTCATTCTAAGAATGATTGAAACCATTGTAAGTATTAAGACAGAGAGATGATTTAACTATTTTAATCAAGATTCTAATACAGTTGCTATATTTTCAAGGAGAAATTTTTTCTGAAACGAACTCTTCAAACCCATTTAACTCTTGGATCAATTTTCTGTACAGTACAAATGGCTCCCAATTTTTTTTCAGTTTTCATTTGGATTATTTCATATGGATCAATTTCACAGGAAAAACTTTGCTCTTATTAAAGTTCCAAGCCTAGATTCTGACAAGAATGACACAGGAAATGAGACATGGCCAGACTAGCCCTTTATCTACAAGCAAGAGATTATAGATTCAGGCCCAAAACCAGCACCCTGTACACATAGTTCTTCATCCCCTGCTGTGTCCTGACCCACTTCTCCTTGAGCTTATTTATGCTGTTTTCCTAATATTTGTGGTTTCCTCTCAGATTTCGTATAAGTCAAGGTTTTTTCTTTTTATTACTTTATCTTATTTTAATTAATTAATTTATTTGGCTGTGATGGGTCTTAGTCACTGCATGTGGGATCTAGTCCCCCAACCAGGGATCAAACCCAGGCCTCCTGCACTGGCACCATAGAGTCTTTGCCAAGTCTTGCCACAAAAACTTTGCCAAGTCATCTTTCTTTTTTTAAAGGAAACAAAGCCAGCTCAAAATGGTTTAATAAAAATTGCAACATATTAGCCTGCAGTCCATGGGGTCGCAAAGAGTCAGACGCAGCTGAGTGACTTCACTTTCACTTTTCACTTTCATGCTTTGGAGAAGGAAATGGCAACCCACTCCAGTGTTCTTGCCTGGAGAATCCCAGGGACGGGGGGGAGCCTGGTGGGCTGCCGTCCATGGGGTCGCATAGAGTCAGACACGACTGAAGTGACTTAGGAGCAGGAGCAGCAGTTTATAGCTAGCTTCAGTTATGGCTGGATCCAGGAACTCAAATAATGTCATAAACATTCAGCATTCCCCTCTATTTCTCTGAGATATGCTTTACTTGCTCTTGATCAGCTATTTTATGACCGGAGTCCTTTCCATGTGATGGTCCACAAGAGCACCATAAATGTATATTCTACCATTTAGCAACTACAGAGAGAGAAAGAGAGAGAGAGAGAGAGAGAGAGAGAGAAAGCATCTTCTTTCCATAATTCTTGGCAAACATCCAGTGACTGATTCTAGCTTTGGTTAATACACCCACACCTGAGTCAATTATCTAGCCAAAGGGAAATAAGGCTGATTGGATAGTCCACTCTTTGAGGTGGAGGGAGGGGGCAGTCAACCCCTCCTTGGATCGTATCATTTTGAAATAGAGAAGTGATTTTCCTATAAGGAAAAAATCAAGCTATTGATAACAGATTAAAACAGATAACAAATGCTGGCTGGGCAGTGACAGCCCCAATTCCCGAGTCCCCGAAAACCTTACTATTTGCAGCTCCATATTTTCCCTTCGAACCGTACTTCTGCTGCTAGGATTGACCTTGATCTTTAGGTTATCCATCTTCCTAGAGCTCTAGCTTTATTCCTCACCTGCTCAGCATGTTCTTTGTTCTCTGACCCTAATGTAGGGCCTCATCCCTGGGTTCACCCCAGAGACCTAGGCATACGATCCAGATGGAGGAAACCTATAGACGGAGCTAATTTCCAAAATAGCCACCTCCAAGTCCCCAGCGGGAGGGACACATCTCTCTCTCCTGCAGCGTCAAGTTGCAGAGCCGATGCTTAATTCAAAGGCTAGAATCCATTAAAAGCCAAAGCAAGGAACAGAAATGAAATCCCCTCATTAAAACTGTGTTCAGTGGGGTGTGTGCATAATTCATCCCAACACCATCAAATATAAATGTCCCAGCATCGGGAGGAAGGGAGCCAGCAACAGTCTGAGCCCACGTGGAAGGAGGGGTCGGGGAAGGAGCAACCCATGCAAGGACCTTCTCAGAGCAGTAATGAGATCTGGCACCAGGGTGTCAGCAACAAGGAACCTAGAATAGGACATGCTCGGCAACAGCAGTTCTCTGCCAGCCTCTCTGTGGGCACCTGCATGTTTATAAACTCAGCTCTGGGTTCCCTCTGAGCTGGTGCTGAGCTGCCAGAGCTTCTGAAGGGTATAGCATGAAGCTTCCCTGGGCTGTGGATTAGACTGGTAAATCGAGTGCAGGAGGTATGGGCTCCTGCTGCCCCAGCTCTGCTCAGCTGCAGACAGCAGCACCTCCAACCTGCAGCTTCAGCTCCGCCTGGTTTCAGAGCCAGAACTTACCAGAAGGAGAACGGCTATGAGGATCCCCTTTGTCCCCCAATCCTGTGTTTCAAAGATAACTGTGTGATGAGCTCAGCAAAAGTTTTCCTACCAAGTGGAAGCTTTACTCTCTGTCTCACCAAGTTCGTCTATAGCATCTGCTCTGGACAACAGTACATACAGCCTGGTACTTGCCGGTCTCTTCCTAGAGAGATCGGCTCCTGTGGCCAATCTCTGGCCAGACTCTAGTGATAATCCATAACACTCTCCCCCTCTCCTCCTTCTCAGCTTCATCCTTATCATTATCACAGCTACTATTCCTCTCATCTTTAATGTCCTGAGCACTCTACTAAATATTCTCTATGCATAATTTCATTTAATCTTAAAACATACTAATTCTTCCACAGTCAGAACATTTGCACCAGATTCCTGGAATGTTCTTTACCCACCTCTTCAAAGAGCTGCCTTCTTATCGTCCTAGCCTCAAGCTAAATACCGTCTCTTCAGAGAAGACTTCCCTGACGATCCCACTTTTACTGGGACATCATCCAGCCCAGTCACAATCACACTCTCTTCTTCTATTGCCTTTAATAGTACTTAACACTCTATAACACAGTCAAGTTTCTTCATTCACTTCTACCTGTCTCCCAGAGTGGGATGTAAGCAACTGGGAGTGGGAAGTAAGGAATTCTTCTACCCTGCTCTTTGTCAAGTCTTCACTGCCAGGAAGAGCACTATTTAACAGAGTCAGCACTCAAAACCATTTGTGGGATGAACAAGTCTCCAGGGTCAGCAATATCATAATGCCCATTGTACTGATAAGGAGACTGAGGACCACACTGTGTATCTAGTTAATGTTCCCAAGGTTATGTGGTACTGAGTTGGGTGCTATTTATCACATGTCTGCTTCAACAGTGGAGACTTGGACCATGATGCAGCCCAAGCACTTGTTCCCACTCCATTCTATTATCAACCCTAACTGGGAGCAATGTCAAATTCACCAGAATCTATTGGACTATGACCTGGGCAGTAGTTTATTAGAGGTCAGCTATCTCGGACCAAATTTATCTTTCCCTGTTTTCTCATTCCTTCCTCGACCGTATCTCCAATTCACTCATGGTCATGCATTCATTATACCTTATGGCAGCTATGATGCATGAGGCATTGGCCTAGTATACTCTCCTTTCTGGATATGTCCATGGCACCAGACTTCCGTACTGGGAAAGCAAGGGATACCCAGTGCGCTGGTGGTCGACAAGCATGGAAGACTGAGTTGCATTAGGAAGGAGGATCGCTGTGTTTGAGTCTCTGTCACCCCCCTGGCCCTGAGCATCAGTGGTTGCAAAAATATCGGGGAAATCAAATTGAGTTAACTTAACCTCAATTAATTCCAGCTGAGCTCCTCCCTCTGCACTGGGTGAGGAATTTGGTGTGCAAGAGATCTGGTATTCACCCCACTGTTAGGAATCAGAAGCTGAGGATAATGAACTGTAAACATTCTGCCTAGTATCTAAAATGAGGGGCTTCCCTGGGGGCTCAGTAATAAAGAACCCACCTGCCAATGCAGGAGACGTGGGTTTGATCCTTAGGACAGGGAGCTCACCCAGAGAATGAGATGGCAACCCACTCCAGTGTTCTTGCCTGAGAAATCCCATGGACAGAGGAGCCTGAAAGGTTACAGCCCATGGGATCTCAAAAGAGTCAGACACGATGTAATGATTAAACAACAATGATCTAAGATGGACTATAATTAGTCACTTCCATCCTAGGTTAAAAGAAACACACGTGAGTTTAACTCCAAGTTACAATATTGTTCTGTGAAAAAGTCTGCTCTTATTTCAGAGAGTGGCCTGCCAAGAAAGCCCAATGATTATAATGATCCAGGAGGTCTGTCTCCTAAGATTTAAAGAAGAGACATTCAAAGATCGCTTAGCTTGTTGTAAATGGCTTTTAAGAATATACAGGATCATAAAGTGCAAGAGAAATTCATCCATCACCCAAGGACTCACACAATTTCCCAGGCTCCCAGGTTCTCAGATGCACAGCAGGCTTCCTAAGAAGCCAGGGAAGATTGCCAAACCCTGCTAAGGAAGGTAAGTGAGTGATCTTGGAGACCCCCCTCTTTCCAGTGCTCCCTGCATTTGCAGCTCGCCAGGGAGGAGCGACTGGGTGGAGCTGGTGTCATTTGGTGCAGAACGTCTCCTCTGGGCTGAGTCTGCACTGGTGTATTGGAGGCTGCTGGGCTCCGGCTACACATGCATGACCTTAGATGAGACACCGTGTACTTGCCAAGGTCGTCGTGAGGATCAATGAGGTAGCATCTGTGAGTGTCCTGGACTGTGCTCACAAAAGCCAGGCCTTAATTATTTTTTTTTAATCTTAAAAATTTTTGTTTACAGTTCTTTTTTTTTATTGAAGCATAGTTGATTTACAATGTTGTTAGTTTCAGGAGTACAGTCAAGTGATTCAGATGTATACAATCCTGCATTGCAGGCAGAGTTTTTATTGTCTGAGCCACCAGGGAAACCCATATATATGTATATACAGACATACATAGACGTACATATACATACGTATGGGATTCCCAGATGGTGCTAGTGGTAAACAGCCTATCTGCCAATGCAGGAGACTTAAGGATTCAGGTTTGACCCCTGGGTTGGGACGACCCCTTGGAGGAGGAAATGGCAACCCACTCCAGTATTCTTGTCAGGAGAATCTCATGGACAGAGGAGCCTAGTGGGTTCCAGTCCATGGGATCACAAAGAGTCGGACCCAACTGAAGTGACTTAGCACGCACACAGCACACACACACACATATACACACATGTACACACACACATATGTATATATATAATTTTTTAGATTCTTTTCCTTTATAGGTTACTACAATGTTTTGAGTATAGTTTCCTGTGCTATACAGCAGGTCCTCGTTGGTTATCTATTTTGTATATAGTAGTAGATGTTGTTTAGTCACTAAGTCATGTCCAACTCTTTTGGGACCCCGGGACTGTAGCCCACCAGGCTCCTCTGTCTGTGGAATTTCCCAGGCAAGAATACTGGAGTGGGTTGCCATTCCCTTCTCCACGGGATCTTCCTGACCTAAGGACTGAACCCACATCTCCTACGTTGGCAGGCAGATTCTTTACCACTGAGCCATATAATAGTATATGTTCATCTTAAACTCCTAATTTATCCATCTCCTGCTCTATCTCCTTTGGTAACCATACATTTGTTTTTGCTTTGTCTCTGGATCTATTTCTGTTTTTTGTTTTCATGCAATTTTTAAAGGTACTTTCCATTTACAGTTGTGACATAATATTGGCTATAATCCCTGTGTTGTACAATACATCCTTGCTGCTGCTGCTACTGCTGCTAAGTTGCTTCAGTCGTGTCCGACTCTGTGCGACACCATAGACGGCAGCCCACCAGGCTCCCCTGTCCTTGGGATTCTCCAGGCAAGAACACTGGAGTGGGTTGCCATTGCCTTCTCCAGTGCATCCTTGAGGCCTCCTAATGTACAGCAGTCCTGCTCCTCAGCCCACGTCTTGCCCCACCCCACCTCCCATCTTCCCACTGTTAACCACTAGCTTGTTCTTTATATCTATGAGTCTGCTTCTTTTTTGTTTGATTCACTAGTTTGTTGTACCTTTTAGATTCCACGTGTAAGGGGTATCATACAATATCCATGTTTCTCTGTCTGACTTATTTCACTTATAAGCAATGTCTTCATCTTGCAGAGAACAGCCCTGGACAGAATCTAGCCTCCTTTTACCTCTTCACCTCCCAGCATCCCCTTCCTACCTCCTACAGTGCATTCATATCAAAATGACTCCTACGTCTTGAATATGCCACGCCGGCTCTCATTTCCACCAAACTGTGCGTGACTTTCTCGTTGCTTTGTTCACTAGTGCCGTCACCTTTCACCTGGACAAGTCTCCTTTAATCGCTCTCCCTTCAGAGTCTTCCCTGACTCTCCCAGACCATTTAAGATGTCTTCGCTGCAATTCCTTCAAGACCCATACAAGCTTAAGGTGTGCTCAGTCACTTCAGTTGTCTCTGACTCTTTGCAACCCCATGGACCCCCTACAACCCCCCTGCAGGCTCCTCTGTCCATGGGATTCTCCAGGCAAGAATACTGGAGTGGGTTGCCACGCCCTCCTCCAGGGGATCTTTCCGACCCAGGGACTGAACCCATGTCTGCCTGCATCTTCTACATTTCAAGTGGATTACCCACTGAGCCACCTGGGAAGTCCCATATCACTTTGGTGCCTGTTCCCCAGGTCTTCAGGCTTACGTTTCTTCGGGTCCTTCTCCTCCTGGAATTAGGATTTCTAGATTTACCAAACAAAATTTCAAAACAACCATTGAAATTTGAATTTCAGGTCAACAAGTATTTTTTTTTTAGTATAAACTTACTAATCACTAAAAAATGCTCTCATTTACCCGAAATTCAAATTTAACTGCAAATTCTGTATTGTATCTGGCAGCCCTAGCTGAAATTCTTACTCATCTTCAAAGAAGCTGTTTTTTGCATTCCCAGAGGTGGAACTCACATGCCTTAGAAATTCAGGTTGAAGTTCTTAAACACAGCTGAAAACTGGTTCTTCTTGGAAGCAACATTACATCATTGTTGATCATAAAACCAGAGGTCCAGTATTGCCACCTACTGAAATCTCTGCCATTCAGAAGATAAGGATGCTGCTTATTGCCAAGATTCAGCCACTCACACTTCCAGAATGCACTTCTGAGGCCGTATTGGTTCAAGGTTTAAGCAAGACAATCGTTCCCTCAGTGCTAATCTCAGCTAAATATGCTCCATAGCAAAACTGCCTTGAAAACACTTCCCAGATATCAAGTCTGCACTAGAAGGATAAGTGGAGATAAATCGCTGTAGTTAGAACCTTAGGGACCCAAACCCACCATGCTCCTTCACACTGGACAGAGGTTTTGCAATTTTTATCCCCAAAGTAATTTTATCTCAAGAGCACCATTGCCTTTTCCTGCTACCTTGCCTCGACGTGAAACATCTTGACAGGTTTAATTAAATCTGAATTTCAGGAGGAGTGTCTGAGTGCTGCAAAACCATTCTTCACTAAAAGACAGATTATTCTTTAAATTTCTCACTTTCCCCCCAACATTCTGAAGCTTTGCATAACAATAGTTTTTTTTTTTAGATTCCATGTCAATGGAGCACACTATAGATATTTGTTAAATGAATATATAAGTTGCCAAAAATCTATTAATAAACATCTACCATCAGGCTGGAGAAGGAAGTGGCAACCCACTCCAGTATTCTTGCCTGGAGAATTCCGTGAACAGAAGAGCCTGGTGGGCTACAGTCCATGGGGTGGCAAAGGGTCGGACACGACTGAGCAACTAAGCCACCGCCACCATCAGGC
Source organism: Procapra przewalskii (assembly GCA_006410515.1). Taxonomy (NCBI): domain Eukaryota; kingdom Metazoa; phylum Chordata; class Mammalia; order Artiodactyla; family Bovidae; genus Procapra; species Procapra przewalskii. The sequence goes on from SJYF01000056.1 coordinate 20,072,839, forward strand.
AGTGGGCTAAGAGCTCTGTTATCTCCAGCTCACTCAAGTTTCACATAAATAATATCGGGTCAGAGATAACACATTTTAGAGGAGGAAACTAGGCTCAAATATTAAGTAAATAATCTAAATCCACATAGGTAGTAGAAGAGTTTGGATTATTTTAGGTACTACGGGAGTTGTATCGTTCCCCAAACCACTGACTTAGGATTCAGCTATATGACTTGCTTTGCCCAAAGAGTTACTGAGATACGACACAAAAAGAGTCCTTAAGTATGCTCATATGCTTTGGCCTGACTCTGTGCTCTGGTGACCTTAACCCAGCTCTGTTCAGGATCCCCCGAACTTTTTAAAGTCCTCAGCTTTTGCACGCCTGTGTTTGTCTCTACATTGTTTCAACCGAGAGCAGGGAACCCTGCTCTCAGTTTAGCCAGAATCCCCCGTTCTCTTTATCTGATCACCTTCCATATTTGCTTGGGTTCCTCATCCTCCAACATCACCCAAGTGATATTTAATCATACTGACCTGCCTTCAGCAAGAAGTCTGTTAGTTTGATTTAACCAGAATCCTCCCTACCATACTTCTCAGCCTTGATATTTCCTCTTAGTAATTTTCTATCCACTGACTTCCACCAACACTGTGCTTCTTGGCTGTAAGTTCCTACTTTTCCTTGTTGCATTCAGAGCTGAGTCCAGTGTCTCTCCCCCACTGCAAGATCCCATTGCAGATGTTCCTACACCTGGCACAGAGATAAAGAATCCTTTTGTGATGCAGGAGACCCAAGTTCAATCCCCAGATCAGGGAGATTCCCTGGAGAAGGAAATGGCTATCGACTCCAGTATTCTTGCCTGGGGAGTCCCATGGACAGAGGAGCCTGGTGGGGCTACAGTCTGTGGAGTCACAAGAGTCAGACACAGCTTAGCGACTAACCCACCACCACCACCTACACCCATCACAGTGGCCCCTCCTGGAGAAAGGACACTTTACCATCTTCAGCAAGTGTTGTGAATATATTTTTCTTTAGCATGTACCACTGGTAGCTGCTGGTGCAACAGGATAAGATACTGAAGTGAACTCAGTCCTCACCTAGTTGCCTTGCAACTTAGAGCAGAGCAACATAGCTGAACCCGTCTAGGTCAGCTGTACTGCAATTGGCTTGCAGACCTAGAAGCCTTTAAGATTTCAATTTTGTTTGTAAGCAGCAAAAGCTGCCTTTTGGAGGTCACGTGTCTCATCTGTTACAGATGGGTTTCATGCCTGCTTCAAGTGGCTGCTGGTCATGGTCTTGGACTCACTGAGAGCTTAAGGCATAGATGGCTTCAAGTGTTCTGGCTCTACCCCTGGACCCTGGCAGGCCCTATAAAACTTGAGACACTGAAGGAGCCCTGTGATAAAGTGCTAGAGGTCCATAGAGCAAATCCCATCAGTGACTCTCCTTAGGTCTAGGGAACATCCAGGGATTCTAACCTGATATGCTTGCCCTGTCCTTATGCTTCAGTTGCTCAGTCTTGTCTGGCTCTTTGTGACCCCATGGACTCTAGCCCACCAGGCTCCTCTGTCCGCAGAATTTCCCAGGCAAGAATACTGGAGTGAGTTGCCATTTCTTCCCCTGGGGGATCTGCGACCCAGGGACTGATCCCAGATCTCCTGCACTGCAGGAGGATTCTTTACCACTGAGCCACCTGGGAAGCCCTATCCTGTAATCATGCATCTTTAAATTTTGATTGATTCTTACTTTCTTCAGCGGTGACCGCTCCTTCTTGATCAAGCTCTGCCAAGGATGTAATCATTTGTGGATTCCATCTCTCCTCCATGGGGCTTGTTGACTTTTGGAATTCAATAACTTTGTATTTTCCTTATAACCTTAGCTCTCTGTTGGCCTCCCAAAAATATGAGGATGCAGATTATCTGTTTTGTTTTGTTTTTTTCTCTCATTGTTACCATAGGAGTCACATTCTCTTGCAGCTTTAACATCCCCAGCGACCTACTGCTTGGTACACACTTAGGCTCAGACAAATTTCATCTCGCTTCTCCTGGGTGTTTTGTTCACTGACGCCTTGAAGCAGCTTTTATATGCACCTTTGGATTGCCCCAAATCATTAACCTAATTGCGTGTGTACAGAAGATTTTTCATGAAGGTTTGAGGAGAAAGTAGAAGTTACACTGCAGAAGCGCAAATAACTGAAATCTTAGCATCGTCAGACTTGGGTCTAAAGTGTTTTCCATTTACTCCAAAATTACCAGGATCACTGCCATTTGGAAAAACATACTTCAGAATTCTGCCATGTTTGCTTAGCTCCCACCCACCTCCGAATTTTTGGCTCATTCCCTGCTTTCCCATAGTCTGTATTCTCTCATTTTAGGAATGGTATCTTACGGATCTTTGGATGTAAGCAATGGAAACTCAAGTTAATCAGTCTTCAGTTGAAATAGAAGTGTACCAGTGGCTCAGCAACTGGGTGGGCTTCCCTGATGGCTCAGATCATCAGTGGTTAATGCCACTGAGATGCTCCTACTACTTCTGGCTGACTTTACTGGCATTGCGATCTTCAGACCATCTTCATTTCTACTAATTACTCAAGCCCGAATGGAGAAACACAACACCGGGAAAGTAGATCTGTACTTCATTTTTTTTCCTTCTATGAATATTATGATATATAGAAAAGATATATAGCAAACAATTTACAAATAATAATTTAAAAATATAACATTAAAACAAAAAAAGAATCCATCTGTAACGCGGGAGACCTGGGTTTGGTCCCTGGGTCGGGAAGATCCCCTGGAGAAAGGAATGGCTACCCGCTCCAGTATCCCTGCCTGGAGAATCTCAGGGATGGAGAAACCTGGATGGCTACAGCTTATGGTGTCTGTTGCAGAGCTGGACGTGAATGAACGACTAAGCACATAGGCATGCAGTGGTTGGGCACATTCAAGGCTGGCACAACTGGATCCCCAAATTCTGTGTTAATAAGTCTCTTTCTCATACATGGGTCTGCTTCATTCTTTATTGGCTTCATTCTCAGATTGGCTTCTTCCCAGTAGAGACACAGATGGTCACTGGTAACTTTAGATCCGGATTCTCCCTGAAGTCAGAATTACAGGGAAAAGAGATGCCTTCTTTGCTCATGGCTCCAGCCATGTTCAAGATCATAAACTTTAAGGGCTCAAGGCTCAGTCATGTGCCCATTCCCTGAATCAGGGGAAAGGTTTAGCATCACTGAAATCATAAGAACAGAGGATGGGAAAGGGCTGGTTTCCCAGAAGGGAGCCATCAGAAGAGGCAAAGCAAGTTTAAGATCTTATTGCCATCGATTCTCTTCTCTAAGAGGCAGCAGCAAGAAGTGATTATTACTCACAAGCCATCATGGGCAGTTTTAGAAATTATGAATTATTTTTGTGCTTGACTTACCTGCTTTCCTAAACATCAGTTCAGTTCATTTCAGTCGCTCAGTCGTATCCGACTCTTTGCGACCCCATGAATCACAGCACGCCAGGCCTCCCTGTCCATCACCAACTCCTGGAGTTCACTCAAACTCATGTCCATTGAGTCGGTGATGCCATCCAGCCATCTCATCCTCTGTCATC
>SJYF01000056.1:20085653-20100560 GCA_006410515.1 Procapra przewalskii
GTTTCAGCTTTAGCATCATTCCTTCCAAAGAAATCCCAAGGCTGATCTCCTTCAGAATGGACTGGTTGGATCTCCTTGCAGTCCAAGGGACTCTCAAGAGTCTTCTCCAACACGACAGTTCAGAAGCATCAATTCTTCAGTGCTCAGCCTTCTTCACAGTCCAACTCTCACATCCATACATGACCACTGGAAAAACCATAGCCTTGACTAGACGGACCTTAGTCAGCAAAGTAATGTCTCTGCTTTTGAATATGCTATCTAGGTTGGTCATAACTTTTCTTCCAAGGAGTAAGCGTCTTCGAATCTACTATATGACCCTGCAATTCCACTTCTGGGCATATATCTGGAAAAAAACATAATTCAAAAATACACATGCACTCCAGTGTTCATTACAGCACTATTTACAATAGCCCAGCCGTGAAAGCAATCTAGATATCCATGGATGGAGGAATCAATAAAAAAGACGTGGCACACATATACAATGGAACATTACTCAGCCTTAAAAAGGAGTGAAATAATGCCACTTGTAGCGATAGGGATGGACCCAGATACGGTCATGCTGAGTCACAGAAGTCAGACAAAGGCGAATACCATATGATGTCACTTATCAATATATGTGGGATCTAGAAAAATGATACAAATGAACCTATTTACAAAACAGATAAAGAGTCACAGGTGTAGAAAACAAACTTATTCCAGGGGGAAAGTGGGTGATGAGGAGTGGGATAAACAAGGAGACTGGGACTGACAAATACACACTCCCATATATAAAATAGAAAACTAATGAGGAGCAACAGTGTATCACAGGGAGCTCTGCTCAACACTCTGTAATGACCTGTATGGGAAAAGAATCCCCCCAAAAGTGAATATAGGTATGAAAAAAAAAAAAAGTGAGTGTTAGTCATGCAGTCGTGTTCAACTTTTTGTGACCTCATGAAATGTAGCCTGTCAAGCTTCTTTGTCCATGGAGTTCTCCAGGCAAGAATACTGGATTGGGTAGACAGTCACTTCTCCAGGGGACCTTCCCAATCCAGGGACTGAACATGGATCTCCTGATTTGCAGGCAAATTCATTACAGTCTGAGCCACTGGGGAAGTCAGAATATATGTATGAATATAATTGATTCACTTTGCTGTGCAGTGGAAACAAACACGACATTGTAAATAAACTGTACTCTAATAAAATTTTTTAAAAACAAATAGAAACAAAAACAAACAGAAAACAGAGTGGGAGCAAAAGAAAAGTCACTGTAACGGAAGGAGTGAAGGGTGAAACTTCCAATCCTGCTATCTTTTCCTTAAGTTTCTCCTTCTTGATCTTGACCTTGAAGATTATCATTTCTCCCCACCTCCTGAGTGATGCAACTTCAGTTGTGTCTGACTCTTTGAAAGTCTATGAACTGTAGCCTACCAGGCTCCTCTGTCCATGGGATTCTCCAGGCAAGAATACTGGCATGGGTTGCTATTTGGGATCTTTGATACAGGATCAAACCTGTGTCTCTTATGTCTCCTGCATTGACAGGCAGGTTCTTTACAACTAGCGCCACCTGGGAAGCACCACATCCCCTGACCCCCAGCTTTCCTTTTATCAGCCAGGTCTAAGCATGGGCATGCACCCTTCCCTACAGAATGGTTGGCATGGGGTTAAACCACATCAAGTAGACACTGTGATTACTTTTATCTTACCAGTGAGTAAACTGAGGCTCAAAGAGTTCCCCATCTACTAAGTGGTAAATCCAGGAGTCTGTCTGACTCCAGAGCTAATGTTCTTTAGCACAAAATTTAATGGCACCCTTATCAACATTGAGAAGCAGTGCTTTGTGCAAATACATTGTACCTGAATATAAATTGATCATTTTCCAAGAAAATGGAAGGCTGTTTCACATGAGAACATTTATTTATGGAGACAAGAGTGAAGTGCAGAGTGTCTCCAGAACAGCATCTCAGCCTTCCCTCCATTCATCCTTTGTTCTCCCCATGATGACAAAAAAAAAACCCTTTTACAGACAAAGAGTTTAAAAAAAAAAAAAAAACCTTCCTGCAAAATCCAATCTTGTCAAAAGAACAGCCACATCAGTCATTCTCAGCCCTGTAGGTATGCAAGGTGACTGCACTGAGACTCGTCCAAGGCTTTGAGCCAGGCAGACCTGGGGTGTAATCCCACCTCCAACACTTTTGATTCAGGCCAAGTCTGGAGCCTGGCAAGCTATGGTCCATGAGGTTGCAAAGAGTCGGACATGACAGAAGAGACTTAACACATTAGCACAAATTTCTAAACCTTTCAGGGCCTCGACTTTCTCATGTCACTCATTCATTCACCAGATACCGACTGGTGCCACCCTACTGTATTCAACTTTGGCTAAGTGCTGTCATCTGCTAGGTCCTGGGGCTTTATAAGAGGATCAGGGGAGAAGGAGATGAAGCTGCGCCATAGAGGAGGAGAGCGAGCACAGAAGAGTATTAAGAGTAGCAACTGCTTTGACTCTGATGTAAACCTAGACCTAACATACTGCCTGTATTAACCGCACTCACTCATCTGCCAAAAAAAAGAGCAAGTGGAAAGCCCTAGGGTGGCCATGGAATGTGATGAATAGATGCACCTTCTCTGGACAAATTCTCTGGGTCCAAATCCTGGATCTCCTAGTAATGGGTTCTCTGATCCTAGGCAACTAATACAGCTTCCCTGAGCTTAATTTTCTCCTTTGAAAAACCAGGGTGCTGACCATAATAATTCCCATCTCATAGAGTGGTTTTGGAAAAAAATAAAATGAGTTAATTCATGTCAGCCACTTACCTTGTCTGTGGAGAGCTGATTATTTTCAGGCCTGAGCTAGGACTTTTTACATCCACCATTCTGTTTAATTTCACATTGACCACATTAAGCAGATTTTGTCCATTTTACAAGTCGGAAGCTGAATTCCAGAGTGGTGAAGTGAAAGTCTGCTGAATAATGTTAAAGAACTTGTCACAGAATCAGTAGGTGTAGAAATGAGATTCAGACCCTTGTGAGTCAGCCTCCAAGACTTCAGTCTTTTCCCCCACACACAATGACTCTCCTAAAAAAGGAAATGGGGTGAGTCACCTATGATGTCTTTTGATAATCGTCATTTTCCTTTCTGAGTGTCCATTTCCCTTCGTAGGCCAGTCAAGGACACCATTGGTTAGAGTAACCATGTTAGTAAGAGATGGCCTCGAAGTCTTTCTCAACTCCCACTTCTCTTCCATCCTTTATGTCCCGGGCATTCTATCTCTTAATATCTCTTCCCATTCCCCTCTCTCTCCAAAGTGGGAAGGGAGGTTATTGCTCACCAGTAGGTCAAAGTAGGCCCCTGTCTGGTCTCCCCAGTTCCAGGTTCTCACCCCCTCTATTTATCTTCACAACAGCTTCCATGTAAACTTCAAAGATGCAGTTATGACTAGTCCTCTCCCTGCCAAGCACTTTGCCCTCGGCTCTGGCTTGCCCTCGGCTCTGGCTTGCCCTCAGCTCTGGTTATCAGATTTCTTCAACATCTGTCCTCTAAGACATGCCTTGGGAATTTACCGTCATCCCCGTTTCCAAGAGCACATCTTGCCAAACCATTACAGGGCTTCAAAACACTAGCTACTGAAAGGATCCTGGGATTGCTAACTCTGAAACATTTAAATGGGCAGCTCGGTCGCCTTGAACAGACAGCACCATCCTGTATCTTCTACCAGTTCACTTCCTGAAACTCTAAGTGTTCAGCTGAAGATTCACCTCCTCCAGGATGTCTTCTTTGGTTACACTGGTTTAGGTACTCTGCCTTCATGCCCCCAACAGTGCCCTTTGCTATGTCTATCTGCTTATTCCTCCTGCAAAACTTTGAAATAGTTTTAAAGCAAATATTCACTCTCTTTGCCTTCCAGTATATGTGAGGGGAAACAGATCCCTGCCCCACTGATAGTGGCTTGGCCAATAAGATAATAGCAGATGTGAGGCAAGCAGAGGCTTACCTGCGCTTGCCTGGTTAAGCTTGCACTCTTGTGCTCCTATGATCCACTAGGGGAAGAGACTGCTCTGGATAATTGCTGACCCTTCAAACTGGCTTCAAAATGAATATATGAAAAACAGACTTGGAACCAGGCCCTCAGACTGGAGCAAAATGCAGCTGATTGGCACCTAAAGCAAAGATGACCATCTGGGCCCAGCCCTAGCCATGCTGTAAGCATGAGAACAAATACTCCTTATTGCAAGCCAGTGGTTGATGACACAGCACTGTGTGGCAATAATGGTCAACATTTGCTTTTTTAATTGCTTCCCCTTGCCCCTTCAAAACTGTGAGCAACTGAAGGGCAGAGACTGTCTCTTAAATCTATCCCTTGCCCCCACTTTCAACATATGATTTAGCACAAGGGAAATGTCCAATGTATGTTTGAGGAAAGAAAAGAGGAGGAAAGCAGAGAAGCAGGGAGTCAGAGAGGGCAAGAGGAAGGAAGGAAAGACGAAAAAAATAAATGATGATATTCTCAGTAAAGCACAAAAGACTTTGCTAAAACTGTGTTTTATTGGCACCTGAATTTAATGATTAAGCCCCATGCCAATGAAACTGTCAGGAAAGATTCAGAAAAAAAGAAACAGAATGAAATGTTACCGAAATGACCATCTATCAACCTAAATTCATTTTAGAAAGAATGGAACTAGGATACTTCACCATCTTTAAGGCTGTCCAACTCCTATGAAGATGAAATTACTCCTGGCAGTGGCTGGACATTGACTGATACGATGACATCCCTGAAGGAGATGAAGGGGGTGACAGGAAAGAATGGACAAGAGCCATGGGCTAGGGACACTTCTGGGCCACTTAGGCAACCACCATGGATATGGCTTCCTGCTTCCTTCTCACCACCCCTGCTCATTTGGAGATTATTATGGAATTGGGTGTCACATACAAAAGTTAAGCAGATGTCAGGGAGAGGAAATTTATGATAGGTGGATAGCTGTGTGAAAAGTTAGAATTTCGCCCACTGATAACTTGACATGAACTATCTTTCTAAGCCTTTCCATTTGTATAAATAATTTTTACTTTTCATTTTCCTCTTTCCTGACATCTCAGAGAGTACCAAGAGAGGTTTCAGATTTCAGGTTCAAATGTTTTTCCATTCCCAGGGCTATAATCTCTTAGCCAGAAAGAAGAAAAGCTATTCTAGCCCCCTTTGGAGATTCCATAACTAATATCAAGAATCCAGTGATAATTATCCTGTCTTGAGCACTTAGGTCATGCACTTTACATCAGTTATCTCCTTTAACTGTCACAACAATGGAGGGAGACTATGAGGCGGAGATGAGAGGAGGGATGGGTACCACTATTTTCAGATGAGGAAACAGGCTCAGAGAGTCAAGTAACTTTCCTTTAATCATATACTTGGGAACAGACAGAACTAAAATTTAAACATAGGACTGTTGAAAGCCAACAGTCAAGTTCATTTCATGATACAAACACCCGCTCTCATCATCGGCTTCAGTCCTTCCTTACCAGGAGATGCTCTTGCCAGCCTGAAGCCGAGTTGAGAAGTTTAGAATGTTCACTTTCTCCAAAACTTAGCCTGTCACAAATCTTTCCTTGCCTATGATGACTCTAGTCTCCAGGGAAACAGTGTTATAATGCAACGCCAGAGACAGTAGACAAAACCTGCTTGCAGGTGGATTGCTAAATGCTCAAGCTGGATGTAGGAGCAGGCACTGCCCTAGGAATGAGAAAGTGAGGTTGCTTATTTCAACTCTGCTGTGTGACCTCAGCAAGTTGCCTGGACTTTCTCAGCCTCACTCTGTTTCTGCCTTTGAAAAATGGAAATAAGAATTTTTGCTCTGCATATTCTATGTAGGAAAAGAATCTGAAACAACAGAAATGCCCAACAGCAGGAGACTGGCTGAATTATGACATGCCCATGCAATGACATATCATAGCCATTAAGAAATGACTTGGTGAAATACAAATCTACTTAACTATAATCCAGGCAATGTGCTTTGCATGTATCAGCTCATTAAAATTTCCCAAAAATCTATGAGGTTTTTATCAAACCCATTTTATAGATGAGGTAAAGGAATTTGCCCAAAGTCAGAGTTGATGTGTGAAACTGGAATTAAAACTCAGGAAATCTGACCCAGAACTTACTCTTAACCACAATATAATTACATAGAATATGATCTAATTTTAAGCTTTAAAATGCAAGTTATAAAATGGAACAACTACCAGTTATTTATCACTATATAATTAACCATGCCAAGAAAGTAACAGATTAAAGTAACAACCATTTTTATTGCACTTTATAGCATTTTTTGCAGTTCTGCAATCCAGACTGGGCTCAGCTGGGTGGTTCTTCTGGGGGCTTGCTAGTAGACTTTTGCATGGGTGCTTTCACAGGGCAGGGCAAAGCAGGTGGGGGCTGGGCTCAGCTGGGAGGCTGGACAGACTGGGCCTCTCTCTCCATGAAGTCTCAGGACCTCCTCCTTCCCAAAGTGGTTTCTCAGTAACATACACTTCTTACGCGGTGGCTCAGAGCTCCCAAGATAGCTGCAGTAGAAGTTGCCCAACTTTCTTAAGGCTGTGGCCTGAGAGTTGTCACAGCCTCATTAGGCTGCATCCTATCGGTTAAAGCAAGTCACAGGACCAGCCCAGAGGCCAGAGGAGGAAGCTACACAGCACATAAATACAGGATGCCTGTTGCACTCTGGGCTACCAGTGTAACACACCACCACAGTACGTGCCGACGAATCCTAGTCACAAAAAGGATGTTTATGGGAGAGGTACCCCCAGGGGATACAAGGTAATGCATTAAAAATGTTTATCTGGCACAGGGAGAGATTGTAAGTAGGAGTTTCCTTCTTTTATTGATCTATCTGTATTTTCAATATTGCTTAGAATGAATATGTACTAGTTTTGTGTAAGCAAAATAATCAAAGATAACTTTTTCTCCTAGGAATAAGAAAATAATTCCTGGTCTGCGTGGTCCAGTCAGAAACAGTCACTTACTTTCTAGCACCTACTATATGCTCACATATGTAAGCTCTTTTAATTCTGGCCAGTATGAAGTAGACCCTACTATTATTCCCATTTTACAGATGCACAAGCTGGGGCACAGTGACGTCAGATATCTGTCTAAGACTACAGTGTTGGTAACAACTAAACTCAGGACCAGGCAGTCTGGCTCCAGAGCAAGTCTCAGTTCTCGGGTTTCCTTGAGTCTTTTGGATGCATATACTGATATCTAGAGCTTCTTTTCCTGCAAAGTTCCCCTCCCTTTGTGTGAACAGTGTGGTTCACTTACCTATTCTAGGAAACTGAAATCCAGGAACGTCTCCCCCATCCTAGGAAGTCTCCTTAATTTTAGCTGTTCTGGTTGAGACCAGGATGCACAGGTGGGCCTCAAATTAGAAATCTCTTTCAATTTTCACTTTCATGCATTGGAGAACAAAATGGGAACCCACTCCAGTGTTCTTGCCTGGAGAATCCCAAGGACGGCAGAGCCTGGTGGGCTGCCGTCTATGGGGTCGCACAGAGTCGGACACGACTGAAACGACTTAGCAGCAGCAGCAGCAGTAGACCCTGACTGATAGTTTTCCTGCATTTGTTGTGAACCATATTAGCCAACAGACAAGCTGAGAATTCCCTCCTCCAGTCACAGCACACAACTACAAAACTGCATTTATGCACATGTGAGCATAGACATGCAGGTACCAGTGTTCATGCACGTGTACACGTATAAGAACAGTTATGTGCCCAAGGTGGTTTGCATATCCGTGCACAGACAAGTCCATCTGGGAAGGCATATGCATACATCCATATATCAAGTGAAATCACACGCATATATATATCATGTACATACATGCAGTCATTTCTAGGAAGAAAAATGGATATATATGTGTGCATTCCCACTCTGATTTAAACACACATACGTTTACATGCTGTGTACACCCATGAATGTGCAAATACATGCATTTGTACATACTTTTACACCTACCTATGTAGCCATGCAAATTCCTATCCTTGCTCATCTTTTAGGCCAGTTAACTCCCAGAGAATCTCAAATGTGGACCGACTCTGAAATATTCCTTACCTTCATGGAATAAAAACAGAAGTTCAGCTCTAGGTCTCTAGAAATGATTTTTATAGATTGATTAATTCATTCACTTAACAAATATTTATTGAATGCTTACTATGTGTCAGGCTTAGTTCTGGGTGTTGAGTATTCAAAAGTGTGAATAAAACATACAAACGACACCTTTCCTTGAGGAACTTACATTCTTGGTCCCCAGATGCATATGCAGATGGAGCCAAAGAGATTCAGCTTAGCCTTCAGAACATTGTCCCATGGGTATTGCCAGGGGCGTTTACTCTCCCAAGACTGTATCCAGCTCAGCAGGTATGTCAACGTCAGATAAGGGCATTCTGAAACTATGGAAGTTTGGAACCTTCTCCCATAGCCCTGGTAGAATTCGTTTGTGGATACAACCCAATCTATAGGAAGGCTGATGCTGGTGGATAAGGCTGGGCAGGGTTGAAGCCCAGACTGAGAGTGGAGCACTGGCCAGTGGGGGAAAGGAAGTGAGGGATCATGACAAAATTGCAGAGATGGGCAGCAGGCAAACAGGGCTCTGTGATAGGATAATGGAAGCAAAAAAGGGGTGGTTTTTTTTTCCTCTCTCTCCTTCCTCCGCCTAGTATATGAATACTCTTCACTAGGACTCACGGGAGCTGCTGAGGTGGAAAACAAGAAGCGAAATATGCAGGTAATTGATAAGAACTATGTGTGGGCTGCCTAGATTAACCTCCTGCAACACGGCTATACATTTATGCCCTTTGGGATGATCCAGACCAAACTGATTTCACCTTCCTGGAAGGTATCCTTTTAGTTCATCAGCGCAATTCGACAAGCTCTGTGCCTCAAAGAGTCTAGCACATGCCAGGCATCAGCAAAGATAGTTGAATGAATGCACGAATGAATGAAAATAAATGAATGGGATTAACAATTTCATAATGCTAGTTGAGCCCTTATTTTGTACCAGGCACTGTTAAATGCTATATGTGAACATTACATTATTAATATTTCCTATAATGTTTACAACTGCCCTTTGAAGGTAAAGAAACCAAGACACAGAAATGTTAAATAACTTTTCTAAATTTCTGCTAAGTAGATGGATGGATGCACGGGTAGATGGATGAATAGATGGATAAAGAAACAGTACATAAAAAATGATAGAGATGAACACTGTAAGGAGTTTTATCTAGTTGCGATTGTACATTCCTGCTTGTTCCAGAAATATTTCACTCTCTAGTTCTGAAACACCATTTATTTTAAGATGTGCCATGGATTTATTAACAGCTTTGCAGAGGAAAACAAACAACATATCAACACACACATACACACACACACAACTTCAATCACATTAATTGTTAGATAAATCCTGATGCAGAAAGCTTAAATGTGGGAAAATGCATCTTTGACACTGAGGCCTTGCCCATCAGAAGCCTAATAAACAAGCAACACTGGCAGGTACGCAGCTGACCACACTCCTCTAGATTCTGCTTCCACACTCTACCTGGGACCTGACTTGCTCTCTCTCTGCTTGTTTCAAGGCTCACCTCTTGTTTTCTGTGTTTCCAGCTAATCACCTTAGGATACCCTGCTGATAGTTGGGGGTTCTATAACTTTGGGCTAGTTATAACCCCCAGCAGACCAGGGCACAGACTGAAAAGGGGAAGAAAGACCACTCCTTTAGTTGAGAAGGAAATGGCAACCCACTCCAGTATTCTTGCCTGGAGAATCCCATGGACTGAGGAGCTTGTTGGGCTACAGTCCATGGGTCTCAAAGAGGCAGGCGGACGGGACTGAGCGACTTCACTCTCACTTAGTTGAGAAATGTAAACTTTTCAAGTTAGGTTTGTGATAAGCGGCTTGTATCCTGAGTCCCAGCCCATTCATTTGTGATGCAAATCAAGGAATGTCAAAAAGATAAATGCTTCTCTATACCTGGCCCCCAAATAAGGCTCAGAACCTTTTCTCTCTTTTGTGCAGATATGGGAAAGGGGCGGGGATGTTTAATTCTGGGGTTTATTAAATCTTTGTGACGTCACTCTTGCATGCAGACTTCTTACCTTTTAGTTAAAGGAAAACTTTCCCTAAATTTCTGAACATCAATCCAGCACTGATTTACTCCAAAGCTGTCCAAAGGACAACCTAGCTTGAAAAAGAGGTACTAGCACCTGGAATGTACTTGACGAAAATTCTCGCTTTGTTAAAATTCAGGCTGCTCTGAACTGTCTTCTCAACTAGATCCTGATTTGGGGGCTTCTCTGTTTGCCTCTGATTATCTAATTTTAGCAAGACTCCTGCTAAATCCGTTTAGCCAGAATACCCACCCTCAATATCTGATTGGGTTCCTCATCCTGCACTTTTTCCCAGGCGATGGCTAATCACCCTGGGATTCCACCAGCAAAAATCCTGTTAGGTAGGTTAAGCCAGCACCCCTCTTTGCCGTGGTGTTTCCCCTTAGTAATCATCCGTCCCTTAAGCCCCTTCCCGGCTCCTTGGCTATAATGTCCCTCTGTTCCTTGTTATACTGGGGGTGAGATCAATCTCCCACCCCTCGGCCCCCACAGCGCAAAGCCTCACCGCAGTGGTCCCTGTGCCTCTTGTGACGATCGTGAATAAGGTCTGCCTTTCAGTTCTTTGACAAGTTCATGAAAGATTGAGTCATTATTTTTCTTTAGCCTATTTGATACATCCTAAGGGCTTCCCTTGTGGCTCAGCTGGTAAAGAATCTGCCTGCAGTGTGGGAGACCTGGATTCAATCCCTGGGTTGGGAAGATCCCCTGGAGAAGGGAAAGGCTACCCACTCCACTATTCTGGCCTGGAGAGTTTCATGGACTGTATAGTCCATGGGGTCGCAAAGAGTAGGACACAACTGAGCAACTTTCACTTTCGCTTTGGGGCTTCCCTTGTAGCTCACTCCGTAAAGAATCTGCCTGCAGTGCAGGAGACCAGGGCTCGATCCCTGAGTTGTGAAGATCCCCTGGAGAAGGAAATGGCAACCCACTCCAGCATCCTTGCCTGGCAAATCTCATGGAGAGAGGAGCCTGGTGGACTGCAGTCCATGGGGTCCCAGAGTTGGGCATGACTGAGTGACTAACACTTAACTTATTACACTTCTGTATGTAGCTTCAATTATAGTTTTCCTAGGACTGGCCCAAGAGGAAGGCGCTTTCTGACATATAAATCAGGACACATAAAACACCACCAGAGTTTTCCCCTGCTGTCTGAGAAAAGACATGTGAATTTTGTTCAAAAGACTTAGAAGTCAAATCTCCTTTCTATGTGGGCTCTTTTTACCTTAAATACCACTGCATGATGAAAATGATTCCAGGTACACACTGCTATATTCAAAATAGATAACCAACAAGGACCTACTGTACAGCACAGGAAATTCTGCTCAATGTTATATGGCAGCCTGGATGGGAGGGAAGTTTGGGGGAGAAAGAATACTTGCATATATGTTGGAGCCACACGTTCTGGGAAACAAACTCACTCAGAAGGACAATGCAGACAGTGGAGTGCAGTTTAGTACACCGGCGGGCCCAAGGCGGAGTCTCCTCTTAGCCAAGGACCCCGACCAGCATTTGAAAATCTTTTATACCCCATGCGTATGTGTCTGAACGCATCACTCCAAATTCTAGAGACTTACATAAACAAAGAAAGGGTAAATACAACCCCAATAACCTCATCATTCACGTGTTATGTGTTCAAACAGTTAGGCAATTGGCCAAAACTCCATAAGCCAGAGGTTACATTCCAATAGGTACAGAAAAATGTATGGCCTGTCCAGAGGCAGGGGTGATTCAGTTCAGTCCAGTTCAGTTTAGTCAAGCAGTTGTGTCCGACTCCTTGCAACCCCATGAAGCACAGCATGCCAGGCCTCCCTGTCCATCACCAGTTCCCGGAGTTCACTCAAACTCATGTCCATCGAGTTGGTGATGCCATCCAGCCATCTCATCCTCTGTCGTCCCCGTCTCCTCCTGCCCCCAATCCCTCCCAGCATGGTGATCTTTTCCAATGAGTCAGCTCTTTGCATGAGGTGGCCAAAGTATTGGAGTTTCAGCTTTAGCATCAGTCCTTCCAATGAACACCCAGGACTGGTCTCCTTCAGAATGGACTGGTTGGATCTCCTTGTAGTCCAAGGGACTCTCAAGAGTTTTATCCAACACCACAGTTCAAAAGCATCAATTCTTCAGTGCACAGCTTTCTTTATAGTCCAACTCTCACATCCATACATGACCTCAGGAAAAACCATAGCCTTGACTAGACGGACCTTTGTTAGCAAAGTAATGTCTCTGCTTTTGAATATGCTATCTAGGTTGGTCATAACTTTCCTTCCAAGAAGTAAGCATCTTTTAATTTCATAGCTGCAATCACCATCTGCAGTGATTTTGGACCCCCCCAAAAATAAAGTCTGACACTGTTTCCACTGTTTCCCTATCTATTTGCCATGAAGTGATAGGACTGGATGCCATGATCTTTGTTTTCTGAATATTGAGCTTTAAGCCAACTTTTTCACTCTCCTTTTTCACTTTCATCAAGAGATTCTTTAGTTCTTCTTCCCTTTCTGCCATAAGGGTGGTGTCATCTGCATATATGAGATTACTGATATTTCTCCCAGCAATCTTGATTCCAGCTTGTGCTTCTTCCAGCCCAGCATTTCTCATGATGTACTCTGCATAGAAGTTAAATAAGCAGGGTGACAATATACAGCCTTGATGTACTCCTTTTCCTATTTGGAACCAATCTGTTGTTCCACGTCCAGTTCTAACTCTTGTTTCCTGACCTGCATACAGGTTTCTCAAGAGGCAGGTCAGGTGGTCTGGTATTCCCATCTCTTTCAGAATTTTCCACAGTTGATTGTGATCCACACAGTCAAAGGCTTTGGCACAGTCAATAAAGCAGAAACAGATTTTTTCTGGAACTCTCTTGCTTTTTTGATGATCCAGCAGATGTTAGCAATTTGATCTCTGGTCCCTCTGCCTTTTCTAAAACCAGCTTGAAATTCTGGAAGTTCACGGTTCACATATTGCTGAAGCCTGGCTTGGAAAATTTTAAGCATTATTTTACTGGTGTGTGAGATGAGTGCAATTGTGTGGTAGTTTGCGCATTTTTTGGCATTCCCTTTCTTGGGGATTGGAATGAAAACTGACCTTTTCCAGTCCTGTGGCCACTGCTGAGTTTTCCAAATTTGCTGGCATATTGAGTGCAGCACTTTCACAGCATCATCTTTCAGCATTTGAAACAGCTCAACTGGAATTCCATCCACCTCCACTAGCTTTGTTCGAAGTGATACTTCCTAAGGCCCACTTGACTTCACATTCCAAGATGTCTGGCTCTAGGTGAGTGATCACACCATCATGATTATCTCTGTTGTGAAGATTTTTTTGTACAGTTCATCTGTGTATTCTTGCCACCTCTTCTTAATATCTTCTGCTTCTGTTAGGTCCCTATGATTTCTGTCCTTTATCGAGCCCATCTTTGCATGAAATGTTCCCTTGGTATCTCTAATTTCTTGATGAGATCTCTAGTCTTGCCCATTCTATTGTTTTCCTCTATTTCTTTGCATTGATCACTGAGGAAGGCTTTCTTATTTCTCCTTGCTATTCTTTGGAACTCTATACACCACAACTATTGAGCCTGGGTTTCAGAGCCCAGGAGCTGTAACTACTGAAGCCCACACACCCTAGAATCCATGCCTCGCAACAAGAGAAGTCACTGCAAAGAGAAGCCCATGCACAGCGATTAGAGAGGAGCTCCTGTTCATCACAACTAGAGAAAGCCAGATCCACAATAAAGACCCAGCACAGCCAAAAACAAGTAAAATTATTTTTTAAAATGTTGAAAGAAAAATAAAGCCAATGAGAGGAAAGCACAGAAAGCCATGGAGATAGACCAAGTCCACACTGGATCAAAACTTGCCTGAAGGCAACATAAACTTAGGCAGCCTGTACACATCCACGTGCCTATTTGTGTAATGTTTGTCTCCCCCATCAGACTAGGAATTTCCTAATGTCGAAGACTCTGATTATTGTATTAACTCCAGAGTCTATCACTAGGTCTTACCGGATATTTGTTGACTGATTTAATTAATCAATGACTTAATAAAGGAACAGCTTAAGGCTGTCTTGAAGATGAAGTCACTCAATCGTGTCTAACTCTTTGTGACCCCACGGACTGCAGCACACCAGGTTCGTCTGTCCATGGGATTTCCTAGGCAAGAATACTAGAGTGGGTAGCCATTTCCTTCTCCAGGGGATTTTCCCAACCCAGGGATCGAACCCAGGTCTCCAGCACTGTGGGCAGAAGCTTTACTGTCTGAGTCACCAGGGAATCCTAAAGCTGTCCTAGATAATTTAAATGAAAGCAATCCATACCACAATCACTTTCCTTATCAGACTGTCACAGTAGGCCCGCATCCTAATTGCCCCAGGGCCAGGCTTAAAACTCACCATTCAAAAAAAGAAGAACATGGCATCTGGTCCCATCAGTTCAGTTAAGTTCAGTCGCTCAGTTGTGTCTGACTCTTTGCGACACCATGAATCACAGCACGCCAGGCCTCCCTGTCCATCACCAACTCCCAGAGTTCACCCAGACTCACGTCCATTGAGTTAGTGATGCCATCCAGCCATCTCATCCTCAGTCGTCCCCTTTTCCTCCTGCCCCTAATCCCTCCCAGCATCAGAGTCTTTTCCAATGAGTCAACTCTTCGCATGAGGTGGCCAGAGTACTGGAGTTTCAGCTTTAGCCTCATTCCTTCCAAAGAAATCCCAGGGCTGATCTCCTTCAGAATGGACTGGTTGGATCTCCTTGTAGTCCAAGGGACTCTCAAGAGTCTTCTCCAACACCACAGTTCAAA
>SJYF01000056.1:20100568-20113220 GCA_006410515.1 Procapra przewalskii
TTCACAGTCCAACTCTCACATCCATACATGACCACTGGAAAAACCATAGCCTTGACTAGACGGACCTTAGTTGGCAAAGTAATATCTCTGCTTTTGAATATGCTATCTAGATTGGCCATAACTTTCCTTCCAAAGAGTAAATGTCTTTTAATTTCATGGCTGCAGTCACCATCTGCAGTGATTTTGGAGCCCCAAAAAATAAAGTCTGACACTGTTTCCACTGTTTCCCCATCTATTTCCATGAAGTGATGGGACCAGATGCCGCGATCTTCGTTTTCTGAATATTGAGCTTTAAGCCAACTTTTTCACTCTCCTCTTTCACTTTCATCAAGAGGCTTTTTAGTTCCTCTTCACTTTTTGCCATAAGGGTGGTGTCATCTGCATATCTGAGGTTATTGATATTTCTCCTTCAATCTTGATTCCAGCTTATGTTTCTTCCAGTCCAGTGTTTCTCATGATATACTCTGCATAGAAGTTAAATAAGCAGGGTGACAATATGCAGCCTTGATGTACTCCTTTTCCTATTTGGAACCAATCTGTTGTTGCATGTCCAGTTCTAACTGTTGCTTCCTGACCTGCATACAGGAAGACTTTATTTTGTTGGGCTCCAAAATCACTGCAGATGGTGACTGCAGCCATGAAATTAAAAGACGCTTACTCCTAGGAAGAAAAGTGTGAGAAATCTAGACAGCATATTAAAAGGCAGAGACATTACTTTGCCAGCAAAGGTCAGCCTAGCCAAAGCTATGGTTTTCCAGTAGTCATATATGGATTGAACCATAACGAAGACTGAACACCAAAGAACTGATGCCTTTAAACTATGGTGTTGAGGAAGACTCTTGAGATCTCCTTGGACTTCAAGGAGATCAAGCTGGTCAATCCCAAAGGAAATCAGTCCTGAATATTCATTAGAAGGACTGATGCTGAAGCTCCAATACTTTGGCCACCTGTTGCGAAGAGCTGACTCATTTGAAAAGACCCTGATGCTGGGAAAGATTGAGGGCAGGAGGAGAAGGGGACGGCAGAGGATGAGATGGTTGGATGGCATCACAGACTTGATGGACATGAATTTGAGTAAGCTCTGGGAGTTGGTGATGGACAAGGAAGCCTAGCGTGTGGCAGTCCATGGAGTCACAAAGAGCTGGACTCGACTGAGCAACTGAACAACAACAACAGGCACCAGACAGCTCAGGACAGTCCCTATGCCCCAGAGGTCTCCAAAAGTATTAGCCAACCACAGGGAGCTCACCCCTAGCTAACTCCATCCCACTTGCCACATTTAAGCTGCCCCCAGAGCTTCAGATTGTTGTTGCACTAATCGGAATGCAACTTCCTGTGTGGCCCTGCCTGACACCTCTCCTTTGGAGCCAGAAGAAAAAGACTTCTCCCTCTCATTTCTGCAAGACTCATTGTGTCATGTCCTACTAGGACACGAAAGAAGAATCTAGGTCATGCAAAACAATGTCTTATCCATCTCCATAAGCCATCCATTGCCCCAAGCAGGGCTTGGTACCAAGGAGAAGATGCTCCTAAATGTTTCTGAGAGAACAAGACAGAGGAGGAGAGAAAAAGAGAAGGAGAGAGGGAGGCAGGGAGAAAAAAGGATAGAGGAAGAAGGGAGGAAGGACAATGGAAAAAGGGAGGGAGGGAGGAAGAGAAGGAAGGAAGGAAAAAAGAAAGAAAGAGGAAGAGAGGCAAGAGAGGAAAGAAGGAAGGAAATAATGTGATTCCAGGAGACACAGAGCCAGTCACAGCAGACACACGCTTGTGCAGCCATCTCTTCATAGACTGAGACACACAATCCAGTGTACATTTGCTCCACTTTTGATCAATGGAGTGCTAAAGCCTAGGTGTCCAAATTGGATTTGGTACTCAGTGTCTGGATTCCTGATGGGAAGAAGAATATTGTGATGGTTAAAGGTCAAGCGCTGAAATCAAAATGCAGCTCTACCACCTGCCAGGTTTGTGCCAAAGGACGAATTACTTGAACTTCCCCGAACCTCGGCTTTCTTTTATGTATAATAGGAGATCATAATCCCTACTTCAAAGGGCTCACGGGAGCATTTTAAACCACGAAAAATGTGAAGCGCTGAGTGCCAGGGACAAATGGCAGCCCTGGGATGTTCTCTAGGGAGCCGTGAAGCTTTTCCAGGAGAGAAGGGAAGAATTCCCTTTCCTGTTTCAGACTCACATGGGAAGAAGACAGAAGTACTTTTTTTATGGTCTTCACACCCAGCATGGGCTAGGTATAGTCAGATTTCCTTTACATCCTCACGAGGATTCATGAGTCGGTTACCGATAATCAGGGATGTTAAGTGACTCATTTAAAAATCACAGAAATATTAAGTGGAGGCACCAGGATTAGTAACCCAGCCTTGTTTACCACTGAATCTTTCTGTGAAGTTTCTGATCATCTCTCATGACCCAAATTTGAGTCTGTCCTCCCTGAGGATACAGGATGATATCCTTGCTTCTCTGGGGATGGAGTGAAAGGCAAAAACAAACATCACATCTGTTGCTCTTACAAGGGTTTTGTTAGTAATCAGCTTCTCCAAAGATACTCCAAACCAGAGTCAGTCTGATCTGATCCCCACCCTGGACCTGTACATCAGTCTCCCTCTCAATTCACTGGCCTCCTGAATTCAGTGGTTTCTGCCCATTCTATGTAACTGGAAGGATGAACCGTTACTTCTCCTCTGAACATCCCCCCTTTCTGGCCCCGCCCTGGTCAGTCAATTTGGCCACCACCATTTCCTCCCTTGGAATTCCTGAGGGCATTCTCTACCCAGCAGGAGGTGACCCCATCTTAACGTGCAGTGAAGAAGCAGGAAGAATAGCAAAATAATGAAGATGAATTTGTACGAGACAGAGGGAGCTCTAGCCATGCTTCTGCTAGAAACTAGTTTAACCTCTCTGAGCTTTACTTTCCTCATCTGGAAAATGGGCGTGTGAGAGTGCCTACTGCAGAAGTTGGGAGGATTAAATGAGACAATGTTACTTTCAAGGATTGTGTATATCTGCATGTCACAGTGTCTTAACCAAAACTGGTAGATTTTTCTCATAAAATGAGAAACATAAAGGCAGGCAATGCATGGCATCATCATCATCAAGGTTCTTTGGTTTTCCTGCACTGCCTTCCTTAGCCTGAGTGCCTTTTCCTCTTGATCACAATGTAACCGCTTCATCCTGACCACATTTCAGGCGGAGAAACAGGGAGAGAAAAGGCAAAAGGTCAGCTTGCTTAGAAGGACCACTAAATGGAACTCTAGTCTCATCTCACTGATTGGAACTATATCATATGGTCACCTTTAGCCACAAGATACTGTAGGAAAACGTTTTCTGTGCACATGGCCATTCCAAATGAAATCACAGATCCATTAATAAGGCATAAGGGGAGAATGACTATTAGTATGCAATTGGCAGTAACCACCATAGTAGGAAAGTCACTTGACACAGTTCCTGACACATGATAAATGCTTAATAAGAACTAGCTATTATGATGGTGATAACCATTTATGATCTTTATACAATCCTAGCTCCTCTTGGGACTGAAGCCTGACCCTGAAGCCTCATTTATTCTCTTAATATCCAGGATCTTCATCCTCCTGAGGTCCTGCCATCCTCACCCGAGGATGAGGGTGTATGTTTTCACTGTCCCTGTCATTACTCAGAATCAATCTGCTGTGGTTTTAAGCATCTCCAAGAACACAGCCTCTGGTCTCATCACTTGCTGCCATGCACTGCCCCTTTGTTTCATCTGCCTAGGTTGCACCTTGGACCATCCAATGACTATCTAGGTACATAAGTTCTGGGAAGTTATTAGAAACCTGGATGAGAAACAATGATTCCTTTCAGCATCCCTTGCTTTTGATATGTCAGGAGTCACATGAAAACTGGAAGATGCTCTTATTTTGGACCCATTCCAGTCTCTGTTTGAGCGACATGCCTCCGCAACTGGGAAAACTGCCTTAAGGAACATTGTTGAGAGTGGATGGAGAATTCACTGGGGTTTGTGCTCATCTTCAGACTGCATGGAAGCCAATTTCTCAGCTACAGCAAAATCTCCACACAAACAGTACCAATAAAAACATCTATATCCAAGTGTTCTTGTTTAAATGTATAAGCATTTCTTTAATGTATAAACTTAGGGAAGAAATTGCATGATCATTGCATACACACATCTGTATATTTCCAAATTATTTAATAGAGTTGCTCAAATTGATAGTTATACCAGTTGTGGATAAGATATTCAGTTTTTCAGAACCTTCACCAACACTTAATATTGTAGGACTTTTTAATGTTTGCAATTAAAAGGGTGTGACATGGTATCTCTTTGATGTACTTTGCTTATCCATGTTTGCTGAATATCTTTTTTCTTGCTTCTTAGCCATTTATAAACTATAGAATTTCATAGGCGTGAATCTGCCTGCAATGCAGGAGACTCAAGTTTGATCCTTGGGTTGGAAAATTCCCTGGAGAAGTAAATGGCAACTTACTCCAGTATTCTTGCCTAGAGAATCCCATGGACAGAGGAGCCTAATTGTCTACAGCCTGGTCACAAAAGTATCAGACATGATTTAGAAACTAAACAACAACAACACATTTGTGTATAACCATGTTATCAATATATAACTATGGATTTTAAACTATGGAGGAGAAAATTCCATTTATTTATGAGATCCAGGACCTCCATGGGTCCAGTAAAAAATAAACTTGGTTAAGAAGAGCCCATGGACCTGCACTTGAGTTCTCTGAGCTCAAGGATCAAGGTCCAGGGAAGGAGAGGCAGGAGTGAGCCAGGTGGACAGACAACAAAGAAATCAGAATTCCAAACCAGCAGCCATCAGCCCAGCAGGAATCAGTTTAATTTTAGTGGATACCAGCCAGAGTCCAAGCAGGGTTTTAGAGATCTAACTGGAGTTGGAATCCAAGGTGGCTTACAGATCAGGTTCCTGACAAAGGAGAAAGATGGGGAGTAGGTACTAGGTGCTTGGGAGCCAGAGACTCTGCCTGAGTTTGAGCTGCGCAGCATCCTTGTACCACAGAGTCATGGCGCCTAAGGAAGGGACTGTCAGCAGAATAATGGCACTTACTGGGGGAGAGGTGGCCTGTCTGAAGCAGATCTTAAGGATTGCGTGGAGGAGCGGGAACATGAAATGACCAAAAGAGCAAGAACATATTGGTTTGAGGAGAGGGGGTGCAATGTGGCAGAGACTGCTGTATGCCTACTCAGTATCAATTTTCTCCTCTTCCATTAAAAGTAAACTCCTATTTTTTTGAAGTGTCCCAGTGAAAATGTTAGCATTTTAAAGTTCTCTTTGTAGCTAGGCTTGGCCAATGAGTTGTAAGGGAAATCATTGAGTGGAGTTTCTGGAAAATCCTTTAAATGGGGCTTACTCAGGAGAAATAGACTTGCCCCATGCTCTTTCTCTTCTTATTGCTTGATATGTGCCATGAAGGCTGGTTCTCCAGCAGCCACCAAATGACTTTGAGGATTGTGGAATAGAAATTTCCTAATGACTCTGGGAAGCATGAAACCAACTCTGAACTACTCATGTCTGGATTTCTTTTATGTAAAAGCATATGCCCCTAATTTATTTAAAGCACAGTAAATGAGTCTCCGTTAGTAGCAAAAGTACATCAGGTATTTAGAGTCACTGGAACCTCAACACATATCAGTATATACAAAGAAAGAAGATATTATTGAGAGTCATAGCAGGATGAATAAAAGGTTCCATTAATGTGGCATGTACTCAGTCATGTCCAACTCTTTGCAACTCCATGGACCGTAGCCAGCCATGTTCCTCTGTCCAATAGGATTTTCAGGCAAGGATACTGGAGTGGGTTGCCATTTCTTCCTCCAGGGGATCTTCCTGATCCAGAGATCGAACCCAGGTCTCTTGCATCAAAGCTGTCAGAGAAGCCCACAGGATTCCATTAAATATCTGAAAGATACATGAGCAGAGGCTGAAATTCCTATTTGGGCTTTGCATCTTTCAATGTAACACCATAGTGGGTCTGGTCAGTAGTGGTCAAGGATTTCTAAATAGACATGATCAAGAAATTATTCCAACCTTTCAATTCCAATTTAGAAATATTCCAACTTTTCCATTTTGCAGATGGGGAATCTGAGTTACAGCTAGAGGATATTATTTGCCCAATGTCAAAAGACATCTGAAAGCCGGGTTTCCAGATTCCTCCAGTATCCATGCTGATACCTCACCCCTGTGCCTCAGTCTCTCTAAAATAAGATGATCAGGGGAGTATCTTTCAAATCCTGTAACTTTATTATCCTAAGAAACCAGCCTTCTGAGTATCAAACAAGTCCTGCATGGTACTGGGCACCGGTTTCCTCAGACATAACCCTCCCATTGACATAGAAATCCTGGTGTTCCTTCAAGTTCATTAAAATGGGATTTTTGCTGCATTTACCTTGTGTCTGAGCAATAACCAGTTTCGCTCTGGGACCTTTGTTCTCAAGGAATTTCCACATCCTATTGTTGCTTGGATATAATGTGCTACTCCAGAGTGTGGTGCAAAAAATTTGCTTATGCTTCAAATGAAAGGGGACTAGAGCATTTGCCCTGAATACCATTGACCTGAGCTTATGACCACCCCCCACCCATCCTGGTCAGCATCATTGATGTCCCATGCTGCTCCTCACCCACCCGAATCCTAGGATTATTCAGGTCACCCTGGAATAGGTCCTTTCCATGGCCAGTTTAGGAGTGAAATTCACATGGGGAGGGGGAGCAGGGATATGCTGGTTAGGACTGTGCTGGGTTGGGTGGCACCACGTGGACACCTGTGTGGTCTGAGAACTGAGTCCAAAGGGAGAAACAGTCTCCCTGCTGATTTTGAAGTTTCTCATCTTCAGGTTCCCTAATCCTTCAAGCCTGCTCTATCTGGGTCTGTGGAGGAAGTCAGACATTCAGCCGGGAAGTCAGTCTCCATAGTTCTGGGAGATCTGCTGTCACTCGAAGCTATTTGGAAGAATCAGAGACAAGGTTAAGAGGGAAGGAAGAGGTGCAGGGGACCTCCATGATCAGCACCGACATCTCTGCTTAGCTGTTGTTGACCATCAGCTGCAAGAAAAGTGATAGGAAGAGGGAGGGGAGGGAAATGGGACACAACTGGACGGGAGTGTACAATCAGTTCAGTTCAGTCGCTCAGTCGTGTCCGATTCTTTGCAACCCCATGAATCGCAGCACACCAGGCCTCCCTGTTCATCACCAACTCTCAGAGTTCACTCAGACTCACGTCCATCAAGTCGATGATACCATCCAGCCATCTCATCCTCTGTTGTCCCCTTCTCCTCCTGCCCCCAATCCCTCTCAGCATCAGAGTCTTTTCCAATGAGTCAACTCTTTGCATGAGGTGGCCAGAGTACTGGAGTTTCAGCTTTAGCCTCATTCCTTCCAAAGAAATCCCAGGGGTGATCTCCTTCAGAATGGACTGGTTGGATCTCCTTGCAGTCCAAGGGACTCTCAAGAGTCTTCTCCAACACCACAGTTCAGACGCATCAATTCTTAATAGGACCAGGACTTCAGCCAAATGGATGGAGACCCACATGGACATCTAGAATCCAGCTTGGGGTGTTGGATTCGAGGTAGAATAGCCTTATGGGTGAGCTGGGTCCTGTCCTAGCAAAGATCCCAGCTCAGGTGCCTGGATGTATGGGTAGCAGACCTCAGTGACTGAGCACGTGCATAGCTCTATAATGATGGAGACCACAGCAAACTGGAGAGCATGTGCCCTGGCCAATAAACCAATGACCTGTTTGCCAAAGCATCGATCTGGTCAGATAAAACAATCACATGCAGGCCCCAAACCTGTGACCTCTGATGAGAGGAGTACTTTGGGAGAAGCTGAGAAACTTGCAATTAGGAGAACACCTCAGTCCCCAGGCTTTACATGTGGGGTCCTGGATACGGCTTCTGATGGGGATCACTGAATCCAAAGGGCAAGACTGATGCTCATCACCCATTCAGTCATTAATTAACACTTATTGATCAGCTCCTTGGTGCCAGGCCATGTGCTGGGGACACAAAGGTGGACAAGGAGGGACAATGGTTGGAGGAGCAAGGCATGCATGTTCAGTTGCTAAGTCGTGTCCTGCTCTTCGAGCCCCAATGGACTGTAGCCTGCCAGGCTCCTCTGTCCATGAGATTTCCTATTTTCCTCCATGGGAAATGGACTGGAGGGCCATTTCCTTCTCCAGGGGATCTTCTCAACCAAAGAACTGAACCCACATCTCCTGCACTGGCAGGCAGATTCTTTACCACTGAGCCACCTGGGAAGCTCATGGGAGCAGGGAGGGTGACTTAATTTAGGCAGGAAGGGAGGCTGTTGATTAAGATTGGCTTGGAGACAGGAAGAGCCAGGAAGTACATCTGTAGAGTCAGCCCTGAGGACCTAAGCCAGACAGAAGCAGGAGCCCCTGGTTGGGAATCCTGCTCTCGAGACAAAACCTGCACAGGACTCTGCAGCCTTGATTAGCCAAGTGAAGGAGGCGGGTCCAATTAAAGTGGCCACTGCAGAAATTTAATAAGCATGGGAACGTTTACAGAGACAGCTCCCTATTGGAGAATATGGCCTCATTTCTGAGCTTTGAAACGTTTGATGTTGGACATTTGACTCTGTTCCAAGTTCCCAGCCAGCTCTGCAGAGGGCCCGCATCCCAGGGAGCATCCTTTGAAGGATCCAGGCTGCCAATGGAGTTGTACTAATTAGGTAGACGGGAGGGGCCTCTGATGCCTGTCCTCATCTGTAATTCAGTGTGTCTTTAATTTGCCAAAAAAAAAAAAAATCCTCTGTGTAAAATTATAGCCAGTTGGTGAGATAAACTATCTCAAGTACCACGTATGAGGCACTTAAAGTACTAGGCAGTGGCTAAATATCCTATTCTCATGCTGTAGGTAGGTATTATGGGTTTGATCCCCATTTTAAAGATAAGGAAACTGATATCTCACTGTTTGTAATGTTTCACTGTTGGTGAAAGTGACATACTAACTCAATGGTCATGAGCCGGTAAAGGACAAATTCTGGATTTCCATTACTGCATTTATAGCAGTGATTCTCAACCAAGGTGATTTTATATCCAGGGGGGACATTTGGCAATATGTGGAGACACTTCCAGTTGTCGTGACTTAGGGTGGCATCTCGTGAGCAGGGTTGCAGACTCTGCTAAACACCCTGTAGTGTGGAAAGTGGCCCCCCAACCCAGAATCTCCATAATGCCAAGCCAAGACTGACAATTCCTGATGATGATGGATAGATGTGGTTGCTTCAGTCGCGTCCCACTCTGTGACCCTACAGACTGTAGCCCTCCAGGCTCCTCTGTCCATGGGATTTTCCAGGCAAGAATACTAGAGTAGGTTGCCATTTCCTCCTCCAAGGGATCTTTCTGACCCAGGGAACAAACCCAGGTCTCCTGCATTGCAGAAAGAGCAGGTTTTAAATCTGCTGGCCTGACATCAATTGTGAGATTTGGGGAAACTCACAACTTCTCTGAGCCTCGTTTATCATATTTAAAACAGAATATGTGAAAAATATGAAATGTAACATGTGAAAGTAACCATGTCTCTTTGTCTCTCTCTGTCTCTGAAGATGGGAGTCCATGAACCAGGGAACAAGCTCTCACCAGACACCAAATCGGCTGGTGCCTTCATCGTGTACTTTCCAACATTTCGAACTGCGAGCAATCTGTCGTTTGAATCACTCTGTATATGGCATTTTGTTTAGCACCTGAACAGACTGAGACAGAATTGCTGTACAGTAGACCACTGTTTGTACTGTATGTTCTTATCAGTCTTCAGACATTTGGGCCCCTTTCAGCTGTGGCCACTATGGATGCTCTTGTGTATGTTTCTCAGCGCTCATATGCACCCATCGTGTGTGATCACTGAGGGCATCCCAACAAGTAGTTTTATTTAGTGACTGTTGTGAAAAGGCACACACCTTCCTGCAGTGTGGGAGGATTCTGATGGTCTCAGGTCTGCACCAACACGTGTATTTTCTGTCTTCTTTGCTTTAATTACTCTGCTGAGTGTGAACAGTTGATGCTCTTCTAACTGTATCAGTTCTACCTGACCTGAGACCATTAGAACCCTCTATTTTGTAGATATTCAAAAAAGTTTGCAAATAAAAGAATGATTAAATGACTGTGTCTTAGGCACCTTGGACTACTGCAAGAACTATCGACATGAACTTTTAGAGTCCGGCTGCAGAATCACAACTGATAGATGCCCTCTTATTGGGATAATATGGTGATGCATTTATTAATATCTCTTCTGCCCTAATCTTTTTTTTTTTTTTTTTTACTCCATGGCTTGCCATTCTTTGACAGTCAAACCATGAGATACCAATAGCCTCAGGACGGATTTTAGAGCATGGAAAAAAAGAGAGAGAGAGAGAAAAGTGATTTGGGAGTATCAGTAGCCAGAGTCCTGGGACTTCTGGAAGACTACAAGATCCCAATAATTTTTTTTACCACAAGCCTCCAAGGCTTTCAAGGTTCCCTGATAGCTCAGTTGGTAAAGAATCTGCCTGCAATGCAGGAGACCCTGGTTCCATTCCTGGGTCAGGAAGATCCTCTGGAGAACGGATAGGCTACCCACTTTAGTATTCTTGGGCTTCCCTTGTGACTCAGCTGGTAAAGAATCCCTCTGCAATGTGGGAGACCTAGGTTCAATCCCTGGGTTGGGAAGCTCCCCCGGAGAGGGGAAAGGCTACCCACTCTAGTATTCTGGCCTAGAGAATTCAGGACTATACAGTCCCTGGGGTCACAAAGAGTTGGACACGATTGAACAACTTTCACTTTCACTGTTTCAAGAATGGTAGACAATTCCAGGACTAAAGAGAGGAGATAAAGAGGAAAGACTGGGATCCAGCTTGTGGTTGGCAGAATAATAGTATCCACCTTCCTCCAAAGATGTTCATGTCCTAATCTCTGGAACCTGTGAATATGTTAACTTATGCGGCAAAAAGGACTTTGGAGATGTGATTACGCTGAGGATCTTGAGATGGGAAATTACCCTGGATAATTGGGGTGGGCCCAATGCAGTCACAAGAGTCCTTATACTAGGGAGAGAAGAGGGTCAGAGTCGGAAAAGTAGATGTGATTATGGAAGTGGAAGGCAGAGTGGTGTGACTGATGGCGTTGACCTGGGAGGTGGGGGCCATGAGCCATAGAAGAGGGTGACCTCTAGGAGCTAGAGAAGGCAAGGAAACAGTCTCCCCTAAAGCTTTCAGAAGGAATACAATCCTGTCACAGCTTGATTTTAAGCTCAGTGAGAACCACTATGGATGTCTGCCCTCCAGAACTACAAGGCAATATTAATACATTTGCATTCTTTTAAGCCAGTGAAAGTGTTAGTCGCTCAGCCGTGTCTGACTCTTTGTGACCCCCTGAACTCTAGCCTGCCAGGCTCTTCTGTCCATGGAATTTCCAAGCCAAGAATACAAGAGTGGGTAGCCATTCCCTTCTCCAGGGGATCCTCCTGATCCAGGGACCAAACTGGGGTCTCCTACATTGCAGGCAGATTCTTTACCATCCGAACCATGAGGGTTTAGGCCAGTAAATCAGTGCTAAATCGTTGCAGCAGCATTAGGGCATGAGCTCCGGGCACTAGTAGAGCTTGGGTCCCCTTGAAGAAGATGGACGCAGCATCCTGTGCCTCTCAGCCTCCCTCCTCTCAAGGGAGGCTTGGCCAAGTCCAAGGGCCAAGTAGGGCTAAGTCCTCACCATAGCCCCGATGTCCACTGGCATAAGCCTCACTGAGAACACTGGTCAGGTCTTCATTCAGTGACTCACTGACCATCTAGCAGGATGTCATCTGTTTATTCCATTATCCAATCAACACCCAGTTTGGCTCTGTATGGACAATCCCCTTTCCCCTCAGAGAGGACTGACATGCCTCAGTTCTGATAATTAAATGGAGGTTGGCCTGGGCACCTGTTGAGGCAGAGATTGAAATGAACCCTCACCCTACCGGTATGTACCCATCATAGGCAATCTTAGCTCAATATGTTGCTCTTTTGTGGAAAAAAAAAAAAAATCAGTGGAGTAGAGTGGCTTTATGAGGTTGTCAGTTTCTACTGTACAGCAAAGTGCATCAGCTACACGTATACATAGATCCTCTCTTTTTTTGTTTTTCTTCCCCTTTAGGTCACCACAGAACATTGAGTTGAGTTCCCTGTGCTATACAGTAGGTTTTCGTTAGCTGTCTCTTTTATACATCTTATCAATAGGGGGTATATGTCAATCCCAATCTCCCAATTCATCCCAACCTCCTTCCTTTTCCCTTTGGTTTTCTCCACATTTGTGTCTCTATTTCTGTTTTGTAAATAAGATCATCTATACCAGTTTTTTCGGATTTCGCTTTATATGTGTTGATATACAACACATGGTTTTCTCTTTCGGACTTACTTCATCCTCTGTGACAGTTTCTAGGTCCATCTACTGCGTTACTTTTGCTGGAAAAAGTGGCGAGCTGTTATCTCATAGAGAGTAGCAGGGAAACATATACACTACTGCTGTTGCTGCTAAGTCATGTCTGACTCTTTCTGATCCTATGGACCATAGCCTGTCAGGCTCCTCTGCCCATGGGATTCTACAGGCAGGAATACTGGAGTGGCCCTACTCCAGGGG
>SJYF01000056.1:20113620-20124309 GCA_006410515.1 Procapra przewalskii
GAGGTGGGAAGGGGCTTCGGCACTGGGAGATTGGGTTCACCTGTGGCCAATTCATGTCAATGTATGGCAAAACAAATACAGTATTGTAATGTAGGGAAATAATAATAAAAAAATAATAAATAATAAAATTTTTAAATGGTACTGATACCCAAGGAAGTTTGTTTAAGTAAGGTGGGCTTGCAAAACTTTCCACTGGCTTCATCCATCACTTCACGTTTCAAGAGAGAAAATCGCACTGAATGTTCTTTAAAATCCAATAATAACAGAGACAAACAGTGTGAGGTTGAAGTGGTTTCTGGAGTGTGTCTGACCCTGCACCTTCACTGTATAGATGAGGGAACTGGGTCTTCAGGGAGATGTAATTTCTCAACATGGAGTTGGATGGATGAAGACTGGAATCTGGCCATCTCATTTTGGTCTGAGAGTCCCCCCTCCCCCACTATACCATGCTGCCCAGAATCATATTTTAAGCTCACACACTTATTTTGTTGTTGTTGTTGTTGTTGTTGTTACCAAACCACAAGCAGTGTAATATGATTATAAATCTCAGAAGCATGGACTGTCATTACTTTGGAGCTTTGTTATTTCATCTAACTGATTTTAGCAGGCCGACTGTATTTTAATATGTATTTCACCTTTATTTGATTTCACGGACAATTGGTTATTTCGCAAAGCAAAAGAAAATAAAAAAGTTTTCCCCTGTTCTTCCCAGCTTGCACATTTTCCAGGGAAAGGAAGTCCATTAGACTTTGTGGAAGGCTGATCTGGGGAGCCCATCTTCCCATCTCTAATGATATTAACATGTCATACACCAGGGCTCTTACCAGATGCTCTCAGGGACACAATACCAACAGCAAGCACTAAAAATTTGGGCACCATGGGAGTGACCAGCGGTCGGTGCCACCTGGCTTCTGCAGGGCAAGAGAAACCAACCTCTAGGGCTGAGAAGATTGTTCCTGACAATATGGAAGAGCTGGAATCAACAGGAGATAAGCTCATTGATAAAAGTAGGAATGAGATGTGAGAAGCAAAGCAAATCAGCATCATCAATCTCTCCCGTGACTGGAGGTTAGAAATTTACACCCGGGTACCATCCTTAGCATAGCAGAGGGGTGTTCCTAACAAGGTAGCTGGGGCTGAAAATGCAAAAGGAAAGGGTTTTGTTCTCACCTGTACAGTCTAAGCATGAAAATAATAAAAATGACAACATCAACTAATATCTATTGCATACTTTGTGTGTGTGTGTGCGTGTGTGTGTGTGTACACTGTCTGGCTCTTTGTGAGCCCCATGTACTATAGCCCCCAGGTTCCTCTGTCCATGGGGATTCTCCAGATAAGAACCCTGGAGTGGGATGCCTTGCCCTCCTCCAAGGGATCTTCCCAACCCAGGGGTCAAACTGCATCTCTTGTGTCTCTCCCATTGGCAGGTGAATTCTTTACCTCTTTGCCACCTGGTAGGTTCCAAATGCTCTGAGAAGAATTCTCATACATTATTTTACCTACTCTGTTGCTTAATCACCTTATATAATAAGTGCTATTAGGGTTAAAGGGATTAAGACGCAGCCAACATTACCATCCTGTAGATGTTATGATCTTAGGTTGAAGTCTAAGCAACGTGGCTCCAAAGCCCATGATTTTGACCATTCTTTCACCCTCCTTTCCACAGCTGGGTTAAGTGGATATACTTCTTCTCATTTTAAAGATGAATAAACTGTTATTCAGTCACTCAGTTATGTCCAACTCTTCCTGATCCCATGGACAGCACCATACCAGGCTTCCCTGTCCTTCACTAGCTCCTGGAGTTTGCTCAAACTCATGTCCGTTGAGTCAGTGATGAAACTGAGACTCAGGTTATTTAAGTAGGACCCAGCTTGGGCATAGATCATTACTGAAACTGCTGGGAAAGACATTTCCTTTCTCCACCTGCATCTCTCAGCTGGTTGGATATGGTGAGCCCCAAGGTGTCAGGCCATCTCATAGCGTCTGAAACCTTAGCCATCTCCTGGGAAAGCGGGGCTAGAGGCGTTTTGGAATGAGCAATGCCTGAAGATAGTTCTACTCCCAAAGCTGATGAAACGTCTCTTTGACTTAATTCAGTTTGAGCTGGCAGACTTCCTGTCTTCTGTGTTCCACTTGGACTCATTGACCTCCCGACTCCAACTTGGTCACAACCCAGGATGCTGACCTGTATGGGCTTCATCGCCACTTCTGAGGATTCTAGCTTCCAGTGGAATTCAGCCAACAGGGCACACTGGCAGGGTATCAGACAGAGGGGCCAGAGTGAGGCCAAAGTTTTAGTCCCTGGCTCCCTGACTGCTGCCTCACTGAGGGTGGGTTGAACAACCTCAACCAAACGTAGCAGATGGCACTGTGCTCACTGCTTCTGTCTCTCCTGCTCTTTCTCCACCCCCTCCCCACTTGGATATGGCAATAGTTTCTCTCTCTTACCATTTCAGACCTGGGCATAGTAATGGCTTCCCTGGTAGCTAAGTGGTATACAATCTGTGTACCAATGCAGAAGACGCAGGTTTGATCCCTGGGTCAGGAAGATCCTCTGGAGAAGGAAATGGCAACCCACTCCAGTATTCCTGCCTGGGAAATTCAGTGGACAGAGGAGCCTGATGGGCTACAGTCCATGGGGTCACAAAAGAGTCAGACGTGACTTAGCTACTAAAACAACAAGAGTAATGGTACTTGCTGTTACTGGCTTCCCTAGTAGCTCAGCTGGTAAAGAATTCACCTACAATCCAGGAGACCTGGTTTAATTCCTGGGTCAGGAGGAGACACCGGAGAAGGGACAGGCTACCCAATCAAGCATTCTTGGGCTTCACTGGTGGCTCAGCTGGTAAGGAATCTGCCTGCGATCCAGGATACCTGGGTTCGATCCCTGGGGTGGGCAGATAACCTGGATAAGGGAAAGGATACCCACTCCAGTATTCCGCCCTGGAGAATTCCATGGGCTGTGTAGTTCGTGGGGTCACAAAGAGTCAGGCACAACTGAGCGGCTCTCCCTTGCTTGTTCTTATCCCCTGGGTGCTCTCCTATTGCTTGCGGTTTCCTTACAGTTGCTCCACACTTTTGTAAATAGTTCCTTTACTCAACTCTACCTCTATGACCCAAATTGAATGTTAATCTGCTTCCAGCTGAGACCCTGACCAATACAGATGGTTTTCTGTCACTTACAACAAATAATCGCAGTTATTACAGGGAAATAAAATATTTCAAGTGCCTGCTCTGTGGCAAACCTTGTGTTAAGTCCATCACTCGCTTTATCCCCTTCACTGCTCATAACAACCTCCTTTGTTTGTCACACAGGTCTTCGTAGAATGACTCAGTTTATCAGTCAAACTCAACGTTTTTTCATGCCCGTCAACAGTGAATTAACTGTTGATCTCTTTCGCATAGGCAAGTCTTTCTACACGCACGCTCCTATCTCTACTTCACATTGCCTTTCCTGACGCATTCCTAGTTGTTCCTTAAGACAATGCTCAATGACACCTCCTCCTTGAAGCCCTTCTCACTGTGCTGCTCCCCTAAGCGGAGTATGCCTTCCTCTCTCAGTTGGATCACCTTGGCCTCCTTCGATCAGAGAGCTTAACGAATTGTACAACAACTTCTGATGAAAAAGTCTTTCTCTACACACAGATGAGAGCAAACTGAGGGGAGGGAATTCCCTGGACTTTCTCTTTAATCCTATTGCTTAGAAAAATGCCTAGCAGGGAGCAGCTACTTTGTGACATACACTTGGAGGGAAGGGAGATTCAAGTTAGTGATAGGAGCCTAAAGATAGCACTAAATTAAGGTATCATTTATGCAAAGTGAAAAAAAGTGAAAGTGTTAGACACCCACTCCTGTCTGACTCTTTGTGACCCCGTGGATTGTAGTCTACCATACTCCTCTGTCCATGGAATTCCCTAGTCAAGATACTGGTGTGGATAGCCACTCCCTTCTCCAGGGGATCTTCCCAACCCAGGGATCAAATCCTGGTCTTCTGCCTTGCAGGCAGATTCTTTACCATCTGAGCCACCAGTGAAGCCCCTTTGTGCAAAGGAGGTTGACTGAATTTCTGGAAACGAAAACTTACTTGTGGAGAGTGTAGCCCATTTCTACCACCTCAGTTGAATTTAATTTCCTGAGTGCAATCCTACATTAAGACATTATCCCTGGGACTTCCCCAGTGGTTCAGTGGTTAAGAATCTGCCTTCCATTGCAGGAAACACAAGTTTAATCCCTGATGGGGGAACTAGGATCTCATATGCCACAGGGCAACTAAGTCCTTGCACTGAAACTATTGAGCGTGAGCACTCTAGAGCCTGCATGCCACAGCTTGAGAGATGCCCACATGCCACAATTAAGACCTGATGCAGCCAGATAAATAAATAAACCTTTTTTAAAGACATTATTCCTATAGACTCTGACTGGCTTGGCTTAAGAGAACATTTTCTTCGATGTCAGCACAAGGACCCTGGCCATCGTGGGGCTTGGAGGTCCCCAAGATCCCTCATCAGAGCTTCCCCATCCTGGCCCAGCGACACTGATCCACCCCACCCTTTGGGCCAATCAGGAGAGGCGGCCTCTCAGTCCCCTTCCTCCATTAGCCTCGCCCCATGTGGAAGCCACTGCATTCCACCCCCACCAAGTACCAAGCCATTGATTGACTGTGACACTCAATTTCAAACCAGCAGAGGACCTGGCAGGCCTTTGATCAATATTTTCCACAACAGACCACTTCCCTATGATAAATGCACTAGTTGAGAAAAAGAACAGATTAACCTTTCAGCATGGGTAGCAGGCAGCAGCTTAGGAAAAAGATGGCTCAATTCTGTTGGGGAAAAGAGGATGGGGCATGTTGCCCGAGCTCCCCATGATCATATTTCAGTGGCAGAGACCATGGATGAGAAGAAATTTCATTCCTAGAGAGTCTCGGAGCTCTCTGCCACTAACGCGAACCAGCCTGTGGACCTTCCGCACTACTGCTTCTGGGTTTGACTCACCGGAAGGTAACAGAGAGGGAAGGATTATTCATATATATACACAATCAGGGGAGCTGGCGGATGAGGACTGAGGGGAAGGGTGATGTAGCACGTGGGTGCAGAGGGAAGAGGAAAGTCCCCAAGAAGGGAATCTCGCCATCCCATAAATCCTTCATGCTGACAAACAGCGCAGGGGCAAGGTAATTCAGGACAGTGATGGAACCGGTTGCATCAGAGATCTTATAGCCCCACAGACAGTGGGAGGGGCACGTGGAGAACAGCAGACGAGATGCTCAGGGATGAACAGGCCATACTAGGATCCCAGGGAGGCAGGATGAAGCTGAGCATCCTGGGACACCCAGCTGCAACGCTTGGAAATCACAGCAGATGCACCCATTAGCTCATTCGTGTACAAAGATATCATTTGGTGATGATAGGTGTGAGGCAGTGTTGGCAAGATTTAGACTCTCTTTGCAAGTTTCTTAAATAATAGTACTTGCTGTGATGAATGACAACGATTCCGCATCCCATAAAGGCTGTTAGACACTAAGGTAAGGCAGCCTCTTCCATTAGCTGATGGACCAGAAAGGGACTGGTCACAAGTGAATACGTCTTAGAGTTTAAGGTGGAGTCTCAATGAAATTAAGATAGTATAAAGTCATTTGCCTAAGCACTGTCCCAAACCACAAACACCCGTCCCATGAGAGCCCCAACTGAGTTACCAAATCAAAGGTTAAAGAGAAATGGGAGATCCAACCACTATTTCAATATAAATTAGACATGAACCTAAAGGGCCAGGGTGGACCATGTTGATAAACCAGCTGGAGCCTGTCATTTGAGCCTGCCGTCTTTAAGATACTCCCTTTCCCTCCCATCCTAAGCCCAGAAGAGGCTACCAGCTGGCCATCCACATTAGACAATAGTCTGAAGGGGCGAGGGTACACCTATGCAGGGAAACAGAGACATCTAGGCTGGACTTCTCCCTTTAGAACTGCATTTCAGCCTTACATTCTGTGAGAAGGAGAATGCAGAAACACTTGTCAGATATTTGCATTGATTACCTTTTCTCTCCCAGTGGCCAACCCACTGAGAAACATGGCCCAGCCACTGTGCTACCCTAGAACCTGATCCTATCAGAATTTTCTCCTTCTAAGAGATGGGCTCAGCAGTGGCCACAGGACTGGGAAAGGTCAGTTTTTATTCCAATCCCAAAGAAAGGCAGTGCCAAAGAATGCTCAAACTACTGCATAATTGCACTCATCTCACATGCTCGTAAAGTAATGCTCAAAATTCTCCAAGCCAGGCTGCAGCAATACGTGAACCATGAACTTCCAGATGTTCAAGCTGGCTTTAGAAAAGGCAGAGGAACCAGAGATCAAATTGCTAACACCTGCTGGATCATCAAAAAAGCAAGAGAGTTCCAGAAAAAATCTGTTTCTGCTTTATTGACTGTGCCAAAGCCTTTGACTGTGTGGATCACAATAAACTGTGGAAAATACTGAAAGAGATGGGAATACCAGACTACCTGACCTGCCTCTTGAGAAACCTGTATGCAGGTCAGGAAGCAACAGTTCGAACTGGACATGGAACAACAGATTGGTTCTAAATAGTAAAAGGAGTACATCAAGGCTGTATATTGTCACCCTGCTTATTTAACTTCTATGCAGAGTACATTATGAGAAACCCTGGATTGGAAGAAGCCCAAGCTAGAATCAAGATTTCTGGGAGAAATATCAATAACTTCAGATATGCAGATGACACCACCCTTATGGCACAAAGTGAAGAGGAATTCAAAAGCCTCTTGATGAAAGTGAAAGAAGAGAGTGAAGAAGTTAGCTTAAAGCTCACCATTCAGAAAACGAAGATCATGGCATCTGGTCCCATCACTTCATGGGAAATAGATGGGGAAACAGTGGAAACAGTGTCAGACTTTATTTCTTTGTGCTCCAAAATCACTGCAGATGGTGATTGCAGCCATGAAATTAAAAGATGCTTACTCCTTTGAAGGAAAGTAATGACCAACCTAGATAGCATATTCAAAAGCAGAGACATTACTTTGCTAACAAAGGTCTGTCTAGTCAAGGCTATGGTTTTTCCAGTGGTCATGTATGGATGTGAGAGTTGGACTGTGAAGAAAGTTGAGTGCTGAAGAATTGATGCTTTTGAACTGTGGTGTTGGAGAAGACTCTTGAGAGTCCCTTAGACTGCAAGAAGATCCAACCAGTCCATCCTAAAGGAAATCAGTCCTGGATGTTCATTGGAAGGACTGATGTTGAAGCTGAAACTCCAATACTTTGGCCACCTCATGCGAAGAGTTGATTCACTGGAAAAGACTTTGATGCTAGGAGGGATTGGGGTCAGGAGGAGAAGGGGACGACAGAGGATGAGATGGCTGGATGGCATCACTGACTGGATGGACACGAGTTTGAGTGAACTCCAGGAGTTGGTGATGGACAGGGAAGCCTGGCAGGCTGCGATTCATGGGGTCGCAAAGAGTTGGACATGACTGAGCGACTGAACTGAACTGAACTGAAGAGATGGTCAGGACTTTGTGAATAGCAAACTCAAATGCAAAGACAAAGAGAGCACAGTGTAAGAAAGACTGCCTGGTGGAATAATACTTGGCCATAAAAGGGTACAAAATTGAGTCCATTGTAGTGATGTGGATAAAACTAGAGCTTGTCATACAGAGTGAAGTAAGTCAGAAAGAACAAAACAAATATGGTATTAACACATATATATGGAATTGGTAAACCTCTTTGCAGGGCACAAATAGAGATGCAAAAGTAGGGAACAGACTTGTGGACACAGTGGGGGAAGAAGAGGGTGGGACAAACTGGGAGATTAGGATTGATCCATATACACTATCATGTGTGAAACGGACAGCTAGGAGGAAGCTGCTGTATAGCACAAGGAGCTCAGGTTGGTGCTCTGTGTTGACTGGCGAGGTGGACTCAGGGGAAGGGAGGAAGACCTAAGAGGGAGGGGATATATCTATACATGTAACTGCTATAACCTATAGCAAAAACTAACACAACATTGTAAAGCCATTATGCATGTGTGCTAAGTCACTTCAGTTGTGTCCAACTCTTATGACCCTATGGACTGCAGCACACCAGGCACCTCTGTCCATGGGGATTCTCCAGGCAAGAATAATGGAGTGGGTTGCTATTCCCTCCTCCAGGGGATCTTCCCAATCCAGGGATTGAACTCACATCTGTCTGTGTCTCCTGCATTGTAGGTGGAATCCTTATCCACTGATCCACCTAGGAAGCCCAATATCTTCAGTTCAGTTCATTCACTCATTCGTGGCTGACTCTTTGTGACCCCATGAATCGCAGCACTCCAGGCCTCCCCGTCCATCACCATCTTCCAGAGTTCACTCAAACTCTTGTCCATCGAGTCGGTGATGACATCCAGCCATCTCATCCTCTGTCATCCCCTTCTCCTTCTGCCCCCAATCCTTCCCAGCATCAGAGTCTTTTCCAATGAGTCAGCTCTTTGCATGAGGTGGCCAAAGTATTGGAGTTTCAGCTTTAGCATCAGTCCTTCCAATGAACACCCAGGACAGATCTCCTTCAGAATGGACTGGTTGGATCTCCTTGCAGTCTAAGGGACTCTCAAACATCTTCTCCAACACCATAGTTCAGAAACATCAATTCTTCGGCACTCAGCTCTCTTCACAGTCCAACTCTCACATCCATACGTGACCACTGGAAAAACCATAGCCTTGACTAGATGGACCTTTGTTGGCAAAGTAATGTCTCTGCTTTTTAAACCTGGGGATTGAATTCAGGTCTGTCTGTGTCTCCTGCATTGCAGGCAGAATCCCTATCCACTGAGCCACCTGAGAAGCCCAATATCTTAGTGGCCATCAATGTATAGATTTCAGTTCTGAAAGGCAAAAGTCTGACACAGCCTTGCCAGGATAAAATTATGGGTCAGCAGGACTGTGTTCCTTCTGGAAGCTCTAGGGGAGAACCTGTTTCCTTGCCTTTTCCAGATTCTAGAGGATGCCTTCATTACTTGGCTTGTGGCTCCTTCCTCCATCTTCAAAGTCAGGGACTTCAGGCAGAATCCTTTTCATGTTGCCATCTTTTTGGATCTGTTAGACAGAAGATATATTGAATAATATTCCCCAGATCAAGAGGAAGCTTCGAGATCAAAACAACAAAGTTGTTTAGTCACTAAGTTGTGTCTGACTCTTTGTGACCCTGTGAAATGCAGCACACCAGACTTCCCTGTCCTTTATTATCTCCCAGAGTTTGCACAAACTCAGGTCCATTTGGTGGCTGATGCCATCCAACTGCCTCATCTTCTGTCACCCCCTTCTCCTCTTGCCCTCAATCTTTCCCAGCATCAGAGTCTTTTCCAATGAGTCAGCTTTTCAAATCAGGTGGCCAAAGTATTAGAGCTTTAGCAACATTCAAAGTGGAGACAGCAACCAACCCCATAGAGAGGGAATGAGATTTAAGTGAGACAAAAATATATATGAATAATTATGAATCCCAGAGCAAACCAGTCCCTGAGGAGCATTCCCTCCATTATCATGCCAGTTTTAAGTTCTCTGCACATCACTACATTTTCCGGCCACTGTTTTTCATAAGATGCTGGAAGCAAAATAATCACTTCTGTCTTTATTTCCAGAACATTCACTGCCTTGTTCTCCATGCAATTTTTGAAATCACAAGCTAATTAAATACTCCAGCAAAGGGCTAAAAGTAGATGAAAAATTGATGTGGGCATCTATCGATCGGTGCATTTCCTTGACTCTTGGTGCAATGTATCAATAACATTAAATAATCTCTTAATAACATTTCCTCCTCGAGTTACCACTCCCCTCCTTGTTCACTCTTTCTGAAAATGCGATTGCGGGGGAAAACAAACATTCTTTCTAAACGACTATCAATAAACGCCAAATAGGATGAGGACAGAGTAAAGGAGAGACCTCTGCCGCTCACTGTTTTGTGGCTGTTTGATTGTATTACAGTCAAAATGCATTCAGACAAACTAATCTAGACAGCACTAATTTAGGATGTGAGCATGTCTCTGGGTTATACTTTTTGTGTTTTATTTTGGACAGGACCTGCCTGCTTGGTTCAGCAGGAATTCAAATACATTTATTCAATGCCTAATTGCAACAGCTAACATTTATTGAAACCGTGACTCCATTTCAGGCTCTGTGCTAAGCCATGTTGGCACCCATGGCCTTAGCATGCCTTCCAACAATCCAAGGAAACAGGTCCCGGCATTACGCTATATTTTAATGAAGATCCTGAGACTTTTAGGAATGAAGGAGCGTGCTCGTGATGACACAGAGAGTAATTGTTAGCAGCAGGATTTAATCCAGGTCTGTGTGATTCTGGAATTGAGGATTTTTTTTTTTTTTAGAAATTTGATTTTTTAAATTTATTTATTTATTGACTATGTGGGATCTTCATTGTGGCACTGGGGATTTTCATTCTATAACGTGGATCTTTTGTTGAGGCTCACGGACTCTCTAGTTGTGGTGTGAGGGCTCACTAGTTGCAGCCCGTGGGATCTCTAGCTCTGTTGCATGGGCTCCAGAGAGTGCAAGCTCAGTAGATAAGGCGAGAAGGCTTAGTGGCTCCATGGAACGTGGGATCTTACTTCCTTGACCAGGGATTGAATCTGCACCCCCTGCATCGTAAAGCAGATTCTTAGCCACTGGACCCCCAGGAAAGTCACTGGAGTT
>SJYF01000056.1:20124833-20137337 GCA_006410515.1 Procapra przewalskii
GCATTTCTGACATCTCTGCAATGCTGCCTGCCTCATGACAGACCATATGCTGAGAGTCTTAGATGTAATCATCAGTGGTACTAGGTTCTTGCCCCAGAAAAAGCTGAAGCCGTAGTGGACTGCCATCGACACTTGCATTACAAAATATGTATTTAGTGAATGAGTTACATGGTCAGAAGTTTTAAAAATGCAAAAGGATAGACAGTGAAGAATGAGATTCCCTTTCATTCTTGCTCCAGAGTTCCTAGTTAGTTCGTTTCCATTAGATGATAACCATTGGAGAAGGCAATGGCAACCTACTCTAGCACTCTTGCCTGGCAAATCCCATGGACAGAGGAGCCTGGTAGGCTGCAGTCCATGGGGTCGCTTGAAGTCGGACACAACTGAGGGACTTCACTTTCACTTTTCACTTTCATGCTTTGGAGAAGGAAACGGCAACCCACTCCAGTGTTCTTGCCTGGAGAATCCCAGGGACGGGAGAGCCTGGTGGGCTGCTGTTTATGGGGTCACACAGAGTCGGACACGACTGAAGCAACTCAGCAGCAGCAGCAGATGATAACCATTAAACTAACCTGCTGTTCCTTCTAAAATAATGAACACTTTCAAAGCACATGGAACATGTAAACAAGATCGAAAGGAAATGTATATTGTCCTGTCTTCATCGTGCTTTATTGATGTTGAGCTGAGAAAGGCTAAGTTGAAAGAAAGCAGCTGAACCACATATCCAGGCTGGAAGAGCACAGGGAAAGCATCAAACCCAAGCCAACGGGAAGAGGTGAGGTCTATTGGTCAGGTGGGACAAACTGCCGTTACAAGTGATTGTTTTCTATCTCTCATATAACATATGGATAAGGGTCTGCTCCACAGAGTCATTCTGGGACTCAGACCTCTTCCATCTTGTATATCTTCCTTTCTCAAGGCACTTGGGATCCTCCTACTTCTGTAGGGAGTAAATCCCCCAGGGAGTGTGGATGATGGCAATGGAAGGATTTAACGGTCTGGTAAGAGCAGGTGGTACATCACCTATGCCCACATTTTCTGAGACACGTTTTTGTCTCACAGCCCTAAGTAACTGTAAAGAAGTCTGGGTACTGGAATCTAGCTGTGCTCCCAGGAGGAAAAGGAAAATGGGGTGAACACAGAACAGAACTATCTCTGCTACCGAATGGATCCTGCTTGGGGCCAAATCCTGTGACTGCAAATAGAAATTCTGAATAGAGTTATCCATGGAGCACTGTCTGCCTCCCACCCTGTGGCTTAGCTGGTAAAGAATCTGCCTGTAGTGAGGGAGACATGGGTTCGATTCCTGGGTTGGGAAGATCTCCTCGAGAAGGGAAAGGCTACCCACTCCAGTATTCTGGCCTGGAGAATTCCATAAACTGTATAGCCCATGGCGTTGCAAAGAGTCAGACTGAGGGACTTTCAAATAATCAAAGAAGCAACACAAGACCCCAGTTGAACATAAGTCAAGAGCTAGACTCTGGGACTTCCCTCCCTGGTGGTCCAGGGGTTAAGAACTCGCTTTCCAATGCAGCGGACAAAGGTTTGATCCCTGGTTGGGGAACTGAGATCCCACGTGCATCAGAGCAGCTAAGTCTGTCCACTGCAACTGGAGAAGACCATGTGCCTCTACTACCATGCCCACACTGCCCAACTACCGCAACTACTGAGCCTGTGCACCCCAGAGCCCGTGCTCCACAACTGGAGAGCTTGTGTATGGCAACCACGGAGCCTCCATGCCATAGCTAGAGTGTCCATGTGCCACAATGAAGGATCCCGCAAAATGCAGTTAAGACCCAACACAGCCTAACAGACA
This sequence comes from Procapra przewalskii, assembly GCA_006410515.1. Lineage (NCBI taxonomy): Eukaryota > Metazoa > Chordata > Mammalia > Artiodactyla > Bovidae > Procapra > Procapra przewalskii. Next base: position 20,126,650 of record SJYF01000056.1, read on the forward strand.
TAGTTTTAAAAAGACCTAGCCATGAATGTTCATACCAGAGTAATTCATGATATCCCAAAGGTAAAAGCAGCCAAAATATCTGTCAACAGATGAATAGAAAACTAAATTATGAATTATGCTACTTTCATTTTGGAATGCGGGAGACCCAGGTTTGATCCCTGGGTCAGGAAGATCCCCTGGAGAAGGAAATGGCAACCCACTCCAGTACTCTTGCCTGGAGAATCCCATGGAGGGAGGAGCCTGGTAGGTTACAGCCCATGGGGTCGCAAAGAGTTGGATACAACTAAGCTACTTCACTTTCACTTTCACCTTCATTTAATGAAATACTCCTTAGCAATAAAAAGAATAAAGCAGTGATAGATAAATCTTTTAAAAAAAAATAGTGACACTGAATACAAGAATCCAGGTCCAGAAGACTACATACTATAAGATTCCATTTATCTGAAGATCTACAACATGCAAACTAATGTATAGCAACAAAAAGCCCATCGGTGGTTGCCAGGAGTGGAGGGGGGGGTCGACTGTAACATGGCAGGAGGGAGTTTTGGGGGTGATGGATATATTATGTGGCTTGATTTGAGAGGTAGTTACAGAAGTGTTGGTATTTGTCAGAACTCACTGGACTGTGTACTTAACATGGGAGCTTTTGATTGTTTGCAAATTATAACTCAATAAAGTGATTTAAAATATTTTAAAACTCCCTTTACGTGGTTTTCTATCTTATTCACAATAAGTTCCAAAGTGCTTACTACAGCTCCAAGGCTCAGAACCCCACTCCTCTTGTACCCAGGTACACTGGCCTCCCTGTTGGCCTTCTCCCACCTCAATCCTTTCGCATTTTCCTCGAGATGGACGGTTCATTTCCTAGATGTCTTCATGGTTCCTATCCTCACTTCATCCAGGCCTCTGCTCAAAGGTCACCTCCTCAGTGAGTCCTTCCTAAAGAAAAGTAGTGCAGGGCACAAGCACGGAGAGTGATTTGTGTGTATAAGGGGGCTTGGGGGATGGTGTACCCAACGAAAATGTCTTTGAGAAGGTGATTCTGAGTCTACATCTAATAGGATAGTGAGTCATGCAGTGATCTGGGTGAATCATTCCAAGCAGAAGGAGTAGCAAGTGCAAAGGCCCTGAGGTCAGCACTTGCTTGAGGTGTTCACTAACAGTGATGAAGTCAGGATAGCTGAAATAAAATGAGATGTGCCCACACTTTGGCCCCTAATATTCCCTGTCACTACAACATCAGTTTCCTTTGCATGGTCATCTTTTTAGCAATTTGAAATCACATAGCTACTTAACTGTGTTCATTGTTTGTCTCTTCCGCAAGCCTGGGAGTTCCACGAAGGAAACAAGGTATGTGTTCTATTTGACAGGGTATATCCACACTGGAGCACAGTCGGACACATGGTGAACGTCTACTCCAGTGCATGGTGGAAGTAAGAGCTGTTTAAGGAAGGCAGGAGAGGTGGAGGCGAGCCAGGGTGCACCAAGGTGGCCTTGAGCAAGGAACTTGTACCTTTAAGGTTCCAGATAAGAATACTGACATATGGTGGAGGTAGGGCCACGCTGAGATTCTGTCCACACTGGGGGTAGCACACAAGGAACCTCATGGATTGAGCCAGATGGTTTGGCTAGATGGCAAATAAAGTCCTTTGCCATCCATCCCAGATGTGTGATTTCTATGGACACAGCAGATCCCACCAATGCCTTACCTTATTTGGTTACATGGAGATGTCTGAGATGTTTAAAGTAATGTACTGATCCCTGGTGGCTCAATAGTAAAGAATCTGTTACATGGAGATGTCTGAGATGTTTAAAGTAATGTACTGATCCCTGGTGGCTCAATAGTAAAGAATCTGCTTGCAATGCAGAAGACCCAGCTTTGATCCCTGGGCTGGAAAGATCTGCTGGAGAAGGGAAGGGCAACCCACTTCTTGCCTGGAGAATCCCATGGAACCCAGTGGGCTACAGTCCATGGGTCACAAAGAGTCAGACACTACTGAACTTCTAACAATTTGACTTTTCACTCACTGCTCCTTGATGTGTTTTTCAAGGAGACAAATACACCATCCTGCTCTGACACCTCTAGAACTCTTCTTAGTTCTAGACTTGCCTTACCTGACGAATTATTTTTCCTGATGGCCAGAAAGTTACAATGTTAAAATAAAACACATACAGATATAGACAGACAGACACACATACACATACAAGTCACCCACAACTCACCAAATAGACGATAACCACTGTTGACATCCTGTCCTAGCCCATTCTATTCTGAAAGTGCATCCTTTTTTAAACACTACAAACATCCCACTAGAAATGCTATTTTGTAACAAGCTTAAATACTGCAACTTACCTTAATGACTTCTGCATCACTGAAGAGCCTAAACTTGAACTGTGACGCTGCTTCATGAGGGTTCTGTTAGTTCATCGAAATGATGCCCTGGTCTTGAGCAGTTAGGTTTGTGGCTGTTTTTGTGTTTACACACTGTCACAAGGGAAATCTCTGTGTGTATCTTTTCCTCACTCTCTGGGAATTTTTCTGGGAAGTTATTATGGGTACGGAGGAGGGAACACACATATTTTGGATGTTCTAGCAATGGCACCCCACTCCAGTACTCTTGCCTGGAAAATCCCATGGATGGAGGAGCCTGGTGGGATGCAGTCCATGGGGTCGCTGAAGAGTCGGACACGACTGAGCGACTTCACTTTCACTTTTTACTTTCATGCATTGGAGAGGGAAATGGCCGCCCACTCCAGTGTTCTTGCCTGGAGCACCCCAGGGATGGGGGAGCCTGGTGGGCTACCATCTCTGGGGTCACACAGAGTCGGACACGACTGAAGCGACTTAGCAGCAGCAGCAGCAGCAGCAGCAGCTGTACCGTGCAGTTATTATCCAGAAACGTTGGAGTCCCCTTTCACCAAGAGTACCTACATTTCTCTTTCTCCCAAACTTTCCCCTAATGTGTTACCTTTTTATTTTTAATTACTTATACAGAAGCAGCCACTGAAAAATTCATCCTTTGCTTGCTAACCAGCCATTTTAACTTTTATCAGTGCGATTCATGGATGAGAACATAGACTGGAAGAATTAAAGACCAGATAGCAAAAGCTTGCACTCCACTTCTCTGCATCCTAAGGGCAATCATCCATGGATGCTGTCTTACATGGTCAAGGCTTTTATTTCTTCTGGTGATTACCTTTATAACATGGTATTATGTGTATATGTATAGGTGGGCATTTATTAATCTGTCATACTTAGAAAATGCTTATTGTCTCCTAGATACTAAATGTTATAATTTAGCCCACTTACACTAAGCCATTCCCCTCTCCTCCCCTGCGCCCTATGTTTCATCACTATATTATTTCTGCTGCTCCTGTTAAATATAATTTTATTTCTCTCTTTCCTGATTGATTTTTGGCTCTCATGAATCTTTGTCACTGTGCAGGCTTTTCTCTCGTTGCAGAGGCCCCAGGCTACTCTCTAGATGTGGTGGATGGGCTTCTTCTTGCAGTGGCTTCTCTTGTTCCAGCTCCCGGGTTCTAGAGCACAAGCTCAGTAGTTACAGTGACTGGGTTTCATTGCTCTGTGGCATGTGGGATCCTCCCAATTCAGAGATTGAACCTCTGTCTCCTGCATTGGCAGGTGGATTATTAACCCCTGAGCCGCTGGGGAAGCCCTATTCCTATGGTCCTAGTGGCTACTTTTTTTGAGCCTTTTGCTGTGAAATAATTCCAAATAACAGAAAAGCTGTAAAAATTTTAAAAAGAATCTCTGTATACCGTTCACTCAGATGCCACATGTAACATTCCGTCTCTAAATATATATATCATAACACGTTGATAAAGGATTTATAGCCCTTTTATTTGATATTAGTTTCTGAACTGTTTGAAAGAAAATCACAAAAATGATATCCATCACTTCTGCTTTAGACTGAAGGTTTGTGCCCCCTCACCCCCACTGGTATGTTGAGATCCACAAGCGGGGATTTTGGGTGGGGATTAGGTCATGAGTGTGGCATGCCAAGTGCTAAGTCGCTGCAGTCGTGTCTGACTCTGTGATTCTGCGGACTGCAGTTGGCCAGGCTCCTCTGTCCATGGGATTCTCCAGGCAAGAACACTGGAGTGGGTTGCCAGGCCTTCCTTCAGGGGGTCTTCCCAGGGATCATACCCGGCTCTCTGATGTCTCTTGCATTGGCAGGCAGGTTCTTTACACCACCTGGGAAGGCCCCATGAGAGTGGAGCCCTCATGAATAGAATCAGTGCCCTCACAAAAGAGGCTTGGCAGAGCTCCTTTGCCCTTCTGGCCCATGAGGACACAATCAGTAACTGGGTGGAGAGCCCCCACCAAAATACAGCTATGCTGCCACGCTGACCTTGGACTTCCAGCCTCCAGAGCTGCGAGCAGCACATTTCCTCTGTTTCTAAGTCTCTAAGCCATCCTGTCTATGGCATTTTGTTATAGCAGCCTGAACAGAATAAAACAACTTATAAACTCTGTAGTGTGTATTTTAGGAAAATCAGAACATTTGCTTACATAACCACAATATAATTATCAAAATAAAAAAATTACACGGATATAACATTATTGCCTAACCTACAGATCATATTCAGATATCACCAATTGCCCACTATTGTCTTTTATAGTGCAATCAAGGATAACTATCTGCTTTTCAAACTTTAAGTAATAAATATAGATATTAATCTATTTCATTTTTTTCCATCTTTTGCATCCTTTAGTAAGTCTAGTGGTTTTTCTTATAGGGCCTGTGCAATGCTAGTAAGTTGTATTCCTAGATATTTTAATTTGTTTTTGCTGCTGTTATTCTGAATAGCATCTATTAATCTTTTATATTGTACCTTATTGAACTCTTATATTGGTTCAGAACATGTTTTAGCCAATTTTCTAAGTAGACAGCCGTATTACCTGCAAATAATGATAACTGCATCTCTTCCCTTCTGAAATTTTAGCTCATTTCTTTAGCTTGTCCTTCTGCACTGGCCACAAAATTTAGCACACGAATTGTTCCCATTAATTTTCTAAACTTTTTTACTTGGAATAATTATAGATTCATAAGAAGTTGCAAAGGATTCTTGGGAGGCCCCCTTGCACCCTTCAACCTGCCTCCTTCATATTCCCATCTTTGCTAATTGTAGGATAATAACAGAATCAGAAAACTACCATTGGTACAACCCACAGAATTATTCAGATATCTTCATTCCTACATTCATTTGTGTGTGGTGTTGGAGAATTGTGTTATGCAATTCTATCATATATGTAGTTTCCTATAACTAACACTATAAACCATTTGAAATTTATTTTTTAAATCTTATTTATTTGTTTCCTTCTGAGATTTAGCTGGAGATCAGCTGCCTGCTGGTGTCCTTCACAGCTGCCCAAACCTTTCATTTTACTTATTTTTTTACATTAATTTTTCTTTGAAGATCATTGCCTTACAATGTTGTGTTAGTTTCTGTGTGAGCATGCTCAGTCACTTCAGTTGTGTCCGACTTTTTGCGACCCCAAGAACCGGAGTCCACCAAGCTCTGTGTCCACGGGATTTTCCTGGCAAGACTACTAGAGTGAATTGCCATGCCCTCCTCCAGGGGATCTTCCTGACCCAGGGATCGAATCCGCATCTCCTGCTTGGCAGGTAGCTTCTTTACCACTGAACCACCTGGGAAGCCCACTTGAGTCAGTTACATGAAGCTTTTTTGATAGATGAATTCTGCCCAAATCAATGCTCTGTAAACTCAACCAGCCACGTTCAAGACAAGAAAATAAAATAGCACAATTTTCCCAATCATACAGATTAACATTTAGAATTGGATCGATTTTACTGAGTAAGGTTTAAGGAAAGAAAAACAAGATGTAAGGGGCATTTGGAATAGCCTCTCCTGGATTTAGGTAAATGAGACTTATTTTCACTTCAGCCTTGGGCTTCTCATCACTATGCTATCAGTCCTGCCTCTTCTGTTTTTTTCCATCCTAATCCTTTACTGCTGTGAGGCAGTATATACAGGACACAGCTTCACCTATTAAATACTCTAGGGAAAATAGTTTACATGAGTCTAACTGAGCCTCTAATTCTCAAGTCTATTGATAGTTTCTAGGAAATACAAGGGATACAAGAACAAATTAAGGGAAAAACACAGACAAAGCCAAGATGTGGGGCAGTCTTCAAGGCTATAGAAGAGATGGGTTTTCAGATTAAAAGGAAATCAGAAAACAAATGGGATCTGTCACAGTCCAGAGGAGCCTAAGGAGATAGGATGACTGAGTGTAATTGATATGTATCCTGGATGTAACTGTGGGACAGAAAAAAAAAAAAATCTGCAAACAATAAGTATTGAAGAGGATGTAGAAAAGAGGGAACCATCCTGCCCTGTTGGTGGGAATGTAAACTGATACAGCCACTATAGAGATTCCTTTAAAAAACTAGGAATAAAACTACTATGTGACCCAGAAATCTCTCTAGTAGGCGTATACCCTGAGAAAGCCATAACTGAAACAGAAACATGCACCTCCGTGTTCATTGCAGCACCATTTAAAATAGCCAGGGCGTGGAAGCAGCCATTGACAGATGGATGCATAAAGAAGCCATGGTGCATATACAATAGAATATTCAGTTCAGTCAGTTCAGCCACTCAGTCGTGGTCAACTCTTTGTGACCCCATGGACTGCAGCCAGGCCTCCCTGTCCATCACCAACTCCCAGAGCCTATTCAAACTCATGTCCCCTGCGTCAGTGATGCCATCCAACCATCTCATCCTCTTTCATCCCCTTCTCCTCCTGCCCTCAATCTTTCCTAGCATCAGGGTCTTTTCCAATGAGTCGTTTCCTCATATCAGGTGGCCAAAGTATTGGAGTTTCACCTTCAGCATCAGTCCTTCCAATGAATATTCAGGACTGATTTCCTTTAGGATTGACTGGTTGGGTCTCGTTGCAGTCCAAGGGACTCTCAAGAGTCTTCTCCAGCACCACTGTTCAAAAGGATCAATTCTTCAGCATTCAGCTTTCTTTATAGTCCAACTCTCACATCCGTACGTGACTACTGGAAAAACCATAGCTTTGAATAGACGGACCTTTGTTGACAAAGTAATGTCTCTGCTTTTCAAGATGCTGTCTAGGTTGGTCATAGGGCTTCCCTTGTGACTCAGCTGGTAAAGAATCCACCTGCAATACAGGAGACCTGGGTTCAGTCCCTGGGTTGGGAAGATCCCCTGGAGAAGCAAAATGCTACCCACTCCAGTATTCTGACCTGGAGAATTTTACAGTGGACAATAGAATATTACCCAGCCATAAAAAAGAATGGATCTGAGTCAGTTCTAGTGAGGTGGATGAACCTAGAGCCTGTTATACAGAGAGAGGTAAGTCAGAAAGAGAAAAGCAAATATCACATATTAATGAGTATTTGGGGCTTCCCTGGTGGCTCAGATAGTAAAGAATCTGCCAAGGCAAGAGACTCATTTCGATCCCTGGGTTGGGAAGATCCATTGGAGAAGGAAATGGCAACCCACTCCAATGTGCTTGCCTGGAGAATTCCATTGACGGAGGAGCCTGGCAGGCTGCAGTCCATGGGGTCACAAAGAATCAGACATATATATGTAATATATATAATATCTATATGTAATATAGAAAAATGGTATTGATGACCCTATTTATATTCCTATATTCCAGGAAAGGGATGGAAACATAGATACAGGGAATGGACTTGTGGACCCAGTGGGGGAATCAGAGATCAGGACAAATGGAGAAAGTAAAGCAATGGCACCACACTCCAGTACTCTTGCCTGGAAAATCCCATGGATGGAGGAGCCTGGAGGGCTGCAGTCCATGGGGTCACTGAGGGTCAGACACGACTGAGCGACTTCACTTTCCCTTTTCACTTTCATGCATTGGAGAAGGAAATGGCAGCACACTCCAGTGTTCTTGCCTGGAGAATCCCAGGAACGGGGGAGCCTGGTGGGCCGCCGTCTATGGGGTCGCACAGAGTCAGACACGACTGAAGCGACTTCGCAGCAGCAGCAGCATTGATGTATATAGCCTACCATGTGTGAGACAGAGAACTGGTGAGAAGCGCAGGGAGCCCAGTCTGGTGCTCTGTGATGCCCTAGAAGGGTGGGTTGAGGGGAGTGGAGGGAGGGGATATACGGATAAGTATGGCTAATTTGCTCTGTTGTACAGCAGAAACCAACACAACATTATAGAGCAATTTTCTGCCAATTAAAAAATAAATTTAAAAAATGACTATGGGACACAGAAAAGACACTGGGCAAAAACTAAGCAAACCTGCATATGCATAGACTTCAGTTAGTAATAGTGCTCCAACACCGGTTCATTCACTGTGAGAAAATACCGCTCTAATGCAAGATGTTACTTATAGGAGAAACTAGATGTGGCATATGTGAGCTCTCTGTATCATCTTCCAATTTCTCTGTAAATCTAAAACTCTTCTAAAATTCAAGACAGTATTTTTAAAAATGAGGAGGACTGGGAAATTTTTAATAGAAACAAAAATAATTTTAATAGACATTATTATCTATTTACACTAGAGAAGAATTACTCATTTATTAGGTAGAATAATTGTGCTGAGTTATGAGGATAATCCCCTCACTTTGGACAATGCATGTTGCAAGTATTTTTTTTAATTTATTTTTTTGAACTATAATTGACTTACAATGTTGGATTAGTTTCTAGGCTGAAATCAAGTAATTCAAAGACTGTGTGTTAGTTACTCAGTTGTGTCCAACTGTTGGCAACCCTATGGACTGTAGTCTGCCAGTCTCCTTTGTCCACAGAATTCTCCAGGCAAGAATACTGGCCGTTCCCTTCTTCAGGGGATCTTCCTGACCCAGGGACCAAACCCAGGTCTCCCACATTGCAGGCAGATTCTTTACCACCTGAACAACCAGAGAAGCCCTCAATTCTAATACTAACTATACAATAATACTCAGAGAGTGTTATTATTTTTGGTGTGATACTGACATTGTGATTATATTTTTGAAAGAGGCTTTATCTTTCAGAGATAGCAACTGAAGTATTTACAGATGAAACTATATCGTGTCTGGGATTTGCTTTAAAGCAATTCTAGAATCAGGGTGGAAGAGGCAATGAGCAACAGAGGGAATGGATGAAACGAGATCGGCCACAAATGGAGGATGCCGAAGTTGGGACCCACTGATTTTATTTGGAGTTGATACTTTAAAAATCCTTAAATAATGGCTTTGCAAATAAAAGATGAAGGCCCCCAAAATAAGATTAAGGTGGTTGAATGCAGTTGGAGATATACATACCTACAGATTCCATTCAATTCAGTCGTACCATCCCTTCTAATTCTCTGCATAATTGATCAGTTTTGTAATAAAAGATGAAACATGCAGGACAGAATGCGTGAATAAGTAGAACAATCACACAAAGAACAGGAAAGAGGCAGCCTTGCAGGGAGAAGAGCAGAAATGGAATCAGAGAAGTGTATACAGAGCTGTCAAGGTGGAGAATCTTCTGTTTCTTAAAAACGCAGACACTCACAGATGTTCATTTTATTAATGTCCCATAAGCTGCGCATGCATGCTCTATTCACTATTCACTCTTATGGATGATACCAAATATTTAAAAATACATTTTATTTATTGATTTTTATTTTAAAAAATTGATTTATTTTAATCTGAGGATAATTGCTTTACAATACTGTGATGGTTTTTGCCATATCAGCCACAGGTATATATGTGTCTTCCCTATCCTGAAGCCTCTCCTCCCACATCCCTCCCCACCCAACCCCTCTGGATTGTCCCAGAGCACCAGCTTTGGGTGCCCTGCTTCAGGCATCGAACTTGCACTGGCCATCTTTTTACATATGGTAATGTTCCTGCTATTCTCTCAAATCATCCCACCCTCTGTTTCTTCCACTGAGTCCAAAAGTCTTTTCTTTACAACTGTGTCTGCCCTGCATGTAGGATCGTTCTTTTTTCTAATGATCAATTAGAGTGTGTCAGAGGGTTTGCGATGCCCTTACAAGTCTTTCCGTGGTCCTGGACTCTCAGGGAACTTCCATGTGTGTGTCCCCCGCAAAGTCAGGGCTGGCTTAGGGACTGGGTGTGGGGTCCCTAGCTTTCCTGTGAAATCTGACTTCACATCTCTAATTCTTTCCAGGAAGAAAGTGAAAGAGAGTTCTTGGTGGTAGGAGTTTAATCAGAACCAACCAAAGAAAGGGATAAGTGCTGCAGACTTTTGACTCTTGTATTCATGATCACCCTCCCCCCTCCCTTTCTCTTTCCTTCTTTTTTGATGAAATTAAATTTCAAAACGTTCCAACTAGTTTCCCATCTTCCTCAGAGGAAAAGCTTAAACTTAATGAATTTTGAGGATAATAATAAGAACAAAGATTTTTTTTTTATGAATTGTGAAAATACAAGAGCCAGCAGCCTCCGTGGTGTGACTAAGTGGGAAAGATTGATGCAGACAGAAGAGGTGGCCAGTAGGAGGCTGAAACAGGTCAGTTACAGAGGGGACAGAGGACAGAGAGCCAGGACCTGGGGTGGACCACCTGATTCCAGCAGCATGAATGAGCCCCCCACCCCACCCCCAGAATGGCGCCGCTGGTTCCTGCTGTCTGACTTCTGACCAGTCACTCACTCACTCTGAATGGTGATTTTTTTCCTCCTATAAATTGGAGTCAATCAGATGCTGC
>SJYF01000056.1:20147679-20188679 GCA_006410515.1 Procapra przewalskii
CAAGGCAGAGACAGTGTCTGTTTTGGTGGCTCCTGTGTCCCCAAGGCCAAAAACACTTCCTGCCATAAAGTAGTTTCTCATCAGTATTTGTTGAATGAGTGAGAATGGATGAATGAGGTGTATGACATTGACCCCATCTAAGTGAACCTCAGTTTTCTCATCTCTACAGTGGGTATAGCCATGATATGCCACTCACTGGTAGAAATTAATGAAATGGGATCCTGTATGAAACATACAAGTGCTCAGAGGGTACATCAGTGTCCACTTCCTTCCTGTCTGCCCGCCAACCTGATTCTCTGGGGCGGCAGCCAGGTGAGCCTTGCGAGTATGCATGCTAAATCACTTCAGTCGGGTCTGACTCTTTGAGAGTCTATGGAATGTCACCCGCCAGGCTCCTTTGTCCATGAAAATCTTCCAGGCAAGAATACTGGAATGGGTTGCCAGGCCCTCCTCCAGGGGATCTTCCGGACCCAGGGATTCTTATGTCTCCTGCTTTGGCAGGCGGGTTCTTTACCACTAGCTTCACCTTAGGAAGGCTCAGGTGAGCCTTACTTGGAACTGAATTATAAACTCAGAGCTATCCTTTAGCTCTGAGGCTGATGGGAGCCTGTCAGCCTTAAGGTGCCACACTTCCGACCACACACACTGAAAAATTAATGTCCCTGGAAGGCATGGTCTCTCTTCCCATAGACACCACTGATCTCCTCGCCTGTCTGCACAGCAGCAGAACTTGAGCTCTTGCTTTTCTCCATCTTGGTGCCGCTACTGATGGGAGACTGATCAGGACTGCAGGACTGATGGGAGAGAGAGAGAGAAGAAGCTGACGTCCTCTTGAGAGCAGTGGCAGGACCTAGCATCCAGCCTGGAATTTCTTCCACTTGGTGGGAGAGTCTTGGGTGAGGGTGAAGGCCCAGGGGGAACCTCTGCTTTCAGCCTCAGAGCCCCCATCACCCATCCCAATGGACCTTCAGAGGGCTGACCTCAGATGGGGCCCAGGGAAGAGAGGAGAGCTGGGCGGAGGTGGGCTGGAAGGGCTTGTGCAGTGAGGCAGAGGAGGCCGGCAATCTAAGCTCCTAGATTCTTGTAAATAGCAGAGTCTCTCATGGCCTTGCATGAAGTAAGCAGACGATTTCACTGCAGTTCCATAAGGACAATGGCAGAGGTAAGTTGGCATCTTACAATGGGTCACCTTGGCCTCCCTCATTCCCAGGGATCTAGAGTATCACTTGCTCCCTCTTCTCCTTGGGCTTCCCAGGTGGCTCTAGTGGTAAAGAACCTTCCTGCCAATGCAGGAGATGCAAGAGATGCGGGTTCGATTCCTGGGTTGGGAAGATCCCCTGGAGGAGGGCAAGGCATCCCACTCCAGGATTCTTACCTGGAGAATCCCCATGGACAGAGGAACCTGGTGGGCTACAGCCAAAGAATTGGACATGACTGAAGCAACTTAGCATGCAGGCAGTCCTTGTTGGCTAAGACCAGGGTTCTAAACTGACTGTCCGAAGTGTGACTTGCAACCAGCAGTATCAACCTCACCTAGGCACTTGTTAGAAATGTAGACCCTCAGCCCTGCCCCAGGCCTCCTGACTCAGAATCCACATTTTAACAGATGACTCCTGTGCCATTCAAGTTGAAGCTGTGGTGAAGGTTAATTTTGGGCTTCCCCAGTGGCTCAGAGGCAAGGAATCTGCCTGCAATACAGGAGATGCAGGAGACTTGGGTTTGATCCCTGGGTTGGAAAGATGACCTGGAGGAGGGCATGGCGACCCACTTCAGTGTTCTTGCCTGGAGAATATCACAGACAGAGAAGCCTGGTGGCTATAGTCCATAGTGTTGCAAAGAGTTGGACATGACTGAAGCAACTGAACATGCACGCAAGAAGGGCAATTTTATGGGTCAACATAAGGGATCCCCAGATGGTTATTTCTTGGTGAATCTGGGAGGGTGTTTCTGGAGAAGATTAACATTTGAATTGGTGAACTGACTAAGTCAGGGGGCCCTGCCCTGTGTGGGTGGGCATCATTCAGTTCATTGAGGGTCTGAAGAGAATCAAAAAAAAAAAAGGATGAAGGTTGAAATCACTCTTCCTGACTGATGAACTGGGACAGGAGCCTTCCCCTGCCCTTGAACTCTTGGTTGTGAAGTGTTTGGACTCAGACTGAAATCTACGCCATCTGCTGCCAGGCTCTCTGGCCTGGGAACTGCATCACCAGCATTCCTGGATCTCTGTCTTGCACATAGTAGAATCTGGAGTTTCTCAGCCTCCACAGTCTGGCGAACCAAGGCTAAGTCGGTTCAGTCGTGTCCGACTCTGAGACCCTATGGACTGTGTAGTCAGTCAAGCTCCTCCGTCCGTGGGGTTCTCCAGGCAAGAATACTGGTGAGGGTTGCCATGCCCTCCTCCAGGGCATCTTGGAGAAGGAAATGGCAGCCCACTCCAGTATTCTTGCCTGAAGAATCCTGTGGATGGAGGAGCCTGGTGGGCTCTTGTCCATAGGGTCACACAGAGCCGGACACGACTGAGGCGACTTAGTAGCAGCAGCAGCATCCTCCAGGGACTCTCCCCAACCCAGGGACTGAACCCACATCTCTTATATCTCTTGCATTGGCTGGCATGTTCTTTACCACTGGCACCACCTGTGAAGCGATATCTTGTAATAAATCTTTTAAGAGCAAAGCATGTCTGTGTCTATATCAACATCAATTTCTACTTCTATTTCTGTATCTATCCAATTGATGTTCTTTGTCTGGAGACAGCTGTGGTTTCTCAACACACTGGTGTCATCCATTCCAAAATGTATTATAAGAGTGTGTGCCATGAGGTGGTTACAAGTTTGGATTCAGATGCAAGAAATGAGAATTTGGATCCTAACCCCATCTGGGTTCACCTCTGAGACTGATCTCTCCAAACTTTAGCTCTCTTCTCTGCAAATAGGCAAAGCAAGAGGAGCCTTTCCCGGGGTCATTTGTGGATGACGTGAGCCTATGAAATTAATCAAGCATTCTTCACAGTACCTGCCACACACTGAATGCCTAGTACATATTATTAAAGCTGAGTTACTGCTAACAAACTGCTTCTAATAACAAAGCATCCAAGTTTGTGAATTATTTACCTCCTTCTCTTTTTTGCAAAAATAAATAAGCTTAAACAAATTTGAGCTAACCTTAAAATAGGGGCACACATCATGAAGACCATTCTTACAGGGGAGGGGCTTGGCCAAGGGGAGTTGCTGTTGCTTTTCAGCCGCTCAGTCATGTCCTACTCTTTGCAACCCCATGGACTGCAGCACGGCAGGCTTCCCTGTCCTTCACTATCTCCCAGAGTTTGCTCAAACTCATGTCCATTGAGTCAGTGATGCCATCCAACCATCTCATTTTGTCGCCCACTTTTCTTCCTGCCCTTAATCTTTCCCAGCATCAGGGTCTTTTCTAGTGAGTCAATTCTTCTATTCAGGTGGCCAAAGTATTGGAGCTGCAGCTTCAGCATCAGTCATTCCAATGAATATTCAGGGTTGATTTCCTTTAGGATGGACTGGTTCACTCTCGTTGCTGTCGAAGGTACCCTCAAGAGCCTTCTCTAGCATCACAGTTCAAAAGCACTAATTCTTCGGTGCAGAGAGTCCAACTCTCTTTATGGTCCAACTCTCACATCCATACACAATTGCTGGTAAACCCATCGCTTTAACTATATGGACCTTTGATGGCAAAGTGATGCATCTGAGAGAGAGAAAATGAAGTTTCTCAGTCATATCCGACTCTTTGCGACACCATGAACTGTAGCCTGACAGTCTCCTCTGTCCATGGAATTCTCCAGGCAAGAATACTGAAGTGGGTTGCCAATTCCTTCTCCAGGGGATCTTCCCAACCCAGGGATCGAACCCAAGTCTCCTACATTGCAGGAGGGCTCCTTACCATCTGAGCCACCAGGTAAGTCCCTGATATGAGGGACACCAGAAATTGTCCATGGACAGAGGAATCAGTTCTTCAGGTCAGAACTGACATCCTTCAGAAGCCCAGTGATTTCATATTATTTACAGGGCCATGGTTTTCCTTAATTACAAAATAAAGGAAGTGTTTCATCAAAATCTAACCATGGTGGGACCACTGTGGAGGCCGACTGGATGGATGAGAAAGTCCTGTCGAGTGTGTGCAGGGAAAAGAAGGCCAAGGATCAATGATTTAATCCAAAGTTGACCAGCCCTGTGAGCAGAGAAGGAGGGAGCAGATGTTCAGTGGAGCAGTGTGAGGACAAGAGAAGGTGATGGAGAAGAAGGAACGAGGGGCAGGATGTAGGATCCAGAGGGCCCTAGGGGCGGGGAGCATTCGGGCTCTGTTAGCTTTGGGGTTAGGCCTGGCAACGGTGAATTAAGACTTAGAATTAAGGCTCTTTTTAAATCAGCAGTTCTTGACGTTACTGTCATCTGGGGAGACTTTTTTTTTTTCTTCAAACTTTTAAACTTTTTATTTTGTATTGGGGTATAGCCAATTAACAATGCTGTGGTAGTTTCAGATAAACAGCAAAGACACTCAGCTGTACATAGACATGTATCCATTCTCCCCAGGGAGATTTCTGTAAATGACAAAACCTGGGACTCATCCTCAAAGATATGAGTCTAGTGGTGGGAATTGGTCATGAGCATTTTCCAAAAGCATCCGGGGTTGGAAACCCACAGAAAGCATGGGGAAAGAGATAAGTGGTCCAAGAAAGAGACAGGGAAACTGCTGAGCATTCAGTCAGCTAGCCTTTCATCCACTCCAGCCATGAGTGGTCAGCTTTCAACCTCTTAATATGAGAGACCCCAAGCCAAACACCAAACAATAGTGATGAGTGCTCCAAGTGGGGAACCAACATTCCCTTTGATTTCTTTTACCAGGTCAAGAAAAGGGCAGGACCAGAACAAGATTTTACTCCCAAGAAGCTTCCAGTCAGCGCCATTTCAGAGAAGGACTCAGTTTGAATGCCTGTGTGTTTGGTGTCAGGTCTCAATGCGAAATTGATTTCTCTCTTTATGCCTCAATCCCTCCTGGAGGGCTGTTGTTAGGCTGGGCTGGTTTAGAAAGTGCCTGTGGGCTTTCTTCTGCTTCCAGCAGAGAAGTGGCCTTTGGAAACACAGAGATTCACTCTCAAAAGAGAATTTTAGCTCCCAAGTAAAATAAAATTTCAAAATGTAATGAAAACAAACCCCTATATATATAATACACATATATATTACATCACATATAGCAAATGTGTGTATGTGCTCGTGCTTAGCCACTCAGTCGTGTCTGACTCTTTCTTTGCAACCCCAGAAATTGTAGCTCACCAGGCTCCTCTGTCCATGGGGATTCTCCAGGCAAGAATACTGAAGTGGGTTGCCATGCTTTCCACCAGGGGATCTTCCCAACCCAGGGTTCGAACCCAGGTTTCCCATATTGTAGGCAATTCTTTACCATCTGAGCCCCCAGGGAAGCCAAAGAATACTGGCATGGGTAGCCTATCCCATCTCCAGGGGAACTTCCTGACCCCAGGAATCAAACCAGGCTCTATTGCATTGCAGGCAGATTATTTACCATCTGAGCTACCAAGGAAGCCCAAGTGTGTGTGTGTATTTTTTTAACTTTCAAATTATGTTTGATTTTGATGGAAACCCTTGGCTGTGAATGTCTCTAAGAAAACATCCTTTCTTAAGGCTTTAACTGACTCTCTTTATTTTGCCCTCTTCCCCTAAACCTATAGAGAGCTTGAACCAGTGAAACAGAAAATTCTACAATTAAAAAATAAGCAACATCAGAGTCCAGATGCCACGGGCAGATATTACATGCTAACACATTGCCATTTTAACAGGATTTCCTGGAAGGTGAGTCGTGACACATAATCCCGTCTCTCAGACGAGCACATTAAGGTGCCAGAGGTGAATTGATTCATTTAAAAAATTCAACGGATCCCAAAGTCTGGACAGTCTTACCTCTTGCTTAGAGCAAAAGTTCGCTTCAGTCTCAGGGGGCAGGGCACCAGAAGAGGAAAGCCACAGTATGCTCATCTCTGGTCTCTGGCGTCAGTTTCGCTCTGGATCCATTACAGGCTGCCATGATGTGGGCATTGGCATGCAACCAAGATCACAGAAGCAGAAACACGTGACTCCCTGCCCCCTGCCTCCGCCATGACCACAAAGCATTCAGGGGTCTGCACCTTAGCCCCAACCCCACTTCCGCCTTTGCCCAGCCCCGTCAAGTATGGCAACAAATCTTCTCATTTGAGTCTCCCTTGGCTGAATGCTAAGTTGCTTCAGTCATGTCTGACTCTTTGTGACTCTATGGACTGTAGCCTACCAGGGTCTTCTATCCATGGGATTCTCCAGGCAAGAGTACTGGAGTGGTTTGCCATTTCCTACTCCAGGGAATCTTTCTGACCCAAGGACCAAACCTGCATCTCTGGTGTCTCTTGCACTGGTAGGTAGGTTCTTTACCACTAGCGCCACCTGGAAAGTCTTTAGCTGATACTAATGATTCATAGGGCCCTTACCATGTTCCTGGTGCTATATGAAGTCTGTCATTCATTTATTCATTCATTCACCCTGCAAAAGCTTTAAGTACCTACCAGTTGTCAGGTGCTGTTCTGAGAATGTATACATTATTTCATGGAATTCTCATTTTTGAAATACCCGTCGGACTATTATTGGCTCCATTTCACAGGTATGGAGACAGAGGCTAATGCAGGTCCTGACTTGGTAGCACGAGAAGGAAGCAGGATATTAGTTCAGGTCCACTGAGGATAAAGCAGGCCAGTTAACACCCAACCTTGGTCAGAGAAAAGCCAGGGGCTCCTGAATTTTGAGGGAGGAGAAAACCTAATTAGAATTGTCTCATTTATGCTTTCGAATTTTGGTGCTGAAGAAGACTCTTGAGAGTCCCTTGGACAGCAAGGAGATCAAATCAGTCAATCCTAAAGGAAATCAACCCTGAGTATTCACTGGAGGGACTGATGCTAAAGCTGAAGTTCCAATATTTTGGCCACCTGATACAAAGAGCTGACTCATTGGAAAAGACCCTGATGCTGGGAAAGATGAAGGGCAAGAGGAGAAGTGGGCAACAGAGGATGAGATGGTTGGATGGCATTATCCACTCAATGGACATGAGTTTGAGCCAACTCTGGGAGATAGTGAAGGACAGGGAAGCCTGGCATGCTGCAGTTCATGGAGTCTCAAAGAGCTGGACATGACTTAATGACTGAACAACATCAGCCACAATGGCAAGCCACTACTATACTACAGAGACAGGGAAGGGCAGTGAGAAAAAGAGGGCAACAGGGAGAGGAGGGCAGGAGAGAGATTAAGGATGAAGGAGGAGAGAAGAGAGGGAGAAAGTGAGATCTGGGGAGAGGAGAGAAAAATGGGGTGGGGAGAGAACAGAAATAAGAGGACAGAGAGAAATGGAGAAACAGACAGGCTTTAAAAAATCAGAGAAAAGGGGAGAAGAGCAAAAGGAAAAACACCGAGAGAAGAGCCTGACAGCAACGAGAGGAGAAAGAGAAAGCATAAAAGACCTCCCCCGCACACCACACACACGCACGCACACACATGTGCGCGCGCGCACACACACACACACACACACACACACACACAGGCTCCCAGGTCTGTTTTGTTTTGTGTTTTCTCTGAAAAGATCCTGGGAGCAGCCTTCCCTGAAGCGCCACCCTTAAGCTGAACCAGGGCGAGGGAGATGAGTATCAGACAGCCGCTCTGTAAAGGAGCTAGCTCCCCAGGTGAAATTGATTTCATGTGTGTGTTTGTTCTGACCTTGAATTTTCCCCATCGCAAGCCCAAGAAGCAGCACTGGAGAGACAAGGAGGTACGAATGTACTGGTACTGTGGTTGGATTCTAGCATCTCCACATGCCAGACACCATGGGGTCAGAGCCCACAGGTGGGTCTGCTTGCCTTGTTCCAGGGGCAGGGTCTGCCTGGGGAACCACAGGCTACAATGGGCCTGGGGCCAGTGGCATTGCCAGCATCCTCTGAGTCAGCAATAATGATCAAGGGAGGAGGAGATGAGCATCAGAAGAGAGGAGAGAAATGGGCAAACCAACCAGGCTAAGATCCCAGTGGGTGTGTGCTCAGCCCCTTCAGTTGTGCCCAACTCTTTGCGACTCTGTGGACTGTAGCCCGCCAGGCTCCTCTCTCCATGGAATTCTCCAGGCAAGAATACTGGAGTGCATTGTCATGTCCTCCTCTGGGGAATCTTCCCAACCCAAGGATCAAACCCACGTCTCTTGTGTCTCCTGCATTGCAGGAGGAGTCTTTACCACCGAGCCATAGGGGAGCAATGGCCAAAGGAGACTGGCCAACACTGACATCGGCAGCAGCATCTTCCTATTTAGACTTCTTACTCAACACTGACACTATACCAACAATTTTGCATCATTTAATCCTTACCTCAAATCTGTGTAGTATCCCCATTCTCCACATGAGAACACTG
This sequence comes from Procapra przewalskii, assembly GCA_006410515.1. Taxonomy (NCBI): domain Eukaryota; kingdom Metazoa; phylum Chordata; class Mammalia; order Artiodactyla; family Bovidae; genus Procapra; species Procapra przewalskii. The sequence goes on from SJYF01000056.1 coordinate 20,156,130, forward strand.
AGGCTCAGAGAACTTTCCTAAGGTCACACACCTAGTAGATAACACAGTGGGTCTTCCTGGCTTGCACACTCATCCTTGCAGCAACTTCCGCTTGCATCCCTCGGGTTCCCTGGATACCAAGTCTGGATATCCAGACTGTTTCCAGGCAGAAGAACTTGACTTAGACAGGCAGGCATCCAAGGCTGCCTGTGCAGGGGGAATGAGGCCAGGCCCAAGGGATGTACAAAGTCAGGAGGGCAGAGGCAACGTGATTTGGGGTAGTAATTGGTTCTCAGGTGGACTCCAGACAGGGTTTGGGGAATAGGCCTGGGGCTGAAGTCTTAAGGGAGTTACGGCTCCTTCTCGCAGACAGGACAGAAAGCCAGAAAGGAGGAAGAGATGCAAGCCCAGGGGTAGACAGAGGCAGTGAGCCTGGGCACACAGAGGCTCTGGGATCCCACAGAAGCAGCTCTATGGAGGCAAGACTCCATCTAGTGGCCTGTCTCCAGATGGGCCCCCTTGCCTGGTCAGATTGTCTCAGGAAATATGCCTGTAGGAGAAGGTGTTGGAGGCTGCAGCTGGCGGAGGCTGAGGTTCTTGACAAGTGAGAAATCAAAACCCATCAACTCATAAGGGAAATAAGGGAAATAACCCCTCTTTTTGTTGTTATTTAGTTGCTAAGTCATATCTGACTCTTTTACGACCCCATGGACTGTAGCCCACCATTCTCCTATGTCCATAGGATTTCCCAGGTAAGAATACTGGAGTGGGTTGCCATTTCCTTCTCCAGGGGATTTTCCCAACATGGGGATCTTCCCAACCCAGGGATCAAACTATTTTCTCCTGCATTGGCTGGAGAGTTCTCTACTACTGAGCCACGGGGGAAGCCCTGACCCTTCGTTGCTTAACCTCAAAACCTCTAGGACCAGAACACCCTTGTAGAGTTACAATTATATTTAATAGGTCATTATAAGCTAACACACTACATAACACATGAGATGGCCTTGCTAAGAACTAAGGAAACATATAGAAAGGGAGATGTGCTGAGCCTTCACAGAGCTGGACCCAGCAAGTAAGTGGAAGTCTTCAGGGTAGAGTAGATAAGGAAGGGGAAGTGCATGCATGGGGAGACCTGAATGGCTCTTGGATGTTCCTGGAAGCTGTGTAGATGCATCTCCTCAGAAAGCAAGGGCTAAAGGGCAAAAGGGGGAAATGGGGGAAGATAAACCTGGAAATGAAGGTTGGGCACAGGTTTTGTAGGTCAATGTAGACTACAAATGGGATCTTCAGGGCTGTTTCAAATGCTTTGCATGCAGACACAGACAGATACCCACAAAAGCAATTAGCATGAAGCAATTAGCATGAGAAATCCTAAAGTCTAAGTAATATTCTCCCTGCCCCTTGACCAGTGTCATTGCCATAATATTCATCCCAGAAGCTAATAATGAAATTCCAAGAACAGAGATTTATCATTCCCCTAATTTGCTTTGTAGCCCACCAGCCCACAAAACAAATTCTTTTGTTGAATGATCTCAAGCTCCCAACTCCCATGTCTGTTTGAGATTTGGGTTTTCCCGTCTCTCTAAGATCCTTCTCAGCACTCCAGGTTTATTGCAAGTCTATGTCCAAATGGAGACAGGATTTGGGAACAATACTTTAGGAATAGGACCTAGAATCTTGGAGCTTAGAGACAGTTTTTAAAGGATTTTAGAAATCCCCACCACCACCACCACCACCAATGAATCCATAGACCCAGAGATGAGGTCGTGAAAGGGAAAAGGCATCTTCTTTCATATCAGGGCATCAGCCAAGATCCTACCCAGCATTACGAAGCTCAAAGAATAAGGTGAGGAAGCCTTTAAAAGATCTAGCACATTCTCTGAATACAGAAGAACAAGAAGCTGATGATAGGGGAATTTTTGATTTTGTTGTTGCAAACTTTCGCTCATTGGTGACCTCAAGATTACCTAAAATTGCATGGGAAGAACAAAAGGAAGGTGTTAGAGACATATCCTGCCTCATGATCTCCCAGGGCAGATGGATTTGAGGCACTCGATCTAACCTGAAGAAAGGCTCCAACTACATAGAGATAAATCATATGCCTGGGTGGCATCCACCCAAGTGTTTTGAAAGAACTCAAGGGTGAAATTGGGGACGTGTTGGCTGAAATGTGGAGCAGATCTTTACAAATGGCTGCTCAGCCTGAGAACTGGAGCAGAGCCAGCCTAACCCCCGCCCACAAGGCAGCACGCAAGCGTCCTAGGTCAGTGACTGACAGAGGTCAGTCCTAGGTCACCCCCTACCAGACACCCTAGGAGGGACAGAAAGGTGAACAGAGGAACAGGTCTGCTGTCCATATAGACTAGAGTGCTGGGAGACTAACCCTCCTTGTTTCTCCAAACAAATTCAGCCTGATCCATTTGCTCAAGTGAAGCGGGTTTTCCAAAAGAGAGTGAATCAAAGACTCTTGAATCAAGAGAAACTAGTGTGGGGACTGAGGTCTTAATACAGCTTTGGGACTGGTTACGGATGATAAGAATCCCTATGCTTTTCTCTATAAAATGGAAATCTGCTCCTAAATTAATTATAGACAGGGAGCCCTGTAGTCCATTCATAGGCTCTATGACAGTCTGAACTTCACCGCCTTTTGGTCACTGTCCCAGAGCCTGTGTGGACACCTCACTGCCCCAAATGTGGATATCTTAGCACGGTCCTTGCACCTATGGACTGTCCAAAGTATCTACTGCCTGAGTCCATCCTGTGCTGGCTTTCATTTCAAGGACTTGCTAGAATTTATGTTTGTCCCCAGCTTTTTTCTTATGGGAATTCTTATTTCTTCTATCTCAACTCCCCAATCAGAATCTCTCAGGTCGTCCTCATCAGGCTAGTCCTGAAATATGTGTGCTGGTTCCCAGTGTACATTCTAAAATGGAGCGTTGACAACACTGGGTCTTATTGAAAGTTACAACCAAAGTGAAGAAGAGCTGTAAACCATGGGAGGTTGAGAGAAACAGGTGTTTGGCATAGACAAAAGAGATAATTTGGCAATGGTCCAAATGAGAGGAACCCAAGTTCACTCAGCCAGCAATTCTTTATTTCAACAAAGGGCAAGAGGAGAAGTGGGTGACAGAGGATGAAGTGGTCGGATGATTCAGTGGACATGAATCCGAGCAAACTCCAGGAGGCAGTGAAGGACAGGGAAGCCCAGCATGATGCAGTCCATGGGGTTGCAAAGAGTTGGATACAACTTAGCAACTGAATAACAGCAAAATGTGCCAGGACCCTTCCAGGTACAAGGGAGAAAGCAATGAATAAGACAGAAAGAACTCACCCCACAGTGCTTACATTATAGTGAAGCCAAAACAATAAAATGAGTAGTTGAATAAGAGCCACAAGTGTATGCATGAAATTAGTTAGTAAAATAGGGCAATGTGATCAAAAGTGGCAGGACGGGAGCTATATATTTTAGGTTGGGTGATGAAAGAAGCCTTTGTAAGAAGATATCTCTTTATGAAGAAACAAACTCCTCCATGAATTAAATGGAGCCACAAATGAATCCCTGAAAACCATTACAGCATGGAAAACCTTCAAAAACAGGTGTTTGGCCAAAGAGATGTCATGAAGTTGTGTTTCTGTGAAACCCACATCAGCATGTCCAAGGCAGACCCAGAGGGAAGTTTAATCTTGATCCAACTATAAAACCATGGTCATTGAAAAGCTAAAGAGGTGTGGTCACAATGTCTTTGGGGAAAATATCCCATATCAGCTTCAGACCCAGGAAATCACTGTGTAACAGTATTCTTCCTTTTGGGAAATAAATGATACTAGCAATTATTATTATTTCCTATTGTTCCTAAGCAAGCTATACCAATAACTTTCGCTTCCCAAATATAGGCTGAAAATCTAACAAAGGGAGGAAAATTCAATCATCTTCCCATTTCTTGTGAAAAGTTATTTATTTCTTTTTTGTTTAAACCAAAGTTGCCAGACTGTTCCATAAAAGAATACTTACAAACATACTGTAGGTGTTCCAAATGAAGAAAGATGTTATAGAATGCCAGCATGTTCCTGCAATTTCTGACCTAACGGAAGTTTAAAAAGCGATTAAATTATGCCAGCTCAGGGACTTCCCTCGTGGACCAGTGGTCAAGAATCCACTTTGCAATGCAGGGGACAAGGGTTTGATCTCTGCTTGGAGAAGTAAGATCCCATATGCCATGGAGCAACTAAGCCTGCACACAACTTCTGAGTCCATGCACTCTGGATCCTGTGTGCCATACCTAGAGAGCCCGTGTGCTACAATGGAAAATCCCACATGATACAACTAAAACCCAGTACGGCCAAATAAACACACAAATATTTTATGAAAAATATGCCAGCTCATTCTTTAGGCAGGGTCATGGGTCATGCTCAGTCAGACAGGCTCATCTGGGGGGCCTTGGGTTACTCACCTGACATTTGCTCCATTGACCAAGTAAATAATGGAATCCTAGACTGAGCAGATGGTTGCAGAATCCACCTTCAAAAAGGAGCACTGCAGAAATAACTTGATACTGCATTCAAAAAAGAGGTAAACGTAGAATTAAACCCTTTGGCTAAGAGACAAATTTTTGTCTTTTAATACCCTGCAATGTCCGTACCATTATTAATATAATCTCCAAGACTCTAACTGTGGTCTGGTATATGACAGAGCAACCCCAGCTTTGATGGACTCCAAGGTAAGACCAGGGACAGGCTTCAGTGATGATTTTACCAACAATCTATTCAGAATAAGACAAATTTTTAAAAATTCCCCCATTGTCCTTAACACCTCATCAAGCAAAAACTTACAAATGGAATGTAATTAAAATCACTTCTTCTTTGACCCAATTCAAAGAAATCTTCTTAAAGGCATGCTGGAATTGTGATACATTGAGCAAGGCTCTCTGGGTGCCAAGAGCTGCTACTGGAAATACAGAACAAACTGGAGGGTATCAGACAGTTGCAGGAACCCCCAAACATTAATTTTAGTCACAGTTGGCTGCATCATATCAACCTATAAACACCTCTCCACTTTCAATTAACATTGCTCTGTCTCCTGTCTAGCTGAATATTATATTTAACTAATTTAAGAGGATTGGTAAAGAGAGTTTTCACACTTCACAGGAAAACATAATGAAATAATTATACTTCTACCTACAAAAGGCATGAGAATATTGCATAAGCAGCCTTCAAGGCTTTTCAACTAAAACCTCTTTCCTGTGTCTGTCTTCTCTCTGAGGGTTCCTGCCTGAACTTTCACTTAAATGTACTTTGTTTTCACATCTTTGTGTTGCAGAACATTTGATTACTTCTTGGAATTTCAGTACTTGTATCTTTTTTGGCCACTGAATGTACTGGCTGAGTTATACACATCAGGTGGGAATAGATGCAGGACAAGCTGGGACATTGGGCACATGTGTTGGTGGAGAGAAATGGAATTGAGACTGGGTCTGGGAAAAGTAATCCATAATGCTGTTCTTAATAAAGACAGGGCCTGTGAAACAAAGCTTAATGTCAGCATCACAGTCCACGTTTATCAGTCAGCTAATGACACAATAGTGCCACACAACAAACCACTTCAAAATTCAGTATCATGTTTATGGTTTCTGGAGACCAGTGATATCTCAAATGACTCTATCAGGTTGCAGATTCTGGCCTTGCTTCCAGGCTATAGCTTGGGTTCAGATCTGCTTCATGTTCTTGGGACCAGGTTGAAAGGGCAGTGACTATTCCTTGCATGTTCTTCTTGTGGTTACCACAGGGGCTCCAGAATGAAACTAAACCTTATAAGTACATCTAAGATCTCAGTTTATGTCCTGCCAGACAACATCCCTTTGGCCAAAGACGTCACATGGCCAAGCCTCACGTCCAGGTAGTGAGAAGTAGATATCACCTTTGGTGGGAGGGGTTAGGTGAGAAATATTGGCTTCACAATAACATCCTTCACAGCCATCAAGGGTCAACCCAGTGCGCAGAATGACCAGAGGGTAAGGTGATAAAGACTTCTCAAAATCACAGTGGGCTCAAGGGAGAAGGGCCAGTGAAATACAGGGCCATGGTCCCAATCCATCCATCAGTATTTCAGTATAACTTAGGAGCTGGAGGATTAGGAAAATGGGAAGGAGCCCAGACTTTGAGATGCGACTTGGTGAACAGACTGGCAAGTACACAGCAGCAAGGTGAAAGTACAGCACAGATTGGGTTGAGCTGAGCTGATGATGTGTTTGCCACCCTGGCAGCCCTCCCCAGGAGCAGCCTGGAGGAGACTTCCAGAGAGGTCTCTCTGTCACCGTATTAGCAGAGTTAGAAAAGATGGAGATAAAACACATTCTGGACCCACAGCAGCTTCAAAGAACCTATATGAGATGAAGCAAGATGTTAATATAGTATATTTTCCCCCTGGGTTTCAAGTGCCATTTATTAAACATAAGAATTTTTATCTATTTAACACGTACAATGTGATGATTTGATATACATCTATGTAATGAAGTGATTTAGCACAGTCAAGCTAATTCACATAACCATCTTGAATCAGTGTTCAGAACAAAAGGGATCACATTAAGACAAAAGCAGAACATGAACAGCAGAGAAGGGACCACATCCCACACAAACCTTCTTCACATGACGCCCGGGAAGCACCTGGTTCAAGACTGATGTCGGCTGAAAAAGAAATGCCGGAAGTTGAGAATTACTTTTTACTTGGTAGACAAGATGGAGGACTGAAACCTGAGACACAGCATCTCAGAGAGCTCCGAGGGACTGCTCAGAAGACTCAAGGAGGGGAGCTAGGACACACAGGAGTTTCTGCAACAAAGACCAGGTGATCAGAGCATCAGAAGACTACTACTGTTTAAGGCAGACCAGATATCTCAAGTTAAGGAACATAGCTCTTTCCTATTTATGGGAAGATGTGAGTCTGGGCTCACTGAAATCATTCCTTTGATATGCATCTCGGCTTTCTCTCAAGCCAGTCTCCTGTGCATTCTCACCCTGAGTCTCCCCAGGGTACACTCTAGGGCTTGGGGTGGCTGCAGGGTCTGACTGCTCAAGGCAGGCATCCTGTTTCCATCCTCAGTTCCCTCGTCAGGGAAGCATTATGTGATGGCTCATGGCTGCAACATCCTTCGTTCACAGATACGTCAGGCAACAGTTTTCATTCACAGTGGTGACCCCCGAATCCGCATGACCATTGCTGAGCATGTGTTGGAAGTGTGTGCAGGAGGCGTGATGGCATCACCCAGCGATGAAGTCAGCGCCACCAAGCAAGAATGTGACTTCCCCCTCCCCCTGCCATGTTGCACCCTGTACCAAAGATAGAAAGGCTGGCCGAGAGATCATTCTCATTGGCCAGTCAACGCTCACATTTACAGTGCTGCAAAGCTATGAAAAGAGTAGGAGCCCAACTATGTGCCAGATATTGTCCTAAGTTTGCACGTATTCACTCACCTAGCCTTATAATTGACCTGGGAAATTTGCGGAGGATAAAGCTCAGAGGCGTTAATAATTTCCCAGGGGTTTCTCCATGAGGGAGTAGAGCGGATATTAGAATCCAGGTAGCCCTCGGAGCTCAGCTGGTAAGGAATCTGCCTACAATACAGGAGACGTGGGCTCTATTCCTGAATTGGGAAAAACCCCTGGAGAAGGAAATGGCACTCCACTCCAGTTATTCTTGCCTGGAGAATCCCATGGACAGAGGAGCCTGGCAGGCTACAGTCCATGGGGCCATAAGAGTCAGACACATCTTAGTGACTAAACCCCCACCCCCAGTCCAGGCAGAGACGCTGCTTAGCAGTCACACTTCTCTCCTCTCTCAGGAAGAAGAGCTGGGTGCCCAAGGGGAGCAAGGGACTCAGAATTTGCAAGGAACTGGAGAGAATAACCACAGTGGAGGAGAAGCAAGAATGATTGTAGACCATACATACTTTGAGGCTTCCCTGGTGGCTCAAAAAAATCTCCCTGCAATATGGGCAACCCAGGTTCAATCCCTGGGCTGGGAACCGTCCCTGTAGAAGAGAATGGCTACTCCAGTATTCTTGTCTGGAGAACTCCATAGACAGAGGAGCATGGCAGGCTACAGTCCATGAGGTCACAGAGAGCGAGAACACTTTCATTTTTTCATATGTACTTTACAACATAAAAGTTTATGTAAACATGTATGCACCAAAGCTAACTGTACAGTAAGCTGTATTCTCTCTTTTCCAAGAACCATGTTCATTCTCAGCTTTTTAAGGAACATTTTTATAAAGTCCTTATTAAAGTCCTTATCCCCTGTGCTTAATTATCTTCTGGGTAAGAAGAAAAAAAATTTTTTAACAGAATCTCTATCCATTAATACTAAATAAATCAGCAAGTAATAATAAGAATAACCAAAAAGGTGAGAGTGAACGTCTCTTCAGTTCAGTTCACTGCAGTCGCTCAGTCATGTCTGACTCTTTGCAACCAACTGTCCATCACCAACTCCCAGGATTTACCCAAACTCATGTCCATTGAGTCAGTGATGCCATCCAACCATCTCATCCTCTGTCGTCCCTTTCTCCTCTTGCCCTCAATCTTTCCCAGCATCAGGGTCTTTTCAAATGAGCCAGCTCTTAGCATCAGGTGGCCAGAGTATTTTAGTTACGTCCAACTCTTTGTTACCCCATGGACTATACAGTCTATGGAATTCTGCAGGCCAGAATTTTGGCATACATAGCCGTTCCCTTCTCCAGGGGATCTTCCCGGCCCAGGAATTGAACCAGGGTCTCATGCACTGCAGCCAAATTCTTTACCAGCTGAGCTACCAGGGAAGCCCTAACGAAAAAGGTCATCAGTAATAATTTTGATAGTAGCAATAAGAATGAATGGAAAGAGAATACATAGTGCCAAAATCTTTGAAATGCTTCACCAAGAAAAGTTTTCTTTTGTAAATAAGTCTCCTAATCTCTCACTCCACCCCCATGTCCCAGATGTCGTCCTAGTGAGTTAACAGAATCCTATGTAGCCTCAGAGGTCAATCAAGAGATGAGTCATGCAGGCGGGGAGCTCTTTTCCTCCTCTGACCATGAGGCTGATCACGCGGGTTGCTAGAAAAAGCTGGGTGAAGCAGAAGAGCAAACACGTGCAGACACCTTTGATGGGAACAAACATTCACATGCTTTGAACTAGAAACAGCTTGAAGGCAGAGGAAATCCCCCCAAGGTACATCGCAGGCAGTTGGGTGGACGCTGGCACAGAGCAATCAACAATCTCTGGGAAGAAAACAGTCTGGTTGTTCTGGGACTACGCTCACACCACCTGCCTTCCACCTGCCAGCTCATCTGGCCTCAAGCTAGAGAAGTAGCTGGAACATAAACCTCCAGTCCTCAAACTGTGGTTTAGAAGGCAAATAAGGAAGTCTGGAAAGAGAATAAAGGAAAATGCAGCCATCCTCTATCAGAGCAAGTGGATACAAGAACAAAACAAAGAAAAAGTAGGAAAACAATGCAATACTGTGAGCTCAGAGAGATAAAAGGAAGAAACACAAACTGGAAAACAGCGATGAGGGATGCTATCTGGAAGAAAATGCCCCAAGGAGAAGGAGAAAATGCTGCAAGAGTGCTTCATGGCAAAGAACCTCACTAGACCATGACATCAGCAAAGCAGGAATTCCAAGACCAAAAGATTTTCTCGAAGATTGAGGTGTCTGGGAAGTTCGCAGAGCTAAGAACATAAATGGAGACCAAATAATATCCATGCTGAATTAATAATTTAGAAGCATCAAAGAAAAGGATAGAAGCAGCTGAAAATTGATTTACTAACATAGGAAAGCCTTCCCTGGTGGCTCAGAGGTTAAAGTGTCTGCCTGCAATGCAGGAGACCTGGGTTCGATCCAAAAAAGTCTTGACATAATTATAGTCAGAATAGAGAAATTAGACCCGTGGTTTAAGCACACAGACAGGAAGCAGGCAAATCAGGAAGGCAAAGTCATCCAGTGTTAAGATCACTGGCGACCCTGCAGCACAAAAGTCAACAAATACACCAGGAAAAGATGCAAACATATTAGAGGAAAATTTTCCTGAAATCAGAAGGAAAAGCTGAATCTGCAAAATTGTTACCGAAAGCAGGGAGCGGGGTTGGCGGTTGGGTAGGGGTTCTGGTGCTCACTACTCAAAAGCCAATAACCAGATGGAAAGGAAATTTTGCTTTATTTTGGATGCCAGCAACCCCTCGGGGCCAGAGGGGACACAGGGGAAGGGTGGACCTCTGTCCAAAGGCCGACTGGCAATTGCAATCAGTGGGTAAAAGTTTTTATGGACAGACAGAGAGGGCTACACGCATAAACAGCACAGTCAGCTCCGACAGTCACCTTCAGATTAGTCACCTTCAGACTGGTCACCAGGGACCTGACCAGCATCATCTTGGTTGTTTTAGGTACAGTGAGTCTTCAGTTCCAAGGTCAGTTTTTTTCCATGTCTCTGAGGCCAGTTCTTTGAATTGTGGCAGCTTATAGCATGGGTACAGTCTGGTCTGTGAAGAGATCCAACCAGTCCATCCTAAAGGAAATCAGTTCTGAATATTCATTGGAAGGACTGATGCTGAAGCTGAACCTCCAATACTTTGGCCATCTGATGCAAAGAACCGACTCATTTGAAAAGACCCTGATGCTGGGAAAGATTGAAGGCAGGAGAGAAGGGGATGACAGAGGATGAGATGGTTGGATGGCATCGGACATGAGTTTGAGTAAGCTCTGGGAGTTGGTGATAGACAGGGAGGCTTGGCGTGCTGCAGCCTAGGGTTGCAAAGAGTAGGACACCACTGAGCAGCTGACCTGAACTGAACTGAACTGACTGTCTGCTCATTGTGTAGCTAACTTCTTCTATCTGGCGGAGGTTTCAACATATATCTATAAGACAGCTCACAAGATATGGCTCAGAAGAGTATCTATAGCCCTTGAGAAGGAATTAAATGTCTTTGACTAGGCTAATGACTTGTTGTTGCTTAGTTGCTAAATCATGGTCTGACTTTTGCAACCCCATGGACTGTAGGCTGCCAGGCTTCTCTGTCCATGGGATTCTCCAGGCAAGAACACTGGAGTGGGTTGCCGTTTCCTTCTCCAGGGGATCTTCCAGATCCAGGGATCAAATCTGCATCTCCTGCATTGGCAAGTGGATTCTCATCTGCCGAGCCACCAGGGAAGTCCCCTGTACTTAATGACTGTTATTATCATTACGTGGTCTCCTTTTGTTTTCTTTTGTTTCCTCGTGTTCTCACCTCTCACTTTAAACTTGTTCTTTGACTAGCATCTCCACATACAAAAGGCAGGCAGAGGATATGGTGTGGGGTGGGGGGAAAGGACCCTGTGGTCCTGCTCTATTTCAGAATGAAAGTGCATATTCTCTTCCAGGAAGAATCAGTACAGAGAAACCAATCCCAGGACATATCCTTGTGTCTTATCAGACTTTATTCAGCTAAAGAGCAAATCTTGAACAGGAGGAAAAATCTAGGTGGCTTCAGACATTCCCACTCTGTCACTAAATATCAGAAAGAAAATGGAGCGATGTTCATGTAGGTCTGAGGAGAGGAGCCTTACAATTCCAGAAGATTCCTTCACATACTTACCACAAAGGCAACAGGACAAGCCTTCTTTGGGAATGTTTATTTCAAGGGTGAAATAAATCAGAAACAATAGCACCCCTGAACTCATCTAGAATAATGATGTAATAATCGATATCTTGCCAGTTAAGACAAAACAAATAACTAGGGAATGAGGAATTTTGGCAAGCAACCTTGTGGGCACTAAGTTCATTTAATTACTAATTCTAGACTTTGTTCCAGAACAAAGCATAAATTAATCCATGGTGGTGAAGTAAAAGTAAGGACATAATTAACAAAAATCAACAAGGTTGGGGACATTTGGGTAGGATATATCCATCCTTGTGTTTCTTCATCCTTCTTATTGACAGTCACCCCATATTAGCCAAAATTAAAATATGCAGTTAAAAAATATTGACTTCTACTTCTGTCAATGTTTTTTTCTTAACTTTAGAGGGCTCTTATAAGGAATAATATTTATGGTGAAAAATTAAATTTTAGCAAATGCCCAGTTTTAAATTGCTTTTTCTTCTGTTTCATTTAAGAAAGCTTAATTTAAAAACTTCTCCTTAAATAGCAAGTATATTACAATTCTATTTATTACAGTGTCTCCTTCTGTCTGTCTGTCTTTCTGAATATAGGCGAGAGAGCTGTCTGGAATGATAGACACATTATGTTGGCAACAGTTATTTTTAGACATTAAGATTTGGGGTGATTTACTTCTTTCTTCCTACTTTGGCATGGTTTGAATAACTTATAATGAGCAGATACAGTTTTTTAAATGCAGTCATTATTTTAAAAGTGAAGAACCTATACCAGCATCTTTATATAAAGATACTTTTCCTGGAAAAACAGAGAGAACACTTCAGATAGCAGAATCCTTTACTAATGCCAACATCCCAAGACTTACTTCTGCCAAGATGTGCTCTGCATTCCAGGGTGGCTGGCAGAGAACTCTATCAGGGTCATAGAAAGGAAAAGTCCTTCATATGAAAATGGGAATTGTAAAAAAGAATGAAATCATGCCATTTGCAGCAACATGGATAGACCTAGAGATTAACATCCTAAATGAACCTAGTCAGATAGAGAAATACCATATGTATCACTCATATGTAGCATCTTTAAAAAAGGATACAAATGAACTTATTTACAGAATAGAAACAGATTGGCAGAGTTAGAAAACATGGTTACCAAAGGGGAAAGGTGGGAGGGAGGAATAAGTAAGGAGTCTGAGATTGAAATATACACTTTGCTGGATATAAAATAGATAAACAACAAGGATCTGCTGAATATAGCACAGGGAACTATATTCAATATTTTGTAATGAACCATAATGACAGTGAATGTAAAAATAATACATATATTATATATATATATATATATGTACTACTGAATCATTTGTTGTACATCTGAAACTAATACAGCAATGTAGATCAACTATATTTCTTTTAAAAAAAAATGTTTTTGGCTGTGCAGTGAAGCATGTAGGATCTTAGTTCCCTGACCATGGATCAAACCTGCACCCCCTGTGATGGAACTACAGAGCCTTAAACACTGGACGACCAAGGAAGCCTCCGAACTTCATTATGTTTCAATCCAAATTTATTGTTCTTGAATTAAGAACAGTAAGTGGCTAAAATACATTGACTCTTACTATCAGGCAGATGTGGTCCTAAGAAACGTACACACTGCAATATTTAAGGTGGATGAGCAGCAGGGCCTATTGTATACCACAGGGGACTCTGCTCAGCGTCATGTGGCAGCATGGATGGGAGTGGAGTTTGAGGGAGAATGGATACATGGATATGTATGGCTGAGTCCCTTCACTGTTCAACCTGAAACTACCGCAACCTTGTTCATTGGCTACACCCCAATACAGGGCTTCCCTGAGGGCTCAGAGGTAAAGCATCTGCCTGCCGTGCGGGAGACCTGGGCTCAGTCCTTGGGTCGGGAGGATCACCTGGAAGACAGCAAGGCAACCCCTTCCAGTATTCTTGTCTGGAGAATCCCCATGGACAGAGGAACCCAGTGGGCTACATTCCACGGGGTGGCAAAAGAGTCAGACACAACTGAGCAACGGAGCACAAAATACAAAATAAAAAGTTAAAAAAAAAACCCATACTTTTCTTTCCCAGGCTGTTGAAATTAAACCTGGGAAGATGAAACCCTGTATTCCTGGCATGACAGGTCACAGCATAGCGGAGGGTAGGGATGGGGAGAAGCAGCACCAGCTTGTGGACACAGAGCCTCTCCAAATCTAAAGCCAGGCTTCCCTCCTGACAATGAACCCACCTGAGTGGTACCCTGGGATCAGTGGGGGCAGATGTTATTTTTTTTTCACGATCATCAGGCTCTCTAAAGGAAAGAAGTGTGTGGGCCTGAGCCAGCCTTTGATGGCAGCATCTGGAAACTGCCCTACTGAGAGATATTTTTATGAGCACACACAGCCTTGCTCCCTTCTAAAGGCAGCCTTGCTCCTGTGTCAGGTAAGTCACACGATCATTTGAGTGAAACCAACAGCCTTCAAGAATTTCAAGTAAGTCAAATCCAGTGAATTGTAGATCCTGTGTCACCCTTTACAAATCAGGTCACACAGTGGCTAAGAACCCTTTGTCCAAGGGGATTCTCCTTGCGAGAATACTGGAGTGAGTGGCCTATCCTTTCTCCAGGGGATCTTCCCTGACCCAGGAATCCACCCAGGTCTCCTGCATTGCAGGCAGATTCTTCATTAGCTGAGCCACCAGGGAAGCCCAAACAACACCTCACCCCACCCAAAAGATACACTGCTCTGGAACCTGGAAAACTGACCTTATTTGGGGAAAGGGTCCTTGCAGATGTAATTAAGCTATAGATCTCAAAATGAGGTATTCCTGGGGTAAGATGGGCCCTAAACCCACCCACACATGCCCTTAGAAGAGATGGAGAGATGATCCATAGACAGGAAGACAGTGTGAAGGCAGGAGCAGAGACAGGAATGACGTCCAACGGTCATCAGCCAAGGGTCTATAAGCCAAGGGTCACCAGCAGCCACCGGAGGCTGAGGGAGAGAGGAGTGGATAGGATCCTCCCTCAGAGCCTCCAGAAGGAGCCAACCCTGCCCACACCTTTACCCTGAACTTCTGACCACATCCTGATGGCGCTCAGGAAGCATTGATTAAATTAATCCAGGAATTCGCAGCTGGTTCAGTGATGCCAGTGGTAAGGGCTGGAACTCCACCCAGCAGATCTGGCAGTGAAATTAAACTCTCTGTACAGAGAGATTGTTGTTGTCTCATCCACTTCCTCTGTATTCTGTGCACAGAACAAAGTAGACATCCAGCGGTGTTTGTCAAATGAATGATATTGGGATGAGGTAAAGGCCATTTGAGACTTGCTATGATGCAGTCCTGAGGATGTCAGCAGCATTATCTGGGCCTCTGGTTCTTAATGAAAAGTAGCCCTAATTATTTCCGGGGGTTGTTGTGAGGATGAAATAAGAGACTGCCATCCATGTTGAGAACTGTTAAGACTCAGAAGTTTATGTGTTTTTATTAATAGTGCCACAGTAGAAACAAACAATCTCAGATTTTAAAACAAAAATGTTCAAAGCTAACTGGAATACTGTGCTTGGGCAGGAACCAGGGAGGGGTCTAAGGCAGGGACCATGAAGTCAGGGGAGAGCGAAGGGCCAGAATGCTGGCTGGGCTTCTATTTTCCTGGAACTTGGGCTCCACCACGAAATTAACACATGGGCCCTGATTCCATCCACAGTGGACATGTGTCTTTATTAAAGGCAGGCTTCTGGGGGCTCGAGGAAAGGAGGAAGTTTTTGAAAGTCACTCTTCTCTATCCACAGAAGTTGATTTCTCTTGCTTTTGACCTTGTGGAACATTTATTGAGAACTGACTATGTGCCAGACATCAGAGCATTTTACAGGTATAAGCCCCTTTTATCATTCCACCTATTTTACCTTACCAGTGAGTAAAGTCAGATAAAGGGGCTTCCCACGTGGCGCTAGTGATAAAGAATCCTCCTACCAATGCAGGAGACACAGGAGACAGGTTTGATCCTTGGGTCAGAAAGATCCCTTGGAGTAGGAAATGGCAAACCTCCTCCAGTATTCTTGTCTGTGAAATCCCGTAGACAGAAGAGTCTGGTGGGCTACAGTCCAAGCGATTGCAAATAGTTGGACCTGTCTGAGCGACTAAGCACATATGCAAAGTAGATGTGAACTGTAGAACTAAGATTTTCCTGGAGGTCTGTCTGTGTTCACAGCCTAAGTTCCTGAGACTTTATTGCCCTCTCACCCATCTACTGAACAACTTTTCTTACAATGCTCTGCTAGGGGCTTGCAAAACAGAAATGCAAAAGGCTGTCCCTGCTTCAAGAGTCACAGACAGTAGAGAGGGCAACCCAGGTGGCTCAGATGGTAAAGAATTGCCTGCAATGCAGAAGATCCTGGTTCCATCCCTGGGCTGGGAAGATGCCCTGGAGGAGGGCATGGCAATCCACTCCAGTATTCTTGCCATGAACAGAGGACCCTGGTGGGCTACAGCCCAAGGTTTCCCTGTCAATCACCAACTCCCAAAGCTTGCTCAAACTCACGTCCATCAAGTCTGTGGTGCCATCCAACCATCTCATCCTCTGTCATCCCCTTCTCCTCCTGCCCTCAAGCTTTCCTGTCATTAGAGTCTTTTGAATCAGGTGGCCAAAGTATTGGCTGTAACTAACACCAAACACGTATGCCTAATGCTATGAAAGCTCTGAAGAAGGAGAAATTATGACCATCGGGAGGACATTGGAGGACTTCCCATGTGACGCTAGTGGTAAAGAACTCACCTGCCAATGCAAGAGACATAAGAGATGTGGGTTTGATCCCTGGGTCAGGAAGATCCCCTGGAGGAGGGTATGGCGACCCACACCAGGATTCTTGCCTGGAGAATCCCATGGATAAAGGAGCCTGGTGGGCTACAGTTCATCAAATAGCAGAGAGTCAAATACAACTAAAGCGACTTAGCGTGCATGCTCAGAGGGGAATGGAAGGATTCACAAAGACAATTACTTTGAGTGGGGTTTGGTAGTATGAATAAGAGCTGGCCATTCTATATAGAGTGAAAAGTAGCCCAAAGGCACGAAAGAGGCTGGTGGATCTAGGGGAAGAGTCTTTACTGTCACTGAGACACAGGCTTTGTGTGTGTCTGGGGAGGGAGGGGCTGAAGCAAAGAGGCTGGGGTAGGGAGGAGGTGAGTAAGTACAGATGACGAGATGCCGGGGTACTGGATTCTACACCAGGACTTCCAACCTGGTGGCCCCGTAGACATGTTTTGCGGCCCATTAGTGTTTAAAATTATTTTAATTGACAGCCGACATTTGCAAGGGTGGAGATTTTGCATCACCATCAAGATTTCAATTCTCACTTAAAAATTCAAAATCTGGCAACACTGGGTCCATGTGTGTTCACAGTTACTACCTGGAACTGAGGAGCAGTGGCTTCTTTGGGTCCGTCTCCTGTTCTTCAGATTGACACAGCCCTGACCTCACCACTCCATCCGCTTTCCTCACTCCCTGCCTGGTGCCTGCGAGCAACTGAGCTCTTACTGCTGATGAATGGGAATTACTTTCGATTTTTTAAAGCAGGTGGTCAGATCTGAAAGGGTCAGAGCTCTTCGGGCTGGAGTGGGATTGATAGATGAGAAGAAGAAAAGGTGAAAACAGAAAAACTAGTTAGACTGTCCAGGAGATCAGACTGGAGATGAAGGGACTTTTCTTGAGTAATTCCAGTGGGATGAGAATCTTCATTTCGTTTCCATATTGTTTCAATCTCCTCTTTACCATCTTTTGTAAATTTCACCCACCGCATCACTTATCACCTTACCCTGCTCTATCTTTCTGCATCATGCTTACCACAACCTGGCATCCTGGGTGCTTGAGTTATTTATCTGTTTATTATCTGTCTCCTCTGACTGCAACATAAACTCCATGTGGTCAGGAGTTTTGTTTGTTTCATGCCCTGCTGTATTGCCAGTGCCGGGAAAAGTGCCTGGCACAGAATGTTTTTAACAAAGATATGTTTACTTCAGACCAAAAAAAAATGATATTTTAAATTATTTGTCGATTGCTGTGTCTCAGCATCTGTAATCTCAATGCCATGAGGATAACTGGCATGTCTGCAAGATGTACCATGGTTTCTGGCATATCCCAGAGGCCCTCTCCACTGTTTAGATCTCAGTCTGAAAAGTCCATCCTCACACTAGTGACAGGGGCAGAGAGATGTCAGGACCTTGGAAAAGCAGGGCCTGGCCAGGACTCATTCACATCACCAAAGCCAGAGATCTCCAGACACCTGCCCTGGACCAGCCTGAGTACGTATGGCCCCCTGGGACTCCCACATCCTCTGAAAGGAAGATGCTGATTAATCGTCCTTTCTCTCCATTGTAATTTCTTCCCTGGTCTTCTGAACAAGAGCCAGGGCTGTTAAAGCCTCCTTTTGATGCTTAATTGCTTAATTATCAGTTTACTCCACCAATTTTAAGAGACAGAATCGAATCACTTTTTTAAAAGGCAGGTGGGCTAGAGGCTACCCAGGAAGTGAGGCCCCTCTCTGTGTCGGCAGCAGTTACTTCAGAGAGTGGGAGGACTTCTTACAACCCAGGTTCTGGGGGCTTGTCTCCTCTGATCATCACTGTCAGCTGGTCCTCTGAACCCTCTGATCCTTCTACAACCAGCTGAGCCCTTAAGAAATGAGCGTGGAAATTACTGAGCCCCTAGGACCCCCGTCACAGGTCCCGCTCTTTTTTCCTCCAAAAGTATCTAACGCTTTTCAAATTTGAATTCTTTCTTTACTCTTTTGGCTCTTGTTCAGTTGCTAAGTCATGTCCGACTCCCTGCGACACCATGGAATACAGTACACCAGATTTACCTGACCTTCACTATCTCCCAGAGTTTCCTCTAACTCAAGTCCATTGAGTCAGTGATGCCGTCTAACCATCTCATCCTCTGTCATTCCCTTTTCCTTTTGCCTTCAACCTTTCCCAGCATCAGGGTCTCATCCAGTGAGTCGGTTCTTCCCATGTGACCAAAGTATCAGAACTTCAATTTCAACGTCAGTCCTTCCAGTGAATATTCAGGATTGATTTCCTTTTTGCCGATGCAGGAGGTGCAGCAGACCCAGGTTCGATCCCGGTGTCGGGAAGATCCCCTGGAGGAGGAAATGACAACCCACTCTAGTATTCTTGCCTGGAGAATCACATGGACAGAGGAGCCTGGTGGGCTACCATCCGTGGTGTCATGGAGAATTAAACACATCTTAGTGACGGAGCACACACACACACACACACACACACACACACACACACACAGGAAAAAGAATTACCACTGAAATGTCCTGCAGAAATGAGCTACCCCTGTGCAGTCAGGCTCAGGAAGGACTCCTCTGCCAGTGCACACAAGCCACGGGCTCAGATGGGCTCCCGTCGCTCACGGTCCCTCTTGAGCTACAGGAGGCCAGCCCTGGATCCACACCCGGGTTTAGCCCTCTCTTGACCCTCTGTTTTACTCCTATTTTCTTTTTCTAGCCAGTGTTTAGCAAGAGGTCCACTTGGCAGAGGGACCTGTGGAATGAAATGAAAGCCAACACAATGAAGATGAGTGAGGAGGAAGGCGGCAGGCATTAGCAGAGATAGTAAAAGATGCAAGGAGGCCACAGGCATGGGACCAGCAGGCTCCAACCGTGCCCGGTGGATGGGGACCCATGAAGGGGGAAGAGCCCGGGGTGCAGGTGTTGGTGCTGACGTTCAGAGAGAAACATTTTCCATAATTTTTCATTGTGCTGGCTGAAAAAGGATTGCAGTCCAAAATTTAAGTGTGCAGGAGCTCTCACTAACATGATTGCCTTTAAATCAAGTGATGTCTCACTTCTGGCCTCCAACTTGCTTCGGGTGGGAAATTGACTAGATTCCCTATTTCCCATGTTGGATCTCGAAAATACCCTGGGGTCTCACACAAAGCAAACTTTTGGGAGTTTCCCCTTGGATAGTTGGACCACAGCAGGCAAGGGAATCTTTGCTCAGCTGAAAATATAGGTGTCTGGGTTCAGGACCTCAGTGAAACACCTTCCAGGGCCACCATGCTCACCTATGTGCCCAGTGTGCGTGGTGTCCATGCTGGGTCCAGCTTCTCTCAATGTACCCTGTGGTCATCCCTTCCCCATCCCCAGGGGGGGCCTATAATCTCCCTGGGGGCTAAAAGGAAGCCAGTCACAGACCTCCAGCGCTCAAAGATTCTACAGTGCTCGCTTTTCTTCCCAATCCTTGGAGACTCACTCTCTTTCTGCTTGTACCCCCTCACAGGTGCCCATTTTCTCCCTTCCTTCCTGAACAGAGATGCCTGCCTTGAGAGCTTCAACAGTCTCACAAAAGTCAAGAAAAGTCTGGCTTCAAGAAACCTGTTTTCTCCTTAAAATGTCCCTAACAAAATCAACAAAATCTATTAAGAACCTAGATCGTATTATTGGACCTAGAGGATATTATGTTTAACGAAATAAGTCAGACAAAGACAAAATGTCTATGTTATCACTGACATGTACAATCTAAAAATCAAAATAAATAAATCTATATAGCAAAACAGAAATAGACTCAAATATAGAGAACAAACCGGTGATGACCAGTGGGGAGAGTAAAGGGAGGAGGGCAAAATAGTGGTTTGGGACTGACAGGAACCAAATGCTCTGTATAAAATAAATAAGCAGCAAGCATATATTATACAGCACAGGGAATTATAGCCATTATTTTGTAATAGCTTTAAATGGAGTATAATCTATAAAAATATCGAATCACATGTCATATACTTGAAACAAATATAATACTATAAATCAACTATACTTCAATTTGAATGGGAGAAAATATTTGCTAACAATGCTACTGACAAGGGATTGGTTTCCAAAATTTACGAACAACTCATGCAGCTCAAAATCAGAAAAATAAACAAAACAGCCAAAATATAGGCAATAGACCGAAGTAGACATTTCTCCACAGAAGACAGGCAGGTGGCCAAGAGGCACATGAAAAGATGTTCAACATCACTAATTATTAGAGAAATGCAAATCAAAACAACAATGAGATATTACCTCACACCAGTCAGAATGGCTATCATCAAAAAAATCTACAAATAATAAATGCTGGAGCGTATATAGAGAAAAGGGGACCCTCCTACCCTGTAGGGAGGAGTGTAAATGGGGACAGCCTCTGTCGAGAACAGTATGTAGGTTTCTTAAGAGACTAAAAACAGAACTACCCTATGACCCTGCAATCTTCAGTCAGTTCAGTCGCTCAGTCGTGTCCGACTCTTCGCGACCCCATGAATCGCAGCACGCCAGGCCTCCCTGTCCATCACCAACTCCCGGAGTTCACTTAAACTCATGTCCATCGAGTCGGTGATGCCATCCAGCCATCTCACTCCTGGGCACATATCCAGAGAAAAACACGGTTTGAAGAGATACAGGCACCCCATGTTCACTGCAGAACATGGAAGGACATGGAAGCCACCTAAATGTCCATCGACAGATGAATGCATAAGGAAGATGTAGTGTATATATACAATAGACTGTATGCTCCAATATAAAATTAAAATAAATACTTTGAGCAAGAGCATAAAAAATAAAAATTGAAAAGAACCAAGAAACGAATGTGTCTATGGGCCACCCTGCCAGAGGGTTAAGCACACTGTCTCGAGGCCAGTGGGTAAAGGGTCCGCTGCCCATGAGAGCTGCTCACTGCTGTGCTGCCCTAGATGGGTTGCCACAGTAAGGGTCCCACCGCATCACCCATTCCACTATCCGCTCTTGTGTGTTCCCCTCCCCACTGACTCGGCTTGGCCTTGTGATTTGCTTTGGCTTGTAGGATGCATGCATGGTCTTTCCTGGGGGCTCAGGGGTGAAGAATCTGTCTGCCAAGGCAAGAAAGAGATATGGGTTCAATCCCTGGGTTGGGAAGAGCCCCTGAAGAAGTCAATGGCAACCCACTCCAGTATTCTTGCCTGGGAAATCCCATGGACAGGGGAGACTGGCAGGCTACAGTCCATGGGGTCGAAAAAGAGTCAGACATGGCTGAATGACTAAACAGCAACACCATAGGACACGTGCGAGCATGGTGCAAGCAGAGGTTGGATGAGTGCTTGCGCACTGGGGCTCATTCTCCCAGAATGCGATACTGACACCACTGTATCAGGAAGCTAGTCTAGCCTCCTGTAGGATAAGAGGTCACGTGGAGGAGAACCAAGACGCCTCGGCCAACAGCCAGCACTAACTGCCAGGCATGCCAGCTGGGCCATCTTGCATCTTCCAGCCAAGCCATCTCTGCAGTGGAATTCAGTCACATGAGCAAAACCAGGCAAAAACAGCAGAGGAACAGCCCACCAAAGTCCCCGAGTTTTGTTGTGGATTATTGCATAACGGTAGGCAGCTAAAGTGACCTCTCAGACTTTGTATGTCAACTGCTGCAGAACTTTCTCTTTAAAGGGACTATTTTTAGAGCAGTTCTAATTTCACAGCAAAATTTAGCAGAATATGCAGAGATTTCCCATATATACTCTGTCTTTACATGGGCATAGCCTTCTCTACTATCATCATCCCCCACCAGAGTAGTAAATTTTTTTTTATAATTGATGAGCCCGCATTGACACATCACTGTCATCCAAAGTCCCTAGTTTATATAAGAGTTCACATGTGATGGTGTACATTTTATGGGTTTGTATAAATGTATTACGACATGTATCCATCATCATGGTATCACACAGAATAAACTGTGTTCTGCACACTGCCCTAAAAAGTCTCTCTGCTCCACCTATTCATCCCTTCTTCCTTCTCAATCCCTGGCCAGCACTGATCTTTTTGTCTTCACGGTCTGCCTTTTTCAGAATGTCATATTGTTGGAATCATGCCATATGTAGCCTTTTCAATATGACTTCTTTCACTTATTAACATGTATTTAAGCTTCTTCTACGTCTTTTCATGGACCGATTGCTAATTTCTTTTTAGTACTGACATGAGTTTGGGTGAACTCCGGGAGTTGGTGATGGACAGGGAGGCCTGGCGTGCTGCGATTCATGGGGTCGCAAAGAGTCGGACACGACTGAACAGAACTGAACTGAATATTTCACTGTCTGGGTGTTCCACAGTTTTATTCATCCATTCACCTACTAGGCAGCATCTGATTTCTCCCTAATCTTGCTGCCACAAACATCCTTTCATAGACTTTTGTGTGGACATAAACACCAAGGAGTATTTGGGTAAATATCAAGGAGTGTAATTGCTGGATCACATTCTAAGAATGTGTTTAGTTTTGTAAGAAACCAGTTGTCTTCCAAAGCAGCAGCACCATTCTGCATTCCCGCCAGCAATGAGAGAGGGTTCCTGTTGCTCCATATCCTTGCCAGCATTTGGTGTTGTCAATGCATGGGATTCTGACTCTTCTAATAAGTATATAGTAGTATTTCATCGTTGTTTTAATGCTAACTTCTCTGATGACATATGATGTAGAATACCTTTTCATAACTTTATTCACCATATGTATATCTTTTTTAGTGCAGAGTCTATTACTTTGGTCTGTTTTAATCAGGTTGTTTTCTTGTTGTTGTGTTTTAAGAGTTCTTTGTGTAGCTTGATTAATATCTCAGATGTCTTCTGCAAACCTTTTTCTAGTATGTGGCTTGACTTTTAATTATTTTGACAGTAGTATCTTTCAAAGGGCAGAAATACTTAATTTTAATGACGTTCAGCTTATCAGTTCTTTCTAGAACATGTTTCCTAATTCTAACCACCCGCTAGTTTGGATTCCTAGAGGTCTGAACACCTGTTCAGCTGGTGCCAGGGTCCATGAAGCCTTCCAGAGCCCCCTTGTTAAGGCAGCATTCACAGCTTAGCTAACCTGCCCCACACGATCTTGGCCACCCATTTCTGATCCACATGGCTGATGGGCACAGCAGAGACCCTTTCTCAAGTGTACTTTCAGAATCTGATATATATTGCTTGATCTGTCACTCATGAGCAAAGTGTAACATAATTGCAGAATCAGAAAAGAAAACCCACTACAAGACAGTGGGATCTATTAATAATGTACTGATAATCATAATACAGGAGTCTCAATTGCAAATGATTATTTAGCCAAAACAGTAAAGAATGATTTAGAATAACATATATTTAGTTGCCATCTTAAGCTGCATTCTTTTGATGGAACTTATGTTTAGCTTTCAGATTAAACATTTACATTTATTCTTCATTTCCTCAAGAAATTAATCCTGTTAAATTAACCCTGCACTTCTCTTAACTCCCGCCTCGATCCGCTTTTGTCTACATCTTCTCCCTTTTGATAAAAACAGTATGGGTCCCAGGTTTGGCTTTTGCGTTCCCCACAATGCAAAGTAAGTAAAACAACAGGACAAGCACAGGGATAAATGACGACTCACAGTTCACCTCAGTGTTGGGGACACAATAGAGAGTGGTAGGGATTGAGGCAAATCTGGAGAACACAAGCCAGATTTTCTGGCTTTTCAGAAAAATCCAGAAATTCAAATTTTCATATAAAAATCACAATTTAAAAAATTAGCAACTAATTCAAAATGATTTGAAACACTATATGGGCCATGAAAAAAAAGTGAAAGTCATTCCATCATGTCCAACTCTTTGCCACCCCACAGACTGTAGCCTGCCAAGTTCCTCTGTCCATGAAATTCTCCAGACAAGAATATTGCAGTAGGTAGCCATTCCCTTCTCCAGGGGACCTGCCCAATCCAGAGATTGAACACAGGTCTCCTACAGTGCAGGCTGGTTCATACCACCTGACCCACTACGGAAGCCCCAACATGGAACATGGACAGTACAAATTCATAATTCTAGTGTCCAGGAGTTTGAGATCTCTGCCATAAGACAACTAACAAAATGAAAAGATAGACTACAATTTGGGGGAAAATGCTTGCAAACCACATATCCGATAAGGGCTTAATATCCAAAATATATAAGGAGCTCAAATCAATCAATAGCAAACCGATCGTCAGATTTTTAAATGAGCAGAGGACCTGAATGGACATTTTTCCAAAGAAGACATACAAATGGCCAAGAGGTACAGGAAAAGGTGCTCAACACCATTAATCATCATAGAAATGCAAATCAAAACCACAGAGCGCTATCACCTCGCACACCTGTTAGAATGGCTATCATCAAGAGGACAAGTGGCAACAGGTGTTGACAAGGATGTGACGACAGGGAGAACTTGTGCACTGTTGGTGGGGATGTAAACGTGTACAGCCATTATGGAAAGCAGCGTGAAGTTTCCTCAAAAAGCTAAAAATAGGCCTATCCTCTAATCCAGCAATCTCTCTTCTGAGTTTATACTCACAGGAAATGAAGTCAGTATCTCAAAGCAATGCCTGTACTCTCATATTTATTGCACCATTATTCACACTAACCAGGATTCAGGAAACAACCTACGTGTCCATCAACAAATGAATGGATAAAGAACACATACCGTAGAATATTATTCTGCTTTAAAGAAGAAGGAAATCCTACCATTTGCAACAGGTATGAACCTGGAGATTGTGCTAAATAAATTGTCAGAGGCAGAAGGAAAAACAAACTGCATGATCACGCTTAGCTGTGGAATCTAAGAAAGTCCCATACATGGAAGCAGAAAGCAGAACAGTGGTTATCAGGAGAGGGGGAAGGAAAGGGCATATGTTGATCAAAGGGTTCAAAGTTGTAGTTAAGTAGGATGAGTAAGCCCAGGTAGGGTCTACTGTATAACACAAAGTGAAGTGAAAGTCGCTCAGTCGTGTCCAACTCTTTGCGACCCCATGGATGCAGTTCATGGAATTCTCCAGGCCAGAATACTGGAGTGGGTTGGCCGGGATCTTCCCAACCCAGGTACTGAACCCAGGTCTCCCGCATTGCAGGTGGATTCTTTACCAGCTGAGCCATGATGTGCGTGCTAAATTGCTTCAGTCACATCCAACTTTTTGCAGTTCCGTGAACTGTAGCCTACCAGGCTCCTCTGTCCATGGGATTCTCCAGGCAAGAACACTGGAGTGGGTTGCCATTTCCTCCTCCAGGGGATCTTCTGACTCAGGGATTGAATCCATGTCTCATGTCTCCTGCACTGGCAGGTGGAGTCTTTACAACTAGCGCCTCCTGGGAAGCGCTGATGATGACTAAAGTTAATAATGTTGCATTTAATACTGGAAATTTGCTAGATTTCAGATGCTGTCATGGCAAAAATGCTAACTATATGTGGAGATGATATTGTAATTAGTTTGACTACATTAATCATTTCACTAGATATGTGTACTTAGTCCTTCCGCCGTGTCCAACTCTCTCTGACCCCATGGACTATAGCCCTCCAGGCACCTCTGTTCGTGGGAATTCTCCAAGCAAGAATTCTGGAGTGAGTTGCCATGTCCTCCTCCAGGGGATCTTCCCAATCCAGATATCAAACCCAGGTCTCCAGCATTGCATGTGGATTCTTTATCGTCTGAGCTACAGGTATACCAAATTCACCATGCTGTGTACCTCAAATATAAGCAATTTTCACTTTAAAAATTATATTATAAAATAGGAGCCAGGAAGTTAGGATTGGAACCCAGGGGTTGGGTTTGGTTTCTGCAGGGCCCCCGGAGATTTTCCCTGATATTTTCAAAGTCAGAGTTATTCTTATGGTGTCCATAATAAGCAGCCCCTCTTTTCAGGCTTTTGAGAGCGGCGGCCATGGCTGACACCCATGACCTTCGGAGAATAGATTCTTCACTTCACTGTTTATCCTGTCTGGACTGGCTTCTGTGGTCCAGTGGTTTTTAAACCTGCATGTGCTTCGGAGTCACCTGGAGGGCTTGTTGAATCATAAATTTCTAGACTCACCCATGAAGTCACTATTTCAGAAGGTGGGGTGGGGTCTGGGAATATGCGTTTTCTAACAAGTTTCCAGGTGATGCTGTTGTTGCTGGTACAGAAACCTCACTGCTTTAATCAAAGTGACAGTATCTTAGAGATAAGGAGAGATGCTTGACTTGGGTGGGGAAAGCACTGGAATTCATTAAAGGGAGAGACTTTTTATTTCAACCCTAGGAAGAGGGCAAAGGGTCCTTTGGCATGGCAAACAGCTGGCTCTAGCCACACAGAGGAGAGAAAGGGAGAGGCCCAGACAGAACCGTGTCCAGCCAGCAGAGGCCAGAGAGAGCTGAGCTTAGCAAAGCTCTCAGCCGCTTGGATTGGAATTCTGATGATCAGATCATAAAGAACCATGAACATTTTATGCGTTCTTGCATCTCCCTTGTTTACTTCCCAATCCCCTCACACATTTTCAGTGATGCTCTTTGTGGAAATGTCAGCCTGTCTCAGCTCTGCTCAAGGAAGCAAGAAACGGTGGCGGCTCCAGACTTGGATTAAGTGTTGAAGGGGGGAGCAGCTCCCCCTAGGGGCCAGCAGGATGACGTGCACAGGGGAAGTGCTGAGCTGGCTGGGGAGGGGGTGTTTCTTCCTTCAGTGGGCACTTACTGGGCACCTGATGTATGAGTCCAGGCAAGGGGTGGAAACGCTGGAGCAAAGAAAGACAAGGAAGGCCAGGTCACGAAGGACCTAGGACTTTGGGATGGATACTGACAAATTAGTTTGCTCCCTTTTTGTTCAGTCACTAACTTGTGTCCGACTCTGCAACCCTGTGGACCATAGCCCGCCAGGCTCCTCTGTCCACAGGATTCTCCAGGCAAGACTACTGGAGTGGGTTGCCATGCCCTCCTCCAGGGGATCTTCCCGACCCAGGGATCGAACTAGGGTCTCTCATGTCTCCTGCATTGGCAGGCGCCACTAGTACACCTTTCTCCCAGAGATTGCTCCAAAAAAATAAAAAATGTGGTGATGTCATCTAACCATCTCATCCTATGACACCCCCTTCTCTTTCTGCCCTCAATCTCCTTCTCCTGGAACTTTCTGTTGATTCCCATCATCAAAATGAGAGGATGTCAAAGTCTAAAAACACATCTGGAAACAGAAGAACATAATTTTTTAATATTTTGTTTTCTAATAGAGAAATTCCTTAGAAGTGCCATGGGACAAGGCGGGCATGACTCATTCACTGCATTCCTTTCCCTGCGAAAGGGATCATTAAGGCATCCAAATTAACTGAGCGTAATCATGAGTTAAATCGAGCTCGTTTATAAGGAAAACATAGAAGCATCTTTCATCTTAATATCCTGACACGATTCTCCTGACTCAAAGGTACGATTAGAAGGAAAGTGGGGGGAAAAAAAACAACCTCTGTAGCTTAACCCTGAGTGGAATTGGTATTAAAACACCATTTCCCCAGTGAACTCACTGCTTTTCCAGTCCTTCTCAGCTGAGCTCATTATTTTATTTCACTTCTTGATAGGTTGAAAAATTGTCTTCAAACTGGTTAATTAGGACTAACAGTACTTAGTAACTGGGGAGACAATAACCGTTGGTGAAATTAATGCTGAAATGGTCGGAACTCATGATTCATCTGCTGAAGTGCATCTAGACACGAGGCTCCCCTCCCTGTTGTGTCAATCCAGCCATCGGTCCAGGTGGCCGGGGTAAACGACCGTTTCTCTGTCTGAGTTTGGGGCTAGTGGTGATAAGAAACAGAAATCCATCTCGAGAAGAAAGGGGAGTTCATTGTGATGACACGAAGGTGTTTGCACATGGCATTTCTGGGAAAGGATAGGAGACTATGAAAGGGAGGCGCCAGGGTTTCTCTTTTTTTTCTTCCCCTTGGCCTTTCTCTGTCCCTCTCTGTATGACCAAGACGGCCTTTCTCTCTCTTGCCCTCTCTCTTATCTTGCCTGTTATTTAGCAATGGTTGTAATGAATTCACCAACATCCAGTCATTCTTCGTCCAAGTATCTTGGGACCCTCTCCTTCCTTTTGTCACTCCATGTGATTCGGTTAAGGTCTCCTTGCCTGAAGCTCAGGATGCAGCTTGTGGCCATGCTTTATTTATCCAATCATCTCAATAGATTCCCTCTGGTCCCAGAAGTGACTTCTCATGGTCCAACCAGAGGCAACAGGATATAATGAGGCTTTGCTGGAACATCCTGGAAAGACAATCTCCATCTTTACCAGGAGATTTCAAGGTAGCGGATGTAGGTTTTGGAGTTGCGGAAGTCATCTTAGAACTGCCAAGATTATTCCTATTTTAGAGCAAAGCCTTCATGTGTAGTAGAGCAGAGCTCGTGATGAAGAGAGAAGTAGGTCATATGACATCATTTGAGCCCCTCACGCAGCACCTAATGGCTACATTATCCTGGGGTTTACAGTTGCCTGAACCTGTAAATCCCCCTTCTGTGTGTAAGCTAATTTGTCTTTAATTTTCCATCACTTTTGATAGAAGGAATTCCTAGGGAAATTTGTGGCTTTTTAAATTTCTTTTAACTTTGTTTTTCTTTTTAATTTTAATTTAATTTTTATTTATATTGAAGTATAGTTGATTTACAATGTTGTGTTAGTTTCAAGTGTAAAGTAATTCAATTATACATGTACACATGTCCATAGTTTTTCAGATCCTTTTCCCACATAGGTTATTATAGAATACTGAATCCTCTTTCATGTGCTATACATGAGGTCCTTGTAGATTATTAATATATCATAGTATGCATATGTTAACCCCAGCTCCTAATTTATCCCTCCCTCCCACCTTTCCCCTTTGATAACCATAAGTTTGTTTTCTATATCTGCAAATATGTTTCTGTTTTATAAATAAATTCATTTGTATACACTTTTTTCAACTCCACATATAAGTGATATCATGAGATTTGTCTTTTTCTGTCTGAAGCACTTCACTTAGGATGATAATCTCCAGATCTATCCTTGTTAATGCAAATGGCATCCTTTCATTCTTTTTTATGGCTGAGTAATATTCCGCTGTGTATACATACATCCACTTTACCTTTGAGTTGCCAAGTCTCAGCTCTGACCCTGATTCCAGATGGCCTTCCAAACCAAGCACTCACAGGCATCTGACTATACTTTCCATGTCTTATTCTCAAAGAGACTCTGATTCAGTTAAAACAGTCAAGGACTGCGTCTCCTGATCCATACAGGTCTAATCAGCCAGAGCCAGGAGAGTGAGGTCACGCAGTATAAACACAGACACTCTCCAGCTGGGGGTTGGACTAATATCAAAGAAGAGTCCAAATCGTGACTGCCACCCCCCTTCCTGGGCTCACTCAGCCTGCAGAAAAGGCAAACAGTCACGCCTTCAAATATTGGAAGGTTGGAGAATTTGTCTTTCTTTAAGGGACTGAGTGTCTGAAGACAGGTTACATGAGATCTCTGAGATTCAGCCTCTTTATCTTGGGAAGGGGAGTGGGGGTAATATTGTTTCCTCTGTTATTCCAAAATGAGGCTGATCTCCGTGGGCTCATGTTGCCTGCTGTCCCCTTTGCTGTCAGATGGTATGGTCTGAGGACTGAGCCCATAAGACCATCAGTAGAAGCAGAGAATCTCCTCGTACGTGTGGACTGCTGCAGGTATGTGGATCCTGCCCAGGGAAGATGCTATCCATGCCCATCTTAACCTCCAGGAGATGTGGAGACTCGTCTTCTCTGCTGCTTTCTCCTGCATCATATACCACAGGACTTGTTTTGGTGCAAAAAGGGGGTGTGAATACTAAGGGGGCTTGGAGGTCAGTGGACAAATGTCCCAACCTTCTCAGTCCACAGTGGGATGGCACCCCAGAGACTCCTTAGAGGGGCTCCAGCAGGACGGAGCCCCAGGGGCCCATAGCAGTAACCTGCTCATGAACATACCCCTTGTTGACTTCACTCTCTTCCCTGTCTCACTCTCTGTTCCCTCACTTGTGCTCTGAGGATCACCTCCTGAATAAACCACCTGCATCCTAGTCCTAGTCTCAGGATCTGTGTTGAAAGGACAGAAACCAAACCAACATCCTCAGTCCAGCTTCTTCCGTAAGCATCTTCCCTAGAGCCCAGACTCATTTTTTTGGAGTTAAACTC
Source organism: Procapra przewalskii (assembly GCA_006410515.1). NCBI lineage: Eukaryota > Metazoa > Chordata > Mammalia > Artiodactyla > Bovidae > Procapra > Procapra przewalskii. The sequence goes on from SJYF01000056.1 coordinate 20,186,670, forward strand.
ATTCCTAGAACTAAACAAATGTTACCAGATTCTTGCATATTTTTTTCCAGAGATATTTTATGCATCTCAAGCAGATGTGTATGTAAGATTCACACACAAGCAAACTTCCTTCTTTCATACGAAGTCTTTGGAGGCCTGCCTACATCCTTCCACACTTCTCTTCTCTTCCCACGTTGTAATTTCCTATCGGATCACACACCTGCCTGCAGTGAAAGGGTGTCGTGCTACGAATGGAGAAATTTCAGGGACAGCACATGGCAAGGGCAATCAACCCATACCAGGCAAGGGGAAGGCCACCAACCAGGATCCTGGCAGACACTAGAGGCAAGAAAACTATGATTCAGCATCTTGAGGAACTGAAGTCCACGAACACAGATCAGAACCTGCTCGAGGACAGGGAGTCCCTGGCTCTTGAGAGACAGAAGGGAAGAGCACTGTCCGGACACAATGGGCTACCCCTAAAGAGGGCCACTTCTCCAAGGTCGGGAAACATAAGCAACTTTCTACATACATAAAAATAGAAATTTAGACAAAATCAGTTGGCAGACAAGAGAAAGACTTCTTAGAGAGGGTGTCATTTAAGTTGAGACCTGAGGGTTGAGTAGAAGCTAACCAGTACATGCAAAGGCCTGGAAGCTGGAGAGGGACTGGCTTGTTGGAGGAACTGCAGGCGATCTGCATGAGTGCAAGCACCCTCTGGTGCGAGGTGGCCTCTGAGGCTGCTAGAGGCTCAGAGCTTTGAGTTCTCCTCCATCCTGGTATCTTTAGTTCTCCTCCATCTTGGTCTCCCCATCCTGGTCTATCTGTCTTTACTTCCAACCACATCTCCTGCTCCAGGGCATATGGTTTAACATCAGACCTTCTCCCAAAAGGGATTTGTGCTTTAAGCTTCTGGGCCTTTTCACACGTTGATCCCCAAATCACGAATGGGTTTAACGCCAAGCAAGGACTCTGAGCTTTAAGCAAGATGCTTGTGCTTGAGGGAGAAGCCGGGCTTAGGGTAATCGTTCAGTTTGTGTTCTAACACAGACCCTAAGACCATATGTGGATGCAGGCAATTTCCCAAATTGATAACACAGTCATTGCAAGAATATACAGTGGAATCACAAAGTGTGTGAATTTTTAAGATTGGTCTCTTCCTTTTAAAAAAATAATTTATTTATTTTTGTGAAGATCCCCCAGAGGAGGGATGGCAACCCACTCCAGTGTTCTTGCCTGGAGAATCTTCATGGATGGGGGAGCCTGGAGGGCTGCGGTTCATGGGGTCATAAAGAGTTGAACACGGCTGAGTGACTAAGCACAGCACAGATTTATTTATTTAATGGCAGTGCTGGGTCTTCGTTACTGTGTAGGCTTTTCTCTAGTTGCAAAGAGAAAGGTCTACTGTCTAGTTGCAGGGCAAGGGCTTCCCATTGCAGTGGATTCTCTTGTTGTGGAGTGCAGGACCTAGGACATGCAAGCGTTAGTAGCTGTGGCGCCCGGACCCAAGAGTTGCAGTTCCAGGCTCTAGAGCACAGGCTTCATAGCACAGGTTTAGTTGCTTTGCAGCATGTGGTATCTTCCCAGATCAGGGGATGAACCTGTGTCTCTTGCCTTTTCTCACACAGCATAATGTCCTTGAGATGCACGTAAGTTGTTGAGGACATTTATTCTTTTTTTTACTGCTGCATATGAGATCACAGTGTGAATGAATCCGTTTATTTAAACATTCACATGCTGAGAGACATTTTCTTGGTTTCCAGAGTTTGATTATTACAAATATAGATGCACGAAGGGTCATGTACAGGTTTTATGTAGACATAAGTTTCCATTTCTTTGAAAGAGTGTAATTGTCAGATCATAAATATCAGTTTAATTTTTTCTTGTCATTTGTTTAAGAAACTGTTTTCCTGAGTTGTTGGACAATTTTAAATTCTAACTCAAAATGCTTTGAGTAATTCAGATAATCTCTATCTCCCAGGATTTTTGTCGTTATTTTTTATTTTAGCTTTTCCAGTAGCCATGTAGTGA
>SJYF01000056.1:20199553-20230266 GCA_006410515.1 Procapra przewalskii
TACAGTCAACAAAAACAAGACCAGGAGCTGACTGTGGCTCAGATCATGAACTCCTTATTGCCAAATTCAGACTTAAATTGAAGAAAGTAGGGAAAACCGCTAGACCATTCCAGTATGACCTAAATCAAATTCCTTATGATTATACAGTGGAAGTGAGAAAGAGATTTAAGGGACTGGATCTGATAGATAAAATGCCTGAACTAGGGACGGAGGTTCATGAAATTGTACAGGAGACAGGGATCAAGACCATCCCCATGAAAAAGAAAGGCAAAAAAGCAAAATGGCTGTCTGAGGAGGCCTTACAAATAGCTGTGAAAAGAAGAGAAGTGAAAAGCAAAGGAGAAAAGGAAAGATATAAGCATCTGAATACTTCATTTGTAGTTATTGCAAAATATTGGTTATAGTCCCCATGATGTACAGCTTTTTATTTTTAAATAATTACAGATTCACAGAGGTTGAAATGTACAGGAAAGTTCTGTGTAGTCTCCCCTCAGCCTTCCTCATTGTTAAACCAATGTTAACATTTTATACAACTACAACGCAGTATAAAAACCTACAAGTAGCCATTGACATAATCCACAGACTCTAAAGGCCATATTCTGATTTCATCAGTGATATGCGTGCACTTATGCACGTGGGTGTGGGTGTGTGTGTGTCCTGTTCATGGGCATGTGGCTTTTTGCAATTATGTCACACCTGTAGCCTTGTGTAACCTCAGTCATGGTCAAGATACTCAACTGTACCATCCCAGGACCCCCTTGTGTTTTATAGCCACACTTATCTCCTTGCCCCATCCTTAACATCTCTATTATCAGATTATTTAATTAATAATTCATAAAGAGAATCATTCTTTTTGAAATTTTTCTGAAGTCAACATAATTTCTTTGAGGGTCACCCAAGTTGTTGTGTGAATTAATAGTTGACTCTTTTTTTTATTACTGAGTTGTATTCCATGGCATGGGTGTATTAAGCATGTTGAACAATTTAACCCCTAAGGGACATTGGAGCACTTTCCAGTTTGGTGGCTAGTGTATAGGCTAGTATATAGAGAGAGCTGCCATGAATATTGGTGTTCAAGTTGCTGAATGAAAACAAGGCTTCCTTTCTCTGGGATAAATACCCATACATGAAATTGTGTGTTCATATGATAAATCCATTCTTTTTTAGCTTTGAAAAGAACTGCCAAACCAGTCTCCAGAGTGGTTATAACATTTACATTCCCATCAGCAATGTAATTCATATATCTTAAAGTCACCCTGAAGTGAATTCACCCTTGCATTGAAGCATGCAAGGCCTGAAGAGGACCAATCTTTTTTTTTCTTTCTTTCCTTTTGACCATGCTACGGAGCTTGTGGGATCTCAGATCCCCAACCAGAGACCGAACCCTGGGCCACGGCCACTGAAAGCACTGACTCCTATTCACTAGACCGCCAGGGAACTCCCCAAATTCACCCTTTTAAAGTAGAGTCCAGGGGCCTTTAGGATGTTCACATAGTTGCACAACCCACTACTGTCTAATTCCAGAACATTTTCATCACCCAAAAAAGAAATCTTGTTCCCCTCAGCAATCACTCTGCTCCACTCCATCTTTCTTTCAGCCTCCCGCAGTCGTTACCAAAAAGTGAAAGTGAAGTCACTCAGTTATGTCCTATTGTTTGCGACCCCATGGACCTACCTACCAGGCTCCTCTATCTATGGGATTTTCCAGGCAAGAGTACAGGAATGAGTTGCCATTTCCTTCCTGGTTTTTTTTTTTTTTTTCTGGTTGTATACTTTATTCATTTATTTTCCCACAGAAGTATAATAAGGCAGGGACCACTTTTTAAATTTCCCCCAATCCCTTCAATTTACAAGTACTCTACCCTTCCTTGGAATATAGAATCTAATTGAAAATAAGTGAAACCACACCCCATAGGATATAAGCCTCATGAAGGTAAGTGAAAATGTTCGTTGCTCAGTCATGTCTGACTCTTTGTGACCCCATAGACTGTAGCCCACCAGGCTCCTCTGTCCATGGAATTCTCCAAGCAAGAATACTGGAATGGGTTGCCACTTCCTTCTCCAGGGGATATTCCTGACCCAGGGACTGAACCCTGGTCTCCTGCATTGCAGGCAGATTCTTTAACCATCATTATGGGGGCGGAGGTGTTATTTATTTACTTGGTCTATTTTGCTCATTGATGAATTCCTAGAACAGACTCTGGCCGTAGGAGTTGTTCCATGCTCATTTCTATGACTACAAGTAAACGGATTACAAAGGGCATGGGCGAGTGGATACAGTGCTCAGAGTCATCACGTTAAATCCCAGGGCTGCAACAGGACAGCAGTTTCCATTCTTGTCAAACATCAGAATAACCTCCATAGGCTGTGAAAGGTATGCACCCATGGCTCCAGCCCAGATCTTCTGAATCAAAACCTCCAGGTATGGGATCTGAGATAATTCATTTTTAATCAACACTCCTGGAAGTTCTCTTGTAATTAGCTTCACCCCAGTGCACAGGTTAGAATTTCTGAATTATCAAGGAAGCAATAGAGCTGGGTATGCACTGAGTGCAGGAGCTAAGCTCTGGCCAGGAGCCAGTGAATCTATGCATCCTTTTCTCCCAGAGAAAAAGAAGTGTAGAGAAATAGTTCTGTCCAAAGGATACCTCTGTTGAGGGGGCCGAGAGATAGGCTACAAAGAGTGGATACTTTGAAGCCAACGACATAACAGTTTAAATTCAGATTCAAGCTCAGTCATTCACTAGCAGAGTTGGACACATCATTTGGCTTCTCTGAGCAGTTCTATTTTTTGTTGAATGGGCAGAATGATAATTTATAGCCCAGATGGCTATCATGAGGATTAAAGGAGCTAATCATATAACACATGCATATGCAAGTACAAGTGCACATGTGTGCACACACGCATGCCACACACATACACTATATTTTAACATTTAGATTTCCAGCTATGGAATCTGAGCCCACGAATCTAAGCATTAAAATGGTCCTCAGACTAACGTCATCTCACCTCCCTCTTACGACAGATAGCTGTTCTCCAACACTCTTGAAATTTAGCCACTCCGTCTCTGTTTGAATGCCTCCAGTGCCGGTGCCTCACTACCTTTCATAAGGCAGCCTGATTCTCTAGTTAAACCCCATTATGAGAAAGCTCTTCCTCAGGATGGACTGAAATCCACCTGCTTTTGCCTCCCACCACTGACTCTCCTCCCTTCACGGAGCTCTGAGGAATGAGACAAACTGGTTTCCACTTTATAGTCTTTCTGGTTAACCAGCCTCTCACAAGACAATCATGGCTTGGCAACATATTATCTGAAGGGTGGTGTATCAGACAATGGGATTCTCTCCTTGTGACACCCAGCTTTGTTGCTAGACGTGAAGCAATAGAGTCAAAAGGACAAAGTCTTTAAAGGCCAAGGAGGCGATGAATACAGATGAGATCAGCAAAGTGAGGACGACGGCAGAGATGAAGACCCAGTCCCCTCTAAGGGAAGGCAGCCTCCGCTCAGGTCCACCAGATCTTTTCAGACATTGAAATCTTGCTCTGTGCTTCCAGATGCGGTTTTTTAATAAGTATTCAAACGCCATACCTTTTATTTCAAATTATCCATTTAAAAAAATGAGTGCAGGAATAGTTAGGAAGTTTGGAATAGTATACACTGCTATATTTAAAATGGATAACCAACAAGGACCTATTGTATATCATATGGAACTCTGCTCAATGTTATGTGGCAGGCTGGATGGGAAAGGAGTTTGGAGGAGAATGGATACATGTGTACATATGGCTGAGTCTCTTCCTTGTTCCCCTGAAACTATAAACAGTTAGTTAATCAGCTATACCCCAATACAAAATAAAATGTTTTTCAAAAAATGAGTCCAGAGACCTCCCTGATGGTCTAGTGATTAAGAATCCACTTGCCCATGCAGGGGATATGGGTTTGATCCCCAGTTCAGGAAGACCCCACATGCCATGAGGCAACTAAGCTGGCAAGCCACAACTTCTGAAGTACAAGCACCTAGAGCCCACGCTCTGCGACAAGAGAAACCACGGCAACAAGAAATCCACGTGCTACAATTAAAGAGTAGCCCCCGCTCACTATAGCTAGAGAAAGCCCACATGCAGCAAGGAAGACCCTGCACAGCTAAAAATAAACGAATGCATTTTTGAAATAAGTGCAGGTACAAGCTAGTGAAGGGTGATAAGTTCTGCATTTCAGTTAATACTATTGCTCCAATATGTCACTTGCCTGGTTTTGATAATGTACTTGGGTTAGGAAAGGTGTTAACAGAGCAACAAACTGAGTCAAGGGTAGAAGGGGACTTTTGCGCTCTTTTTGCAACTCATTGTCAGTATAAAAGCATTTCTTTAAAAAAAAAAAAGCCTAAAAGATAAAAATATGAAACTGACATGTTTTAATCACTCATTTTTTAAATGTTGGAAAGCAATTTAATTAGAAAGCACCCATGTGTTTGCAGGTGAAATACAACTTATCTTGGACCATTCGTTTGCAACTTTAATACAATGCAGCATCATGACTGAGTTTATAAGTTTTGCAGTCAGACTATTTGAATTTTGGCTCTAGTACTTATTAACTCTGAGAGCCTGGCAGGTTTCTGAGTCTCAGTTTCCTCATCTGTGAAACAGGAAACATTAATATCTCACTGGGTAGTTGTAAGGATTAAAGCAGCAGTGTGTGTAATACATGTACCCGGAATACATGTACCATTGGATAAATGTAGCCATTGTTACTGTCAGGATGATTTCAGAATGATAGATGATCATCTTGCCACCACATCACACTGGTCTGGCATAGTCTATCAACAGATTCTCCGGCTTCCTCTCCCCTTCCCATTCCTGCTCAGAGCCGGTTTTCTGATGAGGCAGATGGGTTGAATCCAGAAAGCCCAGGGAAATGTGTATTCTCCACCTCTTTTTAAAAGATTTTTTACAATTAATTTATTTACTTTAATTGGAGGCTAATTACAATATTGTAGTGGGTTTTGCCATACATTGACATGAATCAGCCATGGGTACACATGTGTTCCCCATCATGAACCCCCCTCCCACCTCCCCATCCCATCACTAGATTTTTTTATGTAAACCATTTATAAAGTCTGTATTGAATTTGTTACAGTATTGCTTCTGTTTTATGTTTTGGCCTCGAGGCCTGTGGGGTCTTAGCTCTCCGACCCAGGATCAAAGCCACACCTCCTGCCTTGGGAGGTGATGTCTTAACCACTGGGCCACCAGAAAGTCCTGAGTGCATTCCCTTTCTCCTGCTTATACCGGCAGTACCCCTGATCTCCAGTCAGAGGCTGGCATCTCATGAAATGAAAGACACGCTGAAATCAGCCTTGCCTCATTTATCTGCCCCCAATTGACCACACTGCCTTAGTTCAGCTCTTCCCTGTGCTGAGAGAAATGAGGGAAGGCAGACAGAATGAGTGGTTGATTAGAGTTTTTCTCTTGGCCTGAAAATTCTTGACAGAGGTCAAGAAGAAAACAAGAGAGGATAACAGACATGGGAGCAGATGAGCCAGAGCACTTGGCAAAACCCCAGCTAGCTGCCCACCGTTCATGCCAGGCTAGGAGAGGAACCAGGAGAAAGGGCCCAGCTGGGCTATGTTTGCAACTGGGCCCCAAAGGGAAAGGTGACCTGCACCATCCCTGGTCCAACATTTTACTCCAGGGAGGCCAAAAGGCTTTGGTGGAGGAAATGAGGGGCCTAAACTCCAGCTTTCATAAAGGCTCCCTCTCTGTATGCGTGCGTGCATGCTAGGTCATTTCAGTCATGTCTGATTCTTTGTGACCCCATGGACTGCAGCCCACCAGGCTCCTCTGTCCATGGGATTCTGCAGGCAAGAGTACTGGAGTGGGTTGACATGCCCTCTTCCTGGGGATCTCCCTACCCAGGGATGGAACCTGTGTCTACTCCTGCATTATAGGTGGGTTCTTTACCACAGAGCCACTGAGGAAGCCCCCTCTCTATATATCAGAAGAAAAATAATGGGTATAAAATAGCAGCTTAATAGGAAGAAAGGAGAAAAGGAAGGAAGAATTCAAAGAGAATTCTCTCTACAAATATGACTCAGGTGCCTCCTCTGGGTCTCGCACTGTGGTTGGAATCAAGGACAGTGCGGTGAACATAAGAGAATGCGCTCTCAGAGCTTAGACTATAGGAGAGAGAAAGCAGACCATCAAATCCATAACTTGTCAGGCAGTAAAAAGCACCAGGAAGGAAAATAAAGCAAGGTGCTCCGCTTTTACCAGGTGGGCAGGAAGGACCTTTTCGAGAAGGTGACAGTGAAGTCTAGGTGTGAACGAAGAGGGAGCGAGCTGTGTGGAGATCTGGGGAGTGAGCTTCCCAGGCAGAGGGAGAAACAAGGGTCGAGGCCTTGAAGCTGGAGCCTGCCTGGGTTGTTTCAGGAGCAGCCTGGGAAGCTCAAGAGGTGGGAGAAGTAGAGAGCAGTGGAGATGAAGCCCCAGGAACGATAGAAGGGGTCCAGGGGGACAAGGATGGAAGTAAGAGCCGCGAAGATGCTACTGAATTGATCCAGAGCCACAAAGGCACACTCCAGCATCCATCAACTCCCCACGCTGTGCAGGCAATTTTCATGGAACTTAATCTCACCCACTCTCCTCATGCTGTCATCTTCATTCTCCAAAACCAGGGCCCAGTGGCTTACCCCAGACCACACCCATGTGAGCATCCTAATGCCGGGCAGTCAGATACCTGGTGTTCCTGTCCTCAGCAACCTCCCACGTACCTGGCCCTGCCTTTCCAGCTCTCCATTCTAGTGCAGAGTCAGGGAGGGTGACTGTCAGACATCCACACAGTCAATTCAATGACAGGCGTTGCTGCATTGATTAGTCATCAATGCTGACTTCTGTGCTGTCTCAGAGACGTAGCAGCAGCCTGTCTAGCACGCAGGACCACGGACATGCATGCCCACCAGCATGGGTCCATTTCTGTGCCCTTTCTCCCCACCAGACCATGTGCCCTATGAAAACAGAGGTGGCTTATGCTTTTTTTAATAGATGTATCCGCAGCCCCTAAAGAGTGCCTGGCACAAAAATATACCATGCTTATGTAAGACGCCAACATCAGGGTAAACTGGGTGAAGGATTCAGGGCAACTTTCCATCTTATCTTTGTAACTCCACTATAGATCTAAAATTATTCCCCCAAAGTTTTAAAAATTAATGATAACGCTGGGAGGCAAAATAAATAAATAGAAGTGGATTTCAACAAATGTGAACCTGGCTTACTTGTTCTTTTTCCATTCTTAAGCTTCACCCCTAAAGCCCCGGGCCATCCCTTTGAGCCTCTGGGATGAATATCTGCCCACGTCTGAGTGTAGGTATCATCTAGTGCCAGACTCCCAGAAGACTCCCCCACATTTCCCAGCCTCCTCCATCATCAGGTGCATTGGCCTCAGCAAGGAAAGCAATTGAAGGGTTTTATTATACCTGCACTTTGTGGCGTTCACTCAACCTGTCAAAATAATTGACTTAATGTGAAGTCTGAGGTCCATGGCTGCATGTCTGTCCTCCCTGGGAGCTTGGGGCTGGCTGGTGGTGGCTGCTGGTGCCCATCTCAGTGTTTGGAATTAACAGCAGTTTGGAAGTCTCCCTAATTATAGTTACAGCACCACTCGAGGTGTCATGTTATTTTATTTTATTTTTATTTTTTTTTTAATGAGCCAAATAACATATTGCCATTTAAGTTTCTGGGAGACAGGAAGCTATAAATAAAATTATAATTCACTGAAGTCTATCACACAGATATTCCAAGTTCAGAAGTAAGTTTTAATTTGACTAATGAGATGAAACTTTCTCCACAGGGTGTGGGCTGTAGGCATGAATGTCACTGTTTTATACGGAAGGGGGCATTCCCCTAAATGCCAGGGAGACTGTGCAGCCCAGAGGCAACCAACAAAACTCCATCTAGGGACTTCCCTGGTGGTCCACTGGCTAAGACTCCAGGCTGCCAATGCAGGGGGCCTGAGTTCCATCCCTGGTCAGCTAAGATGCCACACGCCACACCTAAGACCCAGGATAGGCAAATAAATAAATAAATATTTTTAAAAAGCTTGATCTACTCAACAGAGGGCATATGCGGGGTCCAGGAACCCCAGCTCCAATTCCGACCTCTGACCTGGCTCTTCTTGGCTCCGAGTCTGTGCCTCTCCTTCCTTCCCCAGGCCTCAGCTTCCTCTCACAGCCAAGGAGGAAGAGGAGGCGGTTTATGTTTCCATCAGAAGTTTCTATAAACACGAGACCATCTTACATGGGTGACAATAGCTGATACCAGAGATCTGGAGGTGTGGTGTAGTGGTTAAGGGCTTGTACTAAGAAGCTATACTGCCTGGGTTCAAATCCTGCATCCGTCATGAAGTGTCTGTCCACTCAGGCAAATTGCTTAACTTCTCTGTGCCCCCACGTTCTCTGCCCATTAAACACTCATTTGGCTTCTTGAATAACTTAATTGCTGAATATCCGAATTACTTAGAACTTACAAGGAGGACATAGCAAATTCTCTGTTAAGTCTTATCTATTAGTAGCAGGTGTATTCTCAAAGCATCCTTAGATATCAAAATGGTTTTGTGGTCCAGATATTATAATGGTCTGTGGACCTCCAAAGAGTCACAGCATATAAGGAGATCTACAGTACATCCGTGATATTAAAATATAGTGAGGGGGACTTCCCTGGGTGTCCAGTGGCTAAGACTCTGAGCCTCCAATGCAAGGGGCCCAGGTCTGATTCCTGGTCAGGGAACTAGATCCCACATGCTGCATAAGACCAGGAGCCAGTCAGCTAAAATCCTCCATGCCTCAGCTGAGACCAGGAGCCAGTCAGCTAAAGATCCTCCATGCCGCAGCTGAGACCAGGAGCCGGTCAGCTGAAGATCCTCCATGCCGCAGCTGAGACCAGGAGCCAATCAAATAAAATAAATAAATAAATGTAAATATTAATATCTGTATAAGGAAAGTGAAGTCACTCAGTCGTGTCTGACTCTTTGCAACCCCGTGGACTCTAGCCTACCAGGCTCCTCTGTCCATGGGATTTTCCAGGCAATAGTACTGGAGTGGATTGCCATTTCCTTCTCCATGGGATTTTCCCGACTCAGGGATCAAACTGAGTTCTCCCACATTGTAGACAGACGCTTTACCGTCTGAGCCACCAGGGAAGTCCTAAATATATATATAAATATGTGTAATTATATATAATTATGTAAATATATATATAAGTATATATTTACATAACTGTATATAATTATTTATGTAAATATATATTATATATATAGATGTAAATATATATAAATCCCATGGACAGAGGAGCCTGGTGGTATGCAGTCCCTGGGTTCCCAAAAGAGCCAGACACAGCTTAACAGCAACAGATATATGTACATATATCATGAGGGATAGGAGTTCAGAGGCATTGGGGGTCAAGGCTGAGGAACACTCAAACACTTATCTACTTGTGTGCAAAGGTTATCAGGCATGTCCCTTGTCTGATCTCAGCTGTTGGGATATAAGTTTTGGGACCAGACTGGCCAATATTCAAATCTGGCTCTCTTACTTACGAACTGTACAATCTTGGCAAGTTACTTGGCTTCTCGGTACTCTGATTTTCTTATCTATGGGAGGATGAAATAAAATTAATGTATGGGGAGAGCTCAGTACCATGCCTACCATACAATAAACACTCAATATACGGCAGCTATTATTGGGATTATTTTCTTCATTATTTTCCAAGCATATAAAGAGCCTATTGCATGACAGGCTCTCAGTCGATGAACGCTCAGCGGAGCCTCTGAACCACTTGGAGGCTGACACTTTCTCGGGCTCTTTCTCACACTCTCTTAATGATGCCAGGGAAATGTTGCTGTTTGCTATGCAAATATTGCACTGTTTGTCTGCAATCATAACATCGCACCACCGAGGGGATGGTAACAAGAGAAACGCGCTGATGTGGGCTGCTTGCAATGGCCCGTCAGTTCCTGGCGGATCCGAGGGAGCTGCAGAGGCAGCCGGCCAGCCTCCAGCTTCCCCGGGCACATTTCTGGAGACGACGGCTCATTAGTGCCACTGAGCACGGAGCGCTTCCTCATACAGTCAATTCCTGGCCAGGAGTGAGGTGCCCTAAAGAAAGGGCCACTTTTAAATAATCAATATGGAATTTAAATAATTGAAAAGTGTGCCTTGCCACTCCAGGGTTCCCACTGGAGCAGAAAGAATTCTAGACTTGTGCTCAGAGAAGATAACTGGAGACTGGAGGTCACCCAGGGTAGTCCTCTGCACCGAGGGGACAAGACTTATATCAGGAGCCCCACAGCTTAAGGGGCCATCTTGGCTACTGGCGCACCCCTCAGTATTCAGGGTGGGGGATGTATCTTTTTTCCTGCTCTAAGTACCATCCCTGCCTACCTGCATGCATTCTAAGTCACTTCAGTTGTGTCCGATGGACTCTGCGGCCCTATGGACTGCACCCTGCCAGTCTCCTCTGTCAGTGGAATTCTCCAGGTGAGAACCCTAGAGTGGGTTGCCTGTGCCCTACTCCAGGTAATCTTCCCCACCCAGCAATCCACCCCGCATCTCTTATGTCTCCTGCCTTTGGCAGGTGGGTTCTTCACCACTAGCACCACGTGGGGAACCCAAGTGCCTTCCCTGGGTTTTATCTAAATTCTTGTTGTGGATGGAATTTACCTCTCACTGCGGTCTTGGGTATCTTGGGTGCAGCTTCTACTTGGTTCAGGCCAGCCAGAACCCCAGGTTAGCTCCTCCAGCCTGCTTACTCAGGCTGTTGAGGACAGGTGTGGAGGAGGGCTACCTCCCCCCTGGCTTTCGAGAAGTTTCCTTGGGGCTGACAAGTGTTCTGAGTCATGGTGGGGTAGTGTACATGGACAGAGTCCAGCCTTTGGGTCTTGCCTGGAGATAGTCACTCTGAGCAGTCAGCTGTTGCATAGAGAGTAGAGAATTATCCCTGTGTGTCTTACAGAAGCCTCACTGGCCTAGCACCCAAGGTCCCACGAGCCACGTGGCTGGCTGGTCAGCATCATTTATTTACAAGGAATCTAGGTAAATGCCTGGCACACCAGAAATCAAACAAAAGGCAAACAGATAAAAACAAACTCAATAACAATGACAAAGTCACCACTCTGTGGGGCATACCTTCTAATGAAGATGGGCAGTCAAGATGTGAGGAGGGGTAAATGCTATGGAAAAGAATGAAGCAGAGTAAGGACACAGAGAGTGAAGGGAGCGGCTAGTTTCAGGCAGAGTGGTCTGCATAGACTCTCTCTGACGAGGAGACGTTGAACCAGAAGCCTGCACCAGTGGGGTGCACAGGTAGCCATGTACATCTCCCAGAGAAGAAAGCCCAGGGAGAGGGAACAGGCTTGGTGTGTCCAAGAAAAAGCACAATGAAGAGTAGAGCTGGAGCAGAGAAAGCAGGTAGGAAGTGATAGGAGGGGGGGGTGGAGCGGGCAGGAACCCACCACGCATGGCCTGCAGGTCATGGGAAAGTGGATAGGCTTCATCTTAAGAGGAATAGGAAGTCACTGGGGCCTTGAGAGTAGGTGATCTTTATTTCTACAGGTTGACTCTGGCTATTGAGCGGGTGACTGTAAACTGGACCCAAGAGTGGTACCAAGGCGTTGGCCACTGTGTCTAAGTTCCAAGAGGTGGTGATGTGCCTCACAGAGAAAATGATGAATCAGATGAGCTTTGTTCAGGTACGAGTTACAGTGCTGCTGACTGCGAGCTCAGTGTTAATGACTCTACAACATATATTATAGAGGCTAGAAACACACACTAAACAAAGCTAGATGCTGACTGATGGATGAACACATCACGGCCAGAAGCTCACGGGAGCCTAACCCCATATTTCACCTGTGAGCGGTGCGTTATTCAGTATCCATGCATTTAGTGTTTGTGCAACTTTGCAGAACGTAACTCTCATGAATAAAGAGAACTGATTGTAAGTGGATTCAGAATATATTCTGGAGGTGAGGGCAAGAGAGGAACCTCATTTGATATGGTTCTTCCACATATATTCCTTCCTCGGCACACTCAGGAGGGGTGGGTTACTTAGCCCGTTTTACAGATGAGGAAACTGAGGCCAACAGGTGAAATAGCACTGCTGGTTAAGGTATATTCCAGGTATAGGCCAAACTCTAAACCCAGTCCTCTCTTTCTCAGTGTATTCATTTGCTATGGCCGCCATAACAAGTGCCACACCATGGTGGCTTGAGCCAGGGGTCCCCAACCTCCGGGATTTAATGCCTGATGATCTGAGGTGAAGGTGAGTAATAATAATAGTAATAAAACCCACAATCAATGGAATGCGCTCGAGTCATCCCCAAACCATCCCCCAACCCCAGTCTGCGGAAAAGTTGTCTTCTGTCCCTGGTGCTTAAAAGGCTGGGGAACTGCTGGCTTAAACAGCAGAAATGTAGTTTTGGTTCACAGTTCTGGACGCTGGAAGTCCAAGGTCACAGTGCTGGCAGGTCTAGCTTCTCCTGGCACCTCTCTTCTTAGGCCTCTCTTCTTGTCTTGCAGGCTGCCCCCTTCTAGCTGTGTCCCCACGTGCTCTTCCCTCATGCCTGTCCTTCCCACGTGCCTGTCCATGCCTGGAGTTTCTTTTTATTTAATTAATTATGTTTAATTGGAGAATAGTTGCTTTACAGTATTGTGTTGATTCTGCCATACATCAACACGCATCAGTCGTAGGTATATATATGTCCCCTCCCTAGTAAGCCTCCCTCTCACCTCCCACCGCATCCCACCCCTGAGGCTGTCACAGAGCACCCCAGGTTTGAGCTCTCTGGGTCATCCAGCAAATTCCCATGGGCTCTCTGTTTTACATATGGTAATGTATATGTTTCAATGGCACTCTCTCAATTCACACCCCCCTCCTTCTCCACCTGTGTTTACAAGTCTGTTCTCTATGCCTGTATCTCCACTGCTGCCTTGCAAATAGGTCCATCAGTACCATCTTTATAGATTCCATATATACGTGTTAATGTATTCATTTT
The DNA here is from genome assembly GCA_006410515.1 of Procapra przewalskii. Classification (NCBI taxonomy): domain Eukaryota; kingdom Metazoa; phylum Chordata; class Mammalia; order Artiodactyla; family Bovidae; genus Procapra; species Procapra przewalskii. Next base: position 20,212,594 of record SJYF01000056.1, read on the forward strand.
TCTCTTTCTGCCTCATTAGAACTCATTCAAATGTGTTCCTTTTAATGGCTGGACAATATTCCATTGTATATATGTACCACATGTTCTTTATCCATTCATTTCTGGTGTCTCTCTGCCTGCAAATCTCCTCTTCTTGTAAGGACAGGGCCAGCCGTAAAAGGCTTCATTTGAATCGAATCACCTCTTTAAAGACTCCTTCTCCACGTGTGGTCACATTCTGCGGTACTGGGGGTTAGGACTTCAATATATGGATGTCGGGGGGACACGATTCAGCTCATAGCACTCAGTAACAGCTATACCTATCCTTACTTTCTCTCTCCATCAACTGTATCCGTGTACTAAGAGCTTGCGGAGTCTTGTAGGGGTGGGGGGATGTGAGACTGTCCGCTTTTCCCTGATGCTGTAAGTGGGCATGTTTATCTCTTCACTGAGGTCAGAATGGCAGCCTGGAGCACCTAAAGAGAAAGGAACGGGCAGAAACAAGAAAGCCAGAAAGTCATCTTTGGTTCTCTGACCACATTATTCTCTCCACAGGATTCTTTCTGCCATTTAATCAAGTAAGTCCCGAATTACAAGAGAAGGAAATCATCCCCGAGGGTCCTGGGCAGTCCCTGAGGGCTTGTGGGATTTTACATAATTAAATAGAAGCCATGTTATTTCCTACCTGCTCATCTCCGTTGAATATCGTATGTTGCCTCCTAACCACTGCTCCAGCTCCTATATCAAACAGAAAACATGATTTAAGAGAGCAAAAATATTTCTCCCTCCTTCTCTGCAGGCTTCCTTGGTGGCTCAGTGGTAAAGAATTTACCTGCAATGCAGGAGACACAGGTTTCATCCTTGGGTTGGGAAGGTCCCTGGAGAAGGGAATGGCAAGCCACTCCAGTATTGTGGCCTGAGAAATCCCATGGACAGAGGAGCCTGGTGGGCAGGCTACTATCTGTGGGGCCACAAAGAGTCCAACACGACTTAGTGACCAAACAGCAACAGCTCCTTCTCTGCGTGGCTTCTCTGGCTTCTGAAACCCACATCTCACTGCTTCTTAGCCCACCTAACCCAACACCTGGCCTCAAACTCACATGGGGGGAGGGGCACAGTGTCCTTCCACTGTGCTCAGGCTGAAGTACAGGCATTAAGAAAGCAGGCTACTTGGGCTGAAAGCCTGCCTTGGCAAAAGAATTCACCTCTCCAAGCCTCTGTTGGTTCATCTGCAAAATGGGTTACTTTCTCTACTGGTTCACATGGAGATATAAAAAGCCCCACCGCTGCTCAGCACTGGTAAAGTTCTGTACAGTCTAAAAGTGCTACACAAGTATGATTATTATCAATGTGCTTTGGAAGGAGCTCCCGTTCCAGGTAGTGCTAGTCGTAAAGAATCCGCTTGCCAATTCAAGAGACAAAAAGAGACACAGGTTCGATCCTTGGGTCAGGAAGATCCCCTCGAAAAAGGCAAGGCCACCCACTCCAGTATTCTTGCCTGGAAAACCCCATGGACAGAGGAGCCTGGTGGGCTACAGTCCATAGGTCACAAAGAGTTGAACACGACTGAGAAACTGGCATGCATTAATTTACTACTTGGAAGGAGCTGGCTCCAGAGCCAGGAGCAGCAGCAGTGACATGGAAATTCTGATGATGCTGGGGGTGCAAGGCTGCCCTGCTCTGTCCCAGGGGTCACTGGGGCTGCCAGCACATTCTGACCTCGCAGGCACTCTGGTGCAGATGGGGTGGAAGGAGTTTGTCACAGTCGATCTCATTCAGCATCCTACAGGTTTATGCCTTCAGGGCCCTGGTAGGAAGGCAAAATAGATGAAGCAGGCCAGATGTTCCTCAGAAAATATGGAGTTGAGGGAGCATGGGAATTAGAGGTTTTGCTTTCAAATTCCGTGTCTTAGAAACGCTGAGTGTGCTAAGTAATGCACCCGACAGGCAGAATCCGACCCAGGGGAGTTCAGTTAAAACTCTGAAGTCAGTTTCGCTGCAGGAAGCATGTGCTCTTTTCATCCACCGAGCCCACCTGGAGGTCACCCGCAGACAGTGTCTCTCCTTCTGGGGGTGGTCTGAGCTCAAGTCAGAATGCTCAGCCCATACCCGGGGCAGCCAGAATGTGCCTGGGGGTCAGTGTCGCTGGACCATCCCCCCCCCCACCCCCCGCCGGAGGAACAGAGCTGCAGGGAGCGCCCTAGCTTGCTTATCCCACCAGGGGACACAGCTGATGTTCTTTCAGAGGGTCCCCAGCAGGACTGAGCCCCACTTAGCCACTGCAGGAATCTATCAACTCAGTGACGCACTGTTTTTTGCTTTGGGTTTTTTTTCTTTTTAAAAAAACCTGAAGTATAGCTGATTTACAATTTTGTGTTAATTTCTGCTGTTCAGCAAAGTGACTCAATTTACATATATACATTCTTTTGTATTGTTTTTCCTTGATGGTTTATCCCAGGATATATGAATAAAGTTCCCTGTGCTATACAGTAAGACTGTTTACAGTCTTGTCCATTCATTCTATATGTAAGAGTTTGCATCTATTAACCCCTGTTTCTGTGATGACTGCTTCCTAGAAGGGGGTGCTCAGTGGTAAGGAATCCGCCTGCCAATGTAGGAGATGCGAGTTCAGTCCTTGGGTCAGGAAGATCCCGTGGAGAAGGAAATGGCAACCCACTCCAGTATTTTTGCCTGGGTAATTCCATGGACAGAGGAGCCTGGAGGGCTACAGTTCATGGGGTCACAGAGTCAGGCACAACTTGGAGGCTAAACAGCAACAAAACAACTAACTCCAAACTCCCAATCCATCCCTCCCCGACCACTTTCCCCTTTGGCAACAAGTCTGTTTTCCATGTCTGTGAGTCTGTTTCTGTTTTATAGATAAGTTCATCTGCGTCTATTTCAGATTCCACATATGCTACTGCTACTGCTAAGCCACTTCAGTCATGTCTGACTCTGTGTGACCCCATAGACGGCAGCCCACCAGGCTCCCCTGTCCCTAGGATTCTCCAGGCAAGAACACTGGAGTGGGTTGCCATTTCCTTCTCCAGTGCATGAAAGTGAAAAGTGAAAATGAAGTCCCTCAGTTGTGTCCGACTTCTAGCGACCCCATGGATTGCAGCCTACCAGGCTCCTCTGTCCATGGGATTTGCCAGGCAAGAGTGCTAGAGTGGGTTGCCATTGCCTTCTCCACGGGATCTTTCTGACCCAAGGACTGAACTCGCATCAGAAGGAAAAAAGGAATGTAAACCAAGAAGTGAAACTTTTTGCAGGTCCTTCGGGAGATCTGATGATTCTCCCGGAGCCCCTTAGCCCTTCCCAGACTCTAGCTCACCAGGGCTCAGACCTACTTAGCGTTCTCTGCAATGTGATGGATGTGATATTAAATGCCAGAGCGGGACCTGGTGCATTCTCTTCCAGGACCCATGGCCCCTGGGACAAGTTGTACATCAGGATGATGACAGGGCACTGATGAAATGCTGCACTGTGGTCAACCCAACCCTTTTGCTTAACTGCACCATTCAGAGCGCTGAGCATCAGGGCAGTAACTCAGAGCCAGAGAGGGAACTGGCATCGATACAGTGGTGGGAACCTCGGCTTTAGACCTACCTAGAGATATCGGTGCATCTGAGATCAGCTGCTTTTTCTTCTCCTTGCCAGGTCAGGGTTGAGGACTCATTCTGCATAAATACGGTAGGACTGACCTTGAATTAAATTGCACCAGTTCCCACAAAAGCAAATGATCTTATGGTAGAGATAATTCCATGGCAGGGACTCTCCGGGCTCAGTGGTTTGGGAGATTCTTCCTCTTCTGGGTACCTGAGAGGATCACATTTCTTCGCACACGCCTCCTGCTGCAAGGCGGGGTCATGCAATTAGTTCTGGCCAATTGGTTGTAAGCAGAATGGATGCATATATCTTCTGGATCAAAGCATTTAATTGCTAGTGTGAAATCTTCCCTTTTTTCTTTTTCCTTGCTTTGGCAGCAGTGAAAACATGTGCGTGATGGAAATGCTCTAAGATGGAAGCAACCGGGAGCTCCACACCACCTCGTGAGGACAGCTGCCCAGGACGAGATGTGGTTTCAATCTACGGGAAGAAATGGAGTGTTGTTGTGCAGAGTCACTGAGATTTTGGTGCCGTTTGTCATTGTAGTGTAACCTAGACTGACAGAGAAGTCTAATCAATATAGTGTCAGCCACCACTATTTATAAGTAGTTACTAAGTTTCAGAGACTCTGCTAAGATGTCCATGGACCTGATATTTAAATCCCACACTAACCCTGTGAAAGAAGATTTGGGATTTCCCAAGGGTCAAATACCCAAAATATGATCACGCAGTGAATTCTCATATCCACGCTGGTCTCACTTTAAGGATTGGCATGTTCTTACTCTTAAACATGGTGAGGGGGGAACCCAGAGAGAAGAACTTTAATACTATATGAAAAAAATCAGAAAATTCTGTATATAAGATAAATCTGATTACTTTCACATACATACAAGATAAAGTGAGACAGACAGAAAGAGAGAATGGAAGTGAACCACAATATATAGAGTTAAAATCTTTAATGGGTGGTTTTATGGGAGATTTCTATTTTATTTTTATATGCTTCTATAATCTTTTAGGTCTTCTCCAATGAGTAAATATTATTTTATAGTCAGAAAAAAAAATTGAATTTTTAAAAAGCAGGAAAGACAGTATCCAAAATAGAATGTGAATTATCAATGTCCAAAATACCTGTGACTCAAGAAAACTCGGGTGAATGAGAACAAATGCTCGTTAAGCCCCTACTACGTGTCTTACATTTTTGTATGTTATGGCATTTAATTCTTCCAATGATCCAAAAAATAAGAATTAATTTTCCCAATTTGCAGATAAGAAAGCTGGGATTCAGAGAGGTCAAGTGACTGGTTAAGGCCATACTCCTATGACATGACAGAACCAGGCTTTTGGATGCAAATTTCATGTTCTTTTCACTACACAGTGCCTGCTGAGATTAGCACCCCCTTGGCAATAGCTCATAGCTTGGCTTCTAATCTTATATCATTCCATTTGTATGAATGAAGGGATATCCAAACCACATTTTATCACAAACCAGAGCCACACCTCCCTGTGCGGTTTCCCACAAGAAACAAAGGCAAATGAGAATCAAGATATGACCACATTGCTTATCCACATCCATAATCTTAGGGGTTTGTGGAAACGTACGTGTTGCATGCTAAGTCCCTTCAGCTGTGTCCAGCTCTTTGTGACCCTTTGGACCGTAGCCCGCCGGGCTCCTCAGTCCATGAGAATCTCCAGGCAAGAATACTGGAGTGGGTTGCCATGCCCTCCCCCAGGGGATTTTTCCACCCAGGGACTGAACCCACATGTTTTCTGTCTCCTACATTGGCAGGTGGGTTCTCCACCACTAGTGCCACCTTGGAAGCCCATAAATATTGTTTAAATAATAATAATAATATGGAACAATAATAATGTGCACTCTAGGGAAAAGGCCGGTGCAGTGTGACACGGTTTAGAATGGTGTCTGGCACAAGGAAGGCTCTCACGCACTGGCAGCTGCTGCTAACAAACGACAGCAGGGCTTCCTCTGCTCACTGCCCCGGCTTCCCCTGCAGCAGCTGCTACTGGATCCGTTGGAGCTGGAGCTTGCGATCACTGCTCAGTTTGTTCCCTAGAGCCTCCCGGAGCTTCCTCCATGGAACCTGCTATCTCTGGAGTCATGGTTCCAGTCTCATCTTGCGCATCTCATTAAAGGATTCTAGCTAAGATGAGACGGGGTCCTCCCACCAGTATTTATAACCCCTGAACTAGGCTTCCCTAAAAAGAAAAGGAGTATTTCTCTATGAGCCACTGAATCCAAAGAGTAGAATTCAGAGTGTGGATGAATATCAGTGTCTCCATCCCCCGGCAGCTGGAACATGAATAAGGATCCAGGAGCTGGGGCTAAGAGAGTGACCTGGAAGGGCTGCCAGAGAGTGAGACTCAGGCGCATCTTGGAAACCCAGGGGTCACAATCTCTGGAGCTTCTTGTCCACCCTTTTTCCTTATCCTGGTTGGATACTGGATGAAACCTCCGTGTCCTTGCAAGCTCGGGCAGATGCCCTTTCTCTCCTGGGGGTGTCCTTCTGCCTCCCTTTCCTTCATCAGTTCACCCTGTTGTGGCCACCATGTCTCCCCTTGATGTCCCCTTGAGGCTAGGAAAATCTTCTGGGCTCCTCTAGTTACCCAACCAACAGAGGGGGATAAGAGTCCCATGCTCTTTGTTTCCCCAAATAGCACAGAGCAGGACAAATAAGGAACATAGAGTCATTGCCTCCTATATTCCAAGACAGAAAGGGCCTGGGTAGTTGAAAGAGAGAGGCCTGAATGTACCAATAAAACATTACAGGCACCTAACAATGTCTATAGTAACAGCCATAGAAATAGAAATACAGATATAGACACGAATAGATAGTAATACATGCATATATGTGTTTGTTTAATTTAGAACTAGGAGGTACAGACAGGATTAGATGAAGCAACTTCTAATAGATAACTGGTACTTCTCAACATTTCCAACATATGCTGAGCTCTGTGCGAGGCATTCTCCATCACCTCATGGAGCCCCGGCAGGGCTACAAGCAGGTAGTGGTAGTCGAAGCCCCATTTCACAGATGGGAAAACTGACACTCAGAGAAGTTGAGGAGGTTGGCCAAGGACACACAGGTGGTACACTGACTTTCCAAGTAGTGGTGGTTAGAGCGAAATGAGTATCTTCTACTCAAAAATGTCAGTGTGTTTGCCATAGCACCACAGAGTAGCCGAACAGTCAAAAGAAGATGTTTGATATTTGCATATCTTTAAATCTTGCTCTAAATGGTATCATTTCTTTTAAATGGACTAAATGACTATGAATAATTGGCAATTAATCATTATTATGCCTCATTAATTTAATAAAAGATTATGACTTTATAGAAAATGAAAAGCTCATTGGAAAAGAAAGTTAACCCAGGCTATTGAGGCTTCCAAGGGGAAAATCTGCCCATTTAGACGAGATGCCCAGAGTCCAGAAAATTCTGCTCACCTGGGGCCAGGTTACCCAGGCTGCTCACCTATGACCAAAGGGGAGCTGCAGAGCTGGCCTTGTGAACCCAGACCAGTGAAGAGCCCTGTCATTAACCAAACAGAAATCTCAGGAAACAAAGCAAAATAAGCAGGATCATGACCAGCCCACCAGGGCTGCATGGCCTGTGACCCAGAATGTGGGGAACACGGGCAGGGTGGCAATCTCAGCGACAATTTGCAGAACCGCTACTTTGCAAAGATAAATATAGGTCAGACAGCCCTTTCAGCTAGGGAGAAGGAGGAAAGGGATAAAATGTCATCCAAGCTCTAATCCAGGGTCATAAGTTTCACGGCAAGCAGGTCCACCCACTGCTCTCAATTCCGCAGCCCCTGGTCTCATCCTCTGACCACGATGACTGCAATGTCTTCCTAAATGATCTCCCCACCTCCGGTCCTGCTCCCTTGCAATGCTAATGGCAGCCAGAGTGAATCTGTCAAAAGGAAAACCTGATCCTATTGCCTCCCTGCTTCCAGCTCATGGATTGGCTTCCCACTGCCCTTGGGATAAAGCCCAGAGGGACAAGGGGCCCTCCTTGCCACACCAGGATCTTCTTGTCCATCCTTTTTCCTTATCCTGGCTGGGTACTGGATGAAAACCTCCATGTCCTTGCAAGCTCATGCAGATGCCCTTTCTCTCCTGGGGGTGTCCTTCTCCCTCCCTTTCCTTCATCAGTTCACCCTGTTGTGACCATCATGTCTCCACTTGATGTCCCCTTGAGGCTAGGAATATCCTCTGGGTTCCTATAAATCCCAGATGCTCCTCAAGTGTACCTGCAACAGCACTTGCTCACAGGGTGAGACTCATGAGGGTGAGATCTGAGGGCCCAGGGGATGGTAGCTCCAGTGTCCGTAGAGGGACTGTGTGCACCACTGTACGCACGGCACAAAGGGTAGACCCAGCCTGGAACAGAGGCTCAGTAAGTGGTTGTAAGAAACCTGGAGCAACTCCTAGTTTCTCATAGGTCAGCATCTTCTGGGGACCCACCCCTGCCTGCTTCACCCCATCATCACAGCATCACCTCTGTCAGAGTCTCTGGCCAGGAGCTGCCCTCTCTTCATTCTTGCCAGGTCAGGAGGCTTAGCCATGCCTCTTGGACCAGGAGCCTCAGCTCAGTCATCAGGCATGAACCCTTCGGTGTGCAAGCACAGAAGAAGATGGTGTCCTGGTTACAAGTGTGGACACTGGAGTTAGACTTCACATCTGAATTCTGACTGCATCTTTGTGTGCTTTTGGACAAAGTCACTTAAGCCCCGCATTCCCGTTTCCTCGTTAGGAGAATGGGTATAACATCAACACTAACATTCCATGGTTTTGTAATGTTTGCAAAGCACATAGTTAACTACCTGATTCTCCCAGGGGGCACTAGTGGTAAAGAACCCACCTGCCAATGCAGGAGACTTAAGAGTCATGGGTTTGATCCCTGGGTTGGGAAGAGCCCCTGGAGAAGGACAAGGCAACCCACTCCAGTGTTCTTGCCTAGAGAATCCCATGGACAGAGGAGCCTGGCAGGCTATGGTCCGTAGGGTCACAAAGAGTCAGACACAACTGGAGCAACTTAGCACACAAGTACCTGATTGAATACCTGATATGTATAGGCTTTTGTTGTTATGGCTTTGGTGTCTTGGTGGAGACCGTGGCCAGGTTAGTCCCAGGAACCCAGATTGCCCGCCATTACACCTAATAACGCCATGGATTTCAAACGAGCACTTATAAACAGACACCAAGCCCCAGAAGGGCAGGTGCTATGTTGTCTATTGTGCAGTGAGGAATCTGACACTCAGAAAGTGTCATGGGTTTCTGCCCAGGATCCCAGGTGCAGAAAGTGGCAAGGCCAAGTTCAAACCTATACCCGTCTGGCCCCATAGCCTTTACACTGTCCTGAGCTTTTCCTGGGGCTCCCCTGGGGGCTCTGACGGTAAAGAATCTGACTGCAGTGCTGGAGACCTGGGTTTGATTCCTGGGTTGGGACGATCCCCGGGAGAAGGGATAGGCTACCCACTCCAGTATTCCTGCCTAGAGAATTCCATGGACAGAGGAGACTGGCAGGCTACAGTCCATCGGATCGCCAAGAGTCAGGCATGACTGAGCTGCTAAGCATGTGCGCATGTAAGCTTTTCCTATAGCCCCCTCTTTGGTCCACTTCTTGAAGATTCTCTCTCTCTCTCTCTCTCTCTCTCTCTCAGCAACATCTCCTCTTTCTTCCTCTGCTTGTGCTTTCAGTCTCTGAAAAGACAGCCCTTCTTTGGGAAGCTTTCCCTGACTTCCTTGGGCTCAGTCACATGTGCCACTTTTATCCTTATCTCCATCCTGGCCATATCAGTCAGCATAAGCTGAGCTATGCTGCCATAACAAACAATCCGAGATCTTGGGAGCCTAAACGATGATGTTTGATCTGTCTCACACACTACTTGACCATCTAAGGTTGCCAGCCTCCCTCCAGTGCCCCAGTGAACCAAGCAGCCTCTATCTAGAACATTCCCAGGCATCATGGCAAGAGTAACAAGGGTCACTGTGTGGGGATTGGCATGAAAATGCTCATAAGATGAAACTTAAGTAATAAGCTCACAGTTTAGCATCTAAAGCAATAGATTAGAGTCCAAGGGGGCAGGAAGCCTAGCCCTCATGTTCAACCATCCTATTGGTAAATCACATGGAGTCCACCATCAGAATTCCCATCACGTTATAATGTGGGAATCTGCTGTCTTCTCCACTGTGAGCTTCTTCAGGCTTTGGTTTTATATGCAGGCTTTTGCCTTGCACAGCTTCTATACCAAATAGAGACCCACCATCTGCATGTTGAATAGACGCATAGAGAGATGCCTGAATGCAGTCCAGACAAGAGCCCTTTCTCCATCCTGACTCCTCTTACCATCTTTACCACCTACTACTGCACAGAGGAAGCTCATTTGCATAATGATTTCTTGCATAATCATTTGCATAATGATGCCAGGCTCATTCTCTAGTGCAGGGCCTTTGCACATGCTGTCTGTTCTTCCTGGAACACTCTCCCTGAAATCTCTGTACACTGGAATCTCTTCCTGGACCACCTCATTTAAAAGAGTTCTTCAGCCACAGCCCTCCGTATCCTCTCACTCTGTTTATTTTCTGCATAGGCATTCTTGCTGTATTACACTGTGTGCATGTATGTGCTAAGTCGCTTCAGTCATGTCCAACTCTGTGCAATGCTATGGACTGTAGCCCACCAGGTTCTTTTGTCCATGGAATTCTCCGGACAGGAATACTGAAGTGGCTTGTCTTGCTTTTCTCCAGGGGATCTTCTCCACCCAGGGATCAAACCCATGTCTCTTATGTCTCCTGCATTAGCAGACGGGTTTTTTTCTACCACTAGTGCTACCTGCAAAGCCATTACATTGCTCATTTGCTTCCTTAGTGTTTGTCTTCCTGATGAAAATACGGCTGCATGAGCCTGGACCCTTGCCCATGAGGTTTATGGCTCTATTCCTAAAACTGGCATAACATTTGAAATTAGTCAACAGACACTAAATATACATTTGTTGAATTGATGAATATGTGAATGAAAAAATAAATATGTAAATACACAGCTGATTGCCACAGTATGGAGAGCAAACCACCAAAAAATAATCTCTGTCTGCTACAGAAAATAATGTCTAGAGAAATATAGGGCATGAGCTCTAGTTTCCTTGAATTTTTTTTGAGATCCTCAACCCTTCAGAATTAGCCCTCTGCCCTTCTAAAATGTAAGATGACAAGCAAAATGATTGCAAATTAAATGTTTAATTAATTTTTATTATTGCTACCATATTAGTTTGCAGTCAAATTTATGACCCGATAGATTTGCCATCTTTGTGAATGACAGGTTGATGTCTTGGCACCGAGACCTTTGCCACAAGCAGGGAGTTCAGTGCATTCCTGCCATCATCCAGTCTATCTCCTCATGAGGGAGGCAACTCTTCAAAAGGAGAGGCATACGACCTCTCACTCCTTCATCCTGTAAAACCTGATTAACCTATCACACTCCAAATTATGCCAGGCTCTGCAATGAGCAGACAGGGAGTGAGTGAATACCCACGTGAATTTGTTCATTTATCAGACATTAATTTTTGTCTCCAGCATGTAGGAAGTGTTGGTTAAGCGGTGAATTAAACAAATAAAAATATAAAGTGTGGGTCTGGTTCAGACTCTGGGTGTTCAGTCACTGAGTTGTGCCCAGCACTTTGCGACCCCGTGGACTGCAGCACGCCAGTCTTCTTTCTCTGTTCTTCCCTATCTCCTGGAGTTTGCTCAGACTCATGTCCATTGAGTTGGTGATGCCATCCAACCATCTCATCCCCTGCTGCCCCTTTCTCCTCCTGCCCTCAATCTTTTCCAGCATCAGGGTCTTTTCCAATGAGTCAGCTCTTTGCATCAGGTGGCCCAAGGACTGGAGCTTCAGCTTCAGCATCAGTCCTTTCAGTGAATATGAAGGGTTGATTTCCTTTAATATCGACTCGTTTGATCTCCTTGCAGTCCAAAGGACTGTCAAAAGTCTTCTCCAGCACAATTCCAAAGCATCAATTCTTTTGTGCTCAGCCTTCTTTATGGTCCAACTCTCACATCGTACACAACTACTGGAAAAACCATAACTTGGACTATATGGACCTTTGTGAGCAAAGTGATGTCTGTGCTTTTTAATAGCTGTCTAGGTTTGTCATAGCTTTTCTTCCAAGGAGGAAGTGTCTTTAAATTTCATGGCTGCAGTCAGACTCTGGAACCTCACCTTAAGTTCACAGTGAGTAAGCAACTGTGGCAGATTTGACCATGCTAACCTAAGCACACTTTTGAGGCTTTTTCTCAGAGATACTGATCTCAAAGCCTACATTCCCCCTCATTTCTGTCATTCCTCACCCCCTGCATTTCATCCGTCAGCAAGAACTGATGGCTCTGCCTCTGAAATATACCCAGAATCCACCTAGTCATCTCCTGTTTTACCCCAGTCTCCTCCACCCTCATCTCTCACCTGAAAGTTTGCAACTCCACTCCTCTTAAATAAACTCAGACCTGTTGTTGTAGCCCACAGCCCAGCTTGCCCATTTCATCCTCATCTCCCCACAGTCCCAAGTTCACCATCCTTTTTCCCCACACTGGAAGGTGGTGCCAGGCAATGTCCCCTGAGGTCCTGCAGGTGCCAGCCCCTCCCTTGGAACATCTCTGTCTCCTCGCTGAGCCGTTACACTCTGGCCCTGTGATGGAGTAGCGTCCCTGATGATCTTTGACTTGCTTTCAGGGCCATTTTTCCATTGTCTTAGCGAATAGCTCCCAGCTTCTGTAGAGACGGCTGATCCCTACTAACCTCCCTATCAAGCAGTCCTTGGCCACACACTCACTGTTATTTCCACCAAACTCTCTTGTTTTTGATAACAGGGATAGGCTGAGAATTTTCCACATCTTTTAGTTCTGTTTCCTTTTTTGCTTAAAGAAATCCATCTTTAAGTCCTTTTTCTCTCCTCACATTTTAAAATAGGCAGTCAAGAGGAGCCAAGCCACTTTGCTTCAATACTTTGCTTAGAAGGTGAAGGTGAAGTCGTGTCAACTCTTTGCGACCCCATGGACTGTAGCCTACCAGGCTTCTCCATCCATGGGATTCTCCAGGCAAGAATACTGGAGTGGGTTGCCATTTCCTTCTCCAGGGGATCTTCCCGACCAAGGGACATGACTGAGCAAAAAAAAGAAACAGAACTAAAAGATATGGAAAATTCTCAGCCTATCCCTTGTCACACGGAGGATTAGGATTCAACAAATAATTTCACAATTTGTATGGAAATACAAAAAACCTCGAATAGCCAAAGCAATCCTGAGAAAGAAGAATGGAACTAGAGGAATCAACTTGCCTGACTTCAGGCTCTACTACAAAGCCACAGTCGTCAAGACCATATGGTACTGGCACAAAGACAGAAATACAGATCAATGGAACAAAATAGAAAGCCCAGAGATAAATCCACACACCTATGGACACCTTATCTTCAACAAAGAAGGCAAAAATATACAATGGATTAAAGACAGTCTCTTTAACAAGTGGTGCTGGGAAAACTGGTCAACCACTTGTAAAAGAATGAAACTAGAACACTTTCTAACACCATATACAAAAACAAACTCAAAATGGATTAAAGATCTAAATGTAAGACCAGAAACTATAAAACTTCTAGAGGAGAACATAGGCAAAACACTCTCCAACATAAATCACAGCAAGATCCTCTATGACCCACCTCCCAGAATATTAGAAATAAAAGCAAAAATAAACAAATGGGACATAATTAAACTTAAAAGCTTCTGCACAACAAAGGAAACTATAAGCAAGGTGAAAAGACAGCCTTCAGAATGGGAGAAAATAATAGCAAACGAAGCAACTGACAAACAACTAATCTCAAAAATATACAAGCAACTCATGCAGCTCAATTCCAGAAAAATAAACAACCCAATCAAAAAATGGGCCAAAGAACTAAATAGATATTTCTCCAAAGAAGACATACAGATGGCTAACAAACACATGAAAAGATGCTCAACATCACTCATTATCAGAGAAGTGCAAATCAAGACCACAATAAGGTACCATTTCAAACCAGTCAGAATGGCTGCTATCCAAAAGTCTACAAGCAATAAATGCTGGAGAGGGTGTGGAGAAAAAGGAACCCTCTTACACTGTTGGTGGGAATGCAAACTAGTACAGCCACTATGGATAACAGTGTGGAGATTCCTTTAAAAACTGGAAATAGAATTGCCTTATGACCCAGCAATTCCACTGTTGGGCATACACACCGAGGAAACTAGAATTGAAAGAGACACATGTACCCCAGTGTTCATCACAGCACTGTTTATAACAGCCAGGACATGGAAACAACCTAGATGTCCATCAGCAGATGAATGGATAAGAAAGCTGTGGTACGTATACACAATGGAGTATTACTTAACCATTAAAAAGAATACATTTGAATCAGTCCTAATGAGGTAGATGAAACTGGACCTTATTATACAGAGTGAAGTAAGCCAGAAAGAAAAACACCAATACAGTATACTGACACATATATATGGAATTTAGAAAGATGGTAATGATAACCCTGTATGCGAGACAGCAAAAGAGATGCAGATGTACAGAACAGAATTTTGACTCTGTGGGAGAGGGAGAGGGTGGGATGATTTGGCAGAATGGCATGGAAACATATAATATCATGTAAGAAACGAATCGCCAGTGTAGGTTTGATGCAGGATACAGGATGCTTGGGGCTGGTGCCCTGGGATAACCCAGAGGGATGGTATGGAGGGAGGTGGGAGGGGGGTTCAGGAGTGGGAACTTATGTACACCCGTGGCAGATTCATGTTGATGTATGGCAAAACCAATACAGTATTGTAAAGTAAAAAAATAAAAATAAATATTTTTTTTTAAAAAAAGGATTCAACATATGAATTTTGGAGGGCACAGACATTCAGTCTTTAGCAGCCGGGAAGGGAGAGACATCCTTGATCTGACCTGGTCAGGCCATTGGAGCCAGAGACCATCCATTAGAGCTGGGTCTTCCAAGTCCAGAGGAATAGTGAAGATCTTCCAAGGGGAGAGAGCAGGCAACTCTGGGCAGCTGAGGGTGCATGGGGGAGAAGAGGCTGGCTGGAGGACATTCTCTCTAAAGACTAGGCAGAGGGCTGTCACATACCAAGACATTTTCTCACTGCTGGACACTCAACTAAGTAACCTCCCATGTTATCTCACCCAATTATCCTCCATTCCCTGATTTCAAGCTATACTACAAAGCTATAGTAATTAAAACAGTATAATATTGACTTAAAAATAGACATTTAGAAAGTGGAACACAATGGAGAGCTCAGAAGTAAACCACAGCATATAAGTTAATCAATATATGACAAGGCAGCCAAGAACACTGAATGGCAAAAAGATGGTCTCTTCCAAAATGGTGTTGGAGGGGCTTACCTGGCAGTCCAGTGGCTAAGATTCTGTGCTGTCAATGCAGGGGGCTCAGGTTTGATCCCTGGTCAGGGAACTAGACCCCCTAATGAGTTCACATGCTACAACTAGAGATCCTGCCTGCTGCAACGAAGATCAAAGAACCCAAGTGCCACAACTAAGACCCAGGGGAATGAAATAAATATTTTTAAAATAAATATATTTTTAAAATATTTTCTAAAAACACTATATTCAGAAATTAAACTTTAAAAATGAACAAAATGGTGTTGGAAACACTGGATAACGACTTGCAGAAAAGTGAAACTGGGTCCCTATCTTACTTCACTTATAAAAATAACTCAAAATACATCAAAGACATAAACATAAGGTCTGATTCCTAGAAGAAATCTAGCAGTTTCATAAGACTCTTAGAAGAAAACAGAGAGAAACTTCTTGACATTGGTCTTGGCAATGATTTTTAAGATATAACCTCAAGAACACAGCAACAAAAACCAAAATCAAGTGGGAATATATCAAGCTACTAATAAAAAGCTTCTACATAGTGAAAGAAATCATCAACAAACTAAAAAGGCAACCTATAGAATGGTAAAACATAATTGCAAACCATATGTCATATGGGGTTTCCGAGGTGGCTCAGTGGTGAAGAATCCACACCTGTCAATGTCTGAGACACAGATTCCATCCCTGGATTGCAAAGATCCCCTGGAAAAGGAAACGGCAACCCACCCCAGTATTATTATCTGGAGAATCCCATGGACAAAGGAGGGAGTCTGGTGGGCTACAGTCCATGGGGGTCACAAAGAGTTGGACACGACTTAGCAACTGAACAACAACAGCAATATCAGATAAGGTGTTAACATCCACAATACATAAGAACCCATTACCTCAAAAACAACAAAGCAATTCAATGGAAAAACAAGCATAAACAGAGGAACTAAATAGACACTTTTCCAAAAAAGACATTCACGTTGCCAACAGACACATAAAAAGATGTTCGACATCACTAATCATCACAGAAATGCAAATCAAAATAACGAGCTATCACCTCACACCTGTTAGAACAGGTATCATCAAGAAGACAAATGACAAGTGTTGGCAAGAATGTGGAGATAAAGGGAACCTTGTGCACTGTTGGGAGGAATGTAAATTGGTGCAGCCGTTATGGAAATCAAATGGAGGTCCCTTAAGAAATTACAAATAGAGCTTCCCTATGATCCAGCAATTCTACTTCTGGCTATTTATCCAAAGGAAATGAGATCAGTATCTGAAAGAGACATCTGTCCCCCCATGTTCATTGCAGCATTATTTATAATACCCAGGACGTGAGAACAACCTGAGTGTCCATAAATGGATGAACAGATTAAGAAAATGGGATATATGTTGTGAATATATATATATATAAATTGTTGATATATGATTTCTACCAATCATGTATATAATGAGATATTTTCATTTATGGATTGCCTGTGCTGAGTCTTCATTGCTGCATGGGCTTTCTCTGGCTGTGGCAGTGGGGGGCTACTCTCTACTTGGGGTGCATGGGCTTGCCACCGTGGTCCCTTCTCTTGTGGTGGACCACGGGCTCTAGTGCACACAAGCTTCAATAGTTGTGGTTCTTTGTCTCTGGAATGAAGGTTCATAGCTGTGGCGCAGGCACTTTGCCCTGTGACACGTGACATTTTCCTGGACCAGGGATTGAATCTGTGCCCCCTGTATTGGTAGGCAGATTCTTAGCCACTGGACCACAAGGGAAGTCTTTCATGTCCGACTCTGTGCGACCCCATAGACGGCAGCCCACCAGGCTCCCCCGTCCCTGGGATTCTCCAGGCAAGAACACTGGAGTGGGTTGCCATTTCCTTCTCCAATGCATGAAAGGGAAAAGTGAAAGTGAAGCGCTCAGTCCTGTCTGACTCATAGTGAACCCATGGAGTGCAGCCCACCAGGCTCCTCCACCCACTGGATTTTCCAGGCAAGAGGACTGGAGTGGGGTGCCATTGACTTCTCTTAATGGGATATTATTAAGCCTTAAAAGAAAGGCAAAGAAAGAAATCCTGCCATTGTGACAACATGAATAAACCTAGAGGACAATATGCTAAATGAAGGAAACTAGACACAGCAAGTCAAACGCTGCATGATCTCACTTACATGTGGAGACCGAAAATGTCAGACTTAGAAAAGCAGAGAGCAGAATGGTGGTTGCAGGATCTAGAAGGTGGCAGACACGGAGAGATGTAGGGCAAGGGTTACCAAGGTTCGGTTATGCAGAATGATTTCGTTCTAGAGAGCTGATGTACACATCGCAGCTGCAGTTAATAGTGTTGTATTGCATATTTGAAATTTGCTTAGAGAGTTGGTTACCTTGTGTTCTCACCACAGACACTCACCTATGTGAGGTGACAGATACGGTAATTAGCCTTATTATGGTAACCATTTCACAATGTGTATGTATAACAAAATATCATGTTTTGCTGCCCTTCACAGACATAAAGAACAGACTTCGGGATACAGTGGGAGAAGGAGAGGGTGGGATGCTTTGAGAGAACGGCACCAAAACATATATATTACCATATGCAAGACAGATAGCCAGTGGGATTCTGGTGTATGACGCAGGGAACCCAAATCCAGTGCTCTGTGACAACCTGGAGAGATGGGG
>SJYF01000056.1:20230541-20277727 GCA_006410515.1 Procapra przewalskii
TCAATAAAGTTGGAAAAATTAAAATTTTAATTCTTTAAAAAATTGCAACATTAAAAAAAGAGCTGAAACTGTGAAACTCTTAGAAGAAAATATAGAAGTAATCATGGCTTTTTTTAGGCAACATTTTCCTAGATGACAGCAAAATCACAGGTAATAAAAAGAATAAATTGGCCTACATTAAAATTAAACTTTTGTGCTGCAAATGATACCATCAAGAAGGTAAAAAGATAGCCCACAAAATGGGAGAAAATATTTGAAATTTATACAGCTGATAAGGAACTTATATCCAGAATATATAAAATATTCTTACAACTCAATTTATGAAAGGACCAATGACTCAGTTAAAATTGGGCCAAAGATTTGAATAGCCACTTCTTCAGAGAAGATACACAGATGGCCAATAAGCACATGGAAAGATGCATAATGTCATTGATCATCAGAAAAATGCATTCCAAAGCCATAGGATACCACTTCACTAGGATGACTGTAACTAAAAAGATGGACAATAACAGGTGTTGCAAGGACACAGAGCTATCGGAACCCACAGTCATTGCTTGTAAAATGGGGTAGTGCTTGGAACAGCCTAGAAATTCCTCAAAACATTAAACATATACTTACTTTATGACCTAGCAATTCTACCCCTAAGTTTAAGAGAAATGAAATACACAAAGAATTGTATGCTAACATTCAAGTTAACATATTACGGCATCATTCGTAATAGTCAAAAGACAGAAATAACCAAAACGTCCATCAAATGATTAATGGGTAAAATAAAATTTGGTATACCCATGCAATGGAGAAATTATTTGCCAATAAAAAGAAATGAAGTAGTAACACAGGTGATGACGTTGATGACTCGACACATTAGGATAAATGAAAGAAGCCAAAAATAAATATTACTATTTCATATAATTCTTTTTGTATGAAATTTCCAAAATGGGCAAATTATAGACACAGACACTAGATTAATAGTTGCCTAGGGCTGAAAGAAAGACTTCCCTGGTGGCTCAGATGGTAATGCGTCTGTCTACAATGAGGGAGACCTTGGTTTGGTCCCTGGGTCAGGAAGATCCCCTGGAGAAGGAAATGGCAATCCACTTCAGTACAATTGCCTGGAAAATCCCATGGACAGAGGAGCCTGGTAGGCTACAGTCCATGGGGTCGCAAAGAGTCAGACACACTGAAAGAAGGGCAGGGGAGGAGTGGAATGAGCCCTGACTACTAATAGGTATGAGGCATATTTTGGAGGAGATGAAAATCTCCTAACTTCTATCATTACAGTGGATGCACAACCCTATGAATATACTAAAGAATATTCCATCATTCACACCACATGGGTGAATTTTACAATATATAAATTACATCTTCATAAAATGCTTGTTAAGAAAAGTTAAAACCCCATTCCCAGACCCAGTAAAGCCCTAGCTGGTTTAGACATAGGAATCTTGGTTCTCTGTCCTAGGTAACCAATTCTTTGCAGACTAAGATGAAAAGTTAGAGTGTAAAGATGTGAGATCTCACTACCTCATCCAGCAACCCTTGTCATAGCCCCAGTTTCCTCATTGGATTGATTGATCCGATCTTGATGTATTGTTGGGAAGATGAATGACCTGTGTATGAAATTCTCAGTGCCACGCACAGAACAGAGCGCATCTTAGCAGATAATCAGTATCATGATTATCAGTGCACTCAAAGTATCGTTGTAAAGATTAAAGGAAGCAATGCCACTCAGGTGCTAAGGATTTGTTTCTGTGATGACTATGGTGTCGGGGGTATTAAACACCTGCACCAGCCTGCTCAGTGGCTCCTGGGGACTTTGTCTCCACTGACACCTCATTGACCTCCTCGACCTCCATGGCAGAATCATTCTGGTCATCTGGGTCTGAAAAGCCAGGCCTGAGCCATAATGGCATCCAAAGGCCAGGCTGCCACCCTCCTGAGCTGTGCCTGCCTGCAGTGCCAGGGCACCTTGGTGCAGCCATCAGGGTTTGCATCCTGCAGAAGCACCCAACAGCGGATGTCATCCTGCTCAAGTACCTGCTGAAGCAAGTGTGTCAAGGACCTGCATGACACACACTCGGCCTCTTCCCCAGGTCCATCAACTCCAAGGCTCAGGAGGCCACTGGCAGCTTCAAAGTACTTCCTGAGCACAGAGGGGAAATGCAGCCCAAGAAGCTGCCCACTCTGATGACTCCCAGGAGAGTCAGTGAAGATGAGGAGAAGAGCCCCAAGGAAACAAATGAGGCCAAGCAGGATCCTTCCAACCAGTGAGGTTAAAAGGCGACCCAAGAAGCCAGGAGAGGTGAGGACACTTTCTTCCAAACCACGTTTGCCCAAGGAGAAGGCCCCCAGGAAAGGCAGCCAGATCAAAGATCAGGTAAGGTCAGGAAGGCCTCGCCACAGCATGAGGA
This sequence comes from Procapra przewalskii, assembly GCA_006410515.1. Lineage (NCBI taxonomy): Eukaryota > Metazoa > Chordata > Mammalia > Artiodactyla > Bovidae > Procapra > Procapra przewalskii. The sequence goes on from SJYF01000056.1 coordinate 20,232,953, forward strand.
GGCCACAGAGGCCCCTCCCAGTGCCAACAAGCCTGGCAGGAAGTCAAAGGTCGAAGGCAGAAAGAGTAGCCAAGATGCCAAGGCCCACAGAACAACGAAAGCTGAGAGTCAGAGTTCAAAACTCATGATCACCCAGAGCAATGGTGTTGCTTCTCCAGACAAAAGAGAGGAAAACCAACGTTCCTGAAGAGGTCACTGTCCAGGCGGTGGGGGAGGGCTGAGAGCCAAGCCCACTGTTCCCTGTAAAGGCAGCGGGTCCAAGTCAATGTTTGCACCACTGGTGAGGAAGACAGAGACCTTCAGGGGTTCGAGAAGACCTGGAATGCCCAGCAAAACTCCATCATCCAATGTGTCCAGTAAGAGGTGAAAGCCAAGAGCTAGAGGCCAGGGTGGAGAGTGGCTGAGATTCTGCTAGAATTTTTATTCTCTAACGAAGTATCATTCTACTTATTTTATCGATTTATCACTTAAGGCTTCGTTCCCCCAACAAACAAACATGGTGCTTAAGATACACCTTATGAATGAATGAACTAATGAGTGAAGAACAGGCTATTCAGAGTGGCTTGATTCCTCATGCAAACTGGTCTGGTGTATCAAAATGCTGGACAACATGAAAAATAACTCCTGAAAAAGGAAACCCTAGAGAGATGGATATTTTAAGTTTCAAGGTTCTGTCTTATAAAAATGAACAGGAACCCACCTGTCTATTTCCAAAACAAAAGCATGGTTCTGCTTCATCATGAACCTTCCCCACATGAAATGATGTAGCTACTAGAAGCGCCAACATCTAGAAAAAAAAATAGTGAGACAAGAATTGGAAAATAATGAATGCCTGCAGGAGCCAAGAGCAGAGAAGCAGGTCAGATGCACCAGAGAGAAGAGTGGGGAGACCTGGGGCCAACGGGGCAGCACGTGTCCCATGTAAAGGACTAGCCGTCATTCTAGTAGACCCTGTCACTGCTGCCATAAGGAACTGGGGACTCAGCATTGCCAGATCCGAAATGTGAGCAAATGAGTGAGTGAAAATTGTTAAGCCCGCCAGGCTCGTCTCCATGGGCTTCTCCGGGCAAGAATACTGGAGGGGGTTGCCATTCCCTTCTCCAGGGGATCTTCCCGACCCAGCAATTGAACCCAGGTCTCCTATATTGCAGGCAGATTCTTTACCTCCTGAGCCACCAGGGAAGCCGAGATTTAAATGTAGACTTTTCCAAATCTTAGAATAGTCAACAGGGTATACCCTGTGAGATTCCATCTACATGAAGTCAAGAAAGCAGAACCTTGTAGAGAGTGACCAGAGGAAGTGTGAGGCACGGGTCCTGTCCTGTTTCTTCCTCAGGGCTGGTTGCACCATTGAGCTCACTTCGCGTGAATCCACTGAGCTGGACCCCAGTGATATGTGCCCCTTTCTGTATCTGTATTATACTTTCAAGGAAGTTTCACATTTTAAAATCACGGAAACAGAAAATCAGACTCTGCATCAGATACACCTCTTAGGTCACCAGTTGGCCAGTGTGAGGCACCTGCTGTAAGCCTTTGATGACTCATTCTTGCCACTGAGCTGTCTGGGACTGCAAGTCTGCTCTTCTGAGTGCTAGGTCCTGCTAGGAGCTGTGCCCAGGATAAGGCGGTAATGTCATAAGGCACGTGATGTGGGACTGTGTACAACGGAAAGGTTGCTTCTCCTGCCTGGAGGTGATGAGCTCCCCTTCTCTGCAGAAATTAGGGCAGAGGCAGAACAACTGTTGGTCTGGGATTCTGCAGAGGACCTGGGAGAAGGAGCTGAATAAAGTGACCACTGAAGCTCCTGCCAGTCCTGAGAGCCAGAGAATCCAAGATCACTTATCCAATCATTCATTCAACAGCAATAATACTGAATATCTCTTCTGTGTCAGGCACATTCCTGGCACTGGGGATTTGGGGTTGAATAAAAGAGTTTAGATCCCTCCGTTGAAAGACTTTGCAAACCATTGAGATGGTGGCAGAGGGGCTGCAGGGCCCTTGGGGAAGCATTAAGTCAGTTCAGAGGAGAGATTAGTGACGGAATGTGAGGGGGTCTCTGCTTTTGTTAGGAACCTGTCTTATTGTAGATGGAGAGAAAGGCTCCCCTGAGGGACTCATATCTCAGCTGGGACATGAATGATGAGCATGAACTAGCCAGACAAAGAGAGTAGGGGCTGGTGGGAGAAGAGAAGCAGAAGCCCATTGAAAGAAATGGGGAAAGTTCAACCTAGCTGAAATGCAGGCTCGTGGAGGGCAAGTGTGGTCCTCGTGTCTGGTTGCATCTTTATTTCCACAATTCCAAGAAGTAAAATTCTGAGACTCTGTAATTCTGGGCATCTATGATTCAACAGCTCTCCATTATTAAGATTTCTAATTGAGTTGCCGAGATTCCGTGAAGACACTTTTCTAAGTCTCCTACTTGCAGGCACAATGAGTCTGCCTCCTACTTGTACTGCAGCCTGACCCTGCCTTGGATTATTCCTCTGCTGGTGCAGACAAGGCTAAAGAGAAGTAGTTGGGACGAAGAAGCTCATTCGCATGTGCTCTGCAATCTGCCTCCCAATTAGACCCTGTTCTGCTCTGTTTGGGGAAAGAGACAAAAGAAAATGCAGACAGGGGCCTTGCTTATACTAATGAGTGATCTCCATGGGCAGAGTTAATGCCAAGCCCCGTTCGGCCACTAGGCCATCACCAGCATGGGGTGAACACACAGACTAATTTATGTGGAATAAAAACATGCTTTTACATGGTGTCCTGACACCAAGACAGGCATTTCCTCCCCGCAAAACAAGCCCAATTATCATGGTATGCTCTGTGGCCTTTTCTGCTCTTAGAAAGGGTTGCAAAATCTCTTAACACTTCAGAGCTCTGAGACGGGAGAAAAAAAGAATGGTACAAATAGGGCATCACCAGGGAGGATACAGGTGAATCGGGAGATACAGACGCGACAGCCTGATGCCAAGAACTTGAGCATCAGAGTCAGAGTGGTTTTTTTTTTTTTCCTGAATTATTAATTCAATTTTATTGAGGTAGAGTTGGTTTACAAAACTGTGCTTGTTTCAACTGTACAGCACAGTGATTCACATTATTCCAGACTGAGGGCGGTGGTTTAGCCATTAAGTCATGGCCAGCTCTTGAGACCCCATGGACTGCAGCCCACAAGGCTCATCTGTCCTTGGGATTCTCCAGGCAAGAATACTGCAGTGGGTTGACATTTCCTTCTCCAGGGGATCTTCCCACCCCAGGAATCGAACCCGGGTCTCCTGCATTGCAGGCAGATGATTTACCAACTGAGCTATGAGGGAGGCCCTTATTCCAAATTATTACTCCATTAAAAGTTATTACAAGGTAATGACTGTAATTCCCCAAAATTAATTATATCTTGGTTGCTTATCTATTTTCTAGTAGATAATAGTTTACATCTCTTAATCCCATACCCCTAACTGGCCCTTCCCCTTTGCCCTCTTTCCTCTCCACTAGCTTGTCTTCTCGGAGAAGGCAGTGGCACCCCACTCCAGTACTTGCCTGGAAAATCCCATGGACGGAGGAGCCTGGTGGGTTGCAGTCCATGGGGTCTCAAAGAGTAGGACACAACTGAGCTACTTCCCTTTCACTTTTCACTTTCATGCACTGGAAAAGGAAATGGCAACCCACTCCAGTGATCTAGCCTGGAGAATCCCAGGGACGGGGGAGCCTGGTGGGCTGCCGTCTATGGGGTCGCACAGAGTCGAACACGACTGAAGTGACTTACCAGCAGCAGCAGCAGCTTGTTTTCTACATCTACGTCTATTTCTTTCTACTTTGCATATGCATTCTTTTGTATTATTTTTAAAATTCCACCTACAAGTGATACCAGACAGTATTTGTCTTTTTCACTGTGACTTACAGGGTATACATGTGGGGAAAAAACAAAAATACTAATTTGAAAAGATACACGCATGCTAACATTCATAGCAGAACTATTTACAGTGACCAAGCTATGAAAGGAACCCAGCGCCCATCGACAGATGAATGGATAAAGAAGATGTGATGCATATATATAACGGAATATTACTCAGCCGTAAGAATAACACAATTCTGACATTTACAGAAACATGGATGGACCTAAAGAATACTGTGCTTTATGACCTTAAGCCAGGCTATCACCAGAGTGTTTGACCCAGAAACCTGCCTTCCCAGGCTCTGCCTTGGGAGCCCCACCTGTAAAATGTCTGCAGTATACTTCAGAGGACCGCTGGGCCAGTCTAACAAGTTAACACAAGCGAAGTGGTTGGGCTGGTGGCTGACACACAGTTTTAGCTATTTTTATTAAATAGAAGCCAGAGAATGTTGCATTACAGATGCTGTATTAATTGTAGGGGACTCATCCCATGAAAAATGCTTATCAATTAAAATGTCTTAAGCAGGTAATGAGTTAAACAGAGAAGATTGGATGTGTAAAGGATAAATTGTTCAGGAAAAGAGTGAAAAAGCACTGTGTGCTGAGGAAACGGCAAGTCATTTACTACCAAAAAAGCATAAGTTCTATGAGATCTGAAGTATAGCAAAGAACAGTCAATGGAAAAGGAAATGGGGGTTATGGGTGACTTTGCCAATACAAGCTGCTATAATAAAGTAGCAAAGACTGGTGACTCATAAAAAACAACAATTTACTTCTCACAGTTCTGGAGGCTGGAAGCCCAAGATCAGGGTGTCAGAATGGCCAGATTCTGGTGAGAAACTTCTTTCCACCTGCAGGACAGCTGTCTTCTCATTGTGTCCACATAAGTGCCTGAGTGAGAACAAGACAGCTCCCTGGAGTCCCTTTCACAGGACACTAGTCCCATTCAGGGGAGCTCCACCTTCATGACCTGATCACGTCCTAAGGCCCCACCTCAAATACCATCACTTTGGGAATAAGTTTCAACAGGAATTTTGAGAGGGCACATGCAGTCCATTGCAATGAAAGTCACCAAAGATTTTTTTGAACAAAGTAAGTCATTAATTATACTTTTGATCCAAGTGTCAGAAACACAAGTCAAACTGGCTTAAGCAAAATGTATAGGAACTTCCTGTGGTAAAGCTAATCCTAGACTAGATTAGATTTAGATTCGCTCCAGGCTAGCTAAACTAGCCAGACCATTAATAGAATTGATTTCCTCAGGACATGGTTCCCTCCATCCTTAAAGTCTGCTTTATACCAAGTTGGCTTCATTTAGCCCCAGGTGTTCCCCAAAGGGGACCAAGATGGCCATCATTGGATCCAGTCTTACAGCCAATCAGGAAAGCCATGCTGAAGGGAGGGAGCATCTCAGGGCCCACTCTCATTGGCTGACTTTGAGTCAGGTGGACATCCCTGAACCAGTGAGAGGTGGGAAGTGAGGTGGGAAGCTTTGATCTGTGATTGGTCAGACCTGGTCACCTTCCTATTGCTGCTGTGGGATGCGGTGATGGAATGTGGCTTTAAGAGCCGGAAAGGGATAGTTCCCCATGAGAACATCGGAGGTATGTGTGTATATGTGTGCCTGTGGTCTTACGTTGTTTATTTTGTTGTGGTTGGTTGTATCATTTTACCAAAAGAAAAGGAATGGATTCTAGGCAAGCAAAAATAATACACGTCCATAGTATAATGTGTTTGTTTATAGGTACTTTTGAAAGTAATGTGGATTTGAAAGTAATGTGAATAAAGAGCAGAGCAGGGTTGTCAAATGTGTAACAACCTGGTTATCACTGCCCCTTCCTACACTCGCATCAGACATGACTAATTCATTGCTAGTCCACCCAAACGCCTTTTCTGTTGATTCTACATGAGTTGCCATCTGTCCATCTGAGTGAGAACTATTTGCCACCCCTGAATTGGAGGTAAGGAGTACAATTTTTTCCCTCTCTCTTAGATACTGTACCTCTGATCTTTTTTAGGAAAGAGATTGATGAAGTTGGGGCTAGATGACCTCTCATATCTCCAAGGGAAGACATGAGTCCAGGGCTACAGAGCTGGAGTTTGAACTGAGGTGTCCTGAAAGCCAGCTAGGAGAGTATTCTCTAAGAATTAAGAGCCCAGGACTCAGATTGCTGTTTTTACATTCCATCTTTGCTGCCTACTAACCCTGTGATCTTCGGTTAATTGCATCACCTCTGCCAGCTAGCTTCTTCTGTGAAATGTAAATAATAACTCCCCCAGGGTCACTGTGATGATGGAAAGAGCAATGCAGGCAAAGCAGTAGCCCAATACATACTTAGCACTCAAAAACCAGAAGTTATCTTTGTAATCATGGTTAATACACCTTCCTGCTGTTTCCCAGCTTCCAGGCTCTTACCTTTTTTTTTTTCTTTTTAATTCAGTCAAGGAGGGAAGTGAGAAAATTAAGATAGCCAAGTGGTTTAGTGACAACGTTATGTAAACCTGTCTCCCTGTGGATCTTTCCAAGCTGTGTCGAGAACAGCATTTGAATTTCCAAAAGTAACTTAGTAAACTCTCTTATCATTGTAGAATGAGGAGGCTGGTTAATCAAATATAGAGAAATCAGAGTTAATGAAACAAGGAGTTACTGTTTTGATGGAGATGGAATTAGCCTTACTAAAAGGCTAATTTGACACAGCAGAAATACAGCCAAAGATGCCTCGAGGGCTCCCCATTGCTCACAAGCACAAACACCTCAGAACCTGACTCCCAGCGATGCTTGGCCACTGGAACCCCAGGTGGCCTCCACCCCTGCCTTCATGCCAGAGCCTCAGGTGCCCACAGGGAGCTCCTTGGCTTTGCTTGTGTCATGCCACTCCTCTTGAGGACCTCCATCACATCACCTTGCCTTTCTGCACTACTGTGTCTCCCTCTATAAATGGGCAGAATTAATTCTTGGATTTCATCACAAAAAGGTTGGGAGCTTGAAGAAGGGCCATGTGTGTAAATATGTCAGGAAGATGCCTACCAGGCTGTAGGTGCTTATAAAGCTTCAGCTGAGCCTGGATGTGGGTACCTAGAAACCCTCTGATCCAAAAGTGATGATGATACAAGATCAATGGCCCCCAGATCAGGGAGGACATGGGACGTGTGCTCAGTCATCAAAGAAAACCACAGAAATTCTATTACAGTTAAAATCCTTTCTCTGGACCCCACTGCTGGCAATAACAGACTTCTTAGGATATATAGTAATAAAGCCTGATCATAGTAATCTTAGGAGATTCTATTCCACAGGATCTACCTGGGTCCTGCCACTTAGACTGAGGACCTAAAGACTGAAAAATAAAGAGGCAAATTGTACAGGTTATACAATGACCTTTACAACTCCTTGCCAACCCCTGTTCCCACTACGATTTTCACAATGACCTTAGGCCCAATTGCTTGGATGCCTAAAGTGAAAGTGTTAGTCGCTCAGTCGTGTCTGACTCTTTTCGACCCTATGGACTATGTCTGTTCATGGAACTCTCGAGACAAGAATACTGGTGTGAGTAGCTATTCCCTTCTCCAGAGGATCTTCCCAACCCAGGGATCGAACTCAGGGCTCCTGTCTTGCAGGCAGATTCTTCACCATTTGAGCCACCAATTGCTTGGATGTCTAGGAACATTTGGATTTACACTTTCTTTTGATGCTTCTATTTAACTAGCTTTAAGACCTTATGCTAACGTCCCATACCTTTCCTGTTAAAGCCTTTTAGTACTCTTCTAAGAACCCATATTCCCTTCAGGAATCTTTAGAAGTGAAGTACCAATCAGATGCCTGGAGATGTTGTTTGCTGTGACTTCCTAAAGAACTTGGCTCTAGCAAGAATGAGCTATTTATGAGCACTGACTCTGGAGCCAGACTGCCGTTTGCTAGCTGTGTGATATCAGAGCAAGGCTTTTAACTTCTCTGTGTCTCTGTGGCTCCCCCTGTTAAATAGGAACAACAGTGGCATATATCATGTACGGATTGGGGAAGATTAAGGAGATAACCCACATAAAGTGCTTCCCCACTGTGTCCCATAAATATTAGTAGTTATTGCACACTGAAAGCACTGGGGTATTTTGTCAGCCCGATATTGCCTGAGTAACCTGGTGTGGGGTTCCCGGGGCTTATGAGGGTCTGTCAAAGCCTGTCACCAGCTCAGGGTGAGGCTGGAGGGGAAGGACTTGACTGTTTCAAGCCCGCCCTTTATGTTGTTCATCATTCCCCAGGGCCCTCTGGTAACCATGGCAACCCAGCTTACAGGTTACCAAGTTCAAAACAATGTATTTCCAAGCAAGAAGTTTTGCTGACATCACCCGTCCTGATGAGAAGACAATGAAGACTTGTGGGTCCTCGCTGGTACCTGTGCCAGTCTGAAGACATGAGAGCCTTTGTGCCATCTTTTTTCACATGTCTACCTAAACAATGATGCCCATGCAAAAATAGAGCTGTTATTAAAAACCGACCAGCATAATAAACAGAATTGACCATAATGATAACCTTGACCATCCCTTACTAAGTGAACTGAGCCTGATCTTTGTGGTCTCATGAACTAAGACCCACTTTTCAGGCAGTTTTTACTGTGTGACCCTGAGCAGGTAACTTAACCTCTCTGCTTCTGTTTCTTCAATAGCAAAATGGGAATGGCCTTGATAGGGGCAGTGTAAAGGGACAAAGTTTTTCCACTAGTCATGTACAGATGTAAGAGTTGGACCATAAAGAAGGCTGAGCACCAAAGAATTGATGCTTTCAAACTGTGGTGCTGGAGAAGATTCTTGACAGTCAAGAGATCAAACCAGTCAATCCTAAAGGAAATCAATCCTAAATATTCACTGGAAGGACCTCTGCTGAAGCTGAAGCTGAAGCTCCAATACTTTGGCCACCTGCCATGAAGAGCCAACTCACTGGAAAAGACCCTGATCCTGGGAAAGACTGAGGGCAGGAGAAGAAGGGAGCAACAGAGGATGAGATGGTTGGACGGCATCACAGACTCAATGGCCATGAGTTTGAGCAAACTCCAGGAGATAGTGAAGGACAGGGAAGTCTGATGTGCTGCAGTCCATGGGACCCTTAAGAATCAGACATAACAACTGAACAGAAAGGGACAAAGTAGGTGATTAAATAGTTAATCCCACTTAGGGATTGTAAGAATATGGGAGACCCCTGAAGTTAATGATTACTCAAGAGAGCAGGTTTGCTCCACCATAAAACCAAGCAGGCTTGCTTAGCTACAAAACCACGCAAGAGAAGCAGAGACATGCCCCCAAACAATAAAACAGTGGTGGCATGAGGTCTGCATCCTGCCCAGTGAGCTTAGTAAGTTAATGACCCCAACACATGCTCTCTGCTCTTATAAGGAACAATAATCTACGGAACTAGCTTGACCACATAGGGACAAGAAAACGCTCCCCTGCCTAACCTAGAGGAGGAGCTGATGATGGAAGCATGATGTCTGCTCAAGAAAGACCAAGCTCCCCCCACTCCAAACACCACTTTTCTTTTGATTATAAAGCTGGAGCCCAGTAAGTTCTCAGGGTATAGCATTTCTCGCCCTCCCACTTGCAAACCTCACAGGTGTCCTCTTCTCAGTCACTTCTTATCTATCCCTTTGCCTCTGCTGAATTCTTTTTTGTGCTAAGACATAAAGAACTGCCGTACCAGGAGCTCTTCAGAGCCACCCAAAACAACACCCAATGTTTTCAGCCTGCTGCTGCTGCTAAGTCACTTCAGTCGTGTCCGACTCTGTGAGACCCCATAGACGGCAGCCCACCAGGCTCCCCCGTCCCTGGGATTCTCCAGGCAAGAACACTGGAGTGGGTTGCCATTTCCTTCTCCAATGCATGAAAGTGAAAAGTGAAAGGGAAGTTGCTCAGTCATGTCCGACTCTTAGCAACCCCATGGACTACAGCCCACTGGGCACCTCCTTCCATGGGATTTTCCAGGCAAGAGTACTGGAGCGGGTTGCCATTGCCTTCTCCGCCTAATGCATCTCAAATGGTTCTTAAGACGCATACACAAGGTAGTGTATGTCAAGGTCCCAGCACAGTGCTTGGCACACAGTAAAACTGACCGTACCTACACCTTGCAGCTCTTGGTAACTGCCCGTGCACCTGCCTCGTGCACCCCCGAATCTCTGCTTCTGCCTTCTCTGAGTCTTCTGCCAAGAACATCCTTCATGCCAAGCCTCGAATCCCTACCTAATGAAAACACACTGGATTTTCCCCTTAAAACAACGGCACAAAGATTCTTTTGCAAAATCTTAATCAAAACAGAATTTATAATGACAAAAATTGCAAGCAATGGAAATACCCGACAATAGAAGATTGATTAAAGAGAGGAAGATAATTCATACAATAGAATGTGATTCACCTGCTTAAAATGATAATGCACATCTGCATTTATTAATACAGAATGGATTACTCTGTAACAAAATAAAACATAGATCATGAAAGAATATCCATAGGATGACCATGTTTTAGAGATAAGTAGGTAGGTAGATAGGTAGGCAGATGGGTGTCAAAATATTAATAGTTGTGGCTAACTTTCTTTTGTTCAGTTTTCTTTGTGTCTTTTATCATTTTTACCCATAAATGTGCATGTCGTGTGCAATAAAATATCTCTAATACAACCCTGGAGTTAATATGTTAATATTAGTATTCATTTTCCAAAGTACAAGTCAAATTCCACAGGCTTTCCTGGTATCTCTGGCTCACAGAGAATTTCCTTTTTCCTTCTCCAGAGTCCATGCAGCCCTTTGTGCATCTCTGAAGACATTTATCACATCTTACTCTGCCTTGTGCCCTCTGCCTGCTCAAGCCAATATTCCTAGGGCGCAAAGGTAGCCTTGCTTAGTCCCTGCAGGCACCAGTCAGTGAACGCATGGCTGAATGGGCGAATGAATGGATGCATCCTTCACTCTTCAAAATTCTGGTGTGATGTGCTCTCCTTTGGAGCCTTTTCTAGACTCCTTCCCTCTTTTCTCAATGCTTTGAGCGCTGTCTCCTCTAGAACTGGCCAGTGTGACCTCTCCTCCCTGTTCTAACTCTCTCCTGTTGGATTAAGGGCAGAAGCAAGGGGGCCCAGGTGGGAGTGCACTCAACACAGTCATGATCCCAAGGGTGTCAGGAACAGCCCAGGCAGTGGGGAAGGGCTTTCCAGGAAGGGAGATACTGCATCTGATGTTTAGTGTGACTCTTGAAAGCAGAGCAAAAGAAGGTGGTGTGGATCCAGGAGCTGCTGGGCTCTATATTCACATTCTCCAAAAGGGTTTGCAGTTTTGATCGTTTCTTTTTTATTTTTTTTACTTTTGGCTGCACTGGGCCTTCATCGCTGCACACAGGCTTTCTCTAGTTGAGGCAAGTGGGGGTTACTCTCTAGTTGTGGTGGCTTCTCCTTTCAGTGGCTTCTCTTGCTCCCGAGCATGGGCTCTAGGGCATGTGGGCTTCAGTAGCTGTGGTCCATGGGCTTAGCTGTCCTGAGGCATGTGGGATCTTCCCGGACCAGGGATCGAACCCGTGCTGCCTTCATTGGCAGTCAGATTCTTAACCACTGGATCACCAGGAAAGTCTCCAATAATTTCTTTAAATGCAATATGATGACATGCTTGTTGAGTGCTACCAAAATTTCATGTTCTCCCCATATTTGCCAGCATCACGTGTCATTAGGTTAAGGCCATGTGGCCAATGGTCTGCAAGAAAAAAAAGATAGGTGCCTTCTGGCCCCTAGCCTTTAAGAACTTGTGTGGCACTTCCTCCAACCCTCTCTTCTCCACCTGCTGCAACTTGAAGGCCTTGTGCTCCCAGTTGCCCAGGCACAGGATATAGAAAGCTGCCTGACCACCACTGAACTTTGGATGACCAATTCAATGACCTTTACTGTGTCAAGCCACCTGAGATGTTAGGGTTTACTTCGGCACAGCCTAGCCCAATTCTGACTAACCCAGCACACATACTTTATCCAACCCCTGTTCCTTTTCAATAACCTTCACAAGAAGGTGACCCTGCATTTTACAAGATTAAAATTTTTTCTATTTCACTTACACAATGATAGTGGAGTTTCACTCCATGATGGATACAATAAATACATATTTGTGCTTAAAAATGGAAAAAGAAAGAAAAGTCTTCATATCTCCTGGCCAACCCAGCAGCTGCCTCTAAAAATCAGGAGAGTCTGGCTCTTAATTAAGCATTTTTCCCTGTCCTTGAGCTTAGCAAAAGGGGATCCATCCAAACTGAATCCATCACCTTCCAACGATTTCCTCTCGTGCAGGGACAACAGCATCAATTAGTCCCCAGGATGGATGTTGGTAAAACTTCGCTCCAACAAGCCTTGCTTCTCAACCTGTCTTGCTTCTAATTGTCCATTTATTTCTCTCACAAACAATGTCAATAGCCCAGATGCAGCTTTTGTGAAGCAATGTCTGCTCCCCAGGGAAGAGGGCTGCGGGAAGCAGCTGAGTGTGGCTTAAAGGTTTCCATGGTAATTATGCACCAACTACCAGAAGGCTCTGCCCGGTGAAATCCCTCGTTAGCCACCAGCCAGCTAATTAGAGGAGGCCTTTAGCACTTGCTCGCATTCTGGAACATTTGTTCCTGGTGGGTTAGGAATGGACACTCAAGGCTTTGGGCAGTCTCTTCAGCCCCAAGTCCCAGGGAAAGTCACAGGCATGAAGGGAGAGTAATTTATTCCAGGGGCCTGTGGAGCAGCAGAGCGCTGACAGCCTTTTCCTGGCTTCTGGCAAACACCAAGATGGGTTCATGGCAACCAGCCCAGGACAGAGGGGCAGGGACCATTAAGGGAGGAAGGGATCCTAACTTTCCACTCTGAGGAAGACCCAGAGAGGAGCCAAGGGCACAGGGGACAAAACACCGCCTTCGAGCAGAGTGTGGTGGGTGTATGAGCAGGGAAACACGCGGGGGCCGGGCATGTCACACAGGGCACCGAGCTCTGAAGGATCTCAGGCTTGCTTAAGTGCTCTGCTGTCGCTATCTTAAAATGTTTAAAGATTAAAAAAAAAATTTTTTTTAACTTTTTCCACTGTTGTGTTGTTTTCTGCCATTACAGCAACATGAATCAGCCATAATTATACGTATATCCCCTCTCTCTTGCGTCTCCCTCCCCTTCCCCTACCCCACCCCTCTAGGTAATAACAGAGTGCCAGGCTGAGCTCCCCATGTTATACAGAAACTTCTCACCAGCTGTCCATTTTACGCATGGTAGTGTACATGTGTTGATGCTACGTTCTCCATTCATCCCACCTTCTCCCTCCCCAACTATGTCCACAAATCCATTCTTTACATCTGCGTGTCCATTCCTTCCCAGCGAACAGGTCCATCAATACCATACTCCTACATTCCATATATATGAAGCCCAGCATTCTCGTTTTTCACTGAACCCTAGAATATTATATAGCTGGCCCCAGGTGCTCAGGCGGAAAGGTTTTCTAAGCAGGTAAACCAAGGCAACAGCTGTGGACATGGAGAAAGCCTCCATGCACTCAATTACACAGGACCCCCCTGGGCCACAAGATACTGGATCCATGAAACACTGTGTTGAATCTCAGCCAAGTATGGACACTAAGAGCTCTGACTCTAAAGTAGAAAAGACATGGGTGCAAGATCCCGCTTTGCCAGGCATTCCCCACGTGTTCTTGGGTAAGTGACCCGAACCCTCTGCATTCCAGGTTCCCCTCTATGACATGAAGATGCTACAATATTTCCTAGGGTTATAGAAAAGATTGGCACAAAATTGTTGCTGAATAAATGTTGCCAATACCCTTAATACCATCACTGATTTTATGATGATTATATTTTCATCTTCTTACTGTTACGTAGTCCCCCATTAAGTCTCCTGAGGACTGCCTGAGATATTCATGCTGCCTAGGAGCTGGTCTCTTTGGATGGGTATCCTGCAGAAGGCCAAGGGAGGCCAAAGCACTAATCCTTTCCTTCTCAAGTCTTCTCTACTCCAGTGCCTTTAGAAAGAAAGAAAGAAAGTGAAGTCATTCAGTTATGTCTGACTCTTTGCGACCCCATGTACTGTTGCCTACCACTCTCCTCCATCCATGGGATTTTCCAGGCAAGAGTATTGGAGTGGGTGGCCGTTTCCTTCTCCAGAGGATCTTCCTAATCTAGGGATCAAACCCAAGTCTCCCACATTGTAGGTAGACTCTTTACCATCTGAGCCACCAGGGAATGCCTTTCCCCTTGTGCAAATCCACTCAATGCCTCTCCTCCTCCACCCTGGCCCTAGCAATTAGCTCTACCTTTAAACTTTCAGAATTTATTTTCACCCTGTGATTGTACTAAGGAACCCACCCTAGGGGAGAGTGGCTTGCCCAGGTTCAACAGAACCACAGTCTCATCTTAGCTTTTCAGTGTTTTCCACCCCTCTCCACGACTGTGTATTTGACTGGGTAACATTGCTTCATTTCTGCCAGCCTCCAAAAAGAGCTCCACTGTGCTTTCAATTTACAGAGTCTGCTCTTTCCTTATAAATTCACTTGAATCCCCCAGGATATAGTTATCTCCAGGAAAATCAAGCACCTTTTGATTGGGGGCTGGTCAGAGTGAGACCCTGGGCTCAATGCATCAGCGGGCAGAAGGAGCTGCTTATCTTAAGCAGTGGCAGCAAACCGGGTGGGAGTCTAATTGGCAAACAGAAGGAGAAGAAGAGGCTATTAGAGCACGACCTGAACTTGGCTAGTCCTGCCGGGAAAGAGCAGCTGAGCTGTGCTTAGTCATATCAGTCGGGTCTGACTCTTTGCAACCCCATGAACTGTAGCACCCCAGGCTCCTCTCGCCGTGGGATTTCCTAGGCGAGAATTCTGGAGTGGGTTGCCATTTTCTACCCCAGGGGATCTTCCCAACCCAGGGATTGAAGCCACATCTCTTATGTCTCCTACACTGGTAGGTGGCTTCTTTGCCACTAGCGTCCCCTGGGAAGCAGCAGGGAAGGGCAGCCCCATCCAAAGGTTAGGGGAGAAGCACACGGCTACTGAGAAACGACAGCTGGTGTGTCCAGTTTCCAGAAGAACACAGGCTCTGGCATCAAAGGGAACTGGGTGTGAATCCCTCCTCTGCTGCTTACTAGCTATGTGACTCTGAGCGGTTACTCTCCCTCTCTGAACACGGTTCTTTGTGTGTGAAATGGGCATAATAATGTGTGCCTCTCAGGGCTATTGAAGTGGTTGAGCGAAATGACCCACGCACAGTAGTGTGGGCCCTGTACCGTGCTCAGTCGTGGCTGACTCTTTGTGACCCCATGGACTGCAGCCCACCAGGCTCCTCTGTCCCTGGGGATTCTCCAGGCAAGAATACTGAAGTGGTTTGCCATGTCCGCCTCCAAGGGGTCTTTCCAACTCAGGTCTCCCACATTGCAGGCAGATTCTTTACCATCTGAGCCACCAGGGAAGCCCAAGAATACTGGAGTGGGTAACCTACCCCTTCTCCAGGGGAACTTCTCAACCCAAGAATTGAACTGAGTTCTCCTGCATTGCAGGTGGATTCTTTGCCTGCAAAGAATCATCTTGTCCATCATCTTCGTGGTCACCATCATCATCATCATCTTCATCACTGGCATTGGCAAAGAGAGCTTTGATCTGTCCTCAGCCCTTCCTGATGATTAAGGAATGCAAGGGCATTGAAAGACAGTGACAGAATTCATCTGAGCCATAAAAACAACAATAAAACAGGGAGAAAAACATTTACATTTTCAGCAGCCTCACTCTGGACCAGAAGGCGTAGCTGGCACTGCCATGCGCATCTTCTCATTTCATTTCCACAACCTGTGAGGCAATTGGTACGTGTACCCTCATTTTATTGACAAAGCAGCTGAGCCCCCCCAGGTGAAGTGACTTGCCCAGAGTCACCAGCCGTGCGTATGATCAGGGGGCTCACACCAGGTCCACTCAGGTCCGGGGGCCGTGAAGGCAGCCAGGAAAGACCAACCCTGAGTCGGTGGTTTCCAGAAACCCCTGACCCCTCGGACAGGGACGAAGAGGACACAGCAAGGGAAAGTGAGTGAACAGTGGCAGGAAAATGAATCGAGGAGTGGGGAGGAGCTGCCTGCCATTAATCATCGTGAAGAATAGGTCCCAGAGAGCTGCCTTGGGCTCCACGGTGATTAATGACCTTTTTAATTTTCCTGCACATCATCCCAATTATGCAGGGCCACTGAGGGAGGTCCCACTTTCCCTGGGGAAGCAGGGAGGTCTGGGCAATGCCCTGAGCGAGGCAGAGAGGAGGGCTCTGGGGAGACCCTGAGCTGTTTTCCGAAGACCGTGGGCCTAGGGGCAGGGCTTGGAGCAGCTGCAGATCTGATCCCAGAGCTTCGCAGGACACGGGGGCTAAGGAAAGACAGAGCCCGTCTCTGGAGAGAGTGATGATGAGCACCACTCTCTGCCCTCAAACTCAGTTGCAAAAAAATAGAATCATTTTCTTACCAACTCAAACGATTTTTCTCTTTTGAGTTCCCATGCTTCCCAAATGGCTGAAGCTTAATCTTGTGCCTGAGTTGTGTCTAAGTTCCGGATGTCATGTACTGAGATCTGGGGCAACTGGTTACTTGAGATTCTCCACAAGGTGGGCAAGGATCTCCTGGTTCATCCATCATCCAGTCCAACCCTCAGTTGTCGGCCCACAGAGGCTGCTGCTAGGAAACCTCACGCTCCCATTCCCTGGCTCTCTCTTTGCTATTGTGTGCGTCGTGCGCTCAGTCGCTCAGTCCTTTTGTGACCTCACGGACTGTATCACACCTGGCTCCTCTGTCCTTGGGATTTTCCAGGCAAGAATGCTAGAGCAGGTTGCCATTTCCTTCTCTGGGGGATCTTCCTGACTCGGGAATCGAACCCGTGTCTCCTGCATTGGCAGGCAAATTCTTTATTAATGAGCCACCTGGGAAGCCCCTCTTTGTTATTACCTCTGCACCAAAGAGCAATGGGGTCTTTAAAAAGCTGCCTCTGGTCCCAGTTTCTAAGATGGACCAGACCTTTCTGAGGTTTCCAGTGCTCCAAAACGATGGTCTATTGAGAATCAAGGCATAGGGGCTGCGTCTGTGCTATGTCATTCTCTCTCTCTCAGCTCCTCTCCTTATCCCAGTCCAGGGCAAGGCACAGTGCATCAGCCATCCTCCCCTGCTTCTTAGATCATGCCAAGATAGCCAGCCTTCTAAATCATCCCTCTCCCAAAAGTTCAAACTCTCTGAACACAATAGCCAGAACCGGGAGTTTATTTCTATTTGCCAACCTGAGATATTAACTGCAATACTAAGCCTCTTTCTCTCTCTCTCTCTGTCCTCCTTTCATTTAGAGAAGTAGGGTGTAGGACAGAAGAAAAATCAGAGAACTATTGGTGAATATCTCATAAATATTCTCCTGCCACACATGCAGGAGGCTACGGAGAGGCTCAGAAGAAGGAATGAGCATGTCCTATAGGAAAATCAATAAAATTGGTCATGCAGAGAGCTGTGTTTCTTCATTACTGAGGGCACAGGCTTCAGAATCCGACAGATCTTGCTTCAGTCTGGGACCCCTGCTTCCTACTGTGTGACCTTGAGCAAGTGGCTGCTTCTCCTCCAGCCTCGAAGGCCTCATCTGTAAATGGGGGGAAGCAAACCTGCTGTGGGATCAGCTAAATGGCGCGAGCAGAAAGGCTTTGCCAAGCCCTACATCTGCACTAACCAAAAGAAGAACAGAGACAATTGGAGACGGAAGGAGAAAGAGCAGGTGAGCAGGTGAGAGAAGGGAATAAAATTTGGGGAAGAGGAACACAGAGGAGAAAGAGAAAGGATTGGAGCTTCACCAGAATTAGAAATTGCAGAGATGGGAGGAAGTAGCCAGACCAGGAATAAGTAAGGGAAGAGTGGAAGCTGGATTTGAATTGTTGCCCTGGCTGCGCTGAGCTGAGCCTCGATAGGAAATAGCTAACGCAGCGCTTCCCACACATCAGCATCACATGGATGACTTGGGGTCCTGTCAGAATGCACACTCTGAGTCAGTAGTTCGGGGTTGGTGGCAGGGGGACTGTCAAACTAGCTCCGCAGGATGCTGGTGTCGCTGGTCTGTGGACCATTCTCAGCTAGTGGGGGGCTCTCAGTCTCCTGGATGAGATGGCGTCACTCCAGATGTTTGAGGGGGCCCTGTTCATTCTGCATCCTGGAAGGGGGGGTGGAATTCCTTTTCCTTCCCCTGCGGTAATCCTCACTAATGTCTTGGTGACCTGCACATCCAGTTTTTGTCAATTTATTAATCAGGGAGACATCAAGAAATCCTGTGTGTTGTTTAAGCTTCAGGAGGGACTGACTGAGCGGCAGGGAGCGGGCTTTCATATCTCCAGGATCTGGAACAACCGTTAGCTTTTATCTTCCTCTCTTTTGGTGACTTTGGCAGAACAGTTGGAGAGTAGTCACTGGCCCTGCCCATGTATTTCCTGTTTTTCCAGGCTTTACCAGTCAACACGCATATACTGCTACCGTAGAAACAAAAATATCTGACTGCCTAAAATCAAACTCCTTAGAGCATCCTTCAAGGCCCAAACCATCCAGCATCCGCCGCCTTTGTTTTACCTCTTGTTGGCTCTTTGCCCCTCACTAGGTGCCAGCTGTACCTGCTCCCTTCTGTTCCTCTAAGGCAGGGTTTTTCAAACCTGGCTGCACTTTACAATCACCAGGGCAGGGAGTCATTTTTTTTAATCTAAAAAACAAAGGATACAAATGAACATATTTACAAAACAGAAGTAGAGTCATAGATGAAGAAAACAAACTTATGGTTGCCAGGGTGTAAGAAGGGAGGGAGGGATAAATTAGAAGCCTGAGATTGACACGTATACACTGCTGTATATAAAGTAGAAGTAACGAGAGCCTATTGTAAAGCACGGGCAATTCTACTCAATACTCTGTAATGGCTTACCTGGGAAAATAATCTAAAAAAGAATGGATACCTGTATATATGTAAGTGATTCTCTTTGCTGTACATCTGAAACCAACACCACACTGTAAATCAACTCTACTCCAATAAAAGTTTTTTTAAGAAAATGAAAAAATAAGAAGTTCCAATGGGCAGCCCATGTTGAGAACTGCCTCTCTGAAGTTCAAAAGAATTCTGCCCTCACTTTCTTTCTCCTTTTTCTCTGTCTCCAATCCTTTGTTCACTGGCCCCCTCCCATCTATCAGATTTCAGCCCCAATGACTCCTCTTCAGTGAAGCATTCCACAGACACCTCATATCTTATTGAAAGCCATCATTTGTCTTACATCCTTTCTAGAACTTGTCACGATCTATAATTCGCCTATTAACTCACATGTTTGTTTTGTTCTTTGTTCTCTTCACCAAAACTTTAGCCCTGAGATGCCAAGAACCTCGCCTGGTTGTATTGCTACCATAGACAGTGCTTAACACAGCGTTTGACTTGTAGTCAGGGTTAAATACATAGTTGATGAATAAATAAAAGGTCAAGAAGACTTTGCAGAACCTTCCATGCAAGATGCTCAATTGTGACTTAGTTTCCTGCTTGTCACCTAGAGTCCCTCTAAGTGAGGAAGGGCTAAGCCTTCAGAAAGACATTTCCCATGTGACTGTATCCCTATCCTTACTTCCCAGTCTCTCTCCTTAATCAGTAATGACCTCTCTCTGGGGACTCCTCTGCCAAGCCTTTCAACTCAATCTCCCTAACCTGTGCTCTTTGGAAGCCACACACCTCTCAAAAGGAGGACAAAATTTGATCTTTCAGCGTGTCCCTACTCTTGTATCTTGCACACTGTGGAACTCGATCATTCCTTCAGGTCACTCGAGGATCCTGTCTGCTGAACTTTGTATCTCCAAATGAGGAGAGGTGGTGCTGGACCCAAGGAGAAGAGAAAGTTGAGGATGCTCCAATTCTTATTCAGTCTCACCACCAGCAGTAGATTTTCTTCTTAGTTCCCTGGGAAGCTTGCACCCTTACCAAATCCAAAATACAGGACTTCCCTGGTGCTCCAGTGGCTAAGAATCCACCTGCCAATGTGGAAGGCACAGGTTCAATTCCTAGTCCTACATGTCATGTAGCAAGTGAGCCCGTGTGCCACAACCACTGAAGCCTGTGGACCTAGAGCCCAGTTCAGTTCAGTTCAGTTCAGTCACTCAGTCATGTTTGACTCTGCTATCCCATGCATTGCAGCTCGCCAGGCCTCCTTTTACATCACCAGCTCCTGGAGTTTACTCAAACTCACGTCCACTGTATCCGTGATGCCATCCAACCATCTCATCCTCTGTCATCCCCCTCTTCTCCTGCCTTCAATCTTTTCCAGCATAAGCCTTTTTAAATGAGTCAGTTCTTTCAATCAGGTGGCCAAAGTGTTGGAATTTCAGCTTCAACATCAGTCCTTCCAATGAACACTCAGGACTGATCTCCTTTAGGATGGACTGGTTGGATCTCCTTGCAGTCCAAGGGACTCTCAAGAATCTTCTCCAACACCACAGTTCAAAAGTATCAGTTCTTCAGCACTCAGCTTTCTTTGTGGTCCAACTCTCACACCCACACATGACCACTGAAAAAACCATAGCTTTGACTAGATAGACCTTTGTTGGCAAAGTAATGTCTCTGCTTTCTAATATGCTGTCTAGTTTGCTCATAACTTTTCTTCCAAGGAGAAAGTTTCTTTTAATTTCAGGGCTGCAGTCACCAGCTACAGTGATTTTGGAGCCCAAAAATATAAAGTCTGTCACTGTTTCCACTGTTTCCCCATCTATTTGCAATGAAGAGATAGGACCAGATGCCATGATCTTAGTTTTCTGAATGCTGAGCTTGAAGCCAGCTTTTTCACTCTTCTCTTTCACATTCATCAAGGGGCTCTTTAGTTCTTCTTCACTTTTTGCTGTAAGGGTGGTGTCATCTGCATACCTGAGGTTATTGATATTTCTCCCAGCCATCTTGATTCCAGCTTGTGCTTCCTCCAGCCCAGCGTTTCTCATGATGTACTCTGCATAGAAGTTAAATAAGCAGGGTGACAATATACAGCCTTGATGCACTCCTTTCCTGATTTGGAACCAGTCTGTTGTTCCATGTCCAGTTCTAACTGTTGCTTCCTGACTTGCATACAGATTTCTCAAGAGGTAGGTCAGGTGGTCTGGTATTCCCATCTCTTTCAAAATTTTCCACAGTTGATTGTGATCCACACAGTCAAAGGCTTTGGCATAGTCAATAAAGCAGAAATAGATGTTTTTCTGGAGCTATCTGGCTTTTTCAATGATCCAAGAGATGTTGGCAATTTGATCTTTGGTTCCTCTTGCTAGCATGTGAGATGAATGCAACTGTGCGGTAGTTTGAGCATTCTTTGGCATTGCCTTTCTTTGGGATTAGAATGAAAACTGACCTTTTCCAGTCCTGTGGCCACTGCTGAATTTTCCAAATTTGCTGGCATATTGAGTGCAGCACTTTCACAGCATCATCTTTCAAGATCTGAAATAGCTCAACTGAAATTTCATCACCTCCACTAGCTTTGTTCACAGTGATGCTTCCTAAGGCCCATTTGACTTTGCATTCCAAGATGTCTGGTGTGAGTGATCACACCATTGTGCTTATCTGGGTCATGAAGATCTTTTTTGTACAGTTCTTCTGTGTATTCTTGCCACCTCTTCTTAATATCTCCTGCTTCTGTTAGGTCCATATCATTTCTGTCCTTTATTGAGCCCATCTTTGCATGAAAAGTTCCCTGGCATCTCTAATTTTCTTGAAGAGATCTCTCATCTTTCCCATTCTGTTGTTTTCCTCTATTTCTTTGCATTGATCACTGAGGAAAGCTTTCTTATCTCTCCTTACTATTCTTAGGAACTCCGCATTCAAATGGATATATCTTTCCTTTTCTCCTTTGCTTTTCCCTTCTCTTCTTTTCACAGCTATTTGTAAGGCCTCCTCAAACAAGCATTTTGCCTCTTTGAATTTCTTTTTCTTGGGGATGGTCTTGATCACTGCCTTCTGTACGATGTCATGAACCTCCGTCCATAATTTTTCAGGCCTTCTGTCTATCAGGTCTAATCCCTTGAGTCTATTTCTCACTTCCACTGTACACTTGTAAGGGGTTTGACTTATGTCATACCTGAATGGTCTAGTGGTTTGCCCTACTTTCTTCAGTTTAAGTCTGAATTTGGCAGCCAATGCTTTGCAATAAGAGAAGTCACCACAATGAAAAACCCAGGCACCACAGTGAAGAGTAGTCACTGCTCACCACAACTCGAGGAAGCCTAAGTGCAGGGCAAAGCCCCAGGGCAGTCAAAGATAACCACACACATTTTTCCCACGGCAATGCAGTAATAGTTTTGCATGAGGCAATTATAACTTCCCTACAACCGTAAGTAGAATAAAATGACAATTGTCCCTTCCTTCACTAAGCAATGGGATCCCCTGATGACTCAGATGGTGAAGAATCCACTTGCAGTGCAGAAAACCCAGGTTCTATCCCTGGGTCAGGATGATCCCCTGGAGAAGAGAGTGGAAACCCACTCCAGTAATCTTGCCTGGGAAATCTCTTGGACAGCAAAGCCTGGTAGGCTACAGTTCATGGGATCACAGTCGGACAGGACTGAGTAACATTATCACTAAGCAATAACTCCATCCTTATTATCCTAGGGACCATTCACCTGTGAGCTAGGATTGCATTATCAGAGACACCACAGGCTGTGCATTTTTATTTCTTACCCTTCTAGGGAAAGAGGGGGACATCCTTAAATCTTCCACCTGTGGCTTCTGCGTTCATCCTATCAATTTGATATAGCAATGTTTCTTGAACTTTCCATGTTTTCCCTTTCCCAACATGAGAAAAACAATATGCTCTGGTAGAGCTCTGTTCCCAGAAGAAATGACTGGCTGTCACAAGAAGAAAATCATCTTCAGAGTATGACCTGATAGCCATGAAGTTCCAGGCAGAGTTATCTGGTCCATCAAAAAATCCACTCAGTTTTTTGTTTGTTTGTTTGTTTTTAAAGTGGCAGCTATTCTTACTACCGCTGCTGCTTCTGCTTTTGCTACCATGATCAGTTGTTTTCCTAGCACCTAAAGAAAGGCTTAAGATACATCAGTCATTTGATGCAAGCTTGTTGGATAAATAAGTGAATGAAAGATAAAGGGAGAATTTCTCATAAAATTGTGCTGTAGCTCTCCGCCATTTCACAGCTGGTATCAGGGCATCTCCCTAAACGGTATTCCTGAACTCTGAGTCCTGGCACTCTACTGGTAATTTCCAAGCAACATGCTTTCTCAGCCTTTTGAGCTCAGGGATGCAAACAGTCAGTCCTATTGCCTGGGAGGATATTTACACAAGCCCACAGCCATTAAAGGAGGACTCCAAAATATATTTGCAGACATCAAACTGCTGGTATGGATAACTATTAATAAATGCTGAATTGAGACTCGATAGAGTCCCAAAAGGCCAATTCTCTCAACATGGCATTTTTCGAGAATAAAGATAAGGTACACCAGCATTCAAAATTTCACGTTCACATGTTCAGGATGGAGAAGAATCATTCAGTTGTAGCCTGAGCAGAAGAGCAATGGTGTTTATCACTGGAAGAAGCTCCCAGACAAAGGCATTCTTTTCTGATTGAACAAACAAGAGAAAATACATTTTTGGCAAATGTGGAGGGTTGGTCCAACTCACCCTTTAAAAAAAAGAGTTTGCAACTCCTGTTTTCATTCTGACTTGGAAAGGGAAGTGATGTCAAATCAAGAGGGAAAACAAGCAATTGCTTTTATTAACTGAGTCGTTACCATGCAACAGGCACTCTGCCAAAAACATTACGTTCATTATCCTGATTACATTAAATTCTTTGGTGTTTTCAGAGAAGTGGAACTATGCAAAGATCCCCCAACATGGAACTGAAACTTGGGTTTGAAGCTCAGGTCTGCCTGACCCCTAGAAGCCATCCTCTAACCTGCTTCATCTTGGGACTTGGAGGGGATGAGCCTCTATTTTACAGAGAAAACGTTTTTATTCAAGTCATGAACATAGGAAGCTATTGTCACTGAGCTCTGATTTAGTCCCATTTCATAAAACCAGTCTCATCCAACAACAGCAGCATGAGAGAAAAAGGAAAGAAGAAAAAAACCTGCCATGCAGCCATTTTTTTTCCTTAAATGGCTCTAGAACGAGAAATGAGATCAAAAAACTTTTGACCCACACTCTAAGTATTTCTTACCCTTCTAGACAGAGGTGTGATATTTCCAAATCTCGCACCTGTGTCATTGTTGTTGTTGTCATTGTCTAGTTGCTAAACTATGTCTGACTCTTTGCAACCTCATGGACTGTAGCCCACCAGGCTCCTCTGTCCATGGGGTTTCCCAGGCAAGCAAACTGGAGTCGGTTGCCATTTCCTTCTGCAGGGGATCCTGCCAACCCAAGGATCTAACTGCGTCTCCTGCATTAGTAGGTGGATCCTTTACCTCTGAGCCACCTGGAAAGCCCTAAGTATAGTCTCTTGTTAAACAAAACTACAGAAAGCTCCTGCAGAAGTAGAATAAAAATCAAGATTAAGCCAAGCAGAGATTTGAAAACAACTAAAGATCAATAAGAAAAAAATTGCATATATCTCTAGGAATGTGTATTTCTCATTAATTCAGCAAAGATTTATTGTTTCCTATGCTGTGCCTACTCTAGGTATTTAGGACTCATCAGTAAATAAAACAGATTAAAATTATGTCTTTAGGAAGCTTATACTCCAGCAGAGGGTCATAAGCTATCAAAAAATTAAAACAAAAAAAATTATATACTAAGATAAAAGGTGATACATAATACATTATAAAATAAGAAATAAGGAGACTTAGCAGGGGAAGTGGACAATATTTGAGCAAATACTTGAAGTCAGTGAGGGGACAAACCATGAAGGTATCTGGGGAAAGAGTGTTCCATTCAGAAACAGCAAGTGCAAAGGCCCTGAGGCAGAAACGTGGCTGGATATAATGAAGAATAGCAAGGAGACAGGTGTAGCTGGAATGAAATAAGCAAAGTGAAAAAGGACAGATGATATTAATCCAATAGCTCATGAGGACAAAATGATGCAGGGTCTTAGAAGCTGTTATGAGCACTGCAGATTTTACTCTGTAGTAAAAGTGGTGAGACACTGGCGAGTTTTCAGTAGAAGAGTGATCATGACCTGATGTATGTCAACAACTCAGTAGAGGACCACTTAGGAGACTGTATAGATGATCAGACCATACTGGGGAGACTTGCTGGGGCTTGAAGCAGTGTAGTCAGCAGAGCTGGTAAGAGGTGCTCGGATTCTGCATAGATACTACAACCAGCAGGATTCCTGATGGTTTCTAAGCAATGTGAGAGACTGGGAGAAATATCAATGCTTCCCTCACCCTCAGGGTCTGTGTGCTTTAGAATATTGCTTCATGATAGAATGATGTCATCATGATCTGTGAAACATGTAAAAATTAATCATCTGAGATATGAAGATGTAACTAATTTTTTCAGTAAGTTTTATTCATAAGGTATTTAATCCTGTCCTTTAAAACTTTTTGCAAAATTTAATGATGAGAGTTCCTCAATAGAAGAGATCAGGACTGAATGTATACAATTCATATATACATATGAATAATATACTACGTGTATATTATATATAGACTACAAGGCTTCCCAAGTGGCACTACGGCAAAGAATCTGCCTCCCAACGCAAGAGACATAAGAGATGCAGGTTCAACTCCTGGGTCAGGAAGATCCCCTGGAGAAGGAAATCGCAACTCACTCCAGTATCTTGCCTGAAGAATTCCATGGACAGAGGAGCCTGTCAGGCTACAGATCATAGGGTCACAAAGAGTCAGGCACGATAGAAGTGACTTAGCATGCACAAGTATATGCTATATATAGGTTTTCCTGATGGCTCAGACAGTAAGGAATCAGCCTGCAATGCAGGAGACTCGGATACCATCTCTGGGTTGGGAGGATCCCCTGGATAAGGGCATGGCAATCCACACCAGTATTCTTGCTTGAAGAATTCCAAGGACATAGGAGGCTGACAGGCTACAGTCCATGTGGTTGCAAAGAGTCAGATATGACTGAGCAGCTTTCACTTCACATATACTATGTGTGTTTGTTGCTCAGTTGTGTCTGACTGTTTGTGAGCCCACGGACTGTAGCCTGCCAGGCTCCTCTATCCTCGGGATTCCCCAGGAAAGAATACTGGAATAGATTGTCATTCTCTTCTTCAGGGGATCTTCCCAATCCCAGGATCAAACTCAAGTCTTCCATATTACAGGCAGATTCTTTACAATCTGAGCCATCAGGGAAGCCTTATGTATACTATGTGTATTTGTGTGTGTGTGTGTGTGCACAAATTTCTCAAAATTTTGGTCTGAGATGCTGGAGAAATGGATTGCCATTAACTGAGATGAAGATGATCACAAGTCAAGCAGTTTTAGAGAGAATGTCAAGAAGTTGGTGCATGTTAAGCTTGAGATCCCTACTCAACATCTGGATGAACAGGTTGAGTGTGCATTCAGATACAAGAATCTGCATTCAGCACACAGGTGTAAATGCACAAGGAATCCAGGCCTCGCCTCTCGTTTTTCCCTTTCCTGTGGCTTTAAATAACATGTACATGCTGCTGAAGCCAAAAACTATAGCTCTAGTTCAGACTGTATGTTGATGCCAGATTCATATATTCGATGATGAGAATGTATGAGTAGCAACTGACATGGTCAAGCAGAACTCTTCATTTCTGCCTCCAATCTAATTCTTTGTTCATCCTCCCCAGCTCCTAAAATGATATCACCATCTCTCTGTTTCTCAAGCCGAAAATTTTACAATCTTCTTCATCCTTCTTCTTCCCTTACTTTTCACATCTGATCCAATTGTAGGCAATTATATTTCATTCTACCTCCAAAATGTGCACCAAAATTGTCCAACTTTCTCTCTCTCTACTGCACACTTCTAATCCAAACAAACTATCTCCAACCTGGGATATAGCAATGCTCTCCTGTCTTCTCTATTGTTTTGTTCTCAGTTGCACAACCCACAGTCTATCCTTCGCAGAGCCATCACCGAGCTCCTCCAGAAACACAAGCGTTTAACCTCCCCTCATGCATGAAATTTTGTTAAGCTCCAAAATCACTGCAGATGGTGATTGCAGCCATGAAATTAAAAGAAACTTGCTCCTTGGAAGAAAAGTTATGACCAGCCTAGACAGCGTATTAAAAAGCAGAGATATTCCTTTGTCAACAAAGGTCTGTCTAGTCGAAGCTGTGGTTTTTCCAGTAGTCATGTATGAATGTGAGAGTTGGACTATAAAGAAAGCTGAGTGCCAAAGAATTGATGGTTTTGAACTGTGATGTTGGAGAAGACTCTTAACTGCAAGGAGATCCAACTAGTCCATCCTAAAGGAAACCAGTCCTGGGTATTCATTGGAAGAACTGATGTTGAAGCTGAAACTCCAATACTTTGGCCACCTGATGTGAAGAGCTGACTCATTTGACTTATGCTGGGAAAGACTGAGGGCAGGAGAAGAAGGGGATGACAGAGGATGAGATGGTTAGATGGCATCACCAACTCAATGGACATGAGTTTGAGTAAACTCCGGGAGTTGGTGATGGACAGGGAGGCCTGGAGTCCTGTGGTTCATGGGATCGCAGAGTCGGACATGACTGAGTGACCGAACTGGACTGAGCAACTGAACTGAACTGAACCGAACTGAACATGCATAAAAGTCCTTCAGTGACTCCCATGGGTTTAAAATACATGCGGTCTCCTTAGCATGCTCTGAAGACCCCTGCACGAGCAGGTTCCTCTTACCTCTCCAAACTAAGTCCAAGTCAGAACCTTCCAGTAGGATCCAGACATACAGGAGCTCTTCTGCTCCGTGGGGTCTCTGATCTTCATCCACTTCAAAGAGTTTATGTATACTCTTCCCTCGACCAGGAATATTCCACCCACCGATCTCTGTTTGACCTTGTTTCTTCTCATTATTCAGATCTTAACTCAACGTCATCTCTTCAGAATATTTTCTCTATTTGAGCCAAAGCTAACCTCCCCTTTCATAGTGATCTACTACATCTCTCCAGTTGTAGAATTTATCACTATCTCAAAATGGACCTAGTTAATTTTTAGCCGGCTTGTATATTATCTGCCCTTCTCCACATGAGCTTCAGTTCCATGATGTCTTGATCAGCACTGCACTCTCAGTTCCTAATCAGCCCTTGGCACATACTAGACATGGCAGAAATGTCTAGTCAATGAGTCAACTTTAGGAAAAAAAAATGATGTATTGGGCACATATTACAGGTCCATGCAGGTCATGTAATTTTTGAAAGATTCTTCAAAATGAAGGATCAAGTGATAAGACCATTTTCCAAACTACATTCACAGCATCTCTTCAATTAAAGAAAACTTAGACAGCTACTCCCGGAGAAGGCACCCCGCTCCAGTGTCCTTGCCTGGAGAATCCCAGGGACGGGGGAGCCTGGTGGGCTGCAGTCTGTGCGGTCACACAGAGTTGGACACGACTGAAGCGATTTAGCAGCAGCAGACAGCTACTCCACAAGAACTGTGTCACTCATGGGGTGGTGGTAGTCTGATTTAGTTGCTAAGTTGTGTCCAACTCTTGCAACCCCATGGATTATAGCTCACCAGGCTCTTCTGTCCATGGGATTTCCCAGGTAAGAATACTGGAGTGGGTAGCCATCCCTTTTCCAGGGGTCTTCCCAACATAGGGATCAAACCTTGGTCTCCTGCATTGCAGGCAGATTCTTTACCAACTGAGCTGCCAGGGAAGCCCCTGTGTCACTCATGGGGTAATCGCTAACTGAATCATAGGCCAGCATCAGGAAGGGTCTATCAGAAAAATCAGCTTTCAATTGCCGTCTATGGGGTTGCACAGAGCTGGACATGACTGAAGTGACTTAGCAGCAGCAGCAGCTTTCTCTCTAAACATATGTTAAAAGCAATCTTTTAAGTGCCGGCAAATACCGCTGGACCAGATGGAGCTGGATCCTAACAAAAAATTTTAGTGACACTGAGCTTCCACTACCATGAACATATTACAAAACTATGGTATATTACAACCTGACCCAATTCAGGCTTCTAACAGATGTTGAAATGCAGATGGTTCTTCATTCCTGCTTCCTATTGTAAAGCACCCCCTTGTAAGGCCTCACTCTGAGCTCACAAGTAATTGTGATCAAGTTATTAAGGAATTGCTCTTTTCAAGAATAACTGCATGTTGAGAGAATTTTGAAGGCCAAAATACAATAAGTTATACAAAAATGTCCACAAACTGTTACCCAGAGAAAGGTATAGTAAAACAGAGAGAGTCTACTTTTCATCAGTCAGATTAACAAAAGTAAGAAAAGACTGATAATATCTAGTGCTACTGTGTATATGGAGAAACAAGCATTCCTATATTCCTCTTGGCAGTCTTAATTGCTCTTTGGGAATTAGTCTGGCAATAGCTGTCATAATAAAAATGCATAGCCTCTTTACGTAGCAATCTCAGTTGAGGATAATCCACTTTACAAAAATAAAAGTAACTACAAAAACATGGAGCTACTTTTACCAAAAATGCTTGCTCTTTGGAAGAAAAGCTATGACAAACCTAGACAGCATGTTAAAAAGCAGAGACATTACTTTGCCAACAAATGTCTGTATAGTAAAAGCTATGGTTTTTCCAGTAGTCATGTATGGATTTATGCATTGGACAAGAAAGGCTGAGCCCGAAGAATCAATGCTTTTGAACTGTGGTGTTGGAGAAGACTCTTGAGAGTCCCTTGGACTGCAAAGAGATCAAACCAGTCAATCCTAAAGGAAATCAGTTCTGAATATTCATTGGAAGGACTGATGCTGAAGCTCCAATATTTTGGCCACCTGATACGAAGAACTGACTGACTAGAAAAGACCCTGATGATGGGAAAAATTGAAGGCAGGAGAAGAAGGGGACAACAGAGGATGAGATGATTGGATGGCATCACCAACTAAATGGGCATGAGTTTGAGCAAGCTCAGGGAGTTGGTGATGGACAGGGAGCCTGGGGTGCTGCATGGGGTCGCAAAGAGTTGGACATCACTGAGCAACTGAACAACAGCAACAACAACAACAACAACATGAGCATATCTATTGCAGCATTGTTTAGTGTCAAGCATATGGACGTAAATACCCTGGACACATCCTAAATGTCAATCAGTAGAAGATAGTTGAATTCATGATGTAAAATCAAACTGTGAAATACTATGTGGTTATTTTAAAAGTTGTGTTGATCTAATTGTGTACATGCAGGAATTTCTGGTGCAATAAATGAAAAAAAGCAAGGTACAGGTTAGTGTACATAATATGATCTAAGTTTAACAACAAAAAAAAAAGTTCTACAAATGTATACGTATTTACAAATGTATACGTATTTATAAATGTTTTATGAGCTTGAATCAAGCTGTGTCAAGACATAAACTAGATAGCCAGTGTTGTTTTCTCTAGAGTTGGAGAGGAAGTCAGAAGAAGTGAGGGAAGAAATTAATGACTTCTTTTTTCAACTTCTTCAAATTTTTTGTCTAGTTACAACAGGTATGCAATTTTTTTGAGATTTACAAGAAATCTAATAAGTAGTAGAGAAGGAAAATACCAAAAGATCAAAGATGATCTTTAAGCCCAAAGGAATGAATCATGATGGTGGAATTTTAGACACTGACAAGAGTTTCTGCATCAGAGGAGTCAGGGAAAGAGAGGAGAGACTCGCCCTTTAGTCAGGGGTCTGGAAACTTGCCTTCCCCTCCCCTAATCCTGCTGTGTGAGTAAGGAGACCAAAGTTATGCTGATCAGAATGGATATGAGGCAAGCAGCTGATTAAATGGGCCCCAGTAATTGATTTGCAGGAAGCAGAGGCCTTTCTTGTGCAGGTGTTCAGGCTGCCTGGGGAACCTGAGCAACGCCTTTGCAAGGAGCGC
This sequence comes from Procapra przewalskii, assembly GCA_006410515.1. Classification (NCBI taxonomy): domain Eukaryota; kingdom Metazoa; phylum Chordata; class Mammalia; order Artiodactyla; family Bovidae; genus Procapra; species Procapra przewalskii. The sequence continues at coordinate 20,263,751 of SJYF01000056.1, forward strand.
TTTGATGTGTGGCTCCCCTTTAGACCAGGAAGGAGGCATCACACATCTGGCTTGACACCATTGCCTCTGCTGACCCCTGAGAAGCCCAGTCCTGCAAACCAGCAGGGAGGCACTCTGCTGAGCGGGGTCATCACCTCTGGGCCAGATTACCTTCTTGGGAATCTCAGGGTGGGAGGGTCTCAGCAGTGCCTTGCGCAAGAAATGAGGAAGAAGGATAGAAAACTTCACCTGACCCTTGAGTTGACAAGACTCTAGGGCAAAAGGTCACCGGCTGTACAGGTCTGAATATGCCGAATAATCAGACCTTTATCAGAATAGCCACACTCAAGGATTTGAGAAACTGAGAGCCTAACCTGAAATGCCTGCCTACACAGGCAACTATATTGGATTTATTTCACACTGCAAGTTTGCTCCCAAGAACTGCGCTCCTACCCAGTTCTGCTAAAGCAAATGACAGTTTCTTTGGACAGTATTGTTTTCTTGCAACTGATATGGCTCCAAGGGAGATGTCATCTGCAAGGGAGTTACTCCATCTCCATGTACCTCGGTTTCCTCATCTATATGATGGAAATAATAACAGCTCCTATCTCATGGCATGGTTGTAAGAATAAACCAGATTAATAGTTAACAGCAATTATCTTCCCATTTAAAAAAATAGCTAGACAGCACTATTTCTAGCATACGGCACTATATAAACTCTTGCTGTTATTAGTAGAGGTAGTAATATTAAGGTGTGATTGCTGATTAGTTTCTCTTGCAGAGGTTTGTTTAAATTGAGATGTGTACTAGGGGCCCCTTGGTGGCACTAGTGGTAAAGAACTCTCCTGCCAATGCAGGAGACGTAAGAGACACGGGTTTGATCCCTGGGTCAGGAAGATCCCCTGGAGGAGAACATGGCAATCCACCCCAGTGTTCTTGCCTGGAGAATGCCATAGACTAAAGGACCTGGCGGGCTACAACCCAGGGGATTGCAAAGAGTCAGATATGACTGAAGTGACCGAGCATGGACACAGTGACCCCTATGTCTCTGGCATAACAGTTGCAGAATGTAATAATCACTGGTCCTGTGGGCGTCACAGAGGCCAACACTCTATGTTGTACCTGTTTTTATGCTCATGCAACCCTGAGGGGTCAGGGTGGCGCTCATCTTCACTTTTTTCTGAGCATCAGATAATTGAATTGAGTTGGATCTCATCACCCAAGGCTTCCAAGCCAGTAGGAGCAAAGCTGAGATTCTCACTACAATCTTGCCAACTCTGGACACCCAGCTCTACCCACCATGCACTGCAGGTGCAGGTCAGCAGCATCCCTGATACAGAGGTTCCCACATCTGGCTTCACTAGACTTCCTCATTCCTACCCAACATACATACTGAATCAGAATCTCAAGAGTGGGCCCAGAAACATACATTATTGACAAGCTTCTTACGTAACTCCTATGTAGTTATCCCACTGCTTGAATGTATGAGATATCTCTGACTCAGCAATTCCACCCCTGGGCATATATTTGGACAAAACTACAGTTCAAAAAAAGATACATCCATCAATAAGTTCATAGCAGCACTGTTCACAATGGCCAAGACATGTAAGCAACCTAAATCTCCATCTACAGATGAATGGATAAAGAAGATGTAGTATACACTCACAGAGAGATACACACACAAAAGAATACTACTCGGCCTTACAAAATAATGAAAAAATGCGATTTGCAGCAACGTGGATGGACCTAGAGATTATCATACTAAGTGAAGTATTAATAAGACAGAAAGGGAAAGACAAATGCCACATATCACTTATATGTGGAATCTAAAATATGAACCAGATGAACTTAGCTATGAAACAGAAGCAGACTCACAGACACAGAGAACAGACTATGGTTATCAAAGTGGGGAGGGATGGACTGGGAGTTTGGGGTTAGCAGATGGAAAGGATGCTCTACAGGGTGGATAAACAGTAAGGTCCTACTGTTTAGCACAGGGAAGTATCTTCAACATCCTGTGATAAACCATAATGGAAAAGAATATGAAAACATATATATATATATATATATATATGCACATATATGACTGAATCACTGCTGTTGCTAAGTCACTTCAGTTGTGTCCAACTCTGTGCAATCCCATAGACAGCCTCCCACTAGGCTCCCCCATCCCTGACATTCTCCAGACAAGGACACTAGAGTGGGTTACCATTTCCTTCTCCAATGCATGAAAGTGAAAAGTGAAAGTGAAGTTGCTCAGTCATGTCCTACTCTAGCAACCGCATGGACTGCAGCCCACCAGGCTCCTCTGTCCATGGGATTTTCCAAGCAAAAGCACTGGAGTGGGGTGCCATTGCCTTCTCGTGCTGTACCACAAAAATGAACACAACATTGTAAATCAGCTATACAATCCTCAAATAGGATTTGATTTTCTCTTTAACCCACTGGCGAGCCCCTAAGGGAACAAATCTCTTTATACCTAGATGAGACAATTTCAAGACTTCCCTGGTGACTCAGACAGTAAACAATCCGCCTGCAATGCAGGAGACCCAGGTTTGATCCCTGGTCGTGAAGATGCCCTGGAGAAGGGAATGGCAACCCACTCCAATATTCTTGCTTGGAGAATCCCATGCACAGAGGAGCCTGGTGGGCTATAGTCTAAGGGGTCATAAAGGATTGGACATGATCGAGCAACTAACACTTTCACTTTCAAACCCTTTCATCTGACTTAAGTTATCGTAAGCTGAGTCTAAATCCCTATAAGAAAAGCTATCTTGACTCCTACATCTTACTTTAAACATCTGGGGCTCCAAACCTTCCCAATGCCTAGAAAACCTTTTCTATCCTCCCACTCTCCCGGCTTCAGTATTCAGTATCCACAGTAGCCTCAGGCTGCCTCATCTATTAAATGACCTACAGTTACGAACAATGGAAAGATAAATCTGTTTCATTCAATTGGAAACATTTACCCAATGAGTCTGAGTCGTCAAAGCCTCAGAAATTTTGACACGGTCATTAATTTTGTTCAACTTTATTTGTTAATCATAAAAACCAGGGACTACACAAGCTCTGAAAGCTCTGCCTTTTACTTGAAGATGTATTTGTTGGAAAGGAGTGCTGAAATGAGCATTTCCTTCCACACAAGGATTCTTAAAGTCATTACAGGAAACGAAGTAAAAGAAGAGCTCGGGTATATATTATTCCATTAGAGTCCTATTTATTGAGCACCTGTCGTGTGAAAGTCACACCCCAGGGTCAAGCAAGAGATGCTGAAACAGATGTCCGTTTTGGCATGAAGACGCTTTCACCTGGGAGGGCTGAGAAGCAGAAGAGCTATAACACAAGGCAGGATATGGGACGTGTTATGAGACAGCAAATTGAGCACTGAGCATTTTTGCCCTTCTAGAACCTGTTTCCGCTTCTTTGAGTAACAGTACCTGAGTTTTACTTTACAGAACTACTCATAACCCATTGTGACTTCATATGGCATGGGACTGGTTGACCTCAACGTCCATCTTCAGCTTTGACCAATCAGAATATTCCGTCCTTCTGGCCACAGTGATTGGTTCAAGAATGGGCATGTGACTCAGATTGGTCCAATGAGATTTAAACCCAGGGTCTTATTGGAATAATATAAAAACGAGTTTCTTTCCCCTGCAGTTGTTGAACTGGGGAAATATCAATCTGAAGCTGCCAGTACCCATGCCCAGTGCCCTTCTGGTAAGTGCTTTCCTGAAAGCAAAGACAATGAAATACAAAAGACAGAGCCCAGATGGCATTGTTTGAGCTCCTGGATTCATCTGTACCTGAAGATTAGAAACGCTATATGTGAAGAATTTTGGGCTTCAGTTCCTTGGAGTTCAGTGTCTGTCACTAACTGCTAAGAACCAAATACAGTGAGATATGTTTGAAGCATAGCCAGTGTTCAGAGGCTGCACCCAGGTGGAAGCATAGAGAAACCACTATTTCTTGAGGCAGTAGCTCCAGAACAGGGGCAAGCTGGGGCTGGTGTGGTGAAGGGCAAGGGTCTAACCACCACTCTGGGCACCTTTGGGTGGATGTCTTGCAACAGCAGCCCCCATCTAGCAGCCAACCCCAAATCATTCCAACTCCATGATGGCACTTATTCCAAATAAGTTTTCAGCGGTGGAAGTCATATCTTTTCCTTCCTTTTCACTGGGCATCTATGTACACAGAAGGTGCTTAATTAGTGCTTCCTGCATTATGTATTATGATGTATCACATTCTTGATTAATTGACTCTCAGAAGACAGGTATTCAATGGCTATCAAACATAAACAGACATTTCTCCAAAGAAGACATGCAGATGGCCCCCAAACACATGAAAGACACTCCACATCACTCATTATTAAAGAAATGCAAATCGAAACTGCAGTGATGCAAATACAAAGCTACTACCTCACACCAGCAGGAATGAGCACCAAGTCCAACTCTTTGCGACCCCATGGACAATAGCCCACCAGGTTCCCCTGATCATAGGATTCTCTAGGCAAGAGTACTGGAGTGAGTCGCCATTTCCTTCTCCAGGTGATCTTTCTGACCCAGGGATCAAACCCGCATCTCTTATGACTCCTGCAGCGGCAGGCAAGTTTAACACCACCCAATCAGAATGACCATCATCAAAAAGTCTGCAAACAATAAATGCTGGAGAGAATGTGGAGAAAAGGGAACCCTCCTACACTGTTGGTGGGAATATAAATTCATACAATGACTACAGAGTACAGTATGGAGATTCTTACAAAACTTGAAAACAGAGCTACCATATGATCCAGCAACCCTAGGCATATATCCGTAGAGAAACATGACTCAAAAGGATATATGCATCCAATGTTTATTGCAGTTCTGCTGACAATAACCAACACGTGGAAGCAAGCTAAATGTCCATCAACAGGTGACTGGATAAAGAAGATACAGTACATATAAACCATGGACTATTACTCAGTCATTTAAAAAGTGAAATAATGCCATTTGCAGCACCATAAATGGGCCTGGAGACTATCATGCTAAATGAAGTAGGTCAGGCTGAGAAAGAGAAACATCCTATGATATCACTTATATGCAGAAGCTAAAATAAAAATAATGATACAAATGAACTTATTTACAAAACAGAAGCACTCAGAGACTTAGAGAACAAACTTCTCTTACTAAGGCAGGAAGGGTCGAGAGAAGGGGTATATTGGGATTTGGGGATTGACATGTCTACACTGCTGTATTTAAAAGAGATAACCGACAAGAACGTACTGTATAGACAGGGAATTCTGTTCAGTGCTTTGTAATAACCTGAATGGGAAAAACTTGGAAAAGAATAGATACATGTATGCTTGCGTGATGAGTCATTTCAGTCATGTCTGGCTATCAGTGACCCTGTGGACTGTAGCCCAGCAGGCTCCTTTGTTCGTGGGATTTTCCAGGCAAGAATACTGGAGTGGATTGCATGCCCTTCTCCAGGGCATCTTCCCAATTGAGGGATCGAACTCGCATCTGCCTTCATCTCCTGCATTGCAGGTGGATGATTTACTCACTGAGCCACAGGGAAGTCCTAGATACCTGTATTTGTATAGTTTAATCACCTTGCTGTACTCCTGAAACTAACACAATATTATTAATCAACTATACTTCAGTATAAAATAAATAAATGAAAATTTTTTAATGGAAAAAATCAGACATCTCCAATATGATCTAGGAAGATACAGAATCAGCTACATTTCTCATTTTCTAAAATAGTTTCCTTCAAGGTGCTCCAAATGGTGGTGTCAGCCACTACCTAGACTACAGTTCCAATGAGCAGTGTTTTATTCTCTCACAATCTCTCTTACATCTTATCACTCCTACCAATGAAAGACATGTTCAAAGGCTCCCCAATTGCATCTGAAACACTGACTCATCCTGAACAGTGAGGCTTTTTGTTCTGTGTCCACACATATGTGTTTTCCAGCTTTAATTTACTGTTGCTTCATCCAAGCATAAAATCACATGAAAGAGTCTAGCAGAAGCAGGAAACTGGGCTGTGAGACTGATAAAAATTGCCGTGGGATGACTGAACAGTAAAACATACATGTCACTGGGTCCATCAAAGTCCGAGCCTGGGCCTACCAGGCGATAAAATGCGTGTGCCACTTTGATCAGCCTGAGCTCCTGAGAATGGGTTTGCTGGAAGGCTTTGCAGATCTAGATGGGGAGAGGAAAGGGAATGACTAGGAGTTTGCGGGGGAGGGGGTTAGACAAACTATTTTTATCCTGAAAGAAAGAAAGTGAAAGTGGCTCCACTGTGTCTGACTCTTTGCAACCCCATGGACTATATAGTCCAGGGAATTCTCCAGGCCAGAATACTGGAGTGTGTAGCCGTTCCCTTCTCCAGTGAGTCTTCCTGATCCGGAATAGAACCAGAGTCTCCTGCACTGCAGATGGATTCTTTACCAGCTGAGCTAGCAGGGAAGCCCTCTTCTCTCACTGAGAAAGGTCCACTGAGCTATGTCCATTTGGAGCAGATATCTTCGGAATGGGCTCCTGGAACTCCTACCATCATCACCCTTCTCCATAACTCTCTCTGACTTTCCTTGGTGTAATATTCAGAGCTATCTGGTTTAATATTATTTGTTTGAGGGCTGTTCTAAGGGTGCAGGAAAATTCCCTGACTGGTCCATCTCTCTATCTTCAACACTTAGACTGAGATATGAGATTTGGGTCCATGGTAGAGTAGGTGCCCAAAACATGTGCATCAGGTGATTGAATGAATGAATGAGTGACATATTCCATGGAAAGAGAGTTGGGCTTGGAGTTATATTTAAGTCAGGTCTTGATCATGACATTAATCCCTGAGACTTTGGGGGAAGTAAATTCATATATCTGGGACAATTTCATTACCCAGGAAATGAAAGAAATATATCAGAGTTGGATATTAAAGTGTGTTTCATTTTACAGTAGTTTGCCTTCCTTAATCAACTGAAATCTCATGGAGAATTTGCATGTTTAGGATAGATTCAAAAGGGGCTGCTCTACTTGAAGCCTGGGGTGAAAGGTTGACTCCTAGCCACTCTGTAAACTCTAGTTTCTCAGAACAGTGTTCAAAACACCAGAAAAGATGTGATACATGAAATAATGTGGCACTCTACTTGCTTAATGATTTGACAATACTCAAAGTGACGCTGAAGAAGGCAAGGGCAACCCACTCCAGCATTCTTGCTGGGATAATCCCATGGACAGAGTTTCCTAGAGGGCTACAGTCCATGGAGAGTCGTACATGACTTAGCGACTAAACAATAGCAAGTGATGCCAATGAATAGGGTGGAAATGGGATACATAGAGCAGGAGCAAGTGAGAGACGCAGTCAAGGTTTCAGATGGTCCAGGGTCCATCTGAGTCAAAACCCCATGTGCTTTTCATCCATCAGTTCACCCACTCTGCCTTCCACCCATCTCTCCATCTATCCTTTCACCCATTCATCTCATCCAATCATCCATCTACTCTCCCATCTATCCATTCATCTCTCCATTTACCCATGTATATAACAATTAATTTATTGAGCAGCTATTTATTGACACATAAGCACTGGGTGGCACTGGATAAGCATGACAAAGTTCCTGCCTTCACCAAACTTCAGTTTTAGTGATGAAGTCAAGTAAGAGATGATAGGTAGATAGATAGATAGAGAGAATATATAGATATGATAGATAAGACTGATGAATGATAAACATAGAGAAATAAATAAGACTGGCCTATTGATCAATAGATAGATAAAACATCAGCTGTTTTGAAGTGTTATGAGGAAGACAAATCAGGGTAAGAGGACTAAGGGGTAACACGTGCTCTATTACAAGAGGTCAGAATGGCCTCTAGAAGGATGTGACTTTTGAGCAGAAATCTAAGGAATCAAGAGTATATCCTGGGGCTTCGCTGGTGGTCCAGTAGTTGAGAATTTGCCTGCCCGTGCCAGGGACACGAGTTCAACCCCTGATGTGGGACAATCCCACATGCCTCAGGGCAACAAAGCCCAGGTACCACAACTACGAAGCTGGCGCTTTAGAGCCCGTGTGCAGGAACTACTGAAGTGCGCGTGCCTAGATCCCATGCTCTGCAGCAAGAGGAGCCACTGCAACGAGAGGCCCAAGCACTGCAACAAAGACCCAGCACAGCCAACAACGAATTAACTAATTTAAAAAAATTAAGAGTATATCCTGTGACTATCTGCAGTAAAACCATTCCAGGCAGAAGAGGGCCATGAGACAGCAGGGGTGGGGGTGGGGGGCACTTGTGACACCTGCCTGCCCCTTCAGAGAATAAAGCTGGACAACATCAATGATGCTGAGAGCTCATCTGTGAGAAACAATTTAAGAACTCTTATCTGGCGAGGTTATCGTGAGGATTAAATGAGATAATCACTGTTTACGTGCATGCAACGTATAAGAGGTACTCAAAGGACATTGCTGAACAAGGGGAGATGCGTTTGATTTGGGGTTTTCTAAATTCCTTAATCAGCAAATAGCTGCTGAGCATCCATCAGGTGGGGGCTCCCTGCTCCGCCATCCATGTCTTTATCTCATGTATCCACTGCAACTACCCTGAGAGATAAACCTGGGACTTCTCTGATGATCTGGTGGTTAAGAATCTGTCTTCCAGTGCAGGGAATGGGGGCCCCATCCCTGGTCAGGGAACTAAGATCCCACATGCTGTGGAGCAACTAAGCCCTGGCAACATAACTACTGAGGACAAGCACCTCCGCTAGACAGGCTGTGTACCATGCTCTGCAACAGGAGAAGCCGCAGCAATGAGAAACCCAGGCACTGCAACAAACATCTGGCACAAAGATCCCACGCACCACAACTAAGACCCAACACAGCCAAAAATAAAAATAAGCAACCAACGCTGCAATCGTGAAGTCCATTTTGCAGGTGGGGAAATTGAGGCAGGAAAAAGTCAAGTCCTCATGAGACTTTGGCAGTCTAACGCCAGAGTGTTACTAGGTTAGTCATGTCTGACTCTTTACAACCCCATGAATTGTAGCCTGTCAGGCTCCTCTGTCCATGGGATTCTCTAGGCAAGTATACTCGAGCAAGTAGCCATTCCCTTCTCCAGTAGATCTACCCAACCCAAGGATTGAACCTGGGTCTCCTGTCTTGCAAGCAGATTCTTTACCATCTAAGCCACTGTAAAGGTGTTTCTGGGCTTAACCACTAGACAATCCTGCTCCCCTTCTCCCATCACTTGGCCCAGAGCTTTTCACACTGAAACCAATGGCCGCAAAGCATAAATTCTTCAAGAGGCACAAGCAGAGTGATGGAAGATCATGGGTCACTCTCTTTTCCAGAAGATTACCTCTGTCCTGGGGTTTCCCAGGTGGTTCTAGTGGTAAAGAATCTGCCTGCCAGTGCAGGAGATGTTAAAAAAGTGGGTTTGATCCCTGGGTCAAGAAGATCCCCTGGAGGAGGGCATAGCAACCCACTCCAGTATTCTTGCCTGGAGAATCCCATGGACAGAGGAGCCTGGCAAGCAACCGTTCATGGAGTTGCAAAGAGTTGGACACAAGAAGCAACTTAGCATGCACACACACACCTCTGTCCTGATGCCTCAGTAAAGGACGGCCCTTTCTTTTGGCTGCCTCCAGATGATCTCCTTTCAATGGATTATTTATGATTTTCAAGCACCAAGAGCTTTCACATGAGAGATGAAAAGTGGAGAAGGCCCAGAAAGATGTTTTGCATCTGACAGATTCTGCCATCTCAGTCATCCCTGTAAGCATTCACACAACACCCTCTCGCCAGAGGCCCCAAGCTTTCAGATCTCAGCTTACATGCTGTTTCTGCTTCGGGTCAGACAGAACTAGCTTCCAGACCCAGCTCTAATACTTCGGCTACCTGATGCTAACAGCCAACTCTTTGGAAAAGACCCAGATGCTAGGAAAGATTGAAGGCAAGAGGAGAAAAGGGTGACAGAGGAGGAGATGGTTGGATGGTATCACCAATTCAGTGGAAATGAACTTGGGAAAATTCCGGGAGATGGTAAGGGACAGGGAGGCCTGGTGTGCTGCAGTCCATGGGGGGTCACAAAGTCAGGCATGACTTAGCAACTGAACAAAAACAGTAATTTCTGTTTTGTGGTCTTATGATTTTCTATTCTGTAAAGTAGGAATAAAACCACCTCTTTGGTGGTTACAAGCATTAAATAGTTAATGCTTATAAAGCACTAAGCAGGCTGTTTGGTACCTAAGTAGCGTTAAACAACAACTATTCGCAGTTGATATTACCATGAGCTCAGAGAGTCTGTCTAGCTTGTCCACTACTGAATTTCTAGCATCTGGCACCATGCGTCTTTCTGCAGTAAGTGCCTGATTATTATGTATTGAGTAGTCAAATGGGTAAATGAAATTCAAAAGATAAGGGGTTGAAGAAGACAAGGAGAGATAACTCATTGCTAACACTCTGAGCAGGACGGTTTAGAGACATCAGTTGCTATCATCCTTACAGCAGCCCCGTGAGATAGATCTCATTGTTTTCCATTGTATGAAAGAGAGATGAAGTGACTTGCTCAATCACATGGCTAAAAAACAGAGCTTATGTTTTCAATAACCTCAGAAGGATGACCAAAGCTCTTGGTGGGAAGGCCATCCATGGCAAAGTACTATTATGGGACCACTGAAGAATAGACTTAGAAGTCAGGCCAGCCAGTCTAGAGCAGGGATCCTCAACCTCTGGGCCCCAGACCAGTACCACACAGCCACCGAGCCACTCAGCAGACGAATGATGGGTGAGCAAGTGAAGCTTCATCTGTAGTTCCCGTAGCCACTCCCCATTGCTCGCATTATTGTATTATCACAGTGCAGTAGATATAGTGATGTATTGAAAAATAATAGAAATAAAGAGCATAATAAATGTAATGCTCTTGAATCATCTCAAAATCATCCTCCTCCACCCCAATCTGTGGAAAAATTGTCTTCCAGGAAACTGGTCCCTTGTGCCCAAAAGGTTGGGGACCTCTGGTCTAAAAGATGGAAACGGGGAGCCTCTGGGTTGAAATCTGGTCAATGGATGAGATTATACAATTTACGTGGGGCTTCCCAGGTGGTACTGGTGGTAAAGAACCCACCTACCAATGCAGGAAACATAGGAGATGCGGGTTTGATCCCTGGGTTGAGAAGATCCCCTGGAAAAGGACATGGCAACCTACCCCAGTATTCTTGCCTGGAGAATTCCATGGATGGGGGAGTCTGGCAGGCTATTGTCCATGGGGTCGCAAAGAGTTGGGTATGACTGAAGTGACTTGGTACACACCTGGTTTTTTTAGTGTTTCAAACAATCTTATGATGATATTTTAAAATGTGAATATTTCTCATAAAATCTAGATTACTAGACTCTTTTGAAAAAACAGAAGCTGTCTGAACTCTGGGCCTGCATTCCTGCATGGAGACGATGAACTGGAGCTGAGACAGGGCTGTTCACATTCTCCTATGTGCTGTAAACCCCTACTTCCACCAACTCATACAACAGGTAACTCATGCAATCAGCCTCCTTCACTGCTCTGTTTCCCTTTGTCCTCTGCTGGTATCTAAGTTAGCCACCATAATCCAGTGCAACACTTTCAATCTACAGATGAGACATTGAAGCCCAGAGATAAAAAGTGGCTTGTCTCAGGCCATACAAAGTCTTAATGGTAGACTTTGAAATTTTAATTCTCCTTCTCTGGTGTCCTTTCCATGACTACATCATGAACATATGCAGAAAGAGCTTCTGGTTCAATATTCCACACCTGCAAGTGCCCACAAATTATAATGATCACTACAGAATCTATTTCCAAGAGAACTAGTTGGTATCTCCCCTTAAGGGCATAGGGTAAAGGAGAACAACAATCATGGCAAATACAGGAAGTAAGAGTTGAGAAATAAGACCCACAAAATCAGTATTTTCTCATCACCATCCCTAGCTGCAGATGGTTATTGCAGCCTGAAATTAAAAGGCGCTTACTCCTTGGAAGGAAAGTTATGACCAACCTAGATAGCATATTGAAAAGCAGAAACACTACTTTGTCAACGAAGGTCCGTCTAGTCAAGGCTATGATTTTTCCAGTAGCCATGTATGGATGTGAGAGTTGGACAGTGAAGAAAGCTGAGAGCCGAAAAATTGATGCTTTTGAACTGTGGTGTTGGAGAACACTCTTGAGAGTCCCTTGGACTGCAAGAAGATCCAATTAGTTCATCCTCAAGGAGATCAGTCCTGGGTGTTCATCGGAGGGACAGATGTTGAAGCTGAAACTCCAAAACTTTGGCCACCTCATGCAAAGAGCTGACTCATTGGAAAAAAATCCTAATGCTGGGAGGAATTGGGGGCAGGAGGAGAAGGGGACGACAGAGGATGAGATGACTGATGGCATCACCAACTCGATGGACATGGGTTTGGGTAGACTCTGGGAGCTGGTGATGGAGAGGGAGGCCTGGCGTGCTGTGGTGATTCATGGGGTCACAAAGAGTCGGGCACGACTGAACTGAACCCCTAGCTGGCTCCCAGTCATACCAATCTCCAGTAGGATGTCTGACTTGGTGTTGGAGCATCAGCGACCCTCCTGCTGGTGTAGAATTAGTCGTTGTCAGCCAACAGTACTTTAATTTCTCTCTAAGAGCCTTTAAGTACAACTGCTTCTATAAGATTATATCCCCACTGGGATAGTTCTGTCTCTGTGATGACCATGAATCAAGAGGCCAAAGACTTTGCCTTCATTGGCTCCATCCCATTGCTGGCATGCTGTGCTTGTAGAGTCTTCAAAGTCCCACCTCCTGGAGTTCAGTGACACTTAGAATTCTAAAATCATGACTTTGGAAACTCACCATCCTAGCCACCTGGAAGGACGTCACTTTACAGCCCATCAGATCTATTCTCCCAACCATCATAGCCATCCTGAGCCAGCAAATCCCAAACTATGACTGAATTTCATGGACAAGGTTAGCCAACCTCATAAAATAAGGGAGAGAGGGGTAAAAAAAAAAAGAAGGGAGCTTTTTGAGCTGTGTAAAACACCCTCTGGTTTCTTGTGGGGTCTTAGGCATTGCCCTACTCAGTACATTCTCTGCCAGAGTTGTTCCAGAAGCATCACTGGCAGGAAGTTTCATGCACTAGGAATCCCTACAAGACAGGGGTGTATGCCACGTGTGTGTGTGTGTGTGTGTGTGTGTGTGTGACAGTTCCAAAGCACAGTGTGATTTCTCATGCACAATCAATCCTTATACTGCTGTCTAAACACCTTCATTTCCAATAACGCTCCCATCTGTGAAAGGCCAATATGAGGGAAAGTGATTTGTTTATGCTTCCGAGAGTAAGTAGAAAACATTATATATTGTTGTCTTAGAGAAAGGGGAACAACAAATGGGATTTGTGAATTGAAATTCAGTGATTACACTGGCGATGCCCATAGTAAAATAAGTACAAACTCGATTACCTCTAGAGACTCATTTTCCTGGTGTTGTGTTTATACTTAAACTGATATTGTGAGTGGGGAGAGGAAGCACTCCCTCCGTGTTATTTATGTTCCAGGGCTATTTGCTCAGGATGCATCTGTGTCTGTGGATGAGGTCCAAATTCTCCAGCCTGGTCCAGCTCCTGCTATCTTCTCAGGCCCCATCCAGAGTCAATGGTCCTTCCAGCACCTCCCAGAAATTCATACTATGTTCCTACCCGCCTCCCCACACATCCCTGGATACTCCTTTCTCACTCACATCGCTGGACTTCAGCACATGCTGTTTCGTCTGCCTGGAATGACCCCATTTAACTGCCCATATTAAAAGCAGATTTATACTTGAGTCAGTTCAAATTAACCATAATTCCATCCCCAAATTGCCAGGCAGAGTTAACTACTCTTCCTCTTTCTTCCTGGAGTCTTTTCAGTATCTCCTTCATAGCCCTTACCCCATCTTATTGGAACAAGCTGTGTGTCTCTCACCTGCTCTCAGCTATAAGCACCTCTAGGCTAGGAATAATTTTTTTTTTTTTTTTTTTTT
>SJYF01000056.1:20317359-20347612 GCA_006410515.1 Procapra przewalskii
CCCTCTATTTAACATCCACCATCTCTCTTCTAGCTTCTTGAATATATATAACACGATTGTAACAGCTCTTGATGTCCTTGTCTTCTAATTCTTCCATTGTCATTTTTCAGTTTAAATGATTGAGATTTCTCCTCATTTTGGGTCATAGTTTCCTATGCATAGTTTTCATAGTCCCCTATGCATCTCCCATAATTTTTTGTTGAATGCAGACCATTGTGAATTTCACCTTCTTCAGTTCAGTTCAGTCACTCAGTTGTGTCTGGCTCTTTGTGGCCCCATGGACTGCAGCATGCCAGGCTTCCCTGTCCATCACCAACTCCCTGATCTTGCTGAAACTCATGTCCATCGAGTCGGTGATGCCGTCCAAGCATCTCATCCTCTGTTATCCCCTTCTCCTCCTGCCTTCAACCTTTCCCAGCATCAGGGTCTTTTCCAGTGAGTCAGTTCTTTGCATCAGGTGGCCAAAGTATTGAAGCTTCAGCTTTGACATCAGTCCTTCCAATGAATATTCAGGACTGATTTCCTTTAGGATTGACTGTTTCAGTCTCCTTGCAGTCCAAGGGACTCTCAAGAGTCTTCAACACCACAGTTCAAAAGCATCAATTCTTTGGCCCTCAGCCTTCTTTATGACCCAACTGTCACACCCACACATGACTACTGGAAAAACATAGCTTTGACTAGGTGGGCCTTTGTCAGCAAAGGAATGTCTCTGCTTTCTAATATTCTGTCTAGGTTGGTCATAGCTTTTCTTCCCAGGAGCAACCGTCTTTTAATTTCAGGGCTGCAGTCACCATCTGCAGCTATTTTGGAGCTCAAGGAAATAAAGTCTGTCACTGTTTCCATTGTTTCCCCATCTCTTTGCCATGAAGTGTTGGAACCAGATGCCATGATCTTAGTTTTTTCATCTTCTTGGGTGCTAGCTATTTTTGTATTCCGATAAATATCCTTGAGCTTTGTTCTGGGGTGCAATAAAGTTACCCGAAAACACTTTGACCCTTTTAAGCTTTGCTGCTAAACTTTCTTAAGTTTGGAGTGCTCTGTCCAATCTTCATGATTATTCTGAGGCTTTCCACTCTAGCTGATGGGAACAGGAACTATGCCCCAAATATTGAATGGGGACCCAGTGATTGGTTTCTCTAACCCTCTCAAATGGTTTTACCCCCGATCTCAGGTGAAGACTTGAGGGAAGCCCTCTGCAAATCTCCAGGTCCTTCTCTCCCAATCTCCCTGCCCTTCTCTTTCCCTCCCTTCCCTCTGCCCCAGTGAAGTTCTCTTTCCAGTATTCTTTAGTTTTATTTACTTATTTATTTTTGCACTGGGCGTTTGTTCCTGCATGCAGGCTTTTCTCTAGTTGCAGCAACGGGGACAACTCTTCGTTGCAGCTCACAGGCTTCTCCTTGTGGTGGCTTCTCTTGTTGCAGAGCACGGCCTGTAGGGTGCAATGGCTTTGGTAGTTGCAGCAGGTAGTCTCAGTAGCTGTGGATTGTGGGCTGTCGAGCATGGGTGCAGAAATTGTGGCATGCGGG
This sequence comes from Procapra przewalskii, assembly GCA_006410515.1. NCBI lineage: Eukaryota > Metazoa > Chordata > Mammalia > Artiodactyla > Bovidae > Procapra > Procapra przewalskii. The sequence goes on from SJYF01000056.1 coordinate 20,318,886, forward strand.
CTTAGTTGCTCCACAGCATGTGGAATCTTCCTGGGCCAAGGATCGAACCCATATCTCTTGCATTGGCACCACCAGGGAAGTCCCTCTGTCCAGTGTTCTGCCCTGTAAACTCTATCTGCTTTGCTTTGGCTTCCCCACACTCCCACATTCATCTATCTTCAACTCAGAGAATTCACTGGGCTCTGCCCTGGCTTCCCTTCCCCGTGCTATGGCCTGCAATTTCCCTCTAGCAATAACCTCTGTCCTCCTGCTCAGCCATCTCTGCCGCAGTCATCCTGTTTGGCTTCAAAGGGTCCTTTCCTATATGTATGCTCCCTAAGAGCCTTAGGTCTTATTCTGTAAGTTTGGGGTGGTATCTGCCATCCCACAGAGAGGGCAGGAAGCATCTAGAGTACAAGGGGTGACATCTGGGAGGTAGAATGACAGCTTTGCACAGAGCTTCTCTGGAGAATCCAGGAACAATTTCTAGAAAAGAGATAAAAAGAATAAAAACCCCACATGCTGCGTTCAGATGAGAGTCAACAAACGTGAGACAGCTCATCTCTTGCCGAAAAGAGAAGAGGAAAATGGTTGCCAGGAGGATGAGCAGGGGCAGGAGCAGAAGCATCGAGGTAGGTCCAGGAGGCTACCTCCTGCGGTCCAGGAGGCTCCAACACACTGTGTGAAGGGAAACACAAGCATTAAGCCTGTGACAGGCAACTGATACCCCTGCCGAAATGAGAGCAGTGCTGTCTGCTCGCCGAAGGCCACAGGGGTGTATGGCCAGCAGAGTGAGACGGAAGGCAGAGGCAGAAGGAGGGTCCGATGCCGGCTGGGGAGATGAACGTTCCCGCCCACTGTTTGAGTCCAGGGAGAGCTCTGCAGTTTTGCTGCCCAACATCCATCCCACCACACACTCTGGAAACACCATCCTGATTGTTCTTGGGGGCCCCTCCCTTGCTCTCCATCCATGTAGTCCTGGAGAGCTTGCCCCGGTACCAGCTTCTCAATGTGAGCATGCCGCTCAAGCCAAGCCCATTAGAGCCAAACCAGAGATTTAGGGTGGATCCATAAGAAAATACGCATTCTGTGTCTACAGAGCTTGCTGCGTTGGTAGGATGTGTGTCTGCTGACAGCCAGCTTTGGCGTTCTGTGCTGCTGCTGGTGGCGGTTTAGTTTCTCAGTCGTGTCCGACTTTTGTGACCCCATGGACTGTAGCCTGCCAGGTTCCTCTGCCCATGGGATTCTCGAAGCAAGAATACTGGAATGGGCTGCCACTTCCTCCTCCAGAGGATCTTCCCAGCACAGGAATCGAACCCTAGTCTCCGGCACTGCAGGCAGATTCTTTGTCACTGAGCCACCAGGGAAGTGCAAAGAAAAGCAGAGACAGAGGACATGCACAGATTCCTGAAGACATTTTTTAACACCTGGAGAATATCTTAAATGTTTATTTTAATGAGCCAATGAATTCTGCTTTTCAGATGAAATACATTTAACTCCCAGGAGTAGGCATTGGTCTAGACACATGTCTAACATGTACTCCCACCCCAGGCTCAACCTTTGAATAGAGGACTGGGATTTTTCCAGCTGGACACTCCCCACCCTCCCCTTGAGATGAACTTTAATTCTGAAGTTGGTCAACCGTGGCAAGGAGTCTAACCTGCTCAGGCTGGCCCCAACCCAACGCAAGGATGCAATAGAACACGGGTTGCTGTGCTCAGCTCCTCACTCAGCACGCCTGGAAGGCTGTGCCCACTGCCCTGGGCCTCTGCGGGACACAGCTGCAAGTGTTCGTTCTTCAGACTTAGGCTAGAGCTGATTTTATTATGAGTGTTAGTGCTCAGTCATGTCCAGCTCTTGGCGACCCCATGGACTGTCACCCGCCAGGCTCCTCTGTCCATGGGGATTCTCCAGGCAAGAATTCTGGAGTGGGTTGCCATTCCCTTCTCCAGGAGATCTTCCCAACAAAGGGGTTCAGACCCAGGTCTCCCACGTTGCAGGCAGATTCTTTACAGTCTGAGTTTATAACTGTCTATATTTGGAAATCAAACTTTTTTTGCATGAAAATTCAGATGTGCGATTTTTCTTAAATCAAAAGAACTGGAAATTTGGGTTCCCAGTGGCTTCCCGGAGGGAAGAAGCAGCTGCTCTTATTGCACAGGCCCTGGGCTCTCTAGTTCGCCACACTCCTCTCCACTCTCTGCTGTATCACACTCCAGGCCGCTTCACTCACTTTTCTCACCTTCTGGCACCTGTGTGAACTTGAGGCCTTTATAGTGAGAGAACTGAACCCAGACCTTTAGAGTGAGAGATCTGAGGGCAGGGGTAGGGGCTGGTGGAGGGGGCAGGCAGTTCTTGTAGAAGGAATTAGACAGTGGGAGGACTGGTCTCTATCAAGTATGCAGGACATGCCAGGCAAGCTGCCCAACACAGGCAATACAATCTGTAAAAGAGAGTCTCTGCTCCCAGCCTGATTAGGGGAGAGATGTGCAAACCTAGCATCTCATTCATCCCTGTCCATGTGCCCCAAATTACAGAGGACGACTATCTCGTGCCCTCAGAGTAAGAGTTCCGGATAGCAGTTTGGAGTCTTCTACGAATATGAGCATATTTCTTGCAAGCCTCATTTTTCCACTGATCAATGAATGTAAGTTATGCCTTCTGCCTCTCAATATTTTTTCTTAAATTTCATAAAATTGAAACCCCAACCAAATAAACCTTGTTTATCCCAAAATAGCCTGCATTCTCTCGACTGTGGAGGGAGCCCTGGAGTATATGCAATATTCTCCAAGCAAGAAGACTGTAGTGGGTTGCCATGCCCTTCTCCAGGGAATCTTCCCCACCTAGGGATGGAGCCTGCTTCTCCTGCACTGGCAGGCAGATTTCTTTACCACTAGCACCACCTGGGAAGCCCAGTACTGAACTATAATAGGTTCATCATACTTTTCACACAGAGGATGAGAGGAGTGGATAGCATCACCAATTCAGTGGACATGAGTTTGAGCAAGCTCCAGGAGAGAGTGAAGGACACGGAAGCCTGGCTTGCTACATGCAGTCCATGGGATTGCAAAGATCTGGACATGACTTGGCGACTCAACAACAACACAAGCAATGCGTTAAAAACAAAAAAATAAAGAAGACATTTTTAACCTCACCATATATTACCTCGAGAAGTACAGTACAACAGCAGGCATCCAGGGGCTGGCATCCAGTGAACAGGCAGGAAGAATTACTCAGTAGAGGAGGGAGAGGAGGTGGGAGAGGGTGGACCTGAAGGATCATCAGCAATAGGAGATGGAGGGCAAACTACAAGTTCACTCTCGCCTGTCGCTGATGGCACAGGTTCCGGTTCCTTGCTGGGTTCAGTTCTATCTACCCTCTTGAAACAAGGATCCAGCGATGCTGGGTAGCAGCTCTCTTTCTCATCAGAGATGACACAGAAGTGCTGGATGGCTGCTGCAACCTTCGGATGCCATTCTAACTCGAGTCCTTAGAGACTAACAGTACCCCTCCAGTAGAACCAACTTATGTGACTGGACACACAAACACAGGTTTGGCTTTGTAGGTTTGCAACTTGAAGGTTCATAGGTAGGGGACTTACTGCACGTCAAACAGAAAGCGATCATGAGTACAGTAGGGACTGTGAAAATAGTGTATGTGTGACACTCTCCTGCCTCTGGATTCTGGCACTGGCTGTTCCCTCTGCCTGGATCTGGACTCTCTCCCTCTCATCCTCTTCAAGTTTCCACATAAGCATCATCTCAGGGAAGATCATTGGAAGTACCCCACTTAAATTACAAGTGTCCCTTCTCTGCAAAACACGTAAATCTCTTTACTCTTTCTGTGGCACTTATGTGGTGTTGGAGAAGACTCTTGAGAGTCCCTTGGACTGCAAGGAGATCCAACCAGTCCATTCTGAAGGAGATCAATCCTGGGATTTCTTTGGAAGGAATGATGCTGAAGCTGAATCTCCAGTACTTTGGCCACCTCATGTGCAGAGTTGACTCATTGGAAAAGACTCTGATGCTGGGAGCGATTGGGGGCAGGAGGAGAAGGGGACAACCGAGGATGAGATGACTGGATGGCATCATGGACTCGATGGACATGAATCTGAGTGAACTCCAAGAGATGGTAATGAACAGAGAGGCCAGGCGTACTGCGATTCATGGGGTCGCAAAGAGTTGGACACGACTGAGCGACTGAACTTGAACTATCACTTTTTATCACATCATATAGTGTTCTTATCTCTTAGGTCTACTGTTTATCTCCCCCACTGGAATATAAGCTGTATGCTTGCGTATGTGCTTGATCACTTCCATCGTGTCCAACTCTTTGCAGCTCTATGGACTGTAACCCACTAGGCTCCTCTGTCCATGGGATTCTCCAGGCAAGAATACTGGACTGGGTTGCCATTTTCTCCTCTAAAGGATCTTCCTGACCCAGAGATCAAATCCACGTCTCTTACCTCTCATACATTGGCAGGCAGATTCTTTGCCACTAGTGCCGCCAGGGAAGCCCATAAGCTGCATGAAGTGAAAGTGTTAGTTGCTCAGTCGTGTCTGACTCTTTGCAACCCCATGGACTGTAGCCCCCCAGGCTCCTCTGTCCATGGGATTTCCCAGGCATGAATACTGGGGTGGGTTGTCCTTCCCTTCACCAGTGGACCTTCCCAATGCAGGGATCAAACCCGGGTCTCCTGCATTGCAGGCAGATTCTTTATTGTCTGAGCCACCAAATGCAGTAGGAGCAGGCATTTTTGTTTGACTTTCTCGCTGCTGTATCTTCAGCTCTTGAACTAGAAGTGGGAGCACAGTAGGTGCTCTGTTAAAGGAATGAATGAAGGAATGAACCAAAGGATGGCCAACCCCCTTCTGGGGGCCACTCCAGCAGATCTGATTATCGGGCTGCACATGCGCTTTTGTTGAAAAATTAAAATATGCAAAACTAAAATATAAAGTACATGAGCACAGTTGAAGTCAAAGAAAATAAAGGAGCCATGAAGAACAAGACAAAAGCTTACTTTGTTCTCCACTCTGAATATTTCAGAGGCTAAAACCCCTTCTCATGACAGTCCCTGTTCCTCCTCCGGGGGGCAGTGCCCTGCTCTGGGCCACCCAGGCCACTGCTTGGCCCCAGCACACACCAGTCATCCAGCCCTCTCTGCCCGCTCCAATTCTTTCCTCCTCCAAGGCTGGTGCCTGAAAGTTCCGCTTTTTCTGAATTAGAAAAGCACTCCCCCTAAGGGGTCAGTAGCCCAGAGACACCATGCTTGGTGTGTAGGCTACTGAACTGGCAGAAGTCCACCCTCAGCAGAGGTGGGATGCCTCTCCGCTGGGGGCCTGTGTGCAAGAGGCAGCCTGCACGACTGTTCCTTGGCAGGCTGTGAATTTTGTTTTTTTTTCTCCAGCAATTCAGGTGTGTAATAAATGTCACAGTATTTGTCTAAAATCAAATTAAATCTGACTTTAATCCCCCTATCCCCCCAGGCTGGAGGAAATTTCAGTCTCAGTGTTATTGAAGCTCTCCTCCCATGGTTTGAATGGGATGCTGGAGAGTCTTAAGAAATGAAAGAAACCAGTCCTTTGGAAGGTTTCTATGAGCCTGGGTCTGTGCTGGGCCACACTGGGCAGAGGTGGCATATGAATGGGAACATTCCCAGGAAAGTTGGGGGAACAAGAACGACAAACTATGGAACTAACATGAGCTCCCTCAAAGGCCAAGACTGCACAGTGAAACTGGAGGATGGGTTATGCTATGGTTCCAAGGCAGTGACTTTGTTCTCAATTTATCTAGTTATCTTATCATCCATCCATCTATCCATCCATCCAGTCATTCAACAAATAAGCACTGGCTTCCTACACTGTGCCATATGCATATATACTAGACCCAGGCACCATATTGCTGAAGAAAACAGACCAAGCATGTTTTCCAGCATAGTTTACCAGTCACTTTCCTGGTAGCTCAGATGGTAAAAACTCTGCCTGAAATGCAGGAGACCCAGGTTCGGTCCCTAGGTTGGAAAGATCCCCTGGAGAAGGAAATGGCAACCCACTCCAATATTCTTATCTGGAGAATTCCATGGACAGAAGAGCCTGGTGAGCTATAGTCCACAGGATCGCAAAGGCGTGGACACAACTGAGAGACAAACACAGTAACACATAAGAAAATAGAGAATAAGCAGACAACCAAAAAGACAGACTTTACGAATCGGTGAAAAATGCTTTCAAGGAAAAAAAGCAAGATGCTCTATGCCCGAGAGCAAACAGGGAGGTCACAGCTGCCTTACTGAGGTCACAGGTGAGCTGAAACCTGAGATGTGAGAAGTAAGCCAGGTCAAGGATGGGCTGGGGGCCTAGCATGAAGCTGGGTGCAGGGACAGGGTCCTGGGGCAGGAAGAAGTTTGGGTCTGTCTGCATTTTTTTAAGACAGAAACACAGCCTTCGTTAGGTTCTCCAACTGAATGTTAATCCTCACAAACATCAAGAATGAACACCCTCAAGACTTTCCTAGTGCTTAAGAATCAGCCTTGCAGTGCAGGGGACAAAGGTTCAATCCCTGGTCAGAGAACTAAGATCCCACGTGTCCCAGAGCAACTCAAAAGGCTGCCCAGCACAACTGTTGAGCCTGCGCATTCAGGAGCCTGCGAGTGGCAACTACTGAGCCCAAGCGCACAACTGAGATCTGACACAGCCAAATAGATAAAGAAATAAATATAATTTTTTTTAATGTACACCCATTCCACACTTATTCCCTACCTATGGGTGCACCCCTGGGGGTAAGCCCATGTTCCTCCAGGAATGAACATCTCTAGAGTTCAGTGCTCTTTCTGTAACACCCTATTTTCTCAAGGTGCTTTTCATCCCTCCCGGCTTACTCCTCCTCCCTCCCCACTCCCACCGTCATGCCTGCAGATCCAGAGACACCCGACAGGGCCCCCGAGTAGGGACAACACGACTCAGAACACCAGCGCAGCAAGACCACAAGGCAGAGACGCAGCCTATAAACTGTCTCCAGCTCAGGCGGGCGCCTGTGAGATGTTTGACAGCCCACGAGATGGATCGGCAATACAGCTCGGGCCACACTTCCAGGGCAGAATTGAAGGCATCCTTCCTGGGAAAAGCTTCATAGATCAACCCGAACACACTCATCAGCCCAGCCAGCCACCACCCACCGTCAGGCCAGCTCCCGCCTTCCTCATCCCTGTGCTCAGGGCCTCTGGGTCCTGCTGGACTCTGTTATGAGCAGGAGGATTAGCTTGTGAGGAGCAAACCCAAAGGAAGGCTCCAGGCGAGGGAGTGCCCTGCAGAAATCCCAGGGGAGAGACACCTTAGCAAAGGCTTCAACACAAGCTTCTCTGCTTCTTGAGGTTCCATTAAATTATCATTTTAATGAAATAAGATGTTTTAAAGATCACGCCCGTTATGCTTTCCCCATGCCAGAGACTGCCAAGCCCTGTGCACGTGCTGTCTCATTTCATCTGCCCTCCACGCTGTGAGATGGGCACTGTTGCTGCTGCTGCTCTGTTGCTCAGTCATGTCCGACTCTTTGAGACACCCTGGACTGCAGCATGCAAGGCTTCCCTGTGCTTCACATTCTCCTGGAGTTTGCTCGAACTCAGCAAAGTCGAGTCGGTGATGCCACTGAGCCGGTGATACCATCCAACCATCTCATCCTCTATCATCCTGCCCTTAATCCCTTTTCCTCCTGCCTTCAATCCTTCCCAATCAGCAGGGTCTTTTCCAATGAGTCAGTTCCTCACATCAGGTGGACAAAGGATTGGAGCTTCAGCTTCAGCATCAGTCCTTCCAATGAATATTCAGGGTTGATTTCCTTTAGGACTGACTGGTTTGATCTCCTTGCAGTCCAAGGGACTCAAGAATCTTCTCCAGCACCACAGTTTGAAAGCATCAGTTCTTCAACACTCAGTTTTCTTTATGGTCCAACTTTCACATCCATATGTGACTACTGGGAAAACCATAGCTTTGACTAGACGGACCTTTGTAGGTAAAATGATTAGCCCAGTTTAGAGATGAGTACACTGAGGCCTGAAAAGGTGAAGATCAAGATGCTGAGCAGCAGCTGCCTGGGTTCTCCAGGGAGCAGATACTGAGACAGAGCCGGGGGCAAGCAGTTTGCTGGGAGTGACACCCGTGAAAGGAAAAGGATGAAGGCCCCAGGAGCCTTCAGAGGGCTTTCTGGACTCACAAGGTGTCTGCTGACCAGCAGAGCCCCAGAGTAATGCTGCCCATCAGAGCAGTCCCGCAGAGAGTGAAAAAGTCCAGGCCTGGTCCCATCGTCTTGTTTGGGGCTTAAGGAGGAGCTTCTCTAGAAGACCATGACCTCCTACCAAAAGTAGGAGCCGATCCCAAAGGACCTTGCAGCTAACTACACTGCCCACAGCTACAGGGCAAGTCTTTTCTCGAAGAGGGGTCTGAGCAATGTCTCTCCAACCTGCCACATGAAGATCAGACACCTTTGGTCACCTACAGGCGAAGCAGCTAACCACTGTGCTACCCTGCTATCACCTCCTTAAGCACAAATCAGAAATGGGGATGAGACCTCTGAGCACTTGCAGTCCACCACTTCAGTGTAGAGATGGACCAGAGAAGTTGAGTAACTGGTCCAAGGCCACACAGCAAGCCAGCACTGGTTGTCTCCTTGCTTGGAGTTGGCACACATTTTAGGGCTGCCTTCTCTGTGTCTGTCTCAAAACAGGGGTCCCCAGTGCTGCATGCTTGAATCTGGAAATGTCCACCTGATCCTGGCCACATCCTCACACACTCCCCAAGATGCTCTATCCTGAGAAGCAAGTGAATATTAGGCAAAACCAGGTCTCCCCATGTTGCCTCTTGGCCAGCTGGAGTAGAGGCCCTGGGATGGCTGGGAAGTAAAGGCCAGTGGAGGCAAAGGCGAAGGCAGTGGGCTTCAGGGAGAGCTTCCAAGAGGGGGAAGTGCTTTGGCTGGGACTTGAAGATCAAGTAGATGTCTGAGAGGCAGACAGCATTGGGGGAGAACAAGGGGAGATGGAGGACTGTGTGAGCAGCGGTGTGGCAGGGAGAGTGCGATGCATATTCTAAGATCTGCTCATGCCTCATGCAACCAGGGAGTTGGTTCACACCTGAATGGGAGGAGACACTGGAGAAAGGCATGACCAGAGAATAAAAGGCCTTCAAGAGAAGGGAAATGCAGAGCCAGTGAAGATTTCAGAGAAAGGAGGGATGTGATCAGATATGCTTTCTGAAAATCGTCCTCTGTTAATCTGGTTGCCTAGCACTGTGACTATGACTCATGAATGTGGGCGTGTGTGTGTCCCTGCATGTGCGTACATGCACAAATGTATACACACATGGGTCAGGAGGGACACCATTAGTTTGATAACTGTGGATTATGTTACACATTCATTTCTGCCTTTTGATACTCAACCACACCTCATGGGAATCCCTACAACTCACCTGATGTGATACTCCCTGTAGGTAATGAAAAGTGAAAATGTTCGTCAGTCGTGTCTGATTCTTTTGCAATCCCATGGACTGTAGCCCACCAGACTCCTCTGTCCATGGGATTCTCCAGGCAAGAATGCTGGCGTGGGTAGCCATTACCTTCTACAAGGGATCTTCCCGACCCAGGGATGGAACCTGGGTCTCCAGCATTGCAGGCAGATTCTTTACCATCGGAGCCAGTGGGCAATGGCTACATAATAATCCGTAGTGTGGCTATACCATCATGTATTCAACTGTTCTTTTTCATCTCCCTAAATGATTTTGTAATGTTTGGGGGCCAGGAGCTAGGCCCCACAAGAGAAAGAAAGGAGAGACTAAAGATGCAGAAGAAAGGAGGAGATGAGGGGGCCCTGAGAAGGTGGGAAGGAGTGAAGCGAGGCGCTCAGCATTAGCAGAAGGGAAAGTGCCCTCGCCCAGGGGGTCAGTGCAGTTTGGACGAGCTGTGTCTTTTCCAAAGCAGCCCTTCATTCTGGTACCTCATCAACATACTCTTCCTCCCACAACCTGGGTGAGCTTCAAGAATGACACAGTCTCCCCTTTCAGATAAACAGCTCCAAGGATAAAGACCCAAACATCTTGCCGTGGCCAGGTAGAATCCAATTTACCACTTCCATCTCCAACCTCCGTCTGCATCATCTTACCCTGAACTCCGGCCACTCTGGCTTCCTTTCTCTTTCCTAGAGGTGACATGATTCCTCCAACCCCAGGGCCTTTGTACTTGCTATTTTGACCAAATAGAGTGCTTTTCCATCCTGTTTCCCCTTTACCTAATCTCCTGAGAAGGTCTTGGGAAAAAATCATCAAAATACTGCCTAGATTCTCTTAAAGATACCTGTGTCTTGCAAAAGGTTAATACATTCTGACTGGAAGCTAAAGAAAGTAAACAAAACAAAACCCTCCATTTTCTTCTAAGAGAAAATTATATGTGGGAAAGGAGAATTATACAGTGGTTGAAGGTCTCCTAGTGACAGCTGCTCTTTGTTTCAGCATTATACTGGCTCAATTTTCTGATGTATGGATATAGAAATGTTTCTATAAATAGATTAAAGGAAAACTTGGCCATCAACATTTTAAATAAGGAAAAGGAGGTCTGAGATAAGAAGTCACCATGGGTCCCTCACTCTTGGTTCCAACAAAAGGGGATGGAGCATCACTTCCCCATGCCCTCTCTCCTAAATCAGTCCCTGGGGACACAGTTGGTGATGGAATTCTGTGTTGTTTTCCCTAAAACTATGCTCATTACAGCCAATTCATCCCAACATACATACACACACACATACATGCACTCAGAGGCAGAGTAACAGCTATTATATTATAGAATTATATTCTATATAACTAGAAGAAGAAAAGGAAAGATATTACAAAATAATCTTTCAGTCTCAATGCCTGGGGTTTCTGATTCAATAGAAACTTACAATTGCACTCATCTCACACGTTAGCCAAGTAATGCTCAACATTCTCCAAGCCAAGCTTCAACAGAATGTGAACCGTGAACTTCCAGATGTTCAAGCTGGATTTAGAAAAGGCAGAGGAGCCAGAGATCAAATTGCCAGCATCCGTTGACTCACAGAAAAAGCGAGAGAGCTCCAGAAAAGCATCCACTTCTTCTTTGTTGACTATGCCAAAGCCTTTGACTGTGGATCACAACAAACTGTGGAAAATTCCTAAACAGATGGGAGTACCAGACCACCCAACCTGCCTCCTGAGAAATCCATATGCAGGTCAAGAAGCAACAGTTAGAATTGGACAACAGACTGGTTCCAAATCAGGAAAGGAGTGCATCAAGGCTGTATATCGTCAACCTGCTTATTTAACTTATATGCAGAGTACATCATGAGACACGCTGGACTGGAAGAAGCACAAGCTGGAATCAAGATTTCTGGGAGAAATATCAATAACCTCAGATATGCAGATGTCTCCACCCTTATGGCATAAAGTGAAGAAGAACTAAAGAGCCTCTTGATGAAAGTGAAAGAGGAGAGTGAAAAAGTTGGCTTAAAACTCAACATTCAGAAAACTAACATCATAGATAGTATCTGGTCCCATCACTTCATGGCTAATAGATGGGGAAACAATGGAAACAGTGACAAATTTTATTTTGGGAGGCTCCAAAATCACTGCAGATGGTGACTGCAGCCATGAAGTTAAAAGACAATTGCTCCTTGGAAGAAAAGCTATGACCAATCTAGACAGCATTTTAAAAACCAGAGACATTACTTTCCCAACAAAGGTCCGTCTAGTCAAAGCTATTGTTTTTCCAGTAGTCATGTATGGATGTGAGAGTTGGACTATAAAGAAAGCTGAGGGCAGAAGAATTGATACTTTTGAACTGGGGTGTTGGAGAAGACTCTTTAGAGTCCCTTGGACTGCAAGGAGATCCAACCAGTCCATCCTAAAGGAAATCAGCCCTGAATATTCACTGGAAGAACTGATGCTGAAGCTGAAACTTCAATACTTTGGCCACTTGATGTGAAGAATTGACTCATTGGAAAAGACCCTGATGCTGGGAAAGATTGAAGGTGGGAGGAGAAGGGCCTGACAGAGGATGAGGTGGTTGGATGGCATCACCGACTCAATGGACATGAGCTTGAATAAGCTCTGGGAGTTGGTGATAGACAGGGAGGCCTGGCATGCTGCAGTCCATAGGGTTGCAAAGAGTCAGACAGGACTGAGCGACTGAACTGAACTGACTGACCATTGAAAATCATTTTGCCTGGAGGTACCAGCTACCACGTAGAAAACCCAGTGCAGCAGAGCCAAAAAGCATCTGGTAATTACTGACTCATCCTTTGGACTCCGCTGGGCTTCCCTGGTGGCTCAGAGGTTAAAGCATCTGCCTGCAGTGTGGGAGACCCGGGTTCGATCCCTGGGTTGGGAAGATCCCCTGGAGAAAGCAATGGCACCCCACTCCAGAATTCTTGCCTGAGAAGCCCATGGATGGAGGAGCCTAGTGGGCTACAGTCCACGGGGTCGCAAAGAGTCGGACACGACTGAGTGACTTCACTTTCACTTTCAGCATCCTTTGCTCAAGGAAACCCACTTCCCTGCTTTGATCACGTCTCCCGCTGGCCACTCTGAGTCTCCCAGAATGTCTTGACTATCACAGTTGTTAATTGCATGTGTGCAGGGTGATGATGTAACTCATTTCTGTTTCCTCTCCACTCTAAACCATAAGCTGTAAGAGGTGGAAACCTTGCCTGCCTTGTAACATCTGTATTCTCGACTGTATCATGTGGACCCATCTGAAACCTCTGTGTGATGCTCGAGCATTTGGTTCTGCTTCAGAGGGTGCCCAGAGCTCCTTTCAAGAAATCTGTGTGTGTGTGTGTGTGTGTGTGTGTGTGTGTGCTCAGTCGTGTCCAGCTGTTTGCAACTCCTTGCACTATAGTTGCCATGGGATTTCCCAGGCAAGAATACTGGAGTGGGTTGCTATTTCCTACTCCATATATATGTACATACTGTGATAATACATATCACTGTATCTGGTGTAATAATATGTGCTCATTGCTGCTGCTGCCGCTAAGTTGCTTCAGCTGTCTGACTCTCTGTGACCCTATAGACAGCAACCCACCAGGTTTCCCTGTCCCTGGGATTCTCCAGGCAAGAACACTGAAGTGGGTTGCCATTTCCTTCTCCAATGCATGAAAGTGAAAGTGAAGTCGCTTAGTTGTGTCCAACTCTTAACATTCCCATGGACTGCAGCCTACCAGGCTCCTCTGTCCATGGGATTTTCCAGGCAAGAGTCCTGGCGTGCCACTGCATTTTCTGATGTGCTCATTACTGTGAATGAATAAAAATGGATGCCAGGAGGGAGGGAAGAAAGGAGAGAGAAAGAGAGAAGGAAGGAGGAAGGAAGAAGGAAGAAAGGGAGGAATTCATGACTATTTCTGGCCCAAGAAGCTTCCTGTCTTTATCACTCATGCCCCAGTTTCACAAGCAATACTTAGCTATTTTGACTACTGCCTGTTGAAGTTCCTGGAGCACTTTAAATGAGTTAATGCCTGAGCTTCATCCCCAGAAACTCTGATTCAGCAGCCGAGGGTGAGGCCTGGGGCTTGAGCATCCTTAGCTACATTCAGAGGCTCCTGGGGTGGTTCTCACAGATGCAGGTATAGCCAGGATAGGGGAGGCTGCTCCCTCTTAAGAATGAGTTGGGCTGAAAATTGAAACAGTGGGAATGATCTGAGACTGGAGACTTGAAAACTGGACTTGGAGCCTCCGCAGTCTGTATCTGGTCTTCTTATCTGAGAAATGGATGGCAAGAAATTTCTCCTTCTCTTCCTAAATCCCACCCATCACATTCACATTCTCATCTGCTAGTTGAATTAAGACTGGTTGCTTTTCCTACATGCCCAGGTAGGAGCCTCCGAAGGCCTTCTGCCCCTCAGCTCTACAGGGCTTTGGGGATTCAATGGTGGGGTACTAGTTATGCCCTGCCCCACCCCACCCTCACCTTCTCCTCCTCCTCCTGCTCTGTCTGCAGTCAGGGTAGGGGAGAAAGGATGTGATGAATATTCCCTAAATATCTGCTTCAGACCCTCTAGGGGAGAGTCCAACGTATCCTCTTCCAGGTTGGAGCCTTTATGCACCCATTTTACAGATTTAAGAAATTAAGGTTCATATATTTTGCTTTTCTCAGAGGTGCCCAGCCCAGGAATGGGGCGTCAACAGTCCCGGACCACGCTGACTCAGAATTACTTGAGATCTCCATGAGTCCACACAGCCTCCAGAGATCAGCATGACCCAGTCCCTGTCCTCTGCCCTCACGCCCATGCCTTGGTCCAGAGGGGCTCTGATAGAGCTGGCCTTAATGTCAGACAGAACTGGGTTCAAACTCCAACTCTGCCACTTGTGAACAGGCTGACCCTGGGCCAATGCCCTCACATTTCTGACAATTCTGAGCAAGTTTTTCTGAGAGAAAACAAAGAACTTTTCATAAACTGCCAAAAAAAAATCATAGTAAAGGTGTTATAATAAAAATGCCAACCTCATTACTACATCGTGGAAAGCAAAGTGAATTTTAAAAGTAAATTAGATGAGTATTCCCAGACTTGCCACTATACTTATAATAAGGTCCAAACTCAGCAGCAAAACACATATGTCCCCACACCCAGGACCCCTTCCCACACCTCTGATTTCATTCCTTCTCTGCCCCATTCCCACCAGCCCTTTGTATCAGCTGCTCCCTCTTCCCAACCTGGGATGCTCTCCCTGCAGATCTTTCTCTGACTCCTACTTAACCATTCACATCTCGGCTAAAATGCCACCTCCTCAGGGAAGCCCTCCCTGATCACCTCTCAACACTGCCCCCGTGCACACCATCGTGCTTTCTCATACTGGTTTCTTTTCTCCAGGATCTACATTACTATCTGAAACTCTCTGGCTTATATATTTGCATGGACACTTGGTTATTGTTCTCCTTCCTCTTTGGGCGGATAAAGCCAGAGTCTTCCTTGTCATGATCATCATTACGTCCTCAGCACCTAGAACTGCGTCTAACTCAAAGTAGGTCCTCAATAAGTGTATGTTGAAAGAACGCTTGAGATGAGATGAAGTATATTGAATGTTTGACACAGAACAAGCACTCAACCTAAGGAAAGCTTGGGTTGACCAGAGAACGCTCTGGTTCTTCCTTACTGCTCTGCCACAAGGTCTGGGGCTCTTCTGTTCCACTTCAAAGACAGCTATAGACAATATATAAACGGGTGGGCATGGCTATGTCCCAATAAAGCTTTATTTTTTTAAATGAGCTTCAGGCTGATTTGGCCAGCAAGTCTTCCCTGGTGGCTCAGACAGTAAAGAACCTGCCTGCAATCTGGGTGACCTGGGTTCTCTCCCTGGGTCGGGAATATACCCTGGAGAAGGGAATGGCAACCCACTTCAATATCCTTGCCTGGAGAATTCCATGAACAGAGGAGCCTGGTGAGCTACAGTTCATGGGGTTGCAAAGAGCTGGATATAACTTAAGGGATTTTCACTCTTAGCCTGTTGATTCCTAGTTTAGGGGAGTCCCCCTCTGTGATATTTCTTGGACAAGATGCAAGTGGCAACCCAGGAACCAGCGTTTACAGAGTGGTTGTGTCTACTTGATCAAGGTGGCTGAAGCAGCTGGAATCAGCAGGACCCTGGGCATGAATTTCAGTGGAGGCACAGGCCATAAACTTTATTGTTCTGCAGGACTTTGGCCCCCACCCCGGCTTTCTGCTGATTTTCCAAGGAGTAGTGGAGGTGGGCCCTGCGCGATGATCACTGATGCATCAGAGAAAGGGAGCCTACACGTTTAATTAAATGTTATTCAAGAAATAAAATTCAGGCCCTCAGCTGACAACGCAGAATATTAAAGCATCAATTTCCTGAAGGAAACCTGCCTTAATGAGATTCTCCAAATAAATGGAAAGGGAAAAAAATATATATTAATCTCAGCTGCTAATGTCAGCCCCATCAACCCAGAGCAATGTCTTGATCAACAATAGCTGATGATATTGGTTTATCTGGGAAAGAAGGCGTGGAAGACTCTGTTGAGACTGCTGAATCCCAGAGGCAGCCAGACTCCTGAAAAGAAGACCCTTTCTTCTCATGAGCCCCTAGAATGAGAAGCCATACAAGTCACACACCTTCCTGGCCAAAGGAGCTAATAATCGATTAGCGTAAAGCTGGGAGGTCGGTAGTGGAGGGTCACAGGGCTCTGTCCTGGGTCTTATCCCAGGCAACCTTTTCATTAGTGACTTGGAAAGGTATACAGGGAGATACTGACTTCATCTGTTGAATAAGCTGAAGCTGGAGTTCAATTAATTTATGTAAGATACCTGAAATCCTTAGAACAAAATAGATTCCCACATCAAATGTTTTCCTTTTCTTGTCTCACTCGTCTCACTCTTCAGAGAATCCAACGTGAATAAGATCTATTTACTCAACTGAATACTAGGGCTTTCCAGGTGGTGCTAGCGGTAAAGAATCCACCTGCCATTGCAGAAGACATAAGAGATGCGGGTTCAATCCCTGGGTCAGGAAGACCCCTGGAGGTGGGACTGACAACTCATTCCAGTATTCTTGCCTGGAGAATCCTACGGACAGAGGAGCCTGGGGGGGCTACAGTCCACAGAGTCACAAAGAATTAAACATGACTGAAGCAACTTAACACGCACACACTCAGCTGAATACCACCCTCATAGTTTTTTCCCATTCTTTTACTTCTTATTCTATTATTAACAATATATTGTCTCTAATTTGACTCATCCATTATCTCAAATAAATACATTTTTAAAGGACACTTGAGATCACTGCTGTAAATGAAAAACTGGTAAAACTTCCCACCAGCCAAAAGTAGCCGTAAATACGATGAAAACGAGCATAGTTACTGTGGCTCAATATCGCTGCCAGATAAAAGCCTGAGAGCCACACTCTTTGTTAATTCGAGAGATGAGGAAAAGTTAAAGAAGTGTTAATGAAATACAAGACCCAACTGAAATGTCCATACTGTGCACTCAGCTATGTCACGTCTCCGTCCCATGATCTCTGCCCTAAGGCAGCCTAAATCTGTTGCTGTCGCTTACACTCAGGGTTTTCTAACTGATACAGTCTCCTGATGATCAGCATGCCTGGTATCCCTGGACCAGCCATTTCTGCTTGCAAATGCCATAGAGAAGCTTCATTCTGGGACATGAAGTATTAATAAAACAAGGTTCACTTTCAACTGCAGCCAATTCACAGAGGCTGCTAAGTTCTTTCTTGGGCTTCCCAGGTGGCTGAGTGGGTAAAGGATCTGCCTGCAATGCAGGAGACGCAGGTTTGACCCCTGGCTCAGGAAGATACCCTGGAGGAGGGCATGGCAGCCCACTCTGGTATTCTTGCCCGAAGAATCCCCTAGACAAAGGAGCCTAGTGGGCTACAGTCCATAGGGTCACAGAGTCGGATATGAGTGAAGCCACTGAGCACGCATGCATGCGAGGTCTTTCCCGCTCCAAGTCAGGCTGGCTGGGGAGCCAGTGCAGGGCTCAGCCCTCACTGAATCATTTGGCACCCCACCCCTCTCCCGATGTGGCAGCTGCCACCATGAGCACCCAGTCTGTGGGTGCTGGGTGAAAATTACCTAAATACAGCAAGGCACTCCTCTACTGCACAGCCGAAGATGCCTGCTGGTGTTTGGGAGGAAAGTGTATGTATTTTCCCATCTAGTTCTGTACCTAGAGACTGGAAACACTTTCCAGAATGATTGGAGAAAATGTCAATCTTTATTATGGGTGGGACGAATCTGCTTTGGAGAAGTTTGATAGAATGTCCAATAGTCACGATTAGTCTTCATTGAATACTAAATATAAATATGAAGAATCAGAAAAGACAACCAGATTGTGAAAAATCTCCCAAATTTATTTTTGCAGTGCTGTTAAATCCATTTCTGATTAAAATAATTCATCACTTATCTATAGCAAGCAATACTGGATGGTTATCCATATGCGAATCTGTCTTAGAAATATGCACCAACTTAAAGTGGTTTTTAATAAAAATACATTATTTTTAGCCAGTGATTTGGTTCTAAGAGCTGGTTGCTGATGGAGGGAAGGGAACTATTCTATGAGTCAGTGAATGTTTTCCAGAAAATAAATTAAGGAGAAAACAGGAGAGGCAGCTAGCCCTCGATGTGCTACAAATTCATCGTGCTTACCTTTGCCTTCAGTTTCATATTTCTTAATTTTTGGTGGGGGGTGGATTGTGGCTGTGATTTTGTTTTTAATCAAGTCAACCAGACAGCTCCTGATAACTCCGGCTGGGTTTGTAGCTTTCTTGAAAGTGTCATGGCTTAGAAAAACTTGAGAAATGGCCCAAAATTATGACCATGCCCGAAAGGTCTTTGGGGTGACATTCAAGGCCCCTCACAACCTAATCTCCACCCATCGTTCCTTGCTTTCCAAGGCCCCCAAATCTATGCTTCATCTGCATTAAAGTCTCATCTTTCTCCAGAATAATAGGCATGCTCTCTGTCAAATAAAAGAGGGAGATAAGAAAACTTATTCACATATGCTTGCATTTGCATAAAGCTATTCGGGAAGGATGCTTAGGAGACAAAAGTGGTGACATGCAGGGAGGTGGGGTGGGACAGGGCGGAGGCTGGGAAATGAACGGTTGGAGGTTGGGATGGGGAGGGAGGGAAATATTCACTATACACCCTTTTTCATCTGTGTGAAAGTATCACATGTTCAGAAATCAAATGGAAGGAAGGAGGGAGGGAAGGATGGAGATCAAGAGAGAGGGAGGGAGGGAGGAATTCTCGTTATTTCAAGAACACGTTTCCAGGCCTTTGCTCTTGCTTATTTCCACTTTCTGGATGACTTGCTCAACCTCACACCCACACCCATCCTTCCATATTTTACCAGGAAAACTCCTGTGGATGCTTCAGAACCCAACTCACCTGCCACTTCCTTTGTGAATATGTCACACAATAAGAGTTCTTCTGGGCTCCTAAGCACCTTGGTTGGAATGTCTACTCCCGATAGGCATAGACAGGAGATACCTTGTTCTCCGTGGCAGTACCAGCCCTTACTGCAGTCCTCAACACATAGTAGGAGCTTTATAAACATCTACTGAATGATTGATATACAAGTTGGGACTTCCCTATAGCTCAAATGGCAAAGAATCTGCCTGCAATGCAGGAGACCAGGATTTGATCCCTGGGTCAGAAAGATCCTCTGGAGAAGGGAATGGCAATCCACTCCAGTATTCTTGCCTGGAGAATCCCATGGACAGAGAAGCCTGGCAGGCTATAGTCCATGGGGTCGCAGAGTCAGATGCAACTGAGCAACTAACAGACGCACTGAATGAATGAGGAAACGTAAACAGGCTATATAACATACTGTTAAGAGCACAAATGTTGGTGTCATGCAAACCTGACCAATAAGGGCTGTGTGACCTTGAAAATGTGAACTAGCCTCTCTGATTGCCGACTCCTCTCCCAAAGGGGTGTGGCAAAGATTCAGTAAGTTAAGTGTACTGGTCGCTCAGTCGTGTCCTGCTCTTTGCGACCTCATGCACTGTAACCAGCCAGGCTCCGCTGTCCATGGGATTCTCTAGGCGAGAATACTGGAGGGGACTGTCATGCCCTCCTCCAGGGGATCTTCCTGACCCACGGATTAAACCCAGGTCTCCCACACTGCAGGCAGATTCTTCATCATCTGAGTCACCAGGGAATGTGGGCCAACACGGCAACTCATGTGCCATGAACATGCAGTATTAGCTTTATTATTCTGATCGTTTCTTTGCCATGTTCGTGGTCACACCTCATGGCAATCGCCTGCCGCATTTCTGCCTCCAGCTCCAGGCTGGAGGCTCTTGAGGGTAGAGACACTGTTTGCTCCGTCTTTGTCGCGTTTCTGCAGGACAAGCAAGCCCTAGGCTAGAAGCTAGCCAGCAAGCAGTTCTCTGAAGGGTTTGTTGACTGACTTAAAAAGGGAGCAAATGAATGAGGAGCCTTCTGCCAGAGGGGAAGGGAGAAGCGAAGCAGATGAATAGGTGGGAGTCACTCTTGCTGATAAGTGGGACCCCAGAAACACAAAGCACCCCAGAGCTGGAAGAGAACAGAAGCCAGCAGTCAGCCTGCAGGCATCCCCTAACAGGGATTTAAAATGGGTGGAGAGCTGGATCTGAGCGCCCCGTCCTTCAGGAGGAGCCCTGCTCAGCCAGCCCCCGCTCACTCACTTCCTCGCACAGGGCGGTGCCTAGTTTCAGCCCTCCATTCACTGCCTCCTTGTTCTGCAGCCCTCTTCTGGTGTGACTTTGCCCCAAGCACCGCCTGCCCCAGACACGCCATGTGCAAATTTACTTACCCCACTTCCGCTTCCATCGGGCACTGGTCAGGTCCCTGCCCTCACCTTTGATCTTTTACAAATAGCATGAGTAGCTTCTGTCTGTCAAGCTTGTATTCCGTACTTTGCAGGTCACCGAACTGTCATTTCTCCCATCTTACGAAGGGGAAACTGAAGAATCAAAGAAGTTCAATGACCTCCTCACTATTGACAACGATTAAGAGGTCAAAGCCAGGACTGACGCACAGGTCTGCTTGATTCTGCAACAAGGGCTCCTCACTACACCCCAGGTCACTTTTCCTGCAAGACTCACAGCAGAAGCTTCCTGAGTTTCACACCTAGTCCATCCTAACAGCTCTTTCACATTGCCTGTCCCAACCGAGAATGCAGCATCTCTGGCGAGGCATCTTCTATGATCTTGAATGCCTTCCCAGCTGGGGAGATCACTACCTCACAGCCTCTTCCCCTCTAGTTTCCTCTCACTGGGCTGGTGAGGCAGCTGATGCTCCTTGGAACTTCCCAAACCTCCCATGTCCCAGAGTTCAGCCTGCCACCCACCTTCAGAGGGAAGCCTCAATCCCTTGTGCCCTGGGCACAGAGGTAGGCATATAAAAAATGCTTAAGACAGCTGTCTCTGAGTATTTGCCTGGGCAACCAGACCCCCAAAGAAGGGCCCCTCTCCATGGCCCAGGCTGTGTCTGTTGCACACGACTATTCCTTCACACGACTGTGTTCATGTCATCACAATGCACACTGGGTAGCTGGGACAGCAGGCAGCTCTCTGGATAAAGAAGTATTCATCATTCTGCGTCCGTAAAGCCAACTCTCGTCTACTCCACTCAGTCTTTCGCTAAATATCCACTGCGAATATACTGCGGAGGGCGCTGTCACTTGGGTCCTGTCTGACTGGTTGCAACCCCATGGACCCTAGCCCGCCAGTCTTCTCTGTCCATGGGGATTCTTCGGGCAAGAATACTGGAGCGTGTGGTCCCACCTCCAGGCGATCTTCCTGATCCAGCGATCGAACCTGTTTCTTAAGTCTCCTGGGCGGGTTCTTTACCACTATACCACCTGGGAAGCCCCACTGGGCACTAAAAATCAGACATAAATCAGATAGTCCCCGACCTCAGAGAGATTCCCACAGAATCAGAGTTCACCACAGCGTGGAAAGGAGAACTGCTGATCCTGTAATTAACCACACTTTGCATCTTTCTTAACGGCCACCGCCTTGCCCTGCAGACCGTTCCCCTGGGAAGGACTGTGTCCATCTTGTTGATTACCATTTTCCCTCGCACGGAGCTGTGCTCAGCAGGAATGCAGTGCTGATCTGGTGAAGGAATGAACAAGCAAACGAATGAATAAAGAGAAGGATGGAATGAAGCGAAACAGAGTTTAAATTCATGGCTCATGTGCGGGTAGGGGTGGGAACAGGGGGGATCAGGAAGCTGCAACCAGCAGAAGGCAAAGAAATACAGCAAAGACTGAACAGTCGGAGGAGCTACAAGTGTCTCTGTGTAACTACAGAAAGCCCTTCGGCGTTGTGCAAACGCACTTAATTAACTGAATTTTGAGCACAGTATTGAGTCTGAAATAGACGCAGTTGTGGCTCACACACGAGGAAGGGGAGGGGCTGTGTCCACATCCATCAGGAGCAAACCCCCCCTCCCTATTCCCTCTCCTGCTGTCTGGCCTGGGTCCCCAGACGTGCAGACATGACCTTGAGCATCTGCTTCCCATGGGACGCAGACCGCCAGTGCCTCCCAAGCAGAAAGGTGTGTGCTAAAATTCATGGCACATTCTCCAATGACTGGGCGAATGACGCGCCCTTTCCTGGGGCTGACAGGTCCCTGGGCTGCTCATCGACCAGTGCGCCTACCCCCACGCACTGTGATTAGCCAGGGTGTGGTGACAGCCGGCTGACATTAATTATCTGTGAGTTAGAGGCATTGAGAGCACAAACAGAAAGCTGTCAGCATCATGATGCTCCTAGGTTTTGCAGCTGGGACTGTGAGCAGGGACAGGGGCTTCCAGGTTCAAGGAGGGGTGGGAGAGGCCAGCAGCCCTTCCCAGCAGTCTCCAGCGCTGGTCCAGCAACAGTCTTTGGGTTAATTCAGGAAACAGTCAGGCACGCAGAGGACAAGCAATACATTACCCATCACCCTGCCCCAACGCCCCATCCATCACCGCATCTGACAGTTTTGCCTCCTAAATAGTTTTCACATCTGTCCACTTCTCTGCATTCCAGTGATGCCGGCCCTATCTGTTAGCCCTGCCATGTCCTCCTCTCGCGTCCTTTCCTCTGCTCAAGCCCCCTCTGTGCACACAGCAGCCAGAGGGCACCTTCAAAGCCCAGGTCAGACCCTCCCACTGCTCTGATCAGAACACGCCAAGTTCCTTTGTCTCACAAGGAAGCGGTGCAATGTAGAGGCCAAAGGCAGGGGAAACTGGTGTCAAACAGCTTAGATTCAAGTCCCAGTCCATCTGTTGGCTGTGTGACACTGGGCAAGGTGCTTAACCTCTCTGAGCCCCAGTTTTCTCCTCTATATGATTGGAGATGGCAGTAATACCAATCCCACTGGGTTGTTTTGAGGAGTAAATGAGTTGGGAGAGGTAAAGGCTGTCGGAGCCTAGCCTGGCATGTGTGTGCTACAAAAGCATTAGCTGTGACTCTTTATTCACTTCTTGTTTCTCTGTTTGTAACCATACCCTCCTGAATGAAACCATTTGATTAATTCTGTCCTCTTGAATATGCTCTAGGCCAGGGTATCTCAGTAATCTGCGTTATTGACATTTGAGGATGGATAACTCTGTGTTGGAGGGCCATCCTGTGTATTGTAGGATTTTTTGAAGATATGTATTATCGACTCACTAGATACCCAGTAGCATCCTTCTAATAGTGAAAACCAAAGTGTCTCCAGACTTTGTGCAATGTTGCCTGGGGAGAGTCAACCTGGAGAAGCACCCCGCTCTGGTCGCTGTGAGAGCAGCGAGTCTGGATGGTCCCCTTCACAAATTCCTCCTAGCACCTCACACTTGGGCCGAAGCAGGTGTTCACTCAAGGTATACTGAACACGTCAATCAGTGAATAGATGAATGGATACACCCACAGAGACATCTTGAAATACAAGGATCTCAAAGGGTAAGCTGGAAGGTCTGGGGACAAGTCCTGCCTTCTCTAATCCTAGAGGCAGGGGACACCTACGGAAAATCACTTCACTCCTTCGAACCTTGGTGGTCTTCCCTGTGAAATGGGGCTGATGACAGTGATGGTGATTTTCCTCCCATCACACAAGGTGGTGGTCGGCCTGTTCAAAAGTGATAGAAAGACTTTGCTCCTATCACCGCAGGCTGCCTTGTCAGGCATCATCTGGGCTGTGACGGGCATGGGCGTGTAATATATGTTGTACATAAGAAAGATAATATATCCCTTCATCTCCCTTTTAATATTGCTGTAAATACATCTTATGGGGGAGATAATCGAGATACAGAATGAGTAATGGGATGATGGAGCCAGACCGATAGAATCTCACCTGCCAAGAGGGCAGTTCCCTGTCATTGTTCCATTACGGATGGTGTCTCGGGTAGATTGTGGTGTCAAGTGTTTTTTGAATTATGGCAAGCCCCGAGCACTTAATTACATTGTGTTTCTAATAAGGAGAAGAGCAGGTTAGTATTGGAAGAGCGCTGTGCTCCCGAGTTTTGCCCATCCAGGTTGAAATTCTGGCTGCGATGCTCGCTGCTGTGTGAGCGCGGGCACGTCACTTGCACTCTCTGGACTCCAGGTTGCTTTTCTATTAAATGGGAGCAGAGACAAGTGTCACAGCACAATATTTGTAAGAGACATTGGCTTAGAGAAGGGGCACAGCTGGGTGGGAAGATGAGATGACGTCAGTAAATCCCAAGCATCTGTCAAATGTGCTAGCATAGAAGACTGACTGGTGGACACAGGAGGGGAAGGAGAGGGTGGGATGAATTGAGAGAGGAGCTTTGATACATATACACTACCATGTGTAAAATTAGATAGCCAGTGAAAATTTCTCTTTGAGACAGAGCTCAAATCCAGTGCTCGGTGACAAACTAGAGCGGCAGGATGGGGTGGGAAGTGGGAGGGAGGCTCAGAAGGGATGGGACATATGTATGCTCGTGGCTGCTTCACCTTGCTGAATGGCAGAAACCAACAGAACACTGTAAAACAATTATCCTCCAATTAAAAATAAACTTTTAAAAATGTGCTAACAGGGTTTATTTGCAGGATATGACCCCATTCAGGAGACCTGGAAACTTGGTCGGAGAGACTTCTAAGATGAGCTGAAGAATATTCTTCAGCTTTCCACTAACTCCTCAGGGGTCACATGGCACAGTTTCGAGCATCCCTAGAAAATGGGGATTTGGCTCAAGCACTTTGGTCTCCATTGTCGTGTCCCCAGAACGTGAACTGGAATTGATAAGGACTTCTGTGATGGGTGGTTGTTGCAGTGGTCACATGGAAGTGTCTCAATTGCTTGGTCCAGTGGCATGCAAGGTACTCAATCAGTGAAAGAGTGGATGCCCCACGTGTGAAATCTCTTCTATCCTGCAATAAAACTCACCTTCCTTGTCCTTGTTGTAAGTATTTAGCCCCTTCCCAATAGAACAAAATACAGAGCTCACACACACACACAATTAAATGGAGGGGGAGAGGGGTTTAAAGGCTTAAGCTACCCAAGATTTGCTGTCCGTGTTCAGAAGTACCTCAATAATTCAATGCTAGTGCCTGATTGCAGCCCAGAATTAATTCAAGACACTCTAACTGGAGACCCCAAGAGACAGGACAGATCACTGGGCTTCCAAGGCCAGAGTCATCTCACTGAAAACCAGGTCCACTGCACTCAGCGGCTCCCTCACTGGCCTGAGGCCGTTCCTCTGAGCTCCAGGCCGTGTAATCAGCCCGATGCTCCAATATTCCACCCAGAGGAGGGGATGTGGCCCTCCCTGACCTGCCTCTTCCCGCTTCTAAAAAGGGCTGCTTAACTGGAAGAATCTCTTACATGGCATTTAAACTCTAGCACCCTAGAACTTGAGGCTCTGTTGAGTCTCTTCTACGTAGCTAGCCATTTCCAAGGAGGACTGACACATCTCACTTTCTTGAGATTAAATCTGGTTAGGAATAATGAGGAAATGCTCAAAAGGTGGCATTGCTGTGGGGCAGAGAGACCCTGAGATGGCAGACTCTGGGTAGGTCTCAGCTACAAAAAACACCCACTTGAAAAAGGGCTCCCAGCTAGACTCATTTATGCTTTTGCACAGGGACCAGAAATTCAGGGTGACTCATGGGTAAGAGCCTGGTTCCCTGGAGTCAGACAGCTCTGGATTCAAATTATGACTTTATCTGTTATTAATCGAAAGTGTAAAGTGTTAGTCTCTCAGTTGTGTCCGACTCTTCGCGACCCCACTGACTGCAGCACCCCAGGCTTCCCTGTCCATCACCAACTCCTGGAATTTGCTCAAACTCATGTCTATCAAGTCAGTGATGCCATCCAACCATTTCATCTTCTGTTGTCTCCTTTTCCTCCTGCCTTCAATCTTTCCCAGAATCAGGGTCTTTTCCAATGAGGCAGTGAGTCAGTTCCATAGTCAACTGGAAAGCTTGTTAAAAATAGATTGCTGGTAATGTTCTTACCACCAAAAAAAAAAAAAAAAAAGATGATTATGTGATGGGATGGATGCTAATGCTATGGTAATTAGAATTTTGTAATATATGAATTATCAAATCAATACCTTGTACACCTTAAACTTACACAATGTTATATGACAATTATATCTCCGTGAAGCTGGGGGGAATTGATTGCTGGGGTGAAGGAGGTGGATGTGGTCATAGAGCTGACAGGGGTCTTTTGGTGTAGGGACTATTTGGGATCTTGACTATAGCCATGGATACACAAAACTACAAATGTGATAAAATTGTACAGAACAGAATATATGGTAACATATGCACACATATGAGTGCGAGTAAAACTGGGAAAATCTGAGTAAAATCCGTGGATTATATAATGTCAGTGTTCTTGTCATGACATTATTTTACAGTTTTTCTAAATGTTACCATTGAGGTAAAACTGGGAATGATACACAAAAGATGTCTCTGTGTTATTCCCTACACAGAGGAATTTTGTGAATTTATGTTATGTGAATTTAAGTTACTTCGTTCACATAACTAAAAACATCTTTCTTGCTCTCATCACTTATGAAATTACAAGAGTTTTGGGAGTTCTTTGGCCAGAAACAGGGACAATAATCAAATATATATACATATATATTTAATGAATTACTATATCATGGAGAGGGTGGTGGTGATAAAGACGAAGATGACAATCATGATAACATCAGTGCTTACAGCATTTACTGGTTACATTTTGTGCACCAGGCTCTTTGCACGCATGCTATGTTGCTTCAGTCATGCCGACTCTTTGCGACCCCGTGGACTATAGTGAGCCAGACTCCTCTGCCCATGGGATTCTCCAGGCAAGAGCGCTGGAGTGGGTTGCCACGCCCTCTTCCAGACCCGGCTTTTTACATTGTGTATACTTCACGCTGTACGTACTACCCTGAAACTCAGAAGATAAAATACTAGCCAAGATCGTGCAGCTGGTAGGTGATAGAGCCTAGACACTGATTCGAAGCATTCACTCTTCACCAACATGTCAGAGATTACAAACCAGTGTGCACTGCTCAACTCCAGGCTGCAGATGCATTTTATTTGACCTATAGAGTGATTTATTTTTTTTAATTGGTTCTCTATATTTAAATATAAGATGGTGTTTTTTTTGATTTTCATGTTTCTTGAGGTATCCTCATTTCTGGCTTTTGAAAAATTCAGAACATCAGACATCACCAAGCCAGGATTCCCAGATGATAACTATGGGCCAGGACTGCCCACTGCAAACCCAGTTTGTGTTCATCATTTTGCCAAAGTCCATACACAGGCCTTTTCTCTTTTTAGGTCATGGGCTGGCTCCAAAGACATTTGCATTTTCAAACTTAGCCATTTCTGCAACCTTACCATGACCACAGGCCAGTCGTCAACCACATGGTGATTAGATGCTACAGAGTGACCTTCCTCTGACCCCAGGATCAGAGGCTAGCTCTGGCATCTCATTGGCTTTCCAGATCTCCGGGAGGGCCTGCTGGGTCCAGTGTGGGCAGGGCCTGATGGGAATCCAAGGAGCTGGTCCCAAAGAGGCCATGGCATCACCCTTAAAAAGCATGACATGAACTTAGATCCAAAGATGAAATTGGTTTGGGAGGGGCAGGTCCTGTGCTCCTCCCCTCACTGCATCGGCTGGGAGAAAACAATCTGTCTGGCATGAGCAAGATCAATGCCAGCTCAGTGAATTCCCCCAGAAACTGTGAAATTGCATAAAAGGTTTGATCAAAGTCGCCATCAGCCGCCAAGCTGTAATGACTTCTGTGATTTTTCTTAACTGGATTTTAATTTTTATGTTTATTATTTGGGGACTGATGGAGCAGAGGAAATGCTTCAGCCTCCAGTGCCTCTCTCCTTCTCTCCCGTGAAGCACTTTAAGAACTCGGAAAAACTCAATTGCAAAGGAAAAGCATTTGGCTCTCGGTGTTTCTTGTTTTGTTCCTGCTCCCAGGGCTGGGAGACAGCTCAGGAAGTTAATTAAAATCAATGGAGAAAAAGAATTGAATAAATCACAACATGAATATCTCTGAAAGTCTATATTACAGCGCAGCAGCATGGAGGTGAAAAAAGATGCCCTGTTCTCCCTCTCCTTCTGGGAAGGGGGAGATTAAACTTATCTCAGAGTGCACTTGATCTTTCTCTCTCTGTTGATCTCTCTCACTCTCTGTCTCTGTCTCTCTCTCCCTCCCTCCCTTCCTCCTCTCTCCAAGCAGGAAGAGGAGAAAGAGACCATCAAGAAGTCAAGGGTATGGCTGGCCGTCACTCCTCAACGAGGTCACTAGGAGCCCCAACCATTGTTGAATGTAAGACACGTGACATTGGTCTTCCTGCAACAATCCTACAGAGTCATTGCGCTCAAGCCCCATTTTGCAAGCGAAGGTAAGAAATTGTCCCTGTTCACCTAGCCTTCATGTGGCCCCTGGTGCCTATCATTTACCTTGAACTTGGCAACTTCTCCTTCCCCAAATAGCCCAGTGATTCTCTCTAGCTCTTGCAGATGAATGACTTGCAGGGGATCTGAATCACACCCAGAAAGGGATGGAAGAGGAGTCACAAGACCATCAGCCTGGCCCCTGACTCTCAGCGCAATCACTTTTCACTGCTGTGTCTCCAAGAAAACTGAGCTCATTCCTTATAGCTGCCAGAGTAGGAAACTCCCCTCCGGCCTTGAAAATTCTCTTAAGCATCTAACATCCCACATTCTCCACAGAGCAGAACTTGCTCAGATCTAATCTGAATCTTGGGCCGTGGGCTGGATCATGTCCTTGGGGT